>OV651822.1:40859585-42064585 GCA_927349885.1 Psylliodes chrysocephalus
CTACAATACGAATTCAGCCATATTTGAGTTACACTTGAGATTTTATGTAGTCACACTCGTTTGTGGATAACGGGGTAAAAACTTTAGTAAGAGTGAGTACCTTGAATGAATCTGAGCTAAAATACAATAAGCTGATAAGCTGCATTGCTATCGGAGACCCATCTAGACGAGACCAGGAAAAAATATCTTTATCAGTTATTGTAAATTGTATCCATTACAAAATATTTATATTTTTGATCTAACTGTTGAAAGACCGTAAGGTCAAATTATATCTTTCTAACCTGAAAATCTACAATAATTCTCATTTCAAATTAATTATTTTCAGATTAGTTTTAATTAAACATGAGACTACCAGTCCCTTTAATTAATCTTTATTGCCACTTACCAGCGACCTTTTAGGCATATCACAATTACTTAGAAGCCAACTGAGAGTGGTCAATGGAAAAAAAATGCATATTTAAGCATTATAATTATATTCGCTTACATTTTTTGTGAGTAACTATTGTTAACTCACTTTTTGATGCTTATCTGTGACTAGAACATCATATACCCAGTCAACAAACTGCTTTTCCCCTTCCCTGGAATTTACGAAAATATATAGAGAGAGAACCGTTTTTAGCTCTCTTTTAGTACTTAATTAGGTATTTTTAAATAAAAGTAGAATACAAACAATCATTATCATTGTTAATGGGACAACTTGTACATGTCCTAGTTCACTTTACCTGCACCTATCGAGGGCAGGACGTCACTCAGTAGATAGATGGGATCCCAACAATCATTATGATAGACAATCAATCAATCAAGAGCACTTCGCCAGTCATGAGGATGACAAGGGGCGGTTAGATACTCATTACTAATTACGAGGGATATGCGGAAAATTTACGAGTACCTTGTCCATTTTAAGCTGGGTCAAGAACAACTTTGATGTAATATTTAGGATTGGAGATAGCAGACAAGAGATAGTGGGTAACAATAGAAAGGTTTTATTTAAAACACTTATAATGGTTTGTTATTTAAGCAGGCACTTTGACCGTTACAACTGATAACTGATATGCATGACATGTTCTTTATAAAAAAAAATAAAACTACAAAATCAAGAATAAAATGGTAAACAGTAAACTAAAATATAAATTGTAAACCTAATTAAAGTGGCTGCATGCTCTAGATTCTAGATCATTGGTAGCTCTTGATGTTCCTAGTAGTCTAATAATTTGTATTTCTACGATATTCATATTCTCTTATCTCAACCAGAGATTAGGGACATAAAGATAGGAAACGCAACGACCGCAGCAACGATGGCGTCATCTATGCGTCTCAGACACATACTTTGATTACTATACGAGGCAAGAGAGAGGTCCGACACGCCCAACATAGGGCGCGGCCATTTTGAACCCTGTGACACAGTTTACAGCTAAAGAGTCAGATCGCTCACTCTGCGTCGGCACTTTGGATCTCAATGTTTCAGTTTATACACTGTGCAACTCGGATAATACAATATATGACAACCGCCTATAATAAAACAGCAGTCTTCTGCGTATCCTGAATTTGTATCCCTGGAGTGGATGTTATTTTGGAACTTTCAACTGGTCCGAGTGAGCTAACTGATTCTTTAGCAATAAACTGTGACTTCAAAAATAATATTCACTGACACTGACAGCAGCAAGACTGACACTGACAGCAGCAAGCAAAATATCAGGTGCGTTTTAATCATCCGCTTCTGCTTCTGGAATTGTCGGTTTAGTCGTTTTAACCTGTCAGATTAAAACAAGAAAACCGACAATCCCGAAGCAGAAGCGGATGATTAAAACGCACCTATTAAAAATATTGCGCCAAGATGTAGGCAACACGTAATAAGGGTTCAAAACGGCGGAGTTTTCTATCTCCTTTTAAAAGGCACTCATAAAGCTGCGCAGTGCGACCATTCTCCGTATAGTATAAGAAAATCAAAGTATGTGGTCTCAGATATTAAATAAAGGTATACGTCGTCTGTAGACAGACCAGTGTTGCCAAATATTTTTTTCAGAGATCGTACAAGTAGAGTAGAAAAATGGTATTTCGACAAAAAAAATCGTACAATGACTGTCCTTTGAAAGTGATTAAAATTTTGCATGCAAGCCTTTGTTATGCCGTGATAGTCGGTGTTGGTACGAAATCACCATGGTGGATAAGTGAGAACGAAAATAACTGACTTCAGAAATTACGAACGGCCTATGTATCTTTGCAAGTAGTTTTTTGATTTTTATTGTTTTATGTTCTGAAGTTGTTGCAGATATTTAAATAAACCTTCTAAAAAAGGGAAGATCGTATTTTTATGTTCAATCATACTGATGCAATCGTACATCGTACAGAGAGTTAAAAAATCGAATAAATACGATTTAAATCGTATGGTTGGCAACACTAAGACAGACAGTAGACGTGGACAGATGGAGTGCGTTTAGAAACCTCACACGGCGCGTCTGGACCCTATGCTAATGTATGTGATCAGACGCGCGGTGCGAGGTTTCTAAACGCACTCCAGTGGACAGTTTGTAAAAATAAATCTCAGTTAGTTTTATGTATATCGAAGAATCATGAATTTAAATTTTAAATTTTGATTGTGTTATCCTCTAGATGAACTAACCGAAATGGTTATGGCTGCTTTTGTGTGAAATTTGAGGGCAATATTTAATATTTTGTAATATTACCATAAGTCTGAAAACGTATTGCATTAGTAACACAAGCCACATAATAGTACATTATATACCTAGGGTGAGAAGTGAGCTATTATTTACCGAGCACTTTAATATCCTGAGGCGCGTTAGCTTTCTCAGCCGAGGTATATATAGATTTTTTTTTA
Organism: Psylliodes chrysocephalus; assembly: GCA_927349885.1. NCBI lineage: Eukaryota > Metazoa > Arthropoda > Insecta > Coleoptera > Chrysomelidae > Psylliodes > Psylliodes chrysocephalus. The sequence continues at coordinate 40,862,422 of OV651822.1, forward strand.
CTACTAACATTAATATATTAGCAATTTTAATTTTGACATAAGTAATTTCCTAACAATTTGTTAAATATTTCGAAATATCAAGCAGACTGGAGCGTGTTTCTAATCAGACTGGCTTTATTTATGTAAACATTTGGCATGTGTCAAATTTTGGTATGATTCTAGGACATATCCCATTGCATTTTTGATATTTTAATGACATGGATTTATTGGTATTAATTAATAATTTTTGAAGGCTATTGCCGGTGTTGAATTTCCTAGTTAATATATATTTTTACTGTTTTTTAATACTAATAATAATAATAATATTTATTCAAGAAATAACACAAGTTACAAGGTAACAGAACAGCAATTTCAAATAAATAAATATTGATACTCAATAAGTGCCAATAAGGCACTTGTTTTGAGAACAAATATAAATATAAAAAATAAACAAATTTATACATATAAAATAAAATTAATGCATTACAGGAAAAAAAAATATATATATACATTTTAGATAATAATATTTTATATAGGAGACAAACACAATCAAAATACCTACACTTAATTAAAAAGATATCGAAACTTTGACCATACAAAACGCAAATAAATATCAGTTAATTAAAAGAATATTATTTATTACCTCCATTTTCTCGTTTTTGATAAAAAATTTTAAATTATTTTTAAATATGGACAAGGTATTACATTTTATGTCGACTGGAAGAGTATTATATAATTTTGGACCTAGATACAAATACGATCGTTGTCCTACTGATTTTTGAGTACGAGGCACAGTATGGAGATGTTTTTTTCTTGTGCTATATGGATGATCTGGTAAGTTGAATAGTTGTTTATTTGTATGAAATTTAATATTAATATTATAATAAAAAAATTGTTTTAGATTCATAACATTTGCCTCAACAAACAATGAGTTAGAAGGATACCTGTAGGGCCTTTTGAGCATTATTTTTAAAAATATTTTTTGCAGAACTTCGAGTGGTTGTAAATGTGTTTGTAAAGTACAACCCCACACAATGATGGCATATCTCAAATGACTTTCTACTAAGCTATGGTACAATATTTTAAGTTGATGTGGTTGTAGATAATCTCTTATATTTTTAAATTTATATATTATCATTCTTAATTTTTGGCATGTAAAAGTTATGTTTTCTTTCCATTTGAGATATGAATCCATGTAAACCCCTAGATATTTTATCTTGTTTTCAGGGAGAATGGTAAGTGTTTGCCCAGAAGCAGTAAAAGTTACTTTGTCAAATGATACACTGATATATATTATCATATTTGATTTGATTAGATTTGATAAACCCAGCTTTAGTTATTTCCTACTTATTTTTCAAATATTTCAAAATATCAAGTAGTCTGGGAGTTTAGTTGTCAAATTAACAAAATGAAACTAATGAAATTTAGTTTCATTATTTACCTAGGTGTTTTTTTATTATCATTATTTACCTAGGGTTAGAAATATTACTTTTCATTAGAGGAATGGAGTAAATAATGGTGCTTTCTCATGTTAGTAGTAAAAAAATAAATTTAAAAACTCCAATGTGTCGTATTTTAATTAACCAAAGTAAGATCTTGTCATGTAAGTAACACAAATTGTAACCAACTTTTGTCACAAAGTAGGTATTTATTTATTATATATTGTTTTAGAAAATGGCTTCAAAACGTTAGACAGAAGATTTAATATACGAAGAAAAATATCTGAATTCCCATTATTGAGTTGGCACTCAACATTTTAAAATAAGACACTATTGGCCATTCGTTTGGAAAATAAGAACAAAAATGTAATGTTTTTTTTGTTTTTCTCCTAGGCTCGTCTGACTATGTATCTCCGAACAACAATGAAGCCTATTGGCTTATTCTGTTTTACCCCATGTTAGTTCACAGCACCCACTCTGTCACCTTTGTACCTTGTACAAGTTTGTACAGATCCTTGGGTGAGCATGTTCTATACGTTGTTGGATCAACCTGGGGTTGTCTAAAAAGAGCTTGTCTTTTGCGATCTAGAGCTTCGCATTCGCACAGTATGTGTTTGGCCGTTTCTGGTTTCTTGTGACATAGTCGGCAAATGAGTTCCCCATTATACATGCCAATTTTGTTCAAGTGTACCTTTACTGGGGAAAATGTAATGTTACAAATAACGATCAAAAATTAAAAAAAAAAAAGTATTTGTCATGAAAAGATTTACAATAATTAATCAACAATATACTGTAAGTGTAGTATTCTTTTTAATAAATAATTTAGCGTAACTACATTGATTAAATTTATTTACAAGAACATGAGAGTGCAGTCGATATTTATACAACCTTTATTATTAGGTTTTTAAATTTCCCGCTGCGTTGTTTGATATCGATGATAGCGCCACATAGTGGGTTAGATGTTAACTGCGTTAAAGCTGGTCGTTGTTAAGCATTGGCTTATGAGCGTTTCCTATCTTTATCTCCCTTATCTCTGATCTCAACTATACAGACGTTAGGGCTTACTTTAATTAAAACTTTTGTAGGAATCCAATAACAAGTACCGTTTTGAAGCAAAACTGTTTTATCTGTCACCAATTTTGACAACTCTGGGTAGAATGGTTACAGTAAATATTTTGTTATTTGTATTACAACCACTGATCTGTAAAATAATACAGATCAGTGATTACAACCATTAGGCATTCCAACGACCTGTCAAAATGCTGACAAGTGGGAACTGACGTTTAGATATGGCAACCTTGTGGGTCTGTTGTCATTGACAGGGTCAATGATACATATATAATTCTATAGATTGCTAAAAGCGGATTCTATTGCCTCTTAAGTGCTCATTAATCAGAATCAGTTTAGCAAAAATGTATTTTAAAACGAATTTTCAGCCTTTCAATGTAGTACAAAAAATAATTACCTATGACCCTGTCAAATTACTAGGCTTACAGGGTTGCCATCATGTTGCCATATCATAACCTGTCAAAACCCACTAGTAGCCATTTTTTTGGAATGCCTAATTGTTTCATCCCTTGCGTTAAAAAATTGGGTTTTGGAAAGGTCTTCGGGACACGGGACAGGTTATGTGGTTCTGTATGTTCACAATATCGTAACATTTCTCCATATTAAAAGAGAATATAAATGATTTTCTAAAATATCTTTTTTTTTCAGGTAAGTTATGTTATTCAAAGTGCTAGGTGAAGTTGTGGTAAGTTTTTAAGCTTTAAATTTTTTTTAAGACATTGAAAATAATAAGAACATTGTTAAGAAACGTCTTCGGTACAGGTACTAAAACCAAACTAAACAGGAAATAGAAAATAGAGGCGGAAACTTTAAAACATTTTTCCACAAAACAAAAAAAATCACTCATATTGAGGGGTAGCTTTCTGCCAAGTTAAAAGACTTAAAAATGTTTGTAATTTTTTTGATACGATTTTAAAATATCTTTGTTCTTCAAACACATTTTCAAAGTGAACCTAATAGAAATAGGAAATGTTTCCGGAAATTTGTAAAAATGAAGAAATGTTTTCCAATGCAATTGGCTAAATGTTTCTTTTTGTCAGTTGAACAAAATCACGTTGTTTTAAAGACGTTATACATTAGTGAAAAGGATTTACATCTTTTTGAGCAAAGGAGCTTTTATTTTTTAGTCAATACATTATATACATTTCAAAGTGGAATTTGCATCTTGGAACATTTTCCCCCACTTTTCTTGGTCCTGTGCTATCCCTATCAATGCACCCATCGAACACCATACCCCGTATATCCTCTATCACCTGGTCCTTTTACCTAGCCTTTGGTCTTCCTTCTAGTCTTTTTTATTCTAACATTTTTTTTTAGGAATTATCCTTTACTTCTGTATATACGTTCTAGCTATTTCAATCTTGGTGCTTCAATGAATCTTATGAATATTAGCCCCTTTCAATTTTTCTTCATATTTCATCAATGCTCTGATATAGTCGTCTTCTTTCGTGGAACCCTATATTTACTTTATTATCTTCCTTTCGAATCTCTAGAGTTTTTCTTCTTCTTTTTTGTTACATTCATTGTCTCGCCTTCGTAGACTACCACTGATCCTATTGCCCATAATATATTTAAAATTTTTATTTGAGGCTATGTTTGTTTTTAGGATACTGTTTGTGCTTTCCTTTTTGTATTCGGTGGTCTTCTGTGCCATTTATGATAGTCTCTAAATATTTATAGTACTCTTTGAAATGATATTTACCAATTTTGAGGTTTTCCATTGTTTCCTAATTATTCTTAGTGCCCTTCATGATTTTACTTTCTGATTAATTTGCCTCTTTGTCTCTCAGAATTACAACTATATCAACGGCTGACTCTAGACTACTATTCCGATTTATTTATTATTTTGCACTTGCTCTCTGCTGCTTAAATTGCATTGTCTAAAACACTATAGGCGATTTTAAATCAGTTACTTGGTCTTGAATATGATTGACTACACTGATATAAATCAAAAACAATGACGTCATATTGAATATAGTCTTGAAATGGTCAAGTTTAACATGACTACAGTAAAAATGTAGTCATCACAGGTATGAAATGTCAAATGAAATGACAAATGTAAAACTTTTACTTTTTAATTATTAAATTATTGTTGGGTTGTGTTATTTGTAAAATCTAAAGAAAGGCTGAGTATAGGGTTGCTAGATTTATGAAAGGGAAAAGCGGGACAACGATGACGACAAAGATCAGGTTAAAAAAACAGGTATTTTTATAAAATAAGATCCTTTCTTTGTGGAGATCTAAAAAAAGTTATCCACTTATCTTTTTATAAACTATCAGGTCCTTTTTTTGAGGATATTCTGAAAAAGGGTCAAGCATTTCTTTATCTATAACTTTGGATTGAAAAAGCATTTAGTTAAAATGTGGGTCATTTTCGTACTTTGGCGTAACGCGTGCCAACAATTTCGCCTAAAGCGAGCCGTCTGGCAACCCTAGCTTAGTACCTAGATATGAATGCAATAAAAGGTTTTTGTAAATGAAAAGCCAATTTATTTTTGAAGATAGCCAAGATTTACTGATGAACATGGCAAAAGGTTTGATAAAATTTCTGACGCCAAAGACCCTACAACACCAATTAGCAACTACAACACCAATTTTCTCTTCATCTGTGATCAGTACACAAAACAAATATTTATTAACTGACTTCAAAAAAGGAGGAGGTTCTCAATTCGTCGTAATATATTTTTTTACGTATGTTCAGCGATAATTCTTTAACATGGTGTCCGGTTTTAATGTTTTTTTTTTTGTTAGACAGGGGGTACTTCAGGGGTGGTCCCATATCAATTTGGTCAAAATCTAATAATTGAGTCCATTAGAAAATCCTCAAACTCTTCATTTTTTATGTAAGTTTAGTGGTAATTCTTTACAACCTTGTCCGATTTCTATGATTCTTTTTCTTGTTAGTAAAGGGTCAACTTAGAGGTGGTCCCCCTTTAAATTTGGTTAAGATGTGGTGATGGCATCTGCACGATTTTGAAGTCGGTTTTTTAAAATTACTTTTATAACTTGTTTATCCTTCAAATTCAAAACCAAATCCTAACTACAATACATAATACACAAAAATTCGCGATTGACAATGTCATGCGCATTGTCAAGTTAGTGTCAATATAAATCAAACATTTTTAAATCAGATAATATAACGTCATTATAATGACGTAAGCACCTTGACCACACTTGACTTGGTCACATTTCTAGTAACTGATTTAAAATCGCCTTATAAAATAGACAATACAATAATAGGTACGATCGACAATTTGACTACCTGTCAGAAATTTGATAAACAAAGACCTTTCCAGCCTAAGGAAGAACATCACTTTCGGAACTAAAATATCCTGAACACTTTCCTCAATACGTCCTTACCTACCTTCATCATCCGAAATAATAAGCAATATATTATAAAAAAAAGTAAATTTGAAACTCCAGTCCACAGCCATCCTGGACTGCATCATTATATCGACGACAACTTTCAACTGTCGCTATCATAATATCAGCCTACTAGGATGAGTGAATGCAACGGTTTGCGAATTCTTAGAATAAGACGGGGTGCGGTCTGGCAATGACAACTCTAGAATGGCATTGAAGTCATGTCCACTCTTACACTTCAGTAATTAGGACGACATGTATATTATGTAACTTTCAGCAGCGGGAGTCTACACATCTTTGGGTATCATGATCCTGATTCTGACTGGTTTGACGCGAATTTAAACTTCAAAAATGAGTGGACAGGATCGGGTCCAGGATTCGGCAAATATAGTATTAATAGAATTACCGAGTGGAAAAAAGAGAAATTGCGGATTAACTAATATTTAAAAAAATTTATAGCTAGGGTCCGATTACAATAAAATGAAGACAGCTACATCATCAATTGGCGGAGTAATTCGTTGCCTATCGCTGCATACTGGCGTGTTAATATTATGAAAATGTAGGAATAATATTTTTAAACAAAACAACTCACATATCCTTTATATATTTGACATAGCAGTCTTATTCTTATTTTAATCGGACCCTACGTGACCCTGAAATTATTATAGGATTATTACTATTACCCAGTTTATAATTTTTTAGTTTATTCGACATTCATTGACTACCAGGATTTCTATTTGGATCATTACTGTGCAGAATTGTGATAGTCAGTAAATATTTCTGATGGTTTTAGGAACATATCTATTATCTATACGAAAGTGCAGCATTATCTACTATTCTCTTGTCACATCTCTTGTCACATCATAACAAGTTCTTAAATGAAATCAAGTCTATCGACTATTTTGGGAGTACCTGATGGGTGAAATATGGGACCCTTGTTATTTAAGTTATTTATAAATGATAACTGTACTCTAATTGATGTAAAAATTTTCTATTGTACGCTGATGATTTAGAATAATTTTCTGGCGAGATTAATGTTGTTGACTGTCATTTTAAACTTACGATTGACGTTTATTTTACTAAATATTCAGTAATTCACAAAACATGTTCATAAAGTAGGCCTAGGAAAAATTAATTCATGTCGGAGCAAATTTGAAAGAAACTTTCAAATTCAAATACCAGCCCTAGAATCCTGGAAAAAGGAACCTCCCGTACAGGCTAAACTCGTCTGGTACAAGACGGTTCAAAAACAAAGGAAGAAGCTGGAGTCTATGGACTCAAGTCGAAAACAATAGTCTCGCTGAGTCTAGGACAATATGCAACAGTGTTCCAGGCTGAATTAATAGCCATATAACACTGTGCAAGAGATACAATAAATTAGCAAGTATCAGGCAAAACTATTGCCATCTACTCAAGTAGCTCTAAAGGCAGTTCTGATCAGAAATCAAATCACGACTGGTGAAAGACTACCTACATGACCTGACAGAGCTAAGTTGTCAAAACAAGGTGACCCTAGCTTGGGTGCCAGACCACGAGGGATATTAGGGCAACGAAAAGGCCGACAAATTAGTCCGACAAGGCTCAGATACAGTCATAATAGGCCCCGAACCCTTCTGTGGAGTTGCTAAGGCACTGTGCAAGGCATCCATCAAGCAGTAGATGCAAGAAGAGTCTCAGAAATAGTGGAACAACTATCCAAGACTGATACAGGCCAAATAGTTCATCAAGGAAGCATCGGCCAAGTTTACGAAAGACTGACTGGACCAAAAATGTCAAATCGTTAGGATAACAGTAGGTCTTCTTTTTAGAGACTTTCTAATTAGTGTCGTCAATTCAGCAGAAGAGGTAATTTTATACTATATTTGATCCAAAATAAAAGTGGAACTAGCAACATTGACGATTCTTATATCCTGAACGAATCTCTCACACAGTTTCACTCCCATATACCTACTAGGAAATTAGCGAGGTTACTTATTATAACAGATCCAACTGCTATGAAATGGAGAAGAGCTCCTAGACTAGGGTAATAGAAAAATGGTAGAAATTCGCTGAGCAAATTCAAGTCCAAGTTTAAAGGTAACTTTCCAGGTAGATCAATTGCATTACATACATACTAATAGTTATTGATTTGACTTGGCGCAGTCTTGGTGGAGAAAAATACAGACTCTAGATCTTTCTAAAGAATATAACAATAATTAGAAGTGAGAAAGTGGATGTATTTGGACTAATGTTTTTGCCCTACGATGAAGCTGGCAATTAATTTATGGAAGATGTCTCCAATACCGCTAAATAAATTTGTCACGAGTTTATCGAATTACTTCGTAAGCTATTACATAATTTAGGATACCTGTTTTCCACCTGAAATTTGGCCAACTTTAACGGCTTCAATCCTTCTACTAATAGTTGCTAAGGATTTCACATTAATTTAAAAAAATATTGTGAATCGCTTAACCCGAAAATTCATATTTTCTTAGATTGTTAACTTAACATTTAAATAGATACCTACAGAAATATTAACAGTATTATTAACAACTAGACAAATTTTTGCTGACCCAGCAGCCCTTATCTAGGTAGAAACATATTTGTGAAATCAAAATTTGAACGGGATCCCGGATGTACCTGGAACATGAACTGTCCTAAATTAAATACAGCTAGCAATATCTTATCATCATCAAAATATTGTCAGCATAACATAAAATTCAAAATGAGGTCCTTTAAATTTTGGTTAACATTCTCATTATGAAATTTTATTTGCATGAGTGAACCATTCATAATATGTGGAAGTCGTAACGCAAAATATTTGCCTTATTTTCAATGTGGATTACAAATTTTAATATGAACTTTCTACAGATGCCTGAAGAGCCCCAAATAATGCACAACCTTCGTACAAACCTTAGGTAAACCTGTAAGCAGTTTAGGAAGTAAGTAGGGACAAATAACGTCCAACTCCTAATCTAGGGTGTGATAGTGCAATGTAGATACTCAAAGTAGCAAATAGTCCAAGAAGGAAAATTTCTGATACGTATGTTCCAAAGTATACAAAACATGTTTATAAAGGTGACAGTATTATCATGTACAATAATAATAATAATAATAATAATAATAATAATAATGACTTTATTGCTTTCAATACATACAAATTATTATACAAAATTATATAAATATACATAAAAAAATGCTGAAAGACAAAAGGCGACGTTCGCACTTACTGGCGAGCTCAAAGATTGAGCCAGCAAATAAGCAGCGCTCTTCCACGCAACCCAGAAAAATATAAATAATTAAGTAATGCATACAGATTTTCTATGAAAAAAAGTGAAATTCTAGCTTTCAATAAGAAAGCAAACAAACAATTAATATGGAAACTTAGAAATAATAAAAACAAAGGTCAAATTTTATAAATCCTAGATCTGTGTTGTTATTGTAGTTATTAATCAATAGTGACGAGTAAAAAATAGAAATAACATGAAATATTATTGTTAAACTAAATTTAATTAACAATATAAATTAAAAATTGTAAGTGATATTTCCGTTAAATAAAAGGTTTTTGACTACTTTTCTAAAACTTGAGAGTGATGTGATATTAAATATTTTAGGGGCAAGGTTAAATAATTTGGCTGTGAAAGACGAAAAGCAAGATCGGAATAAGGTTGTAGTGTGTTTCGGAAGTGTTAGGAAATTTTTAAATCTTACATTAACATTATGGACTTCAGATCTCCTTTTTATTTTTTCATACAAATAATCAGGTTTTTTTGATAACAATAATTTATGGATCAGGACATAGGCATGTAACAATCTCCTATTATTTAGATTAAGCCATCCCAAACTAGCCAGATGTTGAGATGTACGGGTACGACGACGAACCCCGCAAATAAATCTAACACACGCATTTTGAGTTCGTTGTAAACGGTTTTTATGAAATTGTGTAAGTGCAGGCCCATATACAATGTCACCGTAATTAAACTGAGACAGCACTAAGCTTTCGCAAAGCAACTTTTTGGTATTTCTGTTGAGAAATTCCCGATTAGAATAAATTAACTTTAGATTACAGAAAGATTTTTTTATTATAGAAGAGATATGTTGCGCAAAGGATAAATCTTCATCAATGTATATGCCCAGATTTTTCTCACAAACTGAGAATGTTAAAAATTCATTGTTAATACTTACCCTTAGAATATTTTTAATTCTATTTTTAACTTGTTTACGGCCGAAAAGCATAGCTTTGGATTTTGTAGCGTTAATTGTTAAGCAAAATTTGTTAGATATCTGCGAGATAGTTTGCAGATCTTCGTTGATTTTTGTGATAGCGCCATTCGATTCGGATTCTTTAAAGTCAAGGTAGAGTTGAGTGTCATCAGCGTAGAAATGAGAATTCATGTGTTTCAGATATTTAAAAAATTGAGAGGTATAAATTGAAAATAAGAGAGGACCTAAAATAGATCCCTGCGGTACTCCACGTGTAATATGTATTAAATTGGATGTTTTTTCTTCTATTTGAACTCTTTGATATCTTCCATTTAGGTAAGAGCTCAATAAATTTACTGAGGCTGTGTTAAATCCCATAAAATGACATAAAGCTAACAGTAAAGAGTGATTTATTTTGTCAAAAGCTTTTGAGTAATCTAAGAGAATTAGTATACATAATTTTTTAGCATCTATATACGAGTAAATATCGTCTAATACTTTAAGTAACGCTGTAGTGCAACTGTATTTTGGACGGAAGCCCGATTGATGTTTAGGTAGAAGATCAAATTGTGAAATATGAAAGCGAATTTGTTCGTCTAAAATTTTCTCAAAAGCCTTTGACAGAGTACAAAGTATACTAATTGGCCTCAGATCAGAATATTCAGTTGGGTTCTGTTTTTTAGGAAGCGGCAATACTTTTGATTGTTTCCATAAGGATGGGAAGGTGGAATTATTGATACAATGATTGACTATATGTGTCACGTAGGGTATAATTGTAGGGCAAGTATGTAACAGCATTACAATATTTATTTCATCCGGACCAGTAGCATGGGATTTAATGGAGAGTAATTTTTCATATACTTTTAATTCATTAACTTCGGTAAACTTAAAATCTTGCAGATTCTCTTGGACATGAGACTCATAATGATTTAAAATGTGTATGTCTGGGTTATCTAAGCCACCAATACCGTGAATAAAATAATTATTTATTATTTCAGGATTTTTTAGTTCATTGGGAATAGTAGATTTTTTATTTTTTGTTATGTTCAGATTATTTAATTCTTTCCATATGTTACTTTTTTGTCTTAACTTAAATTCCAGGAATGCTTTTTTCTCTCTCTTAATTGCGTAATTAACTTGATTTTTTAGAGTTTTGTAATACTCCCAATGATTAGGAACTTTTGTTTTATTGAATCTCTCTAATGCCCTGTTTTTATATTTAATCATTATTTTTATTGTGTCTGTAAGCCAAGGTGCCTTATTTTTTGTTATTTTTATTTGCCGTACAGGGGCATGTTTCTGAAATAAATACAATATATTGTTATTTAGAATCTTAATTTTTTTGTCAATGTCGTTTGTTGTGTAGATTTCTGAAAAATCACACATATTCAAATCATGATTGAATTCATTTACGTTTAATCTTTTAAAATCGCGGTACTTGTGTAAAAAAGGTTTTAATTTATTTTTAACGTATCCAACGTTACATGAGGGTATTGAATGGTCTGAAACGGTAGAACTGGAAACTTTTATGTCATTAGGAGAAAGTATTTCTGAACAAATAATAACATCTAGTAAATTAGGACCTCTAGTTGGTTGGTCTACAACTTGTATTAGATTATATGAGTTTATAACTGAGTAAAACATAGTGCACCATTTATTATTAAGGTCTAGAAAATTTATATTTAAATCCCCAGCAATTATAATATAATTATGTCTTGTTGCCACCCAGTTAAGACATTCATCAAGTTCGTTTGAGAACTGTGCAAAAGAGAAGTCGCTAGGTCTGTAAGTTGAGCAAATAGCGTACTTATTATTATTATGTATAACAGAAATCCATAATTGTTCAGACTCAGTTCGGTTTAAACTTGATAATACAGAGCCAGCAAAACAATTTCTAATATAAATGGCTACACCGCCTCCTCTTTTTGTCAACCGATCGCGTCGGAATAATTTATACCCAGGTAGAAGTACAAAATCATCATCAATTTGGGGTGAAAGCCATGTTTCAGAGACGGTAATTATATCGTAAATATCACAAACAGTACGTTTAAACTCAAATAATTGTTATAAAAGTTGTATATTCGATTAATCAAGTTAAATTAACTTTAAAAGTTTAAATTTGTATTTAATTATTCCGTATATTTGTTCAAATATAATGCATCAATATTAATTATTATAGTGGCATTCTTTAAAATTTTGTTGGAGTAAAATTTTCTTGATACCACCCCTCCTATTTTTACCTCTACTTAGTGTATTGTCAAATAACATTTATACTAAGTTTATTTGATACAATTTCTGCAGAACCTTGTTTTATAATAGCTTCGTTCGCGGAGCCGAATCCGAACGAATTCTGAACTCTAAAGTAAAGCATACACGCCTACATAAACATTTAAACAATACAAATCCAGTGTAATTTTTACCTTGGCGTTCAGAATCAGTTCAGGATTGTTACCGCGAACGAAGCTAATTATTTCCTTTAATTATCATATCACATGCTTGTCGACAATCGATGAACAGCACATCATTGCGGACAGACGGATTCTACGCATAATTACTGTTAATCATTATTTGAGTGTGAAGGAGTAATCTATTGTTAATCTATCCCTAATGTTAAAACAACAACAGTCTAATTTACAAAGCATCTTTAAATGTAACTACATGTAAATCTTTAAAGATTGAAAAGTCATTAAGATGAATGTCCATTAGGGATGGAGGATATTTTAAGAGCTGTTATTTTATTATATTAATAATCAATAAGAATAATAAAACACTAAAGCTGTACCATATATATTTTTAAACGGTATAGGTGCGATTAGTTTTGGCCATCATGGCCATCATCAGGCATAGTAAATAAAGTTTTTAATTTGAATATCATGCTATGTATTCGAAAGTAATGGCGTGTGTATTGTTATAAAATTTTAATCAGTCTTTTTATAAAAATTGGTAAACAATTACCATTATTGTCATTAGAATAGAAAATATATTTTTGTATTAATATGTCCACCCTATATATTGAAATATTCATAAACTTCGACAGAATCAGGATTTGCAATTACACATAAATTAGAGACATTATTTGAATAAATAAAAATTGGACAAGTTAAATTTGATTTTGACACTTGATTACAGAAAAATTATAATTTTAAAATTTAAGATTCTGACGTCATTGAATTTGTCCACAATCATTGGTCAAATGGAAAGTTATTACTAGTCACTAGATGTCACTTATTTATAAAACATTTGTTCATAAAACAATCGAAGGCATTGGGAAAAATTCTGGAAACAAAAACTTTATTTGATACCTACAAAATTTAAAACAAAAACATCAGAATAATTTAAATCATAATATTTTTGCAGAAGTAAATAATACAGTCCTATAAAGACCTAAACATAGTGAATTTAAAATAAATTTTCCTACACCCACATAGCTATTCTACGCACAGACTATATAACGAAAAAGTATGCCATTGCGTTCAACTGAACGAATATATTTCATATCCACTCTACCTAGTAAGAACACTGCAAAAAATGAAATTCACCACACAGTTCATATTTTGATTACTTGGCTACTGTTATATTTATAAATGTTAAGTGACAATTCTGTCAAACTAATTGTCAATATATTTTTTAGTTATTGAGATTAAATATACATGATTTATTCTTGTGGAGGTTTGAAAAATAATAGCATTTCTAATTTATTTCGTCTATATTTACAAATAAACCATAAATTTTAATAAAACTATATGAAATCAATTTAATTAGCAGTATTAAAACTAAATTGTGGTGTGTGGTGATGGAGCAGAGACAGGGACATCTGGCTTTTATGCATAGATCCCGGGTTCAATTCTAGGACTGAAGATTAATTCAATTAATTTTTTTTTTTTTATTTATTTTATTACATAAATTAGTAAAAGTCATTAATTATTTTTGATTTAGTTATTTTATCTTAATAACCCAGAATAATTTTTAGATTTTCGTTAGTAGTTCTTAGAAAAAAATATACTGCACAACTCGAGTGGATTGTCCTTATCACTCTCCGCCAACTGCATCGTGCTTAAACTTCGTCTTCTTGCGATATGGCCATCATATTCACTCTTATTACGCAAACTACTATACCTTACCTGTATTGTAAATCGAAGATAGCCAGCTCAATGTATAATGTCTAGATCTCTGAGTATCCAAACTGACAATTTCTTGGTGTTCTTCCTAATAATAAGCATTGTAAGTAAACATTAACGTCGCATCGATTCCTTCGTGTGAAACTATATAAAGCAGATGACATTAATTTACTATAAAGTAACTTGATAAACTTACATGCATTCAAATGTTTTTGTGACTTAAATTCTCCATATACGTAGTACAACTTTCTGTATAGCATATTCAAAACGATGTCAGACTCAGATGAATAAGACCTGGCACTGAAGTTGTTTGACGTTTGACAGACGTTGTTGCAAACGTAACAATACGCTACAATAGCTCTCGTAAGCTGTAGAAGAATATGTGGGAAAAACTGGGGTCTAAACCCCAAAATGACCATATGCTTATACATAAGGATAATAAGATCCATGATAACCTATGGCGCAGTGGCGTGGGTAACCAAAACTGAGCAGGCAAGTGCAATAGGCCAACTCACTGGTATTCAGCGGCTTGCCTGTCTAAGTGCTACTGGGGCCATGTGCACTACACCGACTGAAGCAATGGATATTATTGAATCTTACGCCACTGCACATCTTCATACAAGGAGAAACCAGGTCAGCTATTTACAGGCTAATTCAGGGACAAAGCCCAATAAGCCAACTACATAGCGCCGACCACACAAGGCTATATCAGCAAGTAAAAAGAGATAATATTCTGCCTACTGATAACCATATACAAATTTGAAAGAAATTTTCAAATTCAAATACCAGCCCGAGAATCCTGGAAACAGCGACCTATCGTACAGGCTAAACTCGTCTGATACACAGACGGTTCAAAAACCAAAAAGGGCTGGAATCTGTGGAGCCAAGTCGAAAACAACGATTTCGAAGTTTAGGAAAATATGCAATAGTGTTCCAGGCTGAACTAATAGCCATACAACACTTTGCAAGAAAAATATTAAATTAGCAAGTATCAGGAAAAACTATTGCCATATACTCTGATAGCCAAGCAGCTCTAAAGGCAATTCTCTCACCAGAAATCAAATCACGACTGGTGAAAGACTGTCTAGAAGACCTGGCAGAGCTAAGTAGTCAAAAGAAGGTGACCCTGGCCTGAGCGCCAGTCCATTAGGGATATCAGAGAAACGAAAAGGCCGACGAATTAGCCCGAGAAGGCTCAAATAAGGCCATGACAGGCTCCGAACCCTTCTGTGGAGTTGGTAAGGCATTGTGTAAGGCATCCATTAAACAATGAATGCAAAAAGAGTCTCAGGAAAGGCGGAACAACTATTCAAGTCCGAGACAGGACAGTTCATCAAGGAACAATCGGCCAGGTTCACGAAATATCTACTGGATCAAAAGCTTCAAATCGTTAGGATAACAGTAGGCCTTTACATCAGTGTCATCAATCCAGTAGAAGAAACAACTTTGTGTAGGTTGTGTAAAGAAGAAGAGGAAACATCATTCCACGTCCTGTGCCAATGTGAATGCCTGGTTGGAATGAAGTTTCTAACATTGGGTGAAGAAAAGGCAAACGCATGCAACTACATGCGGGAGCCACTGTCAAAGCTACTAAGTCTAATAAAAAAGACCAAGCTAGACGACATACTCTAAAACAAACGGAGTCTCACAATAGATCTGAGAAGGTCGCGATGGACAAGGATAAACAATGTCCACCTCCCAATCTAATTTAATCTAATCTAACCACCATTAGTGAAGTAGTTGTTAAGTTTCTATTGTTATTTTTAACTTAATTAATGATATCAATGTTGGTGAATGCTGACAGGATAGAGTAGTTTTGATAACAATTAGGATTTATAATATTTTTAATTTTAAAATAATTTTAAATTTTAAATTTAATTTTAAATAATTAGTACAAAAAGTATTAAATTTTGAACTCACGCTACCCCTTAGATAAATTTAATACATAGTAAATTATATTTATTAATATTATTCCTCTATAAAGGATATACAAATCAAATACTAGGTATTGATACTAGGCAATATAATGGTCCTTTTTGACGGTCATATCAGTTCTCAATTCATTTTCAGTTGTCAGTTATATGTATGTGTCAACACAACACAATGAAAAAAACTGAACTGACACGGGGCTGTGGCTCGATGGATTTCCCAAAAGTTTACGTACAGTTATCAGTTGAAATGAAGTACAAACAAACTTGTCCGTTAACGTCAAATTATTCGCAGAAGATTTGTAAATTTCCCTATGTTAAAACACGACTTTCTGACAAAAATTATTGATCTTTATCTGCAAGAGTACTTTACTTACAATACAGTATTTCAGTAATTTTATTATAGCTTTACAAGTTTCAGTATTAGGTATGATACTCGTACTATTACGGTAGAAAATCTAAGACTTTGGAAAGTACTCCCAGTTGCCAACAATATTAGTCTTAACTTCTCGTATACTGATATATATCTCTCTAATGTCTCAATTTTTTACAATAGGTGTACCTAAGTAGGTACAGAAATTTTTGATATACATCCTCGATCATCCTTAAGTAGTTTGGCTAGGCACAAGGTTCAAAATTAAGTACCTTTAAATTTTTGCTGCATTGATTTTCTTTTGTGGTCCTTTCACTACTAAGCACAAAGCAATCGCAATTAGGGAATTTTCATTCATCACTGATGTACACGACAAATGAAAACTCAAACTGATCGCCTAGAACGACAGCATTTCCACAAAAATGAAGTCACAACTGAACTGAAATGGAAACTGAAGTGAGAACTGATATGGCCGTCTAAAAGGACCTTAATAAATAATGTGTACAGAAGTGTATTTACGTATAAAATGTGATTGAAAAATCCCGCCGTCTCATCGTCTGTCCAACTCTAATTTTCATATAAATGACGTTACAGATTCTATCTTTAAGTAACTACTTAAAAATAATTTTTGAATACAGATGCCAATATTTCAAGTCCTTATTAATTACTACTCTTGGAAAAACACGTATTTTCGTATTAAAAATATATCTACACTTCATTCTCCTGTTGATCCAGCACCCTTTGAAAAACTCTATCGCATTGCCAAGATGCCAAGTTATTATATTTGAACTATAGAAACGAGGAATCATAACCCGTCACAACAAAACCGTTAAATATATTGTTCCAATCAATAGTCGGTGTTCTTTGATCTTCCATCCAGTTCTTAATATATACGTCTACACAGATTATGGTTCAGCCAAGATCGATTCTAAAGAGCGTTTCACACGTTTAATATATTATTATTAGTTTCTGCGGAAATAATGTTTAAACGGTGGAATAAAAGATATTCCTCAAAAATATAATTTCTATATTCTGTTAAGAACAATTTGGTAGACTGACATGTGATATTAATAATTATTAACAATATAGTGTTGAATTATCACTGTGATACATGGTTAAACAGCATTTTTTAAATTCAAATATATGTCATTCCTAGAGCTTTTAAGTCATCAAACATTCTTTAATTCATTTTTGTTAAATCCAAGGATCGAATAGACATTTTAAATAAATCTAGTGTCTAAACAATTATTTATCAATTAGTTGTATTATCGCTGTGGTACATGGGTTAAAAAGACTACGAAACATTATTCGTTCAATACGACTATGTGTCATTCCTGGAACTTTTAGGTAATCAAAAATAGTCTTCAGATTTAGTATCTATATATAATTTCTGTAGTTTTTTGTATATGGGTCAATGTAGTAGATAGCTTAAGAATCATATTAAAGATCATAACCATTTAAATAATTCTTCCATCAATTTATTATACTTTGTGTTAATTGTTTATTTCCAATTCGTATTTATATCCACTCTTCCTTCTTCTTCAATAAGATTATCATTCCATAGGTTTTGTGTCCTTTTTTCTGGCACTTACGTTACGTATTTGTACTTTTTGTGTAACTATTTTAATTGGCACATTATCCATCTAAACAATGTAGCTAAATGATTTAATTTTATAGTTTTATCTAATTTTTCTCTATTTCTCTAATTTTTCTCTATTTCTATGTTTCATGTCTTATTACTTGATATTTTATTTTTAATATTCGTTACGAATCTAAAATTCAATTTCGTTTAAAAATGTTTTGTGTTTTTCTATGTTCGACTTCTTTAAACAATTATTGTTTTAGTATTTTTAATTTGATATTTTTGATTGTTTTGTTGTTATTTCCAAGCTAAACAATCTTACTGTTTTTCTTAATCTTATGCCTTTTCATTATTGACAATTTAAAATACTGTGAGAAATAGAAAATAAATTAAACACCCCGTATGAAATTCAATTAACAAAACTATAATAATAAAAAACGTATTACAGTAATAGTAACTAGTTATTTGACTTGACTCAACGTATTCGAGGAAGGATTATTGATGAATGTCCCCGCGTCGCAGGCGAGGCGCTGCAATTCCCAATGTTCTTATCGTTATATTTTAATAAACATCGGGGTCGCTTACAGTCGGTCATCCTGTAGACTGGTCATCCTCGAACATTAAAATTTTGTAAATAAATTAGAATTCAATTACAAAATCTTTTTTTTATGATGGTGTTTATTCATATAATGAATTTCTTGTATTTGTTCAATGTACATTTAACATTAAATAGTTAAATAGTTAACGGTACCTAGCCTTGAGCTAGTCTTTAGGGAAACTCTAGGTTATAGACAACGAAAACGTTAGTGTTAGCCTTGTGCTAACCTTTACTTTTAAACGATACAACTCATTGTGTGCTAAGCCTTATGCTAGCCGCTTTTTGAGAGAATGAGAGATAGAGAGATATACCAAATTTCATTGTTAGTCTTTGTACATTACTAACCTTGTGTTAGCCGGAGAGGCTAGCCGCGAGTTTAGTGTGCATCCACTTACTCGCAACAGTTAAGCAGTGATCTCTTCGGTCACGTCGTAGATGGGTGACCGCTGGGAGGTTCCACCATGGGCCGTGTCACCATGGGATTCATCCTACTAGCGTTTAATCATCGACGACGTGGAATTAATGAGAATGAATGAGGGTGTGAATGGGAAAGTAGTAGAACCTTCAAATGGTGGTACAATAAGCCGCGGGCTGCAGTGCTGCCAGACTACAGACGGATTAGGGTGTAGCACATGAGGTCTGAAGGATGTAAAAAAAAGAAAAAAAAAACATTGTGTTAGTCTTTTTGTCAAAGAAAACTTTTACGTTAGCCTTATGCTAACCATTTATCTTAATCTTTATGATTCCCTATAAGCTAGCTTTTTGCCAGCCTTTATAAAAATAAAAACATGGATACCTGGCCTTTGTACCAGTCTTTATATATACTAACCCTATATTAGTCTTTTTTTTTTTCTTACTTTGCGTAGTATATTAGCCTTTTGCTAGCCTTTTTATATCGTTAATAAAAATTTTCATTCATTATTTGAATAAACTCTACTTTTACTTTATCTTTTTACCTTTCATTACTACCAAAGGTTTAATTTTTTCAATAGAAATTACCGTTATCTTCTTTTTTCTTCCGTCTCGGAGATCTTGTACACAGTACCGATCATTAGCTAATACCCTTTTGATACGAAATGTTCCCTTGTACTTTGATAACAATTTTTTTGATTCGCCAGTTGCAGAATGGTCAGTTTTGGAAACTTTTACCAAATATTTGTCTTCGTAATTTCTTGCTTTAGCTCTATTTTGGTCAAACCTCAGGTTCTGCGCCTTTTGAGAAATATCTATACTTTTCTTGACTTCTTTCCTCAACTTATGCAAATCAATTTGACTTAAATTACTTTGCACTTCACTTAAGATTTTTGATTCTGCTATATGTGTAGCCTTAAAACCTGCAAAGGCCTCCATTGGCGAAACACCTGTAGCTTTGTTGTATGTACAATTAATTGCACATTGAACTTGTTTCTCATACATATCCCATTTATCTTCAGCATTGTCAGCAGCTGTTGTGACCAACGAAGCTAAAATCGTATTATTATAGCGTTCGCACTGACCGTTGGCAGACAGAAACACTTAAATGTTTTCGAAGTAAAGGCAGTTCCTCTATCACTTATAATTCTTCTCGGTGCACCAAAAATATACATTATACTGGTTACTACCACCCCCACTTGAAGATGATGTACTTGATGTTGATGAGGATGTCGAGGATGATGAGGCTGTCGAAAATGATGAGGAAGTCGACGGTGAGCATCGGCGCCTTCTACACTTCGACTTCGGCATTTCAAAACACTAGTATAACTTTGAGGCACTGTGTTCAATCGCGAGTGTATACCACTTCTGACTTGTGAGAAATAGAAAATAAATGAAACACCCCGTATGAAATTCAATTGACAAAACTATAATAATAAAAAACGCAATACAGCAATAGTAGTTATTTGACTTGACTCAACGTATTCGAGGAAGGATTATTGATGAATGTCCCCGCGTCGCCGGCGAGGCGGTCCAATTTCCAATGTTCTTATCGTTGTCTTAATAAACATCAAGGTCGCTTACAATACCCTAAATTATTAATTCCTTTTTTTATTTACGTGTCTTAGATACTTCATTTTGTCATTGGATATTATCTACTGAAACGTGATCAAGAATATGTAATTGTCTTTTGATTTTGTGTGACTTGTGACTCTTCTAGATTGGAATTTTAAATTTGGTCGAGCAATGAATAGTCCACTTTTACACATGACAGATGCACAATGTGCCCTATGAGGAATAAGTGTTCTAAAGATAGACTCTTAACTTTTCAGATTCATGTCGAGTATAATTTTTCAATAAACAGAAAAATTTTTTTCTTCTCTGAAATTTAACCAATAAAAAAATAATCCCTGTTACTCAATATATGATAAACTGGTGTAGGCCGAGCATTAGATCGTGGCCTATGTTGATTTGTGATCGTAGTGTAATTGGTATTATTCTCTCATCATAACTTCGACTCGGCGTGTCATGACTTTGCACTATTTGCGGCCAGATTGGTGACTGTATCTGATTCTGATTGTTCGCTCTCGGCGAACTATATCTGTCCGTTAAACGTTAAACGTCAAACGTCAATCAGCATGACGTACTCGGCGTTCTTAATTATTCTTGTTGAGAAGCGAAATGCTGACCAAACGCTAATCGATATAGTATAATAGTAAAATATTATAATATAGTTATTAACTATAGGTACATAAATGAAAATTTGTTTTTTAGCTTGCAATTTGTAATTTCTGATTTTTTTTGGGAAGCGAGGTGCAAAAAAATATTTTTCCATGAA
Organism: Psylliodes chrysocephalus; assembly: GCA_927349885.1. NCBI lineage: Eukaryota > Metazoa > Arthropoda > Insecta > Coleoptera > Chrysomelidae > Psylliodes > Psylliodes chrysocephalus. The sequence goes on from OV651822.1 coordinate 40,883,801, forward strand.
AAGTAATAATAGTGTAATTAAGTTATTAGTATCTAAGGATGCTATACCCAAATACAACTAATAAAATTTCTTACATTTCTGAATTGCAAGTAGTACTTTGTTTACAATAATATATAGAATGAGGCTGAACCAATGTGATTTTCTATATCATCTATTTTAAATTGGTGTCCTAACAACCTTTTTCTGTTCTTATGTCCAGGGTTAGCAGGTACAGGTTTTTTGCACTTAGGTTTTTTAGGTTTTTTAAAAAACCAAAAAGTGAAAATTGTGTAATTTTAGGTGTTTTAAGATAAATATTAAGAATTTACAATTTTACTAATCATCTCTCGAGAGAAAGGGTATTCGTGTATATAAAAACATTTCATAAAAGGTTATATCACTTCTTCTTGATATTGATAATAATAATAGTGACAATTAAACAAAAAAATATAATTTTTTATTTTTGTTTTTTGTATTTTTTTGTTTGCGGAATGTGGTTTTTTTAATATAATTAAATTAAATTTTTCAAGTTTGGCTTGTATTTTTTGTTTAACTTTATTATTAATAACTTCACATATATGTACTAAAAACCTTAAAAACCTATATATTCTTAAAAAAACCTATATAACGTAAAAAAAACTAAAAAAATATTAAAAGCCTGAATAACCTAAAAACTTACTTTTGTATTTTTTAATTCTAAGGTTTTTTGCAACCCTGCTTATGACAATAATTCAGTTGGAGGAAGATTTGTTATGTTATCTCTGAAGATGCCCTTGGGAGGTCCAGAATTTCCGCTAGCTCACCTTAATAAACAGAAGGGGCCTCAAAGGCCCTTATTGGCCCAGAAGCCTCTTGTGGTATCACAAAGACAACTATCAGAACATGCCCAAGGCAGTGGATATTTAAAACAATCTCAGCAATCGTGGAAAAATTCACCAGGACAGAGACAGGCTAAATAGTTCTTAAAAGGACCATCGCCTAAACCAACCAAGAATCTACTAAGCCTTAATAGGAACAATAATTAAGCACTAGTAGGTCCATTTACAAAACACTGTAGGATTAACAAACATATGTATAATATCGGTCAGACAGAAGAGACCTTGTGCTGATTCTGTCAGGAAGAGGAGGAAACTACAGAACAGGTATTGTGCTACTACAAAGGTCTATCAGGACTCAGATTCCTTACACTTGGACAAGAAAAAACAAGGACAACTAGCTACGCCGAAGAACTACTTCTTAGTCTACTGCAGAAGACCGAATTAGGCAAATTACTTTAAACAACGATTAAAGGATATCCACAAAAGATCTGAAAAGGTCGGGGTGGGAGAGGCCACATAGCCCACAACCCTATTAAATATAATCTAATCTAAGGTTCACGACGGAGCCAATGCACGCCGTTAGACGCCTAGTAACCCATTTAAATAGAAACCGCACCTCCCGTAAAAGTAAAAATGTTTAAAGATTTGGTAATATATCATGAAACGTGAACGGCTGATGTTACTATTGAAATTTTACAGCAATCTTGGTAAACACTTTGAAACACATAGCACATAACTATTTAGGGTCCGCTGACAATTAAAAATGTGTTTTTTTACCTTAAAATCATCAAAATGTGTTGTCCAGACTCGGCCATGAAAGATATGTGAATTAAATCATTTCAATTAATTTCTTGTTGTATAAACGGCTAAATAATAATATTAGACTATCCATATAGCAATAAACCAAGAAAAAATTCCGAAAAACGTTAATTATTCTTCAATTTTTTGTTTTTAAAATCCTGAAATAATAATATCAAATAATTTTTGTTAATGAATAGTATGACAACGGAGATTTCTATTTCTATAAATGCGGTGTTGCCAAACATAGTAAGATAACGTATATAACAGGAATGACAGTGGCTGTTTACCAATAGCTCCAGACCAGATGATAAAACGAGAATATAAATGTGTTTAAGGTATTTTTCGCGGCATAAACCAACATGAACGTTTATTATAGATTATATTTTTCAGACATGTCTGATTGGTCTACATAACATGTTTTATTATAAACGTTCATGTTGGTTTATGCCGCGAAAAATACTTTTTTGTGTGAGACTTTTTTTCAATTATTCAATTTGATCTGTGTCTAGGCCGTTGGAATCTATGCCGGTCGGCGTAGCCAGGTATAAGTTGATATTTTCTGGTGGCGCCGAGAAGTCGTTGCTTCCTTTTCTTGTTGTATATTCGTAGTCGAATTTTTTGATGGCCCGGAACAACGCAGGATACAGGTAACATGACGACTGTCATGTTTGAATTGAGGTATTTTTTAGCGAGTGTTTGGTTTAAAATATTTTCGACTTTTTTAAACCGTTTAAAATTTAGCGATGCAACTATGACGTCACGTACGAAATATTTTAAACCAAAGCTAGAATTTTTGAACCAGTCGGAAGCATATGGTTCAATAACGGTTGACACATAAGAGATTCTGATTTTGGCTGTTGTATGTTGTTTTACTCTGTTCCATTCTTTGAAAATTTTGATATATTTGACGTTTTGTTAATTTTTATTATCATACATATATTATGTGATTCATATTCATACATTATGTTATAATATTAATATTTATCGTTATATGTTGTAAACATTATAAACAAGATGTGATCTAGCTATAGGTTACTCTGGATTATGAAACAATGATGCAATTGAAATGTGGTAAAAGGATTAATTATCAGTTACCTATACGTTTTTTGCAAAAATAATTACGTAGATTGCTTCAGATTCTGAATTTTCCAGTAAATATTTAAAAGCAATTAAACATTCTTTGGCACAAGACGTTCTAATTGATGAACTTTGGAAAATCCCAAAAAAAATTACAGCAAAGGATCGTCAGACAATTGCGTATTTGTTGGAGCTACGGAATAAATATATGCCATGTTTATGGGCAAGAAATATATCAAAAATAAAACTATAAACAACGTTTTAGATTGCAATTTAATAATAACACTCCAATTTTTAATTAAAATCGCTATCAAACAAACTCATCTTCCTTCATCTGATTTAACAATCATAAAAAAAATTCGATTCATTTTTTAAATCAACTTCGCTTCTCCTTTCTACAACTTATTTCAACCGGTAATCCATCAAAAAATAATACTATCGAAATCAGAATATTTCAAATTTTGTCATATGTATGAAGACTAGTCTTCATAGTCATATGACAGTTAGCAGGTTATATTTTTAAACCACCCTATTTTTGCCATCTATTAATTCATGACGTCACTTTAAATATGGTTTAAAAAATATTTTAAACCAATGTGGTGGCTAAAAAACAGCTTTAATATAGCAACACTGTATTTTTTAGACGTTTTTCAAACGACAGTAGATAGTAGACAGTAGATAAAAAGTCACTCCGAAGTCACCAACAGTTTTATAATTTTAAAAAACAAATTTAAAAAAATTATAAGCGTTTACGAAAAAATTTTTTATGGTTTATTGCTCTATAGATAGTAAAATATTGATATTTAACAGTTTTTACTACACGAAATCAATCAGAATGATGTAATTCACGTGTTTTTAGGATCGTGATTGATGACACATTTGGACATTTAATGTAACAAAAAAATTAATTTTAAGGGGAAAAATTTATTTAAAAATGTGTTTTAGAGGGTCTCAAAAAATCGAAAAAATTGGCCGGTTCATGTTTTGGCATATTTATCCAAGGATTTTCGAATGTAAAATTATATTTATAAGCGCGCCATTATGTTTCTCGAGAACATAAAGAGCTTTAAACTTTTGCAACGATAAGACAACACTTTACAGAGACGTTTAAGGAAAATCTCACATTTCAAAACTACTAGAGATTTATTAAAACAAAAAGCAGCCAATTTTCATAGATTTAATACAGATTGGCGCGGAAATGTTTTTTTATGTCCTTTTGAAAATTTTCATAATAAATATTTTTCGTAGGTTTCTCTATCCTAAGTTTTGTTATTGGTATTTCCTGAAATTTTCACAACAATCGGAGTAAAAATAAAGGCTTAAAAAGAATAATTGCTTTTCAAGGTGTTAGGTTTGCCCTAAAGTATAAAAAAAAAACTGGATAAACTAAGAGATAAAGGAATGTCTTTAGCTAACGATATGAGTAAAGAAGAACTGCCGGAGCAATCTAAAAATAACACGAAACCACCATTCCCAGGAAAATATAAAATGGTATTTACTCTATATTAACCAGAAAACATATAATGTTGCAGATTTATTAGAAATAGCATTAAATAAAGACTCCATTGGCGACCACAGAGATAGCAATGATGAATCTCCTAAAGATTAAGATGAATCAATGCTCTATTTGTTAGTTCGAATAGTCCCAGGCACTGAGAAGTACAAAAAGAAATAAAACAAAGAATGAAGTGAACGAAAAATTAAAGGAACACAAAAGAACAGTCTCTCATTCTAACGTTTCCAAATGTTAATAGAATATATTAATGAATTTGTAAACAACTGCAAGAAAAATTAAATGATAAAAATTATAACTAAAAAGCTGTAAACCGAAAAGAATGTATATTACCGTTGTGTTATGCATTCTATATACCAATTTGTGTAACTGCGGAGATCATTTTATACATCAAAATTAATACAATATTAGTTACAGTCTGTTCGCTATACTTACGCGGGTTTCGGATTAACAAAATTATGCAAATTAGTCATTGACAACCAGTTCCGATAAGCCTCTTCCCAAGAAATTAGGTAAAATTGCCATAATGGTCATATTTAAATTAAAATAACATTAGGGTAGGTACTAAATTTGTGTGTGAATTGTAATATAAAATTATTATTAGGTTTAAAATAGCCACATTAGACTCCATTAATGAAGAAGTTTCATTCTGCTCTCAATTATACAAAAGATTCTCCATTATTATTTAATTAAAAAGTTGTACATTATTTTTTCATTTCATTTAACCAGTTGATATTTCCCCAAAGAACAGGTCAAACTTTCGGGTACTTACCTGGAAATTTTTAATCCGAAACTCGCGTAAGTATAGCGATCTAAACTGGGTAAGAAGCTATTAGAAAATTTCTGACGATTTAAGACAAATATAAAATTGGATGATCTTATAAAATCCTTCATAAATATGCGAAATTATAATAGCATTGTAGAGTATAATAGTATAGGAATCAAGAATTAAAAATAATGCACCACAGCACTAACGTCAATCTAAGATTTTCGAGGTCGATGGAATTTAAGTATTTCGACCTATATTCAAAACTTAAAGCACGTGTTTCGACATTCGTAAAATATCTTCATTTAAAAAATATTTTGAACACACAAATCCGCCCGTTCTGTTAGGTATTTCGCTGGTTACTTTAATTGTAGCTAACCACTGCTTACGCCGATCTTTTTCTTTTGAAACATAGTTTTAATACTACTTTTAATGTACAAAATAAAAAATAACTAAAACAAATCCAAATAAAAAAAACACGAAGTATCCATAAAAACTTTAAGGAATACTTTAAACATGCTTTAAACAAGACAATGCCGGACCTGAACTATATGTTGGTTACATAAATCATTACTATAATTCCTTGAAGCTTCGTATTGATAGTTTTTTGTTTAAGTTCCGTGTGCTAGTATTGATCTGATTTTTTTTAGTATTGTTACTATATAGTCATTATTCACTAACCTACAATTTTATTCTAAAAATCTTAAGAAATACTTATGAATAATTTACATAAGAAGACCCCATTTGGCTGTCTTAATTATTTCTAGGAATGTATCGCAAATTCGCGTGACGATTTATTATACTGTTTTACACTACCACTAATATTAACGTTCATTGCACGATTTTAAATGGCTTCTTCCTTTTCAGCCTTGTGTTGACTTGTCCAATAATTGCAGCGCTTTCTTATTGTCGTGAAAGTTAAGTCGCCCCTCTGTTTCGCGACAAAATTTATTATTTCTTCTACTTCTCCATGAAGATATAGAACCAAAGAGTATCAACAATGCATCAACAATGCAATTTAGGAATACTTTGGAAAACTGTTGAGCTCTTGCTAGCAATGTTAGCATATCCCCATAGATGTACGTTATAAATCCGAACTGGTTTTAGGATTTGTTTATATTTCAGCAGTTTTGTATACATTTAAAACGTGGATTTTTATCTTAAGATCCCATACATTTTTTTAAATTTTTGATCAAGTATAACTAGGTTCATTCATAGTTATTTGGCAAAATTATGATGCGAAATAACATCGTTTTTTCTTATTTATTATTCATTTATAGTGAATAAAAGAGGAATGCAGTAAAAGAGGGGCTATAACGTCACATTCCATAGGCGTACTTTGTAAAATAAGTTTCTATTATATACATAAGGTCATGGATATAAATGGCATATTCGCACTTCGTAGAATAAATTTTGAATGAAACAAATTATATTATTTGCAAAAAATAAAAATAAAACTGCTTTTAACAAAACTGTTGCACTTTAACATTAAACGAATTAAGTTTTACCAACAAATAACAAGAGATATGTTTTTAATGAAATAAAACTTTTTTTACTCTCTTGGCATTAAAAGTAACACTTCAGTACCTATAATCAAAGATTGTTAACTTTGAACACTCGTAACTTTTTTACTAAAGAGGTTAGAACAACATTTTTTTTTGTTTTATTTCTTATTCAATTTCCTTTCTTTTAATGTATTTTTTATTATAAAAATGTTTTAAACTATATTAGAAAATAGTAATATTAAAAAAAAAAACAACAAATTGACAATATCTTTTTAATCCACCTTGTCATAACTTTCTTATGCAAAGAGCTATTTAATATTTTTTTAAACTGCGCAATTTAATGAGCTGCATTTTGTCTCGATTAATAGGCGGTCTATTTTTAATAATAAAAGCGCTAGCGGCTTGTAAACGTGGGGGCGCCTGGCTCGACGGCCGGATTGTGAATAGGAATATATCTGTTTTTATTTGTTGTCATATTCGTGTGACCAGTTTTCATGAATATTTCTTTGGTATTAAAATGTTCGTGAGTAGCATAATAATAAATTAATAATACTAGAATATCGGTGCCATCCATCGCACTTTACAACCAGTCTACCATTTTTATTGGAGGATGCCATGTGGAAAATAATCCTTGTATCAGCTTCTTCGTGATTTCTGTAAAAATGTGTTTCTTCCGAAACAGCATGGTTTGAAATCTTAAAAATATTAAACAAATATTTTTAAAGTTCTCTATTGTGTATTATCTATATGTACTTACAACAATGTAAATGGAACTAATTATTTACTTACTTTAAAACATTTACCCTCTGGAACCAAATAACATTTTTCACATAGTTTATTGGAGACAAACTTAATTAAAGCCATTTTGTTTGCTGTTGACTTTAGGAAATTCTTATAATTAGATATCCTTCTGGACCCTATAATACTGTAAGTTCCTGCATTGTGCTGACCTCTCCCATGTCTTTCATAGTTTTTAACTGAATCTTTATAATCATATCTATCAAATATAATAGATATTCTAAGACAGTTAATTTACTTTTTAAATATAAATAAAATTGTATTTGTTACAACCTAAGCCAATTCTGCGAATGTTTTTAATGATTTTTGGTTAATTTCTTGTAAAACTACCATACCATCAACAAAATATTCAATAATTTATGGCGGCGGATCATCATTTATTAAATCACAAAATGATTCTAATTTCTTTGTTAATTCACTTTTTAAAGTTTTCCTCATTGAGACGTCTTCATAAAATAACAAAGCAGGGGTGGGAGTTAATTCGTAAGATAAAATATTTTTAAAATCCATTTCTTTAAACTGAGCACATTAATAATTCTTCTAAACATGTACTCAGGATTGATTACAGTTTTTGTATCTGTTTTCTTGTAGCTAGTATTATTGGCACTGAAGGAAATAATTGAATTACGTGCTACAGTTTTCCAAAAACTTTCTTGTCCATCAGTTGGATAAAAGCCCGATTGTTTAATTCCGCCTTTTCTTTAAATGTTGTTAACGATTCTTTAATCTCCTGGGAAGTAATTTTTCCTGTGGCAATATGGATTAGGTCATTAGATGTTATGCTGCAATCAAAGGGATTTATCCATGTACTTTCAATCATTGAAACCATTTTCTCAACATCCTTTTCATCACGTTCGCGTTCTGCTGCCCCGTAAGTATAAATTTTATTCCTATTGAAAATAAAGCTTCCTACTTTGCTTGCATATTTTTCAACTAAATGTCTTGTAATTAGCCACCTCGTCAAGGTTCCTTAATTTTTTGTGAAACCAATTACTCCACCTGAACTGTTACAGTCTCTATTTACTGTTTGCTCAAGTGCCATATCTGAATCAACACAATTAAATTTTTTATTATCAGTTCTTCGCACAACAAAATTACCTTCTTTAGTAAAAAAGTTACGAGTGTTCAAAGTTACAAAAAAAAAACCTTTTTTTTTTTTGTTTTTTTCCTATATATTTAGTCTCTACCAATGGACAAAGTCGTCAGTTTCCATTTTCAATGTAAAAAAGCATGCTTTTTTAAATGGTGAAGGGCTCATTTGGTTATACCTCGGTTATTCTTTGCGTCCTAGACCGGGCTTCCCGACGGACTATTGCAGCCTCGTGTCTTCTCAGATTTGTTTATCTGATTATCCGTCCTTTGGTGAACTCACTCCAACTATAGAATAATGGTAAAAATTAAATTTAATATTTAGTCTTAGATAATTGTAAATATTTATGCACCCCTTAGAACCAGCACTGTTAACTATGAAAAGCTCTTTGAGACGATTGAATCAACGAATATTCTACATAATCGTGATATATTAGTCATGAGTGACTTTAATATCTTCGATTACTCCAACGATATGATAATTGGCAGATTTTCTACATTAGTTTCTCATATTAATACATTTTCACTATTATTTGATCTATCCCAGTTTAATAGTATCCATAATTCTAATAAAAAACTCTCAGATCTGGTATTCTCCATAAATCAGCGCCTAATTGAAAGATCCCTGGTTCCTTTGGTTCGTGCAAATTTTCGTAAAGCTTATTATCCAAAGTTATACCAAATGATTTTTAATATTAATTGGACATTTTTAGGTGCATTTCAAAATGCTAATGATGCATGTACGTACTTTTACGGTAAATTTTACAATGTGCTCGATAGGTGTGTACCCGAAACCACTGTAAAGTCTTCTAAAATTTACTCAATATATGTAATTTGTAACTTTTCGAAGGTGTTCAAGGTTTTATTGTACAGCGATATTAATTTACACGTCGACGATAAAATTTCATTGCATCAACATGGTTTTGTACAACAACGTTCATCGCTAACTAATCTTTTTAACCTAACACAAATCATTGCCGAGAATATTGACAGTAAGGCATTTGACACAATGGATCACGGAACCTTGTTCACTAAATTAAAATTATTCGGATTTCATGATTCCCTCCTAAAACTATTTACATCTTATCTTTAATGCCGTAAACAGTATGTGTATATAAATGGCTTCAAATCAGTTGATTATGTCTTTTCTGCTGTGTTAATGAGCCACTGATCTTTGGCGTTGATCTTATTTTCATCCATTTCTTTTTATATTTTTTGAATGAGTCTGTTTAATTGGTCACATTTCCATTTTTGTTTCTTCAATCTCGTTTCTTGATTAGTGTCCTCAAGATGTAACTTTCTTACTGTCTCTAATTTACTTTTATCTTTAAATTGTTGGCATTGTACCAGATAGTCTTTAATTTCTTCATATTTCTTTTGTAATTGTTTGAAGTACGCACTTTCAAAGTAAACGTGATCTGGAATCTTTAACTTTTGGATTTCACCGTCATTAACTTTTATGTCATTCCATACGGCCTCGCTTCTTTAAGTTGCTTAGCTATATTTTCATCTGTATTGAGTTTTTTTTGCGTTGGTTATGGTTTGGACCAGTTTTTTCCACATGTTTTGTTAATCCAGTGCCACTTGGTTGGCTGTCTCTATAGGTGCCAATATTTTTTTTCAAATTTTTGCTCGAAGAACCATGTTAAAACGGAAGATAATCCAGCAGACGCTCTATCCAAAGAAATGGATATTCGAAAGCTAAAAGATCATTCTTTATGGTGGAAGAGTTCAAAATGGTTACATACACGTGATTATTTTCCAAATATGGTTGAAATCCTTGACACTGAAGAGGACAAACGAATTAGCAACATTTTCTGAGTTAGCAAAGATGATTCGAGTATTATCATATTGCAGAAGACTTAAAACCCATAAAAAAGTCCCATTAACTCCTCAAGAATTGGATAACACTTTAAAAGGAATAATAAAGCAAGAACAAGCACGGATTTTCTACGAAGAGGTCCAGTCACTCAAAAAAGATGGTTATGTAAACAAAACGACAAGTAAAATATTCAATTTAACCCCTTTGATTAATAACGAAGGGATCCTGAGAGTTGGGGGAAAATTGAAAAATTCAAATTTACCTTATGAGCAAAAATATCCAATCATACTTCCAAACCATAATCATCTCATGGACCTAATAATACACAACAGTCATAAGAAAACGTTGCATGGAGGAATTTAACTGACACTTGCATATTGTAGACAAAAATACTGGATTATCAATGAAAAACAAGCTGTCAAACGGGTTGTAAATAAATGCATAAAATGTATAAGATACAAACAGCAAATTGCACAGCAGCAAATGGGGTAATTACCAAAGCCTAGAGTAACACCATCTCCCCCCTACACGTATACAGAAGTAGATTACGCTGGACCAATTCGAGTAAGAGCCACAAAAGGACGAGGCTACAAATCCTACAAAAGATACATTGCAATCTTGGTGTGTCTATCAACAAAGGCGATTCACTTGGAAGTAGTAAGCGATATGACAACAGAAACATTTTTAGTACAATTTACTTAAATACTTTATAACAAATTTTAGTTTGAAGGAGACAAATAATAAGTTGTATGCCATGTAGTACCATAATTCCAGATGACCTCTATTTTTGTCGATATTCCAAGAACAATAAACCTGAGCAGACGACTTTATTTAGAATATTATTAAAATTAATTACCCATACTTGGGGGGTGGGTTGGCTCAGTGGTTAGAGTCATGACTTTGAGATCGGAAGGTCTCAGGATCGAATCCCACCGTTGGCCGGAATTTTTTCATTTAGTTTAATTATTTAAAATTAATTCTGATGCCTTGGTAGGATTCCCCACTCGACCATTCACTGTTGGGTTCTAATTAACAGTGCTGTTCCTAAAGTGGCGCTGGAAAACAGTAACAAAGCCTACACAGAACACGAGGCTAATGGCCGTAGTAGTCGACGCCGATGACACCAATTAAAAAAAAAAAAATTACCCATACTTATAATGGATATATTACAGTTATAAATAAAGTAAATTAAATATATTAAAAACCCACCTCCGCTGCTATTAATTTCCTATAAATCCTTTAGAAACGAACCATTTTTGAGTAACTTTTGTTATATTTCCATTGACTTCGTCGTCAGACTCTTCTTTCTATTATGATAAACGACAACAGTGACAGCGATGGCTCGGCTGTTGTTGAACAAGTTCCGTCAACAAAAAGCGCGACGCGCTTTGTTTTAAGTGACTTAATGATTGACAGCTTTGTCACCGAGCAAAATGCGATTTTAATACAGTCCCGTTTAACGTATAATGGAAGTCATTCGCGATAAATTGATAGAGTAACGTATTTACACGGAATGGGAAATTTTCATGTTAAAATTTAGAGTATGCAAACTGTAGGGAAGGCCGTGTCTAGTGGAACAATATATAAAATACAGAAGTAACTCATAATAAATTTACGCCCGTATGCACCGTACACGTTTAATCCAGATTAAGGGTTTAATCTGGTTTAGTACCATTTTTAGATATGGTGCTAAACGCGATTAAACCCTTGATCTGGATTAAACGTGTACGGTGCTTACGGGCGTTAATGAGGCAATTTGGAAAAGTCAGAATTAATTAATCTATGTTTGGATCTGAAAAGACTAGAAATTAGTAGAAACAAATCAATGCTTCTAAGTCATATTTCTTTACAACCATCGGAGACATTGGAAATTATAATACGGTCTTTTTTTATTTTTTATTCATACTTTTTACATATTTGTTTGGAATATTTAAATAGAGAATATAATATAATTGCTGTCAGTTTCTTCCTAAATATAATTTCGTGGTACGCTTGTTACGGGTTGAAAATATTTTAATTGCTTACCTTCGTCAATCTGTTTAGTACTAGTAAAGTATAGTAATATTTATTGGATATATCTGTTTAGCTGGCCCATAATCTATAATAAATATTTGTTATTTTTATACTCTTATTGATTTATTATCTGTCAATAAATTAAAACTGGCAATATAATTCTTCTTTTCTGACCCCTTTGGGGATCTATCCAACCAAATGAACAGATTTATACACTAGTCAGTTGCATCCAATTAGTAGAAGATCTCTCAGTGACTTACCAAATTGTCTTAGGGATTTCCTTCCTAGTTTTTTGAACACTTTTTCTACGGTCCTTCTGAAAAGCTAACCTGTCTGTAGCATGTGCTATTAAAATTATTCGATTTTTCAGATTCTTTAGCTTGAAAGAACAATGATCATTGTTAGTAACTCATATAGAATTGAGTGTGAGATCAATTAACATTTTATTTTGGATCTAGGGTACTAACCGTTGAAAAAAAAAGGCTAACTCCTTAAAGTCAACCTACATCCTCAGGTGAGTCTAACTTATTTCTTCCTGCAGCAGTTCACCTACTTCTAAAATAATATTTTTATGTGTACATATATGTATTTTCTTTGCAGACCTTTTTTTGTTTTTACTATTAGTTCATGTGCTATTCGCATAGTTTTGTACTTACCTCTATGGAATTAGCCTTAGACACGAACCATCCCTATCTCAACGTGACTTACAGATCCTCAGGCAGTGCTCCCCAGGACGGGTTTGCCCCCTCACTATACGGCACCCCCAATCTTCCCAGTCGGTCAGTACAAGAAGGTTATTTTTAGGTAGGTATTAGATATCCATCGAATTAATCTACCCCCAGCAGAGATACTCTCCACTTCTAGAATACATTTGAGTGTATGTACACCTACCTTAAGATGACGGTTCCATGCTTGTTCCTCTAGGAACCTTTAGTGCCAGCAAGTAAGATAAACCCAATCTTTACTACCAATTATATATACCTCTGAAGGTAAGGGGAATTTCCTTAACGGCTTCACCACCAAGGGTAATGTATATACCCCGCAGTTGTTCCTTAAAACGAAATAATTATATTAGTCTAAGATCCGAAGTAAGGTCGACCTTCACCCATCTGTTTAGTGGATGAAAGTTTCTTTTTATTACATAAAATAAATTTATAAATATACCGAAAATGGGTTGCCTAAGAAAATACAGTCCAGAGTATTTTTTTTTTCTTAAAGTAAAAAAAACGACACCCTGTAAAGTATTCCCCAGATGCTTCAACTATGCCCAAACTTTAATCAGCTCACCGCAGGATGGATTAAAGCTTAAATTTAAAATTTGGTGTTTTTCTCTTGGTCCGGTTTTGAGTTGTCTTTAAAATTCGAAATTTGCACTTTTCCTCAAATATCTCGAATTAGGTCCATTTTGGAAAAATCATGTATAGGAACAAAATAATAGATAATGACATCATAAACAATTTTTATCATGATTTTTATACTTTTCTTATCTGGTGGGCGTGACCGTATTTTCTTAGGCAACCCATTTGCAGTATATTTAAAAACATATTTTATTTAATAAAAAATAAGTTTTTTCCATTAAACAGATGGGTGAAGGTCGACCCTACTTACGGATCCTGGACTATATGTATAATACAGTTTTGACGACGATCGGTTTCTATGGTTTTAGATAATAAGTTTTAGCTAATAAGTTGAGCCTAATTACTAGGTATACAGAATTTAAAATAAGTACTTGGTTTCTGTGCTTTGTAAAACTAAAATTGTGTAGGACTATTTAAGTATTGATTGTTAATAAAAAGAGGGGTTGTCCCATCGATTTTATAAATTTTTGTTTATGGAAACTTACTTGCATAACCTGAAATTTAATGTACTTGCTATGATATTGGGAACCAAACAGTACTGATTGGGGTATAACACCATTAATTCTGAATAATTTGAACATAATTCTTTACTTTTAATATATTTTCCTTTTTTGTGCATCATGCATGGTGAATATTTATAATTATAGGTTATTTTCCGTATTTCATTATAAGACATACTTTTGAAGTATTCTATTACCTTCAACCACGGGACTCGAGACTAATGTAGGGAAACTATCGCAAGTTTAGAGTACAGCCTTAGCAATAAGTAAGGCCTATCATTGTGCTAGGTGATATATGAATGTACATTATAATACTTCGCTCTAATATAAGTACGAGCAATTAAAATCAATAACCAATTTATTGTTTTTGTATCACCCACCCCCTTCTTGAGACTTAGAAGAATTAAGAATTCTAACGGCTTCACGCTTAAATATGGATAACTATAATTATAATTGATAATCGATAATCAATAATTATAATTAATAATAATTTCTACTAATTTATATTATGTATATGATCTGATCAGAGCGTTGTCTCAACTTAAACTTACGATAACAGCAATCGTCGCCTATTTATATAAAATGGTGGTTTTTCATATGTTCACGCATTCACCAAAACTTGCTACGAAAATTCTAAACATCCTTCCATTATAACCAGAACATACATAGACTGGTGCGTATCTACCAAATACTAGAAACAGCAGTCCACGACGATTTATACTGGATATAGTAGTCCCTATAGAAGAAATTTCGGAGGCGACTTCTTTAAAGAGAGGGACTTAAAGGAGTAAATCATTACCGGACTGTTTGAAAATAGCTCGCGCAACAATTCTGCACTAAATGATCTCTTCTGGAAAATACTTTATAAGCGTTCGATAATAATACTGCTTTGGTTTGGACTAAACAAATCTACATTAAATAAACAAGTCAGGCATTTACGTAGTAACCAACGAACATAAACACGACATGTAAGGATAAATTTTGGGTCCGACATCGACTTGTTGGCTGACTAACGTGGTATGATAAAATACATTTCGTTTACAATAGAACCAACATGTCGACCGACATCTTGTATCTTTATGAAAACCAAGTTTAACATTCCTAATCTCTGTTTGTTTGTCTTTGTTTCGTTACATTTTAATAACTGGGTAATTATCAGAATTTTGAAGTTTGCGCATCTTTGCACGCTCATAATATCGCCTGTTTCGTTGACTTTTTTCGATAACTTTTAACTCACTGGAGTCACAAGTTTCAACATCGCCCAAACGTATACGTTCTCAATATCGCTATTCATCAAACTTCTAGAATCTATAGCTACAAAATTAACGCGCCATTTGTCCAGACGACACTTCTCGACGACACTTTGGATCTATCTCCGGGCAAAGCGTTTGCTGCGTGTCGCACTCGAGGTCACTGTCCTCAGACATCGCTTGTATTTGGAGGTGATTGAGTTGGAAATTTCTTTCGATCTAGAAAAAGTTGCCTGATGCTGGAACAGTATGAGTGAAAAAAAAAACCGTAAAACAGTAGATTTTAATACAGGGTGAAATAATTATAATTTGCAGTGTAGTAAATAAAAAAAAACAAGTATATAAGAAACGAAACATAAACATTTTTCTACCCAAATCAAAAAGTAAATCAAGAATAAAAATAAATAATAACATTTTTAATATATACTTAACGTACGGAAACAAAAAAAAAACAATGAAAAATAATAGGTACCTACTTCTTTTAGATCAGTCTGAATCAGATAATTCAAATTAGTTGTGTGTGGCATGCATGTTCTTTTTATGAAGCCCTATTAATTCCTTGTTTCATTTTAAATAAAATCATAATGTTTATGTTGATGTTTTTTTTTATTCAGCCAACCTACAGTAGTGGATGCTTATTACGCTGCTTTTACTTCAGCAAATTTACTAGAGAAAATATTCTTTGACCATTTGCTGAAAAATGAGGCAAACTTAATAAATTAAGAACAAAGTTTGCTAGAGAAAAAAACAGTGGATCTACTTAAAAACAGTAGGTCTGGCAACGCTGATCGTTCCGTCGAATGGTTATCTGCGGGTGTCGCGCCACCCGTCTCCTGGCTTCTCAAATGTACGGTACGGAGCGTAACATTTATGCATCTGTCGTCCTTGGGGTCGCCTCGGTGGTCTCCTGTCTGCTGACGCGCCTACCGAAATGGTACCTTTATCAAATTAAATAATGATAAATAATTTATATAATGTATCGTTTAGCTTTAATTTAATCCGACAATTGTAATAATTATTGTAATTAATATAAAAAGAAATATTTTTAGAGACCGAAATATTTACAAATTTTGCGCCAGTGCCAAGACTCTTTGGTCCCTTAGGACAAGCCGCCACTGGAAGTAGGGTTACCAGATACTGAATTCGCAAAACCCGTTTCAAGCAGTAAAAAATCCTGATTTCTTGATAAATTGACGGTCTTTTGCCAAAACAGAATTTAATAGCTTTGGTTAAGTTTTTATTTCCTTTAATTAATTTTTTGTAAATTATATTTTTCCAATAACTTTTTTAAAAAAGAAATTTCACTGTGAAATTCGGCACATGTCATATGTTTGTAATTATATATTGTGAGTAATATTGCTTTTATTGACTCATTTGTTAATCTGTTCATTTCTTTCATCCACTGTTAATTCATAGGTGAAAAAATTCGTTTTACATTATTTGTATTGTGTAACATAAAACAAAAATCCGGTCTTGAATAAAATCCAGAGTAGAAGTAGATATTATAATAGCAAATCCCTTTCAGAACTCGTACGATAATTTGAGAGCAAGGAAGAGCCCACGAGCGAGTTAAAGATCACGAAATTCCAGCAGTGTCAATCAGAAGAGGAAAGTCAGCAAAGCGAAAAACCGAAAAGCCTCCAACAGGCGAAAGATACCCGTACAAATCGAATACAAGCAAAAGCAAAAAACGATTGAGTCATAGTTCATATACACGGCATAAGCTTGGCGGAGGACAAATTGCACTGACCTTATAGGGTCAATTTCCATCTGAGCCAGTAATCGTAAAGAAAATTCATAACTGAGGCATAAAGCTGTATCCCATAATTTAAACAGCAGTTTTGGTCTATAGGGATACATTTTCTACTGATAGCTAGTGGATTAGTGTTGGCTATATTTTGGACATCATTAATCCGTGAAATTGCTGAACTCGGTAGGTCAGTTCTTTCAAATTTGCTAATCAAATTATGGTACGCTTTAGTTTGCCAGGGTCCTGCTCTCGAACCCATTTTCGTGCGAAATCTTTACTAGGTACATTCGTAATAACATTGTACTACACCATTTCTTGTTTGTAGATCCATGTTTAAATCGTTTCAATGTATACATAAGTTTTGTTTTAAGAACAATTCTCTAACTCCCGATGACTATGTATGACACTCTCAGTTTTTAATTTTTTATTAATGGCTAGTTAATGTTAGAACGAGTGCAGTAGACGTTTCTCCGGTTGTATTAAAGAGCGACTTCGAGAAACACGGTTTCTGTCAACGATTATAAGAAATGGAGTACAAGTAATGGTCTTGTTGTCATCACATGGATTATGGTCACGCCAATAATCCAAGCAAATAGTTCAAACTATACATTTGATACTTACATACAATAGTATCACCTGTTTACCAATCATTCCTATTAAAGTTTTATGAATTTAAGAAAAACCGAAAATGTCGATACTTTTTTTTATACCCATATAGATATTAGCTATTCTACGCACAGACTACCAAACGAAAAAGTATGCCATTGCGTTCAGCTGAACGAATAAATTTCATATCCATTCTTCCTAGTAAGAACAAGGCAAAAAAATAATATCCATCAATCACAGTTCATATTTTGGTCAATCGGTTACTATTATTTTTTTAAATATGCATTATAAAACCGGCCAGTCGAACTCGTGCATGAAGGGTTCCGCACCATGATACAAGATTTAATACCATGTAGGTACTTTTTAAATATTTTAATAAGATCGAGCAAAAACGACAAAAAAACACGTATTCAGTAGAAACCATAAATTTTAATAAAATGAAATTATTTTAATTACGAGTATTAAAACGCCTATTATATTATGTGTGCCAATGGAGCAGTGACTAGGTCATTTGGCAGGCAGATGTCCCGGGTTCAATTCAAGGATAGGAGATTACTTAAATTAATTGTTTTTTTTTATAGTTTATTTTATTACACATATTAGTAAAAGTCATAAATTATTTTTAAAATAGTTATGTTATCTTAACTAGTGTTCGACCAGTGGTCGAAATTCGACAATAGTCATTATTGAAAATTTGACGGGAACACTCATATGCATTTGTTTTTTATCTTTATGTTATGTTATGTTGATAATGGGGTGTTAATACACTGCGACCTAAAAGATCTATTGTGCCCCCTTCTGTCGCCACTGCACTAAGGAAATGTCTCAATGCCTATAGCGACCCTTCCAATCCTATTTTCTCAAGGAAGTGTAGGATTTGAAGTGGCTTCAAGTTAGGTAAGTCTCCCTCTTCTATTTGATATCCTCCTAGATATAGTGCCCTTGGATTCTGGAATGCTACACATTCAGTTAGGATGTGAATGGAGGTTTCGTCCTCCTCCTCACAGAATCTGCACTCACTATCCTCTACTACTCTCAGTTTACTTAGGTGTCCTTTTAGTCGGCAGTGCCCGGTAAGGATCCCTGTTACAATACGTAGCCTGTTCTTGCTCAGGCAGATGCAGGCTTCCGATCTTTTTTGGTTATATTCACCCAGAAGTATCTTGGCCTGTCTCAGCCCCAAGAGATTGTTCCAATTATCGGTTCTTCTACTACCCAATTATTTTTTAATCTCTCCTAATATTATGTTACTGCTGATACTTGCAAGACTATCTGCAATCTCGTTACCCTGTACCCCGTTATATCCCGGGACCCAAGTGAGAGTAACTCTATTTTTCTCGCCTAGCTCATTCAATTGTTCTAGGCATCTCCAGACCATTTTTGAGCCGATTACTTAAGAACTCAGCACTTTGATGGCTGCTTGACTATCGGACATGATGGTAATCTCTTGTCTATGATAGTTTCTCTCGATGTTAAACTGGGTACACTTCTCGATGGCGTGAATTTCCGCCTGGAAGATGCTTGGGTATTTTCCCAAGCTTTCGGAGTGCTTGGTTCTCGGCCCATACACTCCTATTCCAGTTCCTTATATGGTTTTGGAACCGTCCGTATACCACTGAATAGCACGTCTTTCGGTTGCAAGCGCGATGGATTCTTGGCTCCATTTTTATCCTTACACATTCGTTTAATATAGTTCAGTACCATTAAATTTTATAATTAAATATAAAAAATAAATTCAATAACTCACAATTTAAAAATCCTCATTTATTGATATGAAACAATTTTTCTCAGAGATTTTTGCTAAACCTATTCTGATTAATGAGTTCTGTCTTCTTCTTAATATTTGTTCTTGTTTCCATTTACTTTATATTATATTTACTACACTTAGAAAAGGGGTGGGGGGGGGGCGAATTGACGTCCAGACAATATAATACTGTTTTAATCATTGATACCCATTATAAAATCAAATGCCGCTTTTTGTGGGAGAGGAAGGTAGTAACGAAAATCGGATTAAGTCTTACATTTTGGTCCTCTATATTCTATACAACCGTGCGTGGAGAGAGTAGAGGGGGAAATAGATCGAAAATCTCCAGAACCCAAAGGTGTGCCACTTTCGGGTCTAATTTCAAAAAAAAAAATTTTTAACTTTATTTTTTAATATGGAAGTACATTTTCCTAAGTCCAGCGGTTCTATATATTGACCTCCCCTAGATCATGGAGAGTAAGGAGGGAAGTTAAGCGATTTGAAATCGTTTCCTCGTAATTGATAATTTTCCATCCGATACCATTTAGGCGCAACAGAGGAAGAGGGGGGAATTTGGATGAGTGAGGGAAGCATTTTTTTTTCGTTTTTTACGATCCTCTATCCGTCCATGTAATATTGTCCATATTGGTTTAAAATTAAAAAGTGCTTATGTTTGTTATAGGCTAATTCTGATCAATCATGTTTCATAATTGTGGATTAATGGATTTCATAATATCGAAGGTTAGGAAAAAAATTATTTTATAATTTTTTTTACATTAAAGCACGTCAATAGCTACTAAACAAAATTTAAAAGAAGAAAATCGGTTCACAAACAGAAGATAAAATGGTATTGAATCATTTTGTCTTTGCCTATTTATATACGAAAAAGAGTGACTTTTCAGAGGTTGGCACCACTTTTGCTACGGTGATTATATTGGTAGTTTCCGCCATGTTTCTGATGTCATCAGTCAAAACTTTACAAAAATCTGACAGATAGATTAGTTTTAATACTCATATAAAGAAAACTACTTTCGATGTTGAGAAATAAAATTTTCGAGTGTTAATTTTTTACATGGAAAAACAATTAATAAAACCAAGGAAAAGTTACGTAAGTATTATCCTGAAAGTGCTCCGTCCCATGGAAATGATTTGTGGTTCTCTGCTTTTAAAAGTGGCCATATGAACAAGGATGATGCTCAACGTCCGGGACCGTCATTTACTGTAACTACTCCAGAAATGGTTAATAAAATCCGTGCTCTTGTACTTAGCGATCGACGAATAAAAGTACGTGAGATAGATAATGAAGTAAATATTTAAACTGAACGGGTATGCAATAATTTGCATGAAATTTTACATATGAAAAACCTATCTGCAAGATGGGTGCCACATTTACTTATTTGATCGGTCGCATTAAAAATTCAAACGAATGTTTGGATATCTTCAAACGTGAATTTTTCCATCAATTTGTCATAGTAGTTGAAACTTGGGTACACCATTATACCCCAGAAACAAAAATACATTCGAAACAATGGACTTCATCCGAGGAACGTGCTCCCAAGAAAGCAAAAATCGTTTTTTCGGCTAATAGGATAACGGCCACAGTGTTTTGGGATTCCAAAGGTGTAATCTTTATTGATTATTAAGAAAAAGGAAAAACGATAACTAGCCAAGATTATGCTGATTTGCTGACACGTTTTGATGCCGAACTTAAGAAAAAAATTACCGCATTTGTTGAAGAAAAGAGTTTTGTTCCATCACGCCTGCCCATTCGTCCGCTATTGTTGCAGAAAAATTGGCCGAACTGCGTTACGATTTATTGCCTCATCCGATATATTGTTAATGGCTGAGACAAACGCTATTTTTGGGATTGTTTGAAAAAATTGAAAATTCGTTGGGCTAAGTGTGCAGACTTAAAAGGAAATTATGTTGAAAAATAAAATATTTTATTAAAGTAAGTAATTTTTTCATTGAAAAGTCACTCTTCTGTCAAACCGCCCTCGTATATTATACATATAGATGACCTAAAATAATTTTTAAAATTTTTAGATTTTCGTTAGTGGGTCGTAGAAAAAATATACTATACAACTTGAGTGGATTGTCCGTATCGCACTTCGTCTTCGTATGAAATGGCCATTATATCCACTCTTGTTGCACAAACTACTATTCTTGTATAAATATACCACAATTCAAATTAATTTGTCACTTTGACATCGATAAAAAGGGTGCATCGATTTTTACAGCGATAAAACTGGTTGTTCCTTTTATATAACAAATATCACTTGGCCGTGGATCCGTCGTTTCTATGACAAGGGCAAACAATTTTGAACAGTCAATAAAATAAACACTTTCGTGATGTTTCAGTTGGTGAAATAATAGTATACCCAAGAACGCAAAAAATAAGCAAACAAGATGTTATATTATGGAGGCAATTTATGTAATTTTGCTATTCATTGATGACATTGCTAACAGTCTGCGAGATTGTACTTTTTTGTTGTTACAATAAATATTAAACAGTGATAAAGTTTTTTAAATGTTTTTTTTTGCATTTTAAGTATAAATCAGTCACAAAATTATCTTTCTAAATTATTCCCGTCAGTAAGACCAAATTGAAAATCTATATTGATCATTACTTCATTTAAATTTATTTAAACTATTTTTGGTTGCATATAAACAACAATGATGGGTTTTTACTGATTTTTATACTTGTAAATTATATTCATTAATTTCAATAACTGGAACAAGCAAAACCAGTAAGTTCCAGTTATTGATAAAATTTGCGAACAACTTTATAAATATGGGATCTAACAGATTTTGCTTCCAGTCAGTAATAGGTGGGTTTTTAGATCTTTACATTTACTAACGATAATAATAAATTAGAATTTTACAAAGTTCACATATCAGTAAAGATAAAATTAAATATTTGAAAAGAAGTATTCGTATAAATAAACATATCACTATAGTAGTTTGTGCAACAAGAGTAGATATAGACAATACACTCGAGCTGTACAATATATTTTTTCTACGACTTACTAACGAAAATCTACAAATTTAAAAAATTATTTTAGTTTATTAAGACAAAATTTCTATATATAAAATAATTTATAAAATAAAATAAACACGAAAAAAAAAATATTAATTTAATTAATCTCCAGACAGGATTCGATCCCAAACTTTTAGTGTGGAACGCAGAAACTCTGTCCTTAGCTCCACGGCCGCTTTTATAATTTAATTCTAATACTTGTAATTAAATTAGTTTCATATAGGTTGATTACATTTTAATTTTTTTTTTTAAATGTGGAACAACTAAAAATATAAATGCTATGATTTATTGATTCTACAGAAAAATAGCTCATTTTAATGAAAATAGATAGATGTCCAAAATAGGAACCAGTTTTCTCACTTCCTAGAATTGATATAAAGTATATTTTTTCAGTTGAACGTAATAGCATACTTTTTCGTTTTGTAGTCTGTGCGTAGATAAGCTAATATCCATGTGGGTGTAGAAAAAAGTATATTATTCCTCATTTGGTCAGCAATTCAAGAGGCATGCTTTTAATCCAAATATCAATTCGGAATTTTTACATCATGCAACATCTAAAAATTTCACTAGATTAGATGTTCTAGAAGACAAACAACTTATGCAATCCTTTAATGATGATACTAATCAATTGTTGAGACCTTACCTCACTCAAAACATTCATTTATTAAAAAAAAAATCTTTTAGCCTACTTCAACTTTAAACATTTAGCTTTTGAAAATTAAATATTCTTCAATATGAGTACCTATTCATATAACAATTTTTGACAAAGGTGCTTAGTGTGGTTTTGTTCACCTGCATGTGGTTTACAAGTCTTGATTGTCGTTTATCGTCCTTGATCTAGTGGATTAAGATGGATATTTTGGTCTCTGGACTCCTTTATCAAAAATTATTGGGTTCCATGTCAATTCATGTTAGTCATGGCTTTTATTACTCTCTTAAAATTGGCATAATATATCAATAACATTTTACACTGTAAGGACTTCTAACACTCCATCATGGTAACAGTTGGTCGTTGGCATTTTCTTAAATATCTTTTAACATTTGATAATTATTTATAGTAAGTACTTTGTTATGTACATGTCATTTTATAAATACTTCTTAACCTTTAATATATTTTTTTGGTTTTAATAAAAGTAGAAGTTTCGGTTGTATTGAATTTTCCTAATCAAAAAATATAAACCTTTAGTAGTTTTGTGTCTTAAAATGTACCAAAATAATTAAATTTCACTTTCCACATTGGATAATTAATTTCATTAATCTCTAGTTCAATTTTGACTTGTACCAAATAGTTGCTGTATCAAAAACTCTTACTTGTTACAATTTTACATTTTTTACTTCTTTCATTTAAGTAAAAAACAGTTTCTGTATGGTTTTATTACCTCTTTTGAAAAGTGAAGGACAGAAAAATACTAACTGCCTTTATAATCTATACATGTGGTGTATTTTTTCCGAATTCTCATAAAAATAATGACCTTGATGAATCAATAAACATTTTTCTCCAGTGCTGTACTTGAATGACGCCTAAAAACGTCGCGCATTAAAAATAATGTCCCGCTGCACGAAGGGTGTCCCGAGCAGCACTCCCGCTATTTTCGCCGACAGTGCAATAATAGCACATTAGTTTGATTTATAACAGAATGGTTATCAAACCAATATTGGTGCTCTGTGAAACGACACTAAATTGGCCATAAATATTAGCCGTAAGTCAATATCACTCTCTCCGTCTCTGTACGTAATGTACGGTGCTCCAGCGTGCTTGCTCCGGATGGGTTCATAACCACTCTAGTCACATACCGCATTTCCATCAGCTAAAATGGTGATGGTATCGATCAAAAATAACGCAAATTCGCTGTATTAGAATCTAGAAGGTCATTAAGTAATCAATACTGCTTGGTATTCGATTCATAGTGTTATATAAAAATGGAAATTAACAAAATGAAAAAACTATATGTGTGGTATAGCTAAAAGAGTAAATATGTTATTTATTAAAAATAATATGTACTATTTGGGGATCTCCATTTTATAAGAACTTAATTATTTAGCTCTTGAAACGCATCTATTTTCAGCCATAACACTATTTGCTGATGAGTCTCCATAAGGACGAAATAGGTTCAAGAATAACGTTCTCCTTGGTAAGCAAAATCTAAGCGAGAGTTCTCTATATATAATCCAATTGTATAATATTCTGAAACACAGTAAAAAAACCAAATAGCAAACGCAAACCTAATAAGATTTAAATCACGATAAAAAAAGTCGCAATATGTTAAGATATGATGTACTTATTTGAACAAACGTTACGATATATCGTGCTCTTGAATAAAAGTGCGACTAAATATGTCACAATCTATTATGATCTCTCAATATATACGTGGGTTTTAATAACGCAAATAGGACCCAAGGGATTCGCTAAAAAGTATATAAATAGGGGCTTAAATTAGCTTCGCAAGCATTAATAATTGTATAAGGGTTCTACTTGTTGATATCAGGGACTAACGTACCTCTGTAAGAGACTGAAGAAACCACAGTTTACTCAAAGTAACTATATTGAAATGGAAACCTCTTTCAAGTTTGTAATATTCAATCAAAAACAAATCTTTCTCTTGAAGTGGGTTGACTTTTCAAAATATATATAATAAATTATATAAAATATATATAAAATTATCTTAGGTATATTAAATTAAAATTTTTCTTTTTATTTTTTACTGCTATGTTTCCTTTATTCTTGTTTTACAGCACAAATACATTGATTAGTAGTAAGAAGGTTATCCATGTCTCAAATGTGGTATATCCGTTAAGGAAGGCGAAAGTCTTAACCGCAACAATTTTTTGTTAAAAAGGGGCATAAGGGGACTAGTTTGGATCATTGACCATCATCAGGTCTGTAAGAGAGAATATACGGGAATAGTAAAATTGTAACTTTGATGTAAATTAAAAATACTTAACAAGTAATGATAGATAGTATTGTAATAATAGCAAATGACAAGGTGTAACGTGATATCTAGTTAATTTATTCACTTTTTGTATGTGTTTGAGCTCAAATTATAGGGCGTGGGTTAGGTTTTTAAATAACTCGAATAACTTTGAAAAAGAAGTTGGGCACCACTATATTTAAAGCTTACTATACTTGACTCTAGATTAGTGATAAAAATATAGAAAATCACTAACCACTAACAAATAATACTTAAACCATGCTTTAGATAAGGTAGTTTTTTTAAATTCTAATTCAAATAAATATAAATAAATAAATAAAAAATAAATAAATATACTAAATTTAAATTTAAAACGATTTATTGAGTATTTTTTGGTAAGTTAGGTAATATACGGAATGTAAATCTAGGTTATATCATGGTATTTCGTCAGGCAACTTCCACAAGGGATTCGGGATCCTTTTTCGCAATTCTGCATAATTCTACACTGTGAATGATCTTCAAGATATAATAATAAATAAATAAGCTTTATTCAAACCATAGTGAGTGTATACAATCATAACAAGAAAATTATAAATTGAATAAAGCTAAAAGCCGATAAGTATAAAGATACTGATTAGATTTTGGACAGAGTCGGAAAATCTGGAGGGTACTTTATGTGGGGTCATTTTTATATTTTATGGAATATATCTGTTATTTACGTTTGGAGAAGGAAATTCTTCAAATAAAAGTTACTTCTATATTTATCTTTAATGTTTTTTCTATACAAAATTTTCCTAAAATGGTCCGTTTTCGAGAAATATAGGAAAATGTAAAAAAATTCAAATTTTTAAGGAAATTATTCAAATAAGTTATTTTTCTTATACATAATTTTTATAAAATGGACCGTATTTGAGATATTTGAGAAAAAGTGTAAATTTTAAATTTTGAAGAAAATTAAAAAACGGTTAAATAGAGAATAACAAATTTTAAATTTAAGCTTTTATCCATCCTGCGGTGAAATGATTACATTTTTGGGCATAGTGGGAAAATCTGGGGGGTACTTTATAAAAGGTCGTTTTTCTACTTTATGAAATATAAATCTCGTAATGTTATTTTCTATAATTTTTGTCATATAAATAATTTTGTTAAAATGGTCCGTATTAGAGAAATTTGACAGAAAGTACAAAATTCAAATTTTTAAGAAAATTGTTAATCAATTCCTATAGTTTTTGTATTAAACATGATTTCTCTAAAATGGAACGTAATGGAACAATTTTAAGAAAAGTAAAAAATTTTAATTTTTCCGTATTTTCGTTGGCTATGAATATATCGCGGGCGTACAACCAGAACCCATTAAGTCCACTTTTGACTAAAATGGGATTTCTTCACCAATTAGCTCAAGCGTATCATTTTAAAAGTGTTTAAAACCACTACGTTATTTCTGAGGCACCTATAAGCTGTACACATTTACCTAACTCCAAATAAGCGAAATTTGTGTCAGTTAAAATACATCAAGTGCACTCAAAGGGTTTTATTGTGTGCAGTGCCATTATATCCTACAGCAAAAATCCACTAGGATCATATTCCAACCATACGCAATAGTAAGAAGCATAAACAACATACCACAGCAGATCTGCAGTTATTAGACGAGATTTATGACAGTCACATGAAACGAAAAGAAGATCGCTATGCTGAAAGAAATAAAGACAAAGAAAGAGCCATTCAGTACGAAACCTTTTTATCCGTTACGTTTGATTTACAGTATGTACTTCAAATAGCTTGCTCCAACGTATTACTCAAGATAGGTCTGCGTTTACAATCTTACTATTTACGAATCTGCTCCGCCCAATAATGCTTTCTGTTACTAAACGGGAAATGCAGTAGTTATGAAATAGGAACTTGTTTATTTGAATATTTGACTAACTTACCTTCAAATATAAAACACGTAACTCTATGGTCCGATACTTGTGGAGGGCAAAATCATATTGAAATCATTGAGTACAAATTCATATAGAGTGGGCATTCTGGACTCTATTCACATTGCAATCGAGCGAGCAAAAAAATACATTCCAGTGTATATTATAAGAGATTGGCTTAATATCTTTCATCTAGCGAGCCCAAGAAAAAACTGGAATACGAAGAGTGGTCCTCATAATGTGAATGAACTGACATTTAAAAAGTGTTTCGATTTTAAAAATTGTCCGATTTACTAATAAAAAATAAATCCAAGGCTACCAATGGTGATACAGTTACCTGGCTGCTCATTAAAAGTTTTAGATATTTTAAGCAGCATCCTGAAATAATTGAGTATAAGTATGCACATAGCAGTGATTACAAATCAATCAAAATATATGGGAACGGTAGGCCACTAGCCTTTCCAAAATAACTTTAAAATCTGTATGATTAAATACTACCAATAACTAAATTAATCGATTTCTTGCGTTCATGCAAAATTAAAACTGTACCTTTTGAATTTCGTGCTTCCGATTGCTAAACACATCGAAGAACAAACAGCAGAACCTTATGTTGATGACACGGATATTTCCCATTTTGAAGATTTTGATAATGAGCCTTTAGCACGTTTAGTCCAAAGAAAATAAATAAAAATTCAGGAAAAATTAGTCCAATATTTCGTCAAACAATCTGAATAATAAAAAAGTCTTTTGAAAAACCTGTTTCTAATTTTTCTGCTTACTTAACAACCTTAAATAAAAGTTAAATTTAATTAAATATATTTACATTTTCTCATTTTAAAACTGGATTTTACGGAAACGTTGCCACGTTTAAATACGTTTCTCTCGAAACTTCTAAAATGGAATTAATAGGTTTTGGTTGTACGCCCACGATATATAAAAAAATGTTTCAAGTAAGAAGTATGTGGAAAATGTATATATTTAGATCATCCTCTAAACATTTACAGTAATAACTAGACAGGAAAGTCATGTGTTGGACACATTAGATTTTTATTAAAATTTGGAACCGTTATTTCGTTATTTTGACACAATCACCTCTTACTCAAATGTCATTTGTCGTTTATGCTTTGTGACAAAAGTTTTTATTTTTCATTTCATTTGAATAGATCAAATAGATCACATTTATTTTAATTTATCTTGGTCATCTGATGTACTAGATGATTTTATTTATCTTAAAATCCGTCTGATTTTATAAGGTAAGTTTTAATAATATATATTTTATACAAGCATTTCTTAAATAAATTGTCAAGTTTTAAACATAACCTCAATATCAACAATGAATAATAAATGTTAGTTTTATATAAAATTATATATTATTTTTTTGGAATAAGATATTATGCTTTACCATATATAAATATATTAAATAAGATTTTTCCTTTTCATATTAATATTAGTCTCTGTGAAATTATTTATTTAATAGTTAAAGCATTATATCTAAATTCTTTTTATACTCCCTTTCTATGATAATATTTTATTTCTTTATAGCTAATGGCTATATCTAGACGGTTTTGGTTTCATCTCTAGACGGTTTTGGATTCATCTCTGGATGTTTTTGGATTCATCTCTAGACGTTTTTGGATTCATCTCTAGACGGTTTTGGTTCGAGTTCAAGTTCAAATACTGAAGATCCTTCACACGTTTCATGACTAGACGTTTTATCCTAAGTCGGTTGAGTTTAAATAACATCAGTTTACCGCAGGCTGGAATCAAGCTTAAGTTTAAAAATTGGTATTTTTCCCTTTATCCGCTTTTAAGTTTTCTTCAAAATTCGAAATTTACACTTTTTTTCAGATATCTCAAATACGGTCCATTTTATAGAACAAGAATTATATAGAACAATATCAAAAACAACTTTTATTTAAACAATTTTTTAAAAAATTGAATTTTTTATATTTTGTCAAATTTCTCGAATACGGACCATTTTGTATAGAAAAAACATTATAGAGAATAATATTATAGGCTTATATCTGAGGCTTAAATCTAATTTAACAACACTTACCTGCCCATGTAATTGCAGAATTGTTAATGAAAATATAGGAAATATATTTGACTTTTATTCTAATTAATATTAATAACTTCTTACATGATGAAAAAAAAAACAAATAAATTATGAATTAATCTTTTTATTAAAAAATATCATTCAATACATTTATTTTTATTAAAAGTAAAAAAATGGAATAAAGGGTACAAAAACTACAATTTATAATTTTAATCATCTTCCTCTTCATCGTCGTCTTCCGGCTGCTGGTAAATTTCAAACTGGTCTTCATTATCGTCTTCAACGACATTTGTTTTAAGTTCTTCCATGATTTCGGGGTCAAAGGTTCCATCTTCGTTAATGTCGCTCTGATATGGTAGAGCATTGAGACAAGCTTGCCCATTACATTGGCCACAAGCTAAAGAGCATTGCAAGCCTGCTTTCCTGGATCCGCATCGCGAACCACAACCACTCTTGCAGTTGCAGAAAATTGTATTTAGCAAATCTTCTGGAGCAGGTGGTAAAATTGTCATGGTAGGCTCCAGAAAATCGTTTCGCATTGCCCAACCCCATACCTGGTAATATTTGCAGCTTGTAATTTTTCAATTAACATATTAATGAGCATATCTTTGTTATTTCGATTTGATGAGAATGTTTCTTGTGTAACTGGTACAACCATTGTTTCATCGAAACAGACTTCATACGTTTTTGAAAGTGCAGCAGTTCTTCTCTGCTGCTCCATAGCTTTTACGTTCTTATTATATTTTGAATTTTTTTAAACAAAATTTGTAGAGAATTTTGTATTCTACAATATTGATAATAAATACAAATAACAAAAAACCCATACAAAATGAAATATTTACAAAAAAACGCAAAAAACCGATTTTTGTGACCTTTGACCTTGAAATTTAATAGTTGCGCACACCCTACCATATGTAGGTTTTGAGACAACTTTTAGGGTGTCAATATACAAGTATTTACAGACTTACATCTGGGTATCTCGAATTCCGAGGTGAACCTACTATAATGACTGGACTATATCGGTGGTATAGATTTTATTCAAAATGCTTCAAGTGATCGAAAATATACATTAATAAATAATTAAAATATATTTGAATTGTCTATACTTGTGTTGATTCAAATAAATCAAATTAAATAAAATACGACATTTATTTTTCCCAATAATTTTATAAATAATTATTTGTTTTCTACAAAGTTTTTATTGGACGTAAAAAAATAACGGTTAGTAACTTTTTTTCAAACATAATTTTTAAAATAATTTAGTCAAAATTAGAAAAGAATCTAGTATGTAACACGTTACAGAAATAGCTATTCTGTTGTTAAAAATTTCTTTATTATTAATAACAACAAAAAAATCCAACATATTTTCCACTTTCGGCTTTATTCAACATAATTGGGATACATTGTAACAAACGTGTCAACTAATAACACTTTTTTTAATAGATTCGAAATTGGCCGTTACACTAAGCTCTACACTAAACGCAGACAAACAAATGGTATGCGACTGTCATACTAATTAATAATTAAAAAGTATAAATAGTCGCTAGACAAAAGCTTTCGAGCCTATTACAATACAAGGTGTATAATAAATAATTGTCAATGACATGTGACAGTTTCATATCGCCATTTGAAACTATGAATAGATGGATCATTTATATTTTCATAATAGAACAGTCGATCTATTACGAGGTATTTGGAAGGGTTGCAAAATGAGTTTGTTTAATTGGTTTTTTAAATATAATATGATATTGATACGATAAAATAAATTACTTTAATATTCAAATAAACAAGAAGCAATAAATACAAAATTGGCAACATTTTCTGACGTAATAAATTATAAAAATAAATATTAGAAATAGATGGGATAGTTATTATCGCAGTTTTGTAACATACTCTAAAAGCTATTATTTTAACTGCATCCGTCTTTATCAAAAAAAATTCGGCCAATAAACATTTTTTTATTAAAGATAAAATACAGTTTTCTAATATCTCGGCTAAACCTAAATCATCGTCAATTTCCTTCTTTACCTGCAGAAAATATGTTGAAGAAGCACAATGCACTGTGAGTTCAATAGTAATACAATAGCAGATCTGAATCATCCGCTTTTGATTGCTTAAATTTGGATTTTGTGGAAACTAAACTTCAATCTTTAGGTTTCAAAGAAATGTGTTAAGTTGGCTAATGTCATATTTAAGACAGAAAAATTATTGTCAAAGTGAATGAAACTTGTTCAAATGAAGGTAATGTAGATATGGGGGTTCCTCAGGGATCCGTATTGGGACCATTGATATTTCTTATATTTATAAATGATTTACCAACATACTTAAACGCAGATTGCATTGTTCTATATGCAGATGATGTGTCAGTGGCTTCTTGTGCGAATTCTCTAGAGGAACTTTCAAACAAATTGAATTTCCTCTATAACAAATTCAATGAGTGGTGTCTACAAAATCACCTAATATTAAATTCTAAGAAAACGGTACTGATGAAATTTAACATTACTAATAACATTGAGAATGTAATAACAGTGACAACAGATAATCTAAATATGACAATGTCCGAGTCTACAAAATTTCTGGGAACTTTTTTTGACAGCACCTTATCATTTCAATCGTGCATTGATTATATTAGTAAAAAGGTTAATAGTGGGTATTATGTTTTATTTCTACTAAAAAATATTTTAGGCAAACAACAACTTATAAATATATATTACGCAATGATATACTCTCATTTGTCATATAATATAATTGTGTGAGGAAATTCATCATCCTCTAATAGGCTTTTCATTTTACAAAAAAGAGTTTTGAGATTAATTCTTGGTCTTAATAGAAAAATATCATGCAAATCATATTTCCAACAACTTAATATTTTAACACTGCCTTCTATTTACATTTATAAATGCATAATATATATTAGGAAAAAAATTAATGAATTTAGTAAAAATTTAGATAATCATAACTACCAAACCAGGCATGGTAATTTGTTACGAATTCCGAATCATAGAACAGCGTTCTATCAAAAATGTCC
Organism: Psylliodes chrysocephalus; assembly: GCA_927349885.1. Classification (NCBI taxonomy): domain Eukaryota; kingdom Metazoa; phylum Arthropoda; class Insecta; order Coleoptera; family Chrysomelidae; genus Psylliodes; species Psylliodes chrysocephalus. Next base: position 40,916,139 of record OV651822.1, read on the forward strand.
GTCATATGCTGGCATACAATTATATAATAAATTGCCCCAGTCAATAAAAGATGAACAAATTTTTAATTCTTTTAAGAAAAAACTTAAGGAATTCTTGTAAGAGAATTGTTTTTATAATGTAGATGAGTACTACAATTTTAACTAAATAAGTATGGCTCCACTCGGTCTGTGTAATATTATTTATTTTTATTTGTTACGTGATATATGCTCTGTTTATTTTATATATATATTTTTTTTGTTTACTTGCCTAAATTATATACATTCTTTGTAAAACACTTTGTAAAACTGACTTTTCCAATACCGTGTAGCAATGGTCTTACTGGAATAAAGATTTTTTTTTTTTATACAGTTTTCTGCACAAATTACGGAGCTATATAATTGTTGATGTTTACAAAACCTCCCATTGCCTGTAAATATACTCGTAGTAAAACGTCTGGCAAGTAATAAGAAATATATTTTTCATATTTTAATTTAGTTTAATAATAATAATAATAATATTTATTCAAGAAATAACACAAGTTACAAGGTAACAGAACAACAATTTCAAATAAATAAATATTGATACTCAATAAGTGCCAATAAGGCACTTGTTTTGAGAACAAATATAAATATAAAAAATAAACAAATTTATACATATAAAATAAAATTAATGCATTACAGGAAAAAAAATATATATATATATATACATTTTAGATAATAATATTTTATATAGGAGACAAACACAATCAAAATACCTACACTTAATTAAAAAGATATCGAAACTTTGACCATACAAAACGCAAATAAATATCAGTTAATTAAAAGAATATTATTTATTACCTCCATTTTCTCGTTTTTGATAAATTTTTTTAAACTATTTTTAAATATGGACAAGGTATTACATTTTATGTCGACTGGAAGAGTATTATATAATTTTGGACCTAGATACAAATACGATCGTTGTCCTACTGATTTTTGAGTACGAGGCACAGTATGGAGATGTTTTTTTCTTGTGCTATATGGATGATCTGGTAAGTTGAATAGTTGTTTATTTGTATGAAATTTAATATTAATATTATAATAAAAAAATTGTTTTAGATTCATAACATTTGCCTCAACAAACAATGAGTTAGAAGGATACCTGTAGGGCCTTTTGAGCATTATTTTTAAAAATCTTTTTTGCAGAACTTCAAGTGGTTGTAAATGTGTTTGTAAAGTACAACCCCACACAATGATGGCATATCTCAAATGACTTTCTACTAAGCTATGGTACAATATTTTAAGTTGATGTGGTTGTAGATAATCTCTTATATTTTTAAATTTATATATTATCATTCTTAATTTTTGGCATGTAAAAGTTATGTTTTCTTTCCATTTGAGATATGAATCCATGTAAACCCCTAGATATTTTATCTTGTTTTCAGGGAGAATGGTAAGTGTTTGCCCAGAAGCAGTAAAAGTTACTTTGTCAAATGGAGGTCTTGTTATAATATTATTACTGAATGGTAAGTAGTGGGTTTTATCTACCAGTTTTTCAGATTTGGAAGGTCCTGTTCAACTTTTTGCTTTAGTTCTAGCCATGAATTAGCTTTATAAAATATTGAGGTGTCGTCTGCAAATCCCAAAACTTCCCCTGAACTCTCGATAGAAAATAATCCGTTGATGTAAAGATTAAATAGAATAGGACCGAGTACCGTACCTTGTGGGATACCGTAAGATATGGATTCTAGATCACTGTAGACACCATTTACTCTTGTAACTTGTTGTCGGTTTGTGAGGTAACTTTCAAATAATTTTAGTGATGTGTCCCTTATACCTGCTTCTTCTAAAGTATCCAAAAGTAAACGGTGGCTGACAGTATTAAATGCTTTCGAGAGATCTAGATATACACAGTTTACTCTAGACACCAAAATAGAGATTATAGTTATGTGGTTTTTTTTTTTCTATTATAGATTTGATATTGATATTCTGATAATTTTATTAACTTATGTCTGAGGCTAATTTTGCATGCACAATAACAGGGTAGGACCATCGTTGGAGATTAAGGAACAATTCAAATTTCAAAAAAACTAAAAATTACGTTAAAAGAAATCGTATTTAATTAAAAAAGGTCACCTTTGAATGTAAATAACAAAACCGTCCTTTTAGTTTGTACAACTGGGCCACTTTAAAAGCACCCAATCATTATAGTTCAATAACGCTGATTTTCCTCTTGATCCGACCCGAACTCTCACTTCGTGTCCGCTTGGTGTTCTTCGTCACGCTCTTTACAATTTCTATTTCGAGAGAAGTTCTGGGTAAAATACTTTACCGATATTTTATTCAAAAATAAAAAAATAAGTAAAATGAACATAATTGTCGCCAACCAACGTGGGGCATCGTAAAATAAAGAATAAGGCAGCCTAAAGTAAAAAGAATAAGTGAAGGTTTTAAAAGCGTATATGATGATTTAGTGTAAATTATATAAAGTAATGTTTATGGGATTTATATCTGGAACAAAAATGATCAGAGGGTATAACAGCGAGAACATAATAACGGAACAGTACAAGATAAGGTGCTTTGTCACAAAATAGGGAAAACAATATGATAGACCAAATGATGTATTAATAACAAGAGGCACACAGTAAAGATGACATAATAATGAAAGAAAGTGGTCAAAATGGAGGAAACAATAAAAGAAGAAAGTGGTTTATCACAAAGTAGGGAAAACAACATAATGAACAAAATAATGCAATATTTGTAACATATAAATAAAGCATTCGAAGGAAAATTAGATAAAAATAATAAAGGATTAAAGAAGAAATTAGATAAGATGGAAAAGAAATTGATGGAAGAAAGAAAATAAATTCATGGAACGTTCAAAACTCAAAAATTAACGCTCAAAAAGTATCAAGAGAATTTGGAAGTAAGGATTCAAGAATTTCAAAAACGAATTGAACAAAAAGTGGAATATTAACAAGATGTGCAAGATAATAGAGAACATGTTGCTGCGGAGTGTCTGTACTTACTTTCCACATCTCGCATAATGTTTCCTTCCTAAATGAACTGTTATGGGCTAAAGGGGGCTCGTGTAGCAAATACTTTCTGGATATCAAATGTACCTTCACTGATGTTGAAATTAAAAATGTCCTTCCTTATACTTGTTTATTTAAATCTTGATAAACTCTTACATTTATGAACACTGTTTAATCTACTAGTTTACATAGTATTTTGTAATTTTCTTACATTTTACTGTGTTGCGAAAATCTCGCAAGAAAAAAATTGAAAATTAATGTGTACTGCTCAGCGGCAAAAGAGATTCTATTCTCTAGACCCGAGCTTCACGCTTGTCGAGCTGTAAGTGATTTACGGTGTTAAATTTCTATTGGCCGATAGAACATCTTAAGATCTTGGCGGAAGAACCAACGACTTAGCTTGCTAATTCATTTGAACATTTAATAAGAAAGACGGAAATAGGCTTATATGAAGAGAGAGATGTAGTTTGAATTATTTAAAAAGAAATGTATTGTTCTAATCGTTTTTGTTGCTATGCAAATTGAGGAGTTCTGTTGTTGAGATAAGTGGATTCTAAAAATATTTTTGTATTATTTTTAATGTGATTGGAAGACGACTTTTATTTTATTAAATTAGGTAATGCAAATCATGGCTTGAATAATGAACTATGATGTTATTCTTAAGTTGCCTTTGTTTTCAATATTTATACAATGTGAGTCATAAGAGTAACTGATTTATCTGTTAAGAAATGCTGGTAATTTTTGAACACATGTCATGTAATTTTTTTAACAAATCCCAAATGCACTTTTAAAAATTGTTTTAAACATTATTTTAATTTAAATAAGTGCTCATTAAAACGTTTTAAAATTAATAGTGTCTACTGTACCTATTGATGGATAAATTATAATGTTGAAATTTTTCGCTAAACCTTTCTGAAACCCAAAAGTATGTAATTGAGGTATTTTATACATATACTGGGATCCCAAATAAGAATGGAGGCTGGCCATATCCAAGGAATTATTCATAGTATGGATCTGAGAATTTATTTTTTATTTTTTTAACAAAAGTGAAATATCTGAAAATTATTTCCCTAACTTCGCCATAGGAGGGCGTAATGCTCTTAGCCAATAAAAAACTATTTATTTAAAAAAAATGTCATATTTAAGTTATGTCAATAATATAAAAATCATATTGGGTGCGAAATTTCACTAAATTTTGACAACCTACCCACTTATCTGTTTATTATTGGTTACAAGCATTACAATTACAAGTTTAAAACGCGAAAATAATCCTCTTGCCCACCTAATAAATATAATATCAAACATTTAATATTAAATGGAATATTACAACTATAGTATAATAATTTTTATTTGAGGGTGACCCATCTGCTAATTGTATTGAGTCACCCTTAAATAAAAAATGTTATACTATAGGTATAGGTATATGTGTAATATTTCAGAATTTAGATGTGTTATTTGTTTTAAAAATTATTATATATTTTTTATTTTGTAACAAATTACTTTGGCATACAAGTATTGAACAAATTTTCTTCACAAGTAGAATACTATAGCCTTTATAAGACCACAATAACTAAAACACAAATCACACATTTTATAAAATATTAACATTACTAATAAATAATAGGGGGTAAATCTTGGACCTTTACATTATGTCGTTAATTTTCTAGTAAGTAATTTTAAATAATCTTGAAGAAAGTTAGATATCAAGATAACTTTATTACAGAAGCAATTGCTTATTTAACGTACATATTTCTGTACCTAACTATTTTAGCAATGGTCTCGTAAAGGGCAAGTTACAAAGATTAGAACGAAAATATATTAAGTTTACATATTACATCAAAATGATTTAAATGAATCCTATATCGTTATTCCCGTATGCTCTTCAAACTGTGTGCATTGCTTGTTCACTTAACGATTACCCCTACAAAGTAAGTGCACCAGCCTGTATCTAGAATAATTATTAAAAGCTTTATTATCAACGTTTCTAGATAAATCCCTCACAGCAAGCCGGAGGCAACGAGATCAAGCAGGTCTTGATCTATTCTCGTTCGGTCCGAAACGAAAGAAACTTTGATACAGTGGCCCATGTGTTAGCCATGAATCAATCAAAACAACATCCACACTCTCTCCTGGATCAAAGAGTGCTTGATTGACGAGCAACGCATGCACAGATCACTAGATGAGACGGTGCCTCACTGTGACGGATGTGACTCTTCTCGACTGTCACGGCTACTGCGATTTATTGCCGGCTGGGATTAGATATGCGTGAAAATAATTCACAATTAATATTTCCACACCTCAGGGAATGACACTCCGTGCTATTATTGGCAGATGCAGGGGATTTAAAGATGACATATCGCCTTCAATTATTAACTCTCGAAATAGACTGGACAGCTCTCTTGAATTTATGATGATGTTTGTGATGGTTTTAATTAGCTTTTATGTATTGTTTTTCCTTCGACCTCGTTCCGAAGTAATCATATCGTTACAGTACATTATTTGATGAGCCAAATTTACTAAAATTTAGTCTTTTATATAAATTAAAGAAATATTTTAATTAAACAAAGCTATTACACGAATATTTTTAATTATTGTCCTTTATTTTGATGTTCAATCGACCATGTAATGAAAAAGCACATATTGCATAATAATGATAAATTAAAACGGATGGTTTCACAAATTGTATAGATAAAGAATAAGTCAACTATAAAGGGACACCGTAAATTTTAGAACACTATAATAATATAGTGCAAATAATTGCAGGGCCGCCGAGAGCCAAGTGGGGCCAGGCGACAATTTTATAAAAACAATTAAGCCCTTTCAATATAACATTTCTAAAAAAAATGTCCTCAAGCAAAAACTTAGATCCTTTTTAGTAAAATCTCTAAAACAACGAACAAATGGTCCTCATCTTGTATTACATAAACCAGCGCTCCTCCCTTTTCTAGCAAACGTCTAAAAAATAAAACGTCCTCACCTAAAGCAGCCGAGCCCCCTTGTGCGGCTGCCGGGCCCCCACTTGTGCCCGGCCCCCGCCAATTTGTCCCGTCAACCCCCCCCTCCTCGTCGGCCCTGGTTATTTGTTTATATAACTACGTGATACAACTACCGGATGTATGTTATTACAATATTATAACATATAATATAAATTTGTATACCACTAAAAATATTATGACCTAATTCTGTATCAAAATACAGCCGTCGTATTCATTTTCTTTTTCTATTTAGCTGAGATGAACTGGACTATCGCATTGGCAGTAATTTAATTTAAAAACTGTTAGCTAGAAAGAAGAAAGAACTATTGTCGTCGTGATTATATGTTAATGATTTAATGTAATGTAGGTTAGGTTATTTAAAAAAATTATTAACATTAGGTAGATCTCTGTATCTGTAACGTGTGGAGGGTGGGTTTTAATCCCACGGCACTTAGGCCTCATTAGACCCATTGTGTATCCTCCTAAGATGATAGGCACCTCCTAGCTCGTGAACCAGCCTACAGATTTAATGTAGTTGACAACGTTACCAAGAGGTGCTTCTCTTATATCGGCCGGTGTTAGCCGATACTCGCCGAACACAAATCTTCTAATAAATGAGAGCATCGAGCAATCGTAAAAGATATGCTCGATGATCTCATTTTCTTGCTCCCACCCTCTGCAGAGTGCGGATTCTAACAACCCCATGATATGGAGATGCTTCCGTACTTGGCAAAGACCAGTCAGAATGCCTGTGACTTGGCGCAGATTCTGTCTAGTCATAGTCAAGTATTTGTTTGCTGCAGTGTTGTCAGGATAACTTAGGAGCTCCCTGACAACACTGAAGTTTCTTGTTTCATCCCATCTTTCCTTGAATTTCATAACAAATGTTCTTTAATTAGGTCTGTCATTACCGTTTTTGTCAGGCCAATAGAAGGGCCAGGTCCAAAAAGTATTTGGTTGGCTGCTTTCTTGGCTAGTGAATCAGCAAGACGGTTACCTTTCGATGTGGCGTGACCTTTGATCCATCTTAAGGTGACCACATTGTTGATGGATACTCCGGCCAAAGCTTCGCGACATTCTAGTATTAACCATGAGTAAACTCGTGGTCTGTTCAGGGTGAGTAGTGCTTGTCTGCTATCTGTATAGATGAACATGTTCCTTTGAGTGATATTGTTTCGGGTTATTTCTAGCTCTGTTTGAACTACACTAGCACTATTGCTCACAGCCCATTTTATGTTTCGGTTTAAGAATCTGATGTATCTTCTACATCCTGAGTCTTGTTTTGTTTTAGAACCGTCGGTGTAGATATGAATCGTACCTGCCACTTCTGGCTCTTCTATTATAACTTTATACGGCTTGTGGAAGATAAAGCTCGGTGAGATGGAGTCCATGTTCGCTTGAAGCAGTGGGAGCGTATCGAGCGCTTCCTGCCAAAAGCGACGTCTCACCTTACCAGATCCTACATCAGGTTCTATTCCAACCGTGCGGAGGCGTGTCATTGTCGTCAGAGCAACCTCCTTGATGTAAATATCAAGAGGAGTGAGACTAAGAATGACTTCCCTGGCTATGATCGGTGTTGTTTTCATGGCTCCTGTTATGTTGAGGCATGCTGTTCTTTCAATTTGTTCTAGTTTACAAATAGCTTTTAATTTTTGGGTTTTCGGTACTTAGACAACTGCACCGTATGTTAGCATAGGTCTTATGATAGCCGTGTAAGTTCATGCGACGACTCTGGGGGAGAAACCCCAGGTGTGCCCCACGGTTCGGCGACATTGTTCATAAGCAATGTATGCTCTTTTAACTCTGTTTTCTAAATGCGAGTTCCATGTTAACTTCCTGTCGAAGGTGAGACCTAGGTACTTCACCTCTGTTGCAAATTTTAGTTTTGTGTTTAGGAGTTCTGGAGGTTTTAATTCCACTTTCATCCTTTTTCTTGTGAAAAGGACCATTTATGTCTTCTTAGGATTGATAGAGAGTGAATGGTCCTTGCACCACTGTTTTATAATTTTTAGAGCTACTTGTATTCTTTCGCAAAGTATGTTCTCGTAATTCCCTGTTTCCAGAATGACCAGGTCATCTGCATGTGCTATTGTGTAGTGACTGTCATTATTGAGGCAGCTGATGAGGATGCCGAGGACCATATTCTACAATAGAGGTGATAGCACCCCTCCCTGTGGACATATTCCCTTGCAATGAAGCCTCTTATATTCACATCTTCTACACTTATTTTTACTGATCGCTTTGTTAACATGTTATGTATTTACCTATTAACCATTTGTGGACCATTCCTGTTGGTTAGTGAGTGTATTATCTTTGGGAAGGTGGTTTTATCAAAACCACATCCCTTGTGTACCTTTCGCATAGCCTTTTCAATGTCTTCATGGAAAACGATGTCAGACTAATTGGTCGGTATATTTTTGGGACAGTGTAATCCATCCTTCCAGGTTTGGGTATAAATACCACTTTTACCTCTCTCCATTTTTAGGGTATATACCTCAGAGCCAACGAAGATCTGAATATACCCACCAGGTGCAATGTGAGTTCTTCCAGACCCCACTTAAGTAGGGTTGGATAGATACCGACAAGTGGTTTTGAATTGGAAAAACAGTCTTTACTGAAAAGTGGAAAATCCGTATGCTATTAAAGTTGCAGCACGTGTGGTATTACAGGCGACCATCTACTAGGACCATCTTGTTTTCCCACAATGAAATGGAGAATCCTATATTTTTATACAAAATAGTCTTGCTAATATTTTGGATCTATCTATATTACTAGATATAAGAAGATCAATGTGGTTTATGCAGGACGGAGCTTAATCTCATTACCCAGTAGTGGATAGAAACCATCTTATTGACATATTTCCTCAATGATAGATGGGCACAGAAAGTTGGCACCAAGAACTCCTAATTGCAACCTACTGGATTTCTATTTCTAAATACAAGATGCAACTAATTTTATTAAGGACCAGAATAACATTTTTTTAATGTCAGATAGTCATCCATCAAAAATGTTAAGTTTAACACTTTAACACCCGTATCTTTTTCCACACCCATTTTATTGAGACATGCTTGGTTCAATTTTTATATTTTAATTCATATAAACAAATTATTTAGTCAGTTTAATACGAAGACAATCATCTGAGTGAGATATGTATAATCCACTCGAATTGTACAGTATATTTTTTCTACATTTCACTAACGAAAATCTCTAAATATTAAAAAATATTTTAGATTTAAAAAAAAAAACTAATTCAAAAATAATTTATGACTTTTACTAATTTATGAAATAAAATAACAAAAAAAAAAAATGAAAAGGTTAATTCAATTTGTTCCTATCCTAGATTTGAACCAGGGCCTATCGCATGAAAGGCAAGTGCCTTGATCTTACCACCATTAAGGTGTTTGACATTTTTGCTATAATACTCGTAATTTAATTGACTTCATATAGTTTTATTAAAATTAATGAATTATTTATAATTATAGACGAAATAATAGAAATGCTGTTATTTATAGATTCTACACAGGAATAACTATTTTTATGTATAGTTAATCTCAATATCTACCAAATATACTAATAATTAGTTTAACAGAATTGTCACTTATTTATAATTTTAAAAATAATAGTAGACGGATGACCAAAATATGAACTATGATTGGTGGATTACGATTTTTTTCAGTGTTCTCACTACCTAGAATGGATACGAAATATATTGGTTCAGTTGACCGCACTTGCATTCTTTTTCGTTTTGTAATCTGTGCGTAGATAAGCTAATATCCATAGAGATAGATAAAACAATTATTTTAATATTAAAACTCCATAATAAATCTACAAAAATATATGACAGTCATAATTCATACTTTTAGTCGTATATGTCAAAATATTGATATAGAATTGTAAATATCCAAATCATAATTATTAAATTTAAACTTAAACTAAAAAAATGTCTCCGTCTAGGCGGAACAAGCAATCAATGAGGACAATTTGATGAGGGTTTTAACTAGTTTAATTGACAAGTAACCCATTCTCTACACAATTTTTATTTTGTGTTCTTCAAACAGAGGTCGAACTTTTTCTCTATTTACTGTAACCCTTTATAGTTGACAACATACCCATTACTTAATTCAAATTTGGCCAGTGAACTGTTTCTAGAATCAATTTATTCTCTAATTACCGCTAATCATTTAACTTCAAACACTTTTTTAGTAATTGCTGTCTTACAATTAAATTTGTACGATTTATTGATCTTCATCACCAGCCAAAAATGTAATGACTCGAGTCACTCAAAGTCAAGATAGGGCCATTCGTGATAATTGTGTGGCATTCCAGCATGCAAACCAGTCAATTACAGAGCCGCATTTAAACAAATTTTGCTCAAACCTTAGGTAGAATAACACACCATGTTCATGTTATGTATGTTAAAAACAATATGTTGTAGAATTTTAAGAAAAAAATAATGATTAAAGTGGGGTAAAGCAATCGGTAATCCCTATAGCCGTTGATAATAACTTGTTTAATGCCAAAATAAGGGTATTTATCTTGTTTAGCCATTTTAAGATTATGTAAAAACTGCAAATATACGTACTTATAAGTACTGCTATTGTAACAAAAATCTAAATTTTATATCTTGTGATAATGAATCATATTAACAATCATATTGACATTAAAACCAAACCGTTTAAATCACAAGCAAATCTTGCTTTTGTCTAGGGTATGTGCTCTTGGAACAGTATAAAACTCGATTTAATAAAGCTCTTTGATCTTAACGTTTCCTTGTCTATTAACTAAACGGTTTTATTTAATTTCCGGCCATTTTTACTTTCTCGAGACGTTGGAAGCCATGATATCAAAACATATTAAGGCTTACATAAAAACGACAAGTTAAACGTATAATTTCGATTTCTTTCAATACAGAAAAATCAAAAAATTCTCTTTCAAATTTATGTTTTTTTCAATTTTCAATTTTATTTTTTTTTTTTGGATTATAAAACTTTAGTAATTTTAGGGCGCCTAAGCTTTTTCGTTTTTTCGATAAAGTCGGGTGCGCAGTATATATTTCTACCCTGACATGACATTCTGAAATCACATTACTTTTTATTATTTTATAGTTCTATGATACGAATATAGGTACATATAAACATTCTTTTTGGTTAGAGCGTCACCATATTATCATCTTTAAATATATAAATTGCTTCTATTTGCTAAAAGAATGATGTTTATATTTTTAAAAAACTATTTTCGCATGTTAGCAATAAGATAAATTATTTTTAAAAGTATAAATGTAACTAACATTTTTAAGTCCACTTCAAAACCGCTTGTTTTAAACTGGTTTTAAAACGGTCTTCACAGCAACTTTAAAATCAGTTGTTCAAAGTAATATAGTTCTATGCTGGTTTTTATTTTTGGTTTTTTGACCTCTTTCAGATTGAGCCTTTTTATGCTGAAAGCGTATTTATTAAAATCTTAAGGCTTCTTTTAAAACTAATTGGTTTAAATTGAAGTTTTATTCTACAGTTTTAAAGAATGATTGAAGTACTGAATAGAACCGTTCGGTGCTACTTAGGATATTTAAAAATATTGTTAGGGCAAGGAAAATTCTTCAAATAAAAGATACTTCTTATATTATTATCTATAATTTTTGTTCTATACAAAATTTTCCTAAAATTTATTCGAGAAATTTGACAAAATGTAAAAAAATATTTTTTATAAAAATTGTTTAAATAAAAGTTGTTTGTAATATAATTCTCTATAATTTTTATACTATACACAATTTCTCTAAAATGGACCATATTCGAGAAATTTGAGAAAATTTTAAATTTTGAAATTTGAAGAAAACTCAAAAACGGATAAGGAAAAAACATTAAATTTTATTTCGGCCTGACGTAAAATGATTAGATTTTGAACAAAGTCAAAACATCTGGGGGGGTACTTTATGGGAGGCCGTTTTTATATTTTATGGAATATATCTGTTATGTTTGGAGAAAAAAATTGTTCAAATAAAAGTTACTTATAAGGAGGTCCTTTCGCCACACCTCTCGCCTCAAATGTTAAAAAAAAAGTTATTAGATTATGACTAAAATTCATTTTTTTCTAATAGTTAAAGTCCTTATTTATCTAATACTTAACTTTTAACTATACCTTACCTTGCAAATTTTTGAGAATTTTTTTTTTAAAATGTGAGTATTTGTACGAGAAAGTAAGTCCTCAACAACAATTCTCGAATTATACTATTATTTATTGATTAGATGGAGTAGAAAAAAACTAAAAATAAGGTTTTTGAAATATTTAGATTTTGTTTTATACAATAAAATATATATAGTAAGCCGTGGAACTTATTGAGAAATTAATATTAAAAAATCACCAAAAATTTTCAAGTAACCTAGTTGAACATTTTTTGTAATTTTTTAATAATAATTCCACGGTAACCTATATATTTTATTGTAAAAAACAAAACCTAAATATTTCAAAAATCTTATTTTTAGTTTTTTTCTACTCCATCTAATCAATAAATAATAGTAAAATTAATTATAATTCGAAAATTGTTGTTGAAGTCTTACTTTCTCATAAGACACTGTACAAACACACACATTTTTAAAAAAAAATTTTCTCAAAAATTTGCACGGTAAGGTATAGTTAAAAGTTCACTATTAGATAAATAAGGACATCTACTATTAGAAAAAAATTAATTTTAATCATAATCTAATATTTTTTATTTAACATTGGTGGCGAAAGGACCTCCTTAATATTATTATCTATAAGTTGTTTGCGATATCGATCTCTATAATTTTTGTTTATACATGATTTTTCTAAAATGGACCATAATGAAAAAATTGTAGGAAATTTAAATTTTTCAGTATTTTCGTTTTCAATGAATATCTATAGAAAAATGTTTCGAGGTAGATGTATGTGGGCAATGTATATATTTAGTTTATCCTCTAAACATTTATAGAGATGCTGCAATAGGTTGTACAAAATAACCGGAAAAAGTCTATAATAACTAGATAGGAAAGTCATGTGTTGAACACATCAGATTTGGGATGCAAGATCATCTTAGGCATGATAATCACTCGTTTCCATATCCTCCCTTAATAAAGCCTACTTTTCTGCTGCTGATTTTATATTAACTCGTTGCTCTTTTTGAACACATGAACATATTTCCGACGTAAGACAGATGCATGTTCCAGTTCGAATGGAGGCCATGACTCCAATTAACTTTTACGATGATAAAATAGAGAAAAGAGATGTCACATTGAAACCCTTGCCGTTTGTCGTGTTGTAGTTCACAAGAAGGTTCGTGGAACGGTTTTAAATTATTGTAAAAAAATAGTACAGCCCTGTAAAAGAGTCCCAATTAATAAACTAAAAAATATAACATCAAAAAATAACTATCGTAATTTGCGGTTTATTTCAAATTCGTGTCTGTCATCCATAAAGGCGTCGTTTTCAATTTTTTACGAGGCCAAATATTTCGAAATAATTGACAGAACAGTAAGTCTTCTTTTATAAATAGTACAAGAGACGCGTTCGACGTCCGACCGGACGGTCAGGTGATTAACTCAGATTAATCGCTTGATATTAACAATTGTCATCCCAGATTGCCGGCGAGATCGTGAACGGTTAAGAGATCGAGGTTTCCATTTAGTGCGGAGGATTCTGTTAAAATTATGTTTACTGCTATGAATGTAGTTACTGTAGAACTTGTAGTAGTAATAAATAATACTGTAGATCGAACTAAAATACTCTTATTTCTATTAAATAACACAAAATGAACGTAACAAGTATTTAGGCCCATCTATAGGCAGTTGCGGCTTAAGGTAATAAAATGGGTGTTCAGTTTTTCCAATAATTTATCATTTGTAAATTCGGTTTAAAATTTTATACATGCGTCAATATCGTCGTTTTTTTTATTTGAGCATATATTAAGTGTAATTATTATTAACAATTTCATACTGTTTTCAAGCACTATAACTATTAATGAATGAATAAATATTTTAGTTATTTTAATATTGGTTATGTTTGTATTTGGTTGAAAATCTAAAAATAGTATTGGTTATACATTTATTATTTTCGATATAACTTAATTTGGCTATTATCTAGTTTGATCACCTTTCTCTTATTAAGTACTAAGCTTTCGTACTTGCAGATCTTTTCAAATCATGAGATCAAATCAAAGCTCCGAAATGCTACTATTATGCTGTTGCGTAGTCGCACACAAAATTCACTATTCTATTATTTATTGTCAATAATACAGTAATTTATTTTTAACAATTATCCTTGCCCTAACAATATTTTAAAATATCCCAAGTAGCACCGAACGGTTATATTCAGTACTTCAAGGATGCTTTAAAACTGTAGAATAAAACTTCAATTAAAACTAGTTAGTTTTAAAAGAAGCTATAAGGTTGTAATAAATAAGCTTTCAGCATAAAAAGGCCCACTCTGAAAGAGGTTAATAAAACTAAAACTATATTGAAAAACTGATTTTAAAGATGCTGTGACGACCGTTTTAAAACCAGTTTAAATACATTTTAAACACACGCGGTTTTGAGGTGGACTTAAAAATGTTAGTTACATGTATACTTTTAAATATAATTTATTGTTAACACATAAAAATAGTTTTTTAAAACCATAAACATCATTCTTTTAGCATATAAAAGCAATTTATATTTGAAGATTTTTGTGTGAATAATTTAATCATTTTCATATTTTGTCACACTTGTCAAACAAAATAATATATTTTAAAATAGGGTCTTTTATTGGTAGATAAAACAAGTGAAATAAAGTGTTTTAAATATTTCCAAAACCACTTAAGATGTTTTAATCAAACTAATCGTTGAAAAATATGGGAGGAAAAACGTGTTACGCCACTGTTCTGTTTTTAATGTTAGATTTGAAAGAAAAAGCAACAGAGACAATAAATTTTTTCATTCTTTTTTATTATTTTTAATCTCTTTGAACAATGTACAACAAAAAAGTTATCTTTAATTTTTCCCTGGTATGTATTTGTATGTCAGACATTAAAATGAATAACTTTACTAACGTTAAAATGGCTCAAATGCACTTCATTTAGCTTAGCGAATTGGAATTCAGCGGAAGCTAGAAGAATTTATCAGCAACGTTATCCGAATAGGGTAACGCCATGTGCTAAAACATTTAGAAAGATTCATGCCAGATTGAGTGAAACTGGTAGTTTTAAGCATAATCGGGTAGCTCCTGGTAGACCACGAACAGTAACAACGCCTGAGCTAGAAGAAGCTATACTACAGGAGAGATAAGAAAATCGTTCAACTAGTATCAGGAAGATTGCACAACAGCTTCAAGTAAGTGCAAATACTGTTTGGAGAGTTTTGAAAGTTTCTCTGCTTTAACCATACCATATGCAACGAGTACAAGCTCTGCTGCCCCGCGACTTTCAGCCAAGGCTAAATTTTAGTAGGTGGTTACTCCATAAAGTTGCTCATATCTATAATTTTTTGACCCTAATTTTATTT
This sequence comes from Psylliodes chrysocephalus, assembly GCA_927349885.1. Classification (NCBI taxonomy): domain Eukaryota; kingdom Metazoa; phylum Arthropoda; class Insecta; order Coleoptera; family Chrysomelidae; genus Psylliodes; species Psylliodes chrysocephalus. The sequence continues at coordinate 40,931,595 of OV651822.1, forward strand.
ACTGATGAGGCAACTTTTTCACGTGAAGGAATTATTAATTTTCACATTTATGGGCTGAGGAGAATCCTCATGCAATAAGAGAAGGCCCCTTTCAGCAAACATTTTCACTAAATGTATGGATAGGGATTATTGATGATTATCTTATTGGACCAAAATTTTAACCCCCTCGACTGAATGGTGATTCGTATACTTAGTGTTTACACGAAGAACTAAATGTTCTGTTAGAGGAAGTGCCTCTGCAAGTTAGAGGAGATTTATGGATTATGCACGATGGTGCACCAGCCCATTTTAGCCTTCTTGCTCGCCAATACCTCGACAACACTTTTCATAATCGCTGGATTGGACGCAGAGGTCCTCAATCTTGGCCACCTCGCAGTCCCGATCTTAATCCCTTGGACTTTTATTTATGGCGTCACCTTAAATAACTCGTGGATGAGACACCTATATTAAATAAAAATTATTTAAGAAATCGAATATTTCAAGGTTGTAATACCATAAGAAATACTCCAGGAGTTTTTAAAAGAGTAAGACAACCAATGAGGAGACGATTGGAATCGTGCGTTTTATCAAAAGGTGTCCATTTTCAATATTTGCTTTGATTCTTTGTTATAAGTGATTATTTATATGATTGTTATTTGTAGTTAAATAATAAAAAAAATAAAAATGGCTCTGTAATTATTCATGAAAAAAGTCACGGGACCTTTTTTCTTCCAAATCGAACAATCAAAAAACTAAGTATTGAAAAAGAACAGCGGCGCAACACGTTTTTCCTTCCATATTTTTCATCTATTACATTGTCCGCACGCCACTGGATAAACGAAAGCCACTGTATTTACACTAAAACGCGCAACGTTGCTAACTCTCAAAAGCTGAAAAAATTTAATTAAAATATCTCAAGTGATTTTGGAAATATTTAAAAAAAAATAATTTTTTTTTTATTAAACTTTCACAGCCCGTAACGAAGCATTTTTGAGACGTAGTATATATGACAAAAATACCTTTATTTTAGCTCCAGAATGCTTCTTATCGAACACCCTGTATAATGCGTGGCATTCTAAATTATACTCTTCACAGTTTAACCACCACTTTTAAACAAATTTTTAGTTTACGTTTTTGTACACAGAAAAGCTCAAACTATATTGGTTTAGTAATTAGCCGATAAGATAGATTATATCTTATCGAATTTAGTTTTTTGTGTGTTTAGGCAAATATCCTATCATTTTCCTTTTTGCACTGGCCTTTTGTTTTAATTGAATACGTTCAATCTTTACATGTTATTATATTTATAAGAAATTTGAAGACAATGAGATCATCTAAAATGTGTTATAAATATATAAATATTAAACAAATAATCTCTTTATTACCTTCACAGAATTCTCATTGGGAAAACGAATAAATGGTGGGCATTTTTATAAATTACTGAACACAGTTTCTTAGCCCTGCAACATTCTAAGATTTCCCCAAAAATAGAATAAATAAAAAGCTTTCGTTTTTTTCTATGAACCTACACATTTGAAATCGTTGCGCCACTGATTTAAAGACCCACTATCAAACTTACAATATGGCGTTCACTTTGACGATATTTTTGCGCATTATTCTGTGAAGTAGAGTATTATTATACTCTTCACACTGTCTGTGAAGAGTATAATTATTTATTTGGTTCCGTCCGTCCGATGTCACGTTTTTTGTCCGCACGATAAATCAAAAACAAAAAGCGATATTAATTTAAAAATTTCAGAAAAAATCAAGCTCTATAAGGGGACGAAGTTGATTTAAAAAAAAATAAAATAAAAATAACTTAAAAACAAAAATCCTAACTTAAAAACAAAAAACGATATCAACTTAAAATTTAGAGCAAAATAAAGCTCTATAAAAAGAAGAAGAAGCCCTTTGATTTTTAAATAAATCTGAATAGCAGTGTAAAGATTAAGGGGGTTGAAACTAAAAAAAAATCATAAATCAAAAACGAAAAGCGATATCAAAATGAAATTTGTAGCAAAAATCAAGCTCCACAAGGAAATAATTATACAAAAAAATTATAAAAATGGGGGATAAGAAAGGTTAAAATATTGAAAAAATCCCAACTCGGAAACAAAAACGATATCAAATTGAAATCTTCAGGAAAATCAAGCATGGGGATGAAGCCTATTGCTTCTAAAAATAATCTAAATTAAAATTAGAGGTTAAGGAGGGTTGAAATATTTAAATATTCAAAAACGAAAAATATTATCAACTCAAAATTTTTAATGGGGGGTTAAAATAGAAAAATAGAAATCAACCACCAAAAGCGATATATGTTTAGTAAAAATCAAGCTCTATAAGGGAATGAAGGGTATTGATTCTAAAATTTTTTTTAATAAAAATGGGGGATAAGGGGGTTGAAATATTGAAAAAAATCGTAAATTAAAGAACGAAAAGCGATATCAACATAAAATATTTATCAAAAATCAAGCTTTAAAAGGGGAAAAAGCTACTTAATTTTGAATAAACTCTGATTAAAAATGGGGTATATAAGAGGGGTTAAATTTAAAAAAATCATAAATTAAAAATGAAAAGCTATATCAACATGAAATTGTTAGTTAATTTCTAGTTTTATAAGGGAATAAAGCCTATGAAACCTATAACAAAATCTTAAAATTGAAATGGGGGGTTGACATATTAAAAAAAATCTAAATCAGAAATTAAAAACGACATCAAATTGTAATATTCAGGAAAAATCCAGCTTTATACGGGGATAAAGTCTAATAATTCTGAAAAAAATCCTAATAAAAATTAGTAATTAAGGGGGGTTGAAATATTTAAAAAAAATCCTAACCCAGAAATAAAAAACGATCTCAAATTGAAATCTTCAGAAAAATTAAGCTTTAAAAAGTATGAAGACTATTGATTTAAAAAAAATTGTTAACAAAATGGGGGTGCCGGGATGGAGGGTTAAAAAAAAATAAAAATTAAACAACAAAAGCGATATTAACATGAACTTTTTAGTAAAAATCAAGCTCTATAAGAAAATGGAGCCTTTTCTGAAAAAAATTTAAATGAAAATGGGTATTAAGGGCGCCTGTTAAACCATGAAGAGTATAATATAGAATGCCATGCATTTTAACTCTTCATTCGGGTTTATTATGGAATCAGATGCTATCCACTGAGCCACATTTGTAGGTTTACAAGATTGTACTTGTCCAAGTGTATGGTAAAGATATCTAGATTTTCTTGCATTCTGTCTGGTGTATGGACTTGGACAATCGCGAAACAATAATTCTGAAGTGGTTCATATTCATGGAAGGAAGATCTCCTGTTCACATTTAACAAACTCCCCCTGTATAGATATTTTGTAATTTTCTACGAATACTGTTTTAGTTACAAACACCTATTTTTAACCTTAAATAAGAAATCAATATTCCTCTAAGCAGACACGCGTTCTTTGAAACAAAATATTATTTAAAACGTAATCACACCGAATGTAGCCAATTAAATTTCCACTATAATGACGATTTATGTCGATTTATGTCGAAAACTCCCACTCCTACTTATTTTTCAGTTTTGTAGCCGTCTATGTAAATTACAGTTGAAGGATCTAAATTACCAAACCTTTGCACTTCATCTAAAAGATAATTGGCTTTAACTATCATTTAAGGTCAATTGCCAGAATTTTTTTTTATTCCAAGAATATCATTGCCCTTTAGTCATTCATAAATCTCGTCTTAAATAGTTCTAGACATACCCAACTCGCATTATGCTGATTGTTCTGAAGTCCTCTTTCACCCTCGAACGTTTTAACCGTTTGGCTGGATAAGGGAGACGAAAGCAATAGCGGTCAGTTGAGGGTTTATATACTGTTATGTAGTCCCATTTTCCTGAAATACTTTCTAGTATTTTATAATGAAGAGCAGAGAAAGGAGCACATTCGGCTATTTGGAGTATATGTTGTTTTCTACATACTGGCGATGAGTGGAGTCCAATAAGACAAAGTGCTGAAAGCGTAATAAACTTTTATGTGATGGGCAGTGGTGGAGAGTAGAAAGTTTTTGTAAAATTTAGAATTTTTAACAAAGAGTTAGTTAATACTTTTAATAATGAGAAGTTAAACTTTCAGCTTGCTGACTATGGTATCAACTACTCTTGAATTTTAAACTTGCGTATTGTGTAGGCTTTGTTAATAGGTCGCTTTCCAGATCTTCTTTAGGAATAACACCGTTAGTTAGAATTGGAACTTGAGACCCAAGTGTCTAAATGTCTAGCCAAAGTGCCACTCGTCTCGTAAAGTACATCTTTGTTTACTTAAAAATGTTTGATTTATGAAATTGGAACAAACTTTATTACATAAATAATCGAAACTTGTAGAGCTTGATTTTGCCAAAAATTTAAGGTTCACATTATTATTATTATTATTCGCTTTTGATTTAGGATTTTTTGAAACATTTCAAACCTCCTTAAACCCTCCATTTTCAATCAGATTTCTTAAAATCAATTGGCTTTTTTTCCTTATAGAGCTTGATTTTTCTAAAAATTTCATGTTAATATAATTTTTCGTTTTTGAGTTAGGCTTATTTTTTTATAATTTAATCCCCCTTTAACCCCTAATATATTCAGGATTTTTTTAAATTATCTTCTTATAGAGCTTGATTTTTACTAAAAATTTCATGTTGATATAGCTTTTCCTTTTGTATGTGTACACGTGTGGATTATCACAGGTCCGGTATTCAAATTATTTGTTATGTTTAAATGTATTTTAAACACCCCTCCTAACCTTCCATTTGTAATCATATTTTTTTTTAAATCTTATAAGACTTATCGTGCAAAAAAAACGTGACTTCGGACGGATGGACGGACAGAAAATTAAACCTATAATACTCTTCACAGACTAGTGTGTGAAGAATTTAAAATATTTTCAAAAGATGTCATTGTAAATTTGTCCTATATAATTTTATTATGTATGTCTTTTTTTAATTTTAGCTTGTATTTTCCACACATACACTAACCAGACAGTTTGAAAAACGTTTGAGAACTAATATCACTTGAAAAATTTAATTATATTTTGTAATAATTAATAGTGTTAACAAAATTTTGAATTTAATTTCATACGAATATTTTTAATTTTATAAATTCATTTTTGCTAACAAAAGAAATAGTAAACTAACCTACAATGATCTTATATCCAACGACATATTAACTCAACAAATGAGAAATCCTCATTTTTCTACACCCACATGGATATTAGTTTATCTACGTACGGACTACAAAACTAAAAAGTATGCTATTACATTATACTGAACGAATATAATTCATATCGATTCTAGGTAGTGATTTCTAAGAAAAAAAAAACTACTATTATTTTTAAAATTTTAAATAAGGTGACAATCTTATCAAACTAAAACCTGCAGTTTTATCAAAGACGGTGAAGTTGTTGCCACTGGAGTTAGAAAAAGCTTATTATACTGGATGTACATTAGAGTAATCTGTCCCTAAAAGAAAGCTGAAGTAGAAATTGTCACTATAAATACTCTTCAATTTTGGCACGAACGACTTGTGCACTAAAACAAAAGGCACGTACAGAATTTTTTAAAAGTCGTGGTATTAAAGTGTATCCTGATAAAGAGTGGTGTGATTCCTGTATGTATGGCAAATTACATCGTCTGAGTTTTTATTCATTCCGATATCTCTGGACCGATGCCTGTTAAGTCTGTAGATGGTGCTAGATATTATTTAGTATTCAAAGACGACATTACTAGATATCGCACTGAATGCTTCTAAAAAGAAAAGTCAGAAGTAAAAATAAACTAGAAATTTTTTTTTGCAGAAATAAGTGTTGCCGGATATGTGGCAAAGCAGTGAGATGTAAGAAATCAAGAAGTTATATCTCGAGAACAGTCGCAAAAGCAGTTCGATGTCAGCGGATGTCAAGTTACCTTTAGAAGCAAATAAAGAATTTCTTAAGAAGTTGGGAAAGGAATTTAAACTAACAATCAGAAGTAGGACAATATTGAAGTAGAGATTCAACAAAATTGTGAAAAAGGTGAAAAATCAATATTTATCAGTCAGGAGAAGTATCCCAGGAAAATATTACAAAAGTAAGATGTTGATGACTGTCATTCTGTAGGTGTTCCTATCACAAAATCACAAATTCTGGAAGAAGGCTTTACGATGAGGATCTGTCTCCTGAAGTTCCTTTTCGGTTGTTGAAAGTCTGAACTTTTTGGCAATTGCTACTGGACCAGATTTAGCATTTGCAATAAAGCTTGTGTCCCAATCTTTGGCAAATCCGAAGAAATATCACTGGGATATGGTCGAGCAATCCTTCAGGTATCTTAAAGGTACGTTAAATTTCGAAATAGAGTATAACTCTGGATCCTTGAAATCACTCCAAGCCTACAGTGATTCTAACTACGCAGGTGATATTTATTCTCGTATATCTACGTCAGGATTTGTCTCAATATTAAATTCAGGAGCAGTGACAATGGAGGCCGAATATATTGCAGACTGCGAATGAGCGAAGGAAATATTATGGTTGGAGAGATTACTAAAAGAAATTCAGAAAAATTGAATACTGTTAAACAGGTGAATAATCTTGAATATCACAAGCCTATTAAAAATATGGCGCCAAGATGTGGGCAACACGTAATAAGGGATCAAAATGGCGGAGTTTTCTATCTCCTTTTAAAAGGCACTCAGCCTTGGTCAAATTTCAAATTTCCGTCCTTCTTTTTATAAAGTTTGCGAAAATGACTGTAGTTGGCATGTCGAATGACAGCGGTGTCAATTTTCTATGTAAGTCAATTGGTGAAAACACATACTTTGATTTTCTTTAACTATACGGAGAATGGTCGCATTGCGCAGCTTTCTGAGTGCCTTTTGAAAGGAGATAGAAAACTCCGCCATTTTGATCCCTTATTACGTGTTGCCTACATCTTGGCGCAATATTTTTAATAGGTGCGTTTTAATCATCCGCTTCTGCTTCGGAATTGTCGATTTTCTTGTTTTAATCTGACAGATTGTCGGTTAAGTCATCTTAACCGACAATTCCGGAAGCAGAAGCGGATGATTAAAACATACCTGATATTTTGCTTACTGCTGTCAGTGTCAGTGAATATTATTTTTGGAGTCACAGTTTATTGCTAAAGAATCAGTTACCTCACTCGGACCAGTTGAAAGTTCCAAAATAACATCTACTACAGGGATACAAATTCAGGATACGCAGAAGACTGCTGTTTTATTATAGGCGGTTGTCATATATTGTATTATCCGAGTTGCGCAGTGTATAAACTGGAACATTGAGATTAAAATTGCCGACGCAGAGTGAGCGATCTGATTCTTTAGCTATAAACTGTGGCATAGGAATCAAAATGGCCACGCCCTATGTTGGGCGTGTCGGATCTCTCTATTGCACCGTATAGTAATCAAAGTATGTGGGGGAAAAGGATCAAAATAATGTGAAAAAAAGTACCTGAGTACAAGTAACATGAGTGACAATAAAACATCAAAGTAAGATTTACGTCGTTCCAGAATATAAAACAGGATAAAAATCAAATGTAAAACTAAAGAAAACACAAGAAGAAATCAATTTAATGTCTTTTTAAAACTTCTAATGTAAGTAAAAGAATGTAATCATTTTTAAATATAATATTTATTGTAAACTAGTCACAATATGTACCTTACGAAGTGTAGTTTATTTTATTACAAATTTTTATAATTTAAAATTATACAATCATAGATGCTGACTTAACTTACTAGAAAAGAAAATTCATTTTTTATAGAGTTTTAATGTTAGATAAAAAGTTTCTACTGTCATTTTTTTTTACCCCAATTGTGTCATTGTAAATGATTTTTATAGGATACTAAACGTTTAGAACAGTGGCAGAATATATATCGTTCCTAGTGCCGGTAAAGCACTTTCTAGAGATGATACAGTTCTATACTTTTTAGAAGACTATAAAATATTATGAGACTATTTTTACTGATGGTATTGTTAGCGAAATAGAAAGGGGAAGGCTGAATTTAAAGGATGAGGTAATACCATGTACATTCCCAAATCTCCCGTTATACTTGTATTACAACAATAAAAAACCTGTTAACTGTATTTTATTTTACTCTTAAAATTATATATTGGTTCAATTAAAAAATTTTTTCCACAAAATTCAGCAGTTAAGAAACCTTTTCGAATTTGGTCATACATACCTAATTTGTATTTTATGAAGATAAAATTAAATAATGTATCAATTAAAACATACAAGACTTTTTTAGAAATAAATACAACAGTGTGTTATGTGCTTTATTTAGCTATAAACAAGTTTATTTTTATTATTTTGACAAAATTATGTATAATTCCCATAAGAAGCCATGTATTTTGAACACCGTATGGAGTACCAGCGCCCATGCGGTTAATTATAGAAGCTTAATTAGCATGCGTTTTTTGGGACCGTATTTTGAGTATGCTGATTCGCCTCCTTATCTCTAATCTTCATACTTGACACAATTGTCAGGTTTGATCACATACTAATCAAAGTATGTGGGTTTGATCTCCGAGCAATTACTAATAGAGGGAGCGTGAAAACAGGTTTGTAGGCAATTGTTGTGTTAGCAACATCTGTAGAGGAAGTGAGGAAGCGGGCGCAAGGGGGAAGGTAAACATCCTTCTTGTTCAGTGGCGTATCATTTATCTATAAAAACACACATTGTCCTAACGTTTTAATTGTAAAAACAAACTAAAAAATTTGCTAATTTTACTATTTTTTAAAAGAATACCGTCTTATATGTGTCTAATGTAGGAAATGAAACAAAATCACTGTAAAGGTCTAATTTTTTCAATTGAAGAATAAAACCTTAAAATCAATTTTATTATAAATAAATACAGGAACGACTAGTTTCGGCCTTACAGGAACATCTTCAGGCCTGTAATACAATATTATTTAATTATTATAATAGGTGGTCACTTACGAATAATATTAAGTAGTATAAATGACAAAAATGGATCCATACTGTAGCGTTACAGCATTATAGAATTAAAGCTGTGAAAATAAAAGGGCAGTGCAAACACAACTAAAAATAAGAAAACTGAGTACGGAATCTACAAGAGAAAAGGTGAGAATGAGCAATTACAAATACATTTAAATTGCTCAACATAAGAAATAAAGCTGTGATAATGTGAAGTAGTAGTATAGTCTCCGTCAAAGAAGGTCTGGATATGTGAAAGAGGACGGCGTTTTCTCTGTAAATCTGGAGAATGTAAGGATGGAGGGAAGACCAATTTTGCTGGCTCAGGTGTAGATGGTTAGAAAAAGGAGCGTGTAGATGAAAGCTCCAGTAAATATCGTCACTTTCGTCTAATTTTTAATTCTCACTCATCGTTTCGGCTTTATCTTTGAAATTCATTTTTAAAAGGAAATAAAAGTAATCATTCATACAAGCATATAATAAAACAACATGAATTCATTATATTTAATAAGCTAATAAACGTTTGTTTCAATGAAAAAAACATATATGTGAATAAAAAAAATATATAAATAGATAAGATTAATATCAAAATCAATTTGAAAATACAACAGATAATAAAATGAAATAAATTAATACAAGTAGGTACAAATAGAAAGTTAATAACATACCATCTAAAAGTAACATATTTTAAGTAGATAAATGTTTAAAGTGTTTATTCCTGAACATAACTAATCTAACGTTTTTCCCCTTTTTAATATTATGAAAGTTTTTGTAGTTGAAATGAAAATTATAATTTATTTTGGTCCTAATAAAAATTTAAACAAAGAGTAAAATACATAATAAAACTTCATAATCTTAAATCGTTATCAAAAATTATTAATGGTAAAACTTCAAACAATAATTAGATTCTTAAACAAATTTCTAGTTTTTGTTTTGCAAAAGACTTTTTTGCATTCTTCGGTTGCCTCTGCCACTTTTCTTTTAGTAGTTTCGAGGAGACTTTTCCTATGAAAACCAGTAGAACCATCAATTGGTCGATAAAATTTTGATATTTTGGGTCTGGTAAGTCTTGTTAAACTTTCTTCTTAGGAAGTTGTAACCTTATGGAGAATAAAAATTTAATGTTAGATTAAAAGCTCTTAATTGAGAATTATATTTGCAAAGGCCGTTTTAATAATATTTTCAAAAGTTCTTGGAATCGTTGTTAACAGAAACCTGCAAAAAAATATATCATTTTATTCCTAAAATATAAGATATCACACAATGAACATTCATATAACATCATTGCGCTAGAAAAATACTAGGTAGGTACTGAGACAATTTAAAAAAAGTATTTCGAGAAACTCAACTTTTAATGTCATCATTGTACTTAACTATTTTATTGCTAAATTATTAATAATGTCATTTTGTGTAGTTCGTTGTGATTTGTATAATATATATTATAAAAACCTATCGTCAATGTTAATGTATCAAGTTTTTTTATTAATTATGTCCTTGTTATAGTAAAAACACATTTAAACACATTTTTGAAGTTTTCTGGATTTCTGCTTTAAATTATCGTACAATTGAACTGACTAATTGTGTGTTTAAGTAAAGGTATATATCTTTTTTGTTATAACAGTCTTTGTATATTGTTCTAACTTTTTAGATAATCAGAGAAAACAGTAAGACATCTTAATATATCCTATTTTACCAAACAAAAATGTAGAATAATTAATCTCACATCAAACGAAAAAAGTCATTTTAGGATGTCCTAATAGGTTTTAACTTAAAAACTAAATAAAATGTATATTGCAACTGTGTTTAAATAAATGAATGTTTTTATACCTGACTATAGCACTAGACAAACATTTTTTTAGATCATAATGATCTGCATAACTCAAAATAGTCAAAATCCACAATATTTAAGTTATTCTAGTATTGTTTTAGCATAACGATGTAAACTCCAATAATAAATATTCACATTTTTTGGGACGTTTTTAAGGAATTTAAAAAAAACATGAATGTGATATTCTTGTTTAGTTTTGTACTATATAATATAGTTCATTAGGTAGTGATTTAGAAGCAAATTATGTTCTATTTATAGAATAAAAAATCACTCGTAATATCTAAATATTTATACCTATTTATATTTTGGACAGGAAGACTATTTTATGTTTTTGGCTCTGAATAGTTTTCTTAAGAATTTTAAAACCTTCCTTAGCTCTTTTGGGATATTCTTAGAAGTTCATTTTGTTTAAACCTAAAACAAATTAAGTACAAAAAATGAAAATTTAAACAATACACAAAAAAAGTGTCAACAAAAAAATGGCTATGCCTTTTTCCTTAAACATTCTTTTTGAAAGAAACTTAAGTTTCTCTACTTACTTGCTGTTTTAGTATTTTAGTAGCAGATGAATATAGTGTAGAAGTAGTGACATGATTGATTATTATACTTCTTTCGTCGAAATTGCATTTTTCTTTAATATTTTCCTCCCCTGAGGTCTTGTTGAATTCTTAAATTTTGGAACCATGTATTTCTTTCTCATATCAAGAAAAGGAAACCTAAAAAAAATAATAGACTTTACAAAGATGTGATATTAAAATAATAATAAGTAATTAACCTCTCTGTTAAACCTTTACTATAATCATTATGATACAGATGAAGACGAACTTAGCTGGGATTTATTCCCTCTTAATTTTACTTTTTCGAAAATAAGAAAGTTCAATTGCAAATTAAAGGTGATTACCTAATGCACCGCCTCTGGTAATTAAGTTGTATTTGTACTTACCTATGATATAATCTTGAAGAAGCATTTTCAACAGGTATTTTACACATAAAGCATGTTTTCACCATATTATTACAGATAATAAATCTTCAATATACATTTAAAACCCTTACAAGGCTATAAATAATTATATTTTTCGTAAAATACAAATCAATAATTGACATGTGTTAGAAAGTGTCAGAACGAGGTCACAACCTCACTGTCAAACTTGGCAACGCTGATTAAATAAGCCAATTACAGAAGAGGTATTTCCCGCCTCGGGGGGAGTAGATGTTGCTAACAAAATTTAGCGCGGGGAAGGGGGGGAAGACTCCCTCTAGTAGTAATTGCTCGGAGGGTTTGATAGTTCTTTAATCATTTTTCTGTTTTATAGCGTTTTCGACTGGTGAAACTGGTGCGCACTTTTTAACACTCGGTGCAACATTTGTTTTCGACTCGCAAGGGCAGTGCGAACCGGGTCAGTTTTTGAATTTTCGGTTGGAATCAGTTGAAGTCAAAAAAATGAACTGGTGCGCACTTTTGTGAACCGAGTGCAGGACAGGTTTTCAGTTTCAGTTCAGTCGTTCTGTGGTTCAGTCGTAATAAATATGGCGATGGCAAATGAAGAGTTGTTTCTAAATTGTGTAAATTTTGTAGAATTTGTAAAGAAATATTGAAAACTTCTTCGTCAATTCAGATAAAGAAGATTTATTTAAGGCCAAGTGTAATAAAACTAAACTGCTAAAAATAAAAGATTACATTGAATCAGTGGTGTCGCACCTGGATGACTCCCAGGTAGGTACCATAAATATTCTTGTAAGTCCTGTATATGCATAGTATACGCTGACATGTTAAGTACTTAGACAAAAGTAAGTTTATGTTAATATATTGAGAAAATATATTATAATATAATAATATTAAATATATATTTAAAATGAAAGCTTGGTTTGGATCTTGTTTGGAATTTGGAAGGTACTTCTATTTATTACTTCGATGACAACTGTCAAATATAATACAACGCACTGGTGGTCAACTGCGTTTTCGGTTAAATTAAGTTTGTATGACGTCATTAAATTAAACCAATGCTGTTCAACGAAAACTCGCACTTTACGAGTGTGAACTGATTGTGACCAGTCGAAAACGCTATTAGATATTACTCGTTGCAGTTCAAGGGGGAGTGTTGAGTTATGAACTAAGTGTATAATATATACTTATTGTTGTCGTGGATGTCATATAATTATTGATAGTTAATAAAAATTGCTTTATACAGTTAACACGTCTTCTTGTGGTTTCCGAAGTCCCATTATATCCAGTTTCTAATCTCGAGGACACTGCCGTTTATAATCTACATCACGTTTATATAATGGCCTATGTCAACTTCAATCGCTTATGCTTCCTTTTTTTGTTTTTAAATTTAATTTCTCTTTCGATTATTCGTCTTTTTGTTAAATTAATATTTTTCTTATTTTATGATAGTCTAAATAATAACCTGGTTTTAAACCTCGTATAGGATCTATTTAGGATATACTTTTAGTAATATTTTCCTTTATAAGCTTTAAAAGAAGAATTTCAAACAACAATACAGACTATAGAAACTTCTACTGCTGAAAAATAGGACATTATCGTTTTTAATGCACACATTTGAAAAACATTAACTTTTAAGGTAATCTCCCTATAGATGATGATTATTATTTTTATTATAACTAATTAGGAGTGTCTTTATTAGTCATAAATTAATATATTAAAACCTCCAAGAAACATTAGAAATAATTCGGATTGGAAATAAATCTGTACGTTCATAATAATTATTTGCTAGAAAACCGTGATAGAGTAATAAATAATATAAAAGATTATATAGTGTGATTCAAATTATTAATTTTGAATTGACTTAAACCTTCCTACATAATTAAATTTTTGATTTAGTAAATAGGTTTAAAACGAAAAAATGCGACATAATTGCAAAGATCTAAAATTTAAATAATGAAATATAAACTGAAAAAGTCTGCATAAAGAGATGGAGGACCAGAGTATTTAAAATACAACCACAGGGAAAGCAAATCAAAAGACATATTTCGTAGACAATGCATATTTTTTCATTAAATATTTAAGTGTATTATTTAAGTTCTTGAATTATCAGTTTCACATTATAGATTACGCTGTATATTTAGTAATTTATTCTCGGAAACGTTTTTTTTATAATAAATCAGAATAGACGAGAATAATTGTCTGTAATAAGCAATTAACATTTCAAATAAATATTTCATTATGACATGTATCACTGTCAACATGAAAAAATTTTTCATTATAAATAATTATTATTGGTTTCATAATTGATGAATAAATATAATAAGGTTAATTCAATTTATGTAACGTTATGCTAGTTATTGCATACATGCTGTATTAAAAAATTTAATTCACACAAATGGAATTATTGAATTTCATTGATTTAGTTCCAATTTTAATATTTGTTTTTTCTTTCTTTCTGGTTGGCTTTTTACAAAAATGATTTAAATCATCTTTTTTACTTATTTACTTTAACATATTCTCCAAATTAATATCACGCTGAAATTTCCCGGACTTAAATAATCATAGTTAGGAACTATAACATTTTGTACGGGGTTAGTTAAAAAGTTGCTAGACGCTGTATTTATGCTGTATTTAAAATGCTATGACGTACAAAGCAAAACAATATATGGGGAAAATAATTATCTCACTGCTCAGTCAAAGAGAGGGTCGTAGGTATTGTGTTACGAGGCAGTTTACCTAGACTTGCCTATTATCCTTACTTGGGTGCAGGCCAGTTCTATCAATCAAAGTAGACGAACTTCTAAATGTATATTTATGGTTATGATAAAAGATAAATGTGTTTTTTTTTTTTAGAAAAATGTATGTTTCAATCGAATCTTTTAAACAAAATGATAGGTATTGAAATCTACAGCAGCGTACCAATTAAATAGATATCTATCCGGGTGGTTTACAGTAAATATATACAAATATACAAGTCAATCTCGTTATATAAAAATCTGATGTGTCCAACACATGACTTTCCTATCTAGTTATTATAGGATTTTTTCGGTTATTTTGTACAACCTATTGCAGCATCTCTATAAATGTTTAGAGGATAAACTGAATATATACATTGTCCACAAAATCTACCTCGAAACATTTTTCTATAGATATTCATTGAAAACAAAAATACTGAAAAATTTCAATTTAGCACTTTTCCATTACGGTCCATTTTAGAAAAATAATATATAAACAAAAATTATAGAGATCGATATCGCAAACAACTTTTAGTTCAACAATTTTCATAAAAATCAAAATTTTGCACATTTTGTCAAATTTCTCGAATACGGACCATTTCAGGAAATTTTGACATAAAACAAAATTTATAGATAATATTAGAAGTAACTTTTATTTGAACAATTTTCTTCTCCAAACATAAATAACAGATATATTCCATAAAATATAAAAACGGTCTCCCATAAAGTACCCCCCTAGATGTTCCGACTTTGTCCAAAATCTAATCATTTCACGTCAGGCCGAAATAAACCTTAAGTTTAAAATTTAATGTTTTTTTCTTTATCCGTTTTTGAGTTTTCTTCAAAATTCGAAATTTACACATTTTCTCAAATATCTCGAATACGGACCATTTTAAAAAAATTTTGTATAGAAAAAAAAAATTATAGATAACTATATTAGAAGTAACTTTTATTTGAAGAATTTTCTTCTCCAAACGTAAATAACAAATATATTCCATAAAATATAAAAATGACCATCCATAAAGTACCCCCCCAGATGTTCCGACTCTGCCAAAAATCTAATCAGTTCATTAGGCGCTGCAATAAAGCTTAAGTTTAAAATTTGGTGTTTTTCTGTGTATCGGTTCATGAGTTATGCGACATACAGGCACACAGACACACACACAGACACACACACACAGAGACATCATCACGAAAATAGTCAAAACGGATTCAGGGGATCTCAAAACGTAAAAATCCGTCGAAAACTCGAGGTCGAAAAAAATCATGATTCCTATACTTTCCTTATATCTGTATACAGATAGGAAAGTAAAAATAATAATATGTACAATTTATTTACAGGATATCCCTGAGCACTGAGGGTGGGAAATGTCCTGCTAGGTTCAATCCTAGGAGTGTTTAACTGGCGTTATTTTAATAAATTAAAATTGTTTTACCTGGGTGTCAAATTAGGTAATACAAACGTATGTCAATGTTTGATTCGTCTTATTCCGAGGCTGTTTGTGTCGTCCTATCAGTATCTTGGCCTCAAATGGTAAGCCTAGGTCCTATTGACTTCCGTTGTATGATTTAGGTTCTATTTTAGATAACTGCGGTAAACGAGGTTACCGCCATGGATGTAAATGGTAACTGGGTATCTAGTAGTAGTATCCAACAGTTGATTCCACAAATAAAACTAACCCGTCTCAAAGTAATGTCCAGATATATGAATAAGATCCACCACCAGAATACGAAATGGCAAACGAAAAGCGTAAGTTAAGAAAGAAAAGAAAAAGGAGGAAGGGAAAAGGCCTGAAATATACAAAATACTAGTTTAGTTATAAAATCGAATATTAGGAAATGAAAATAAGTGGTAGTTTAAGATTTTACGTTACCTGAACATGAAATGTGGCCTTATTTGATGTGAGTTATTTAGTTTATTGAAAACCAAATCCTCTTACTAGTTTACTTATGTTACCAACCAAGGGTATAAGTAATTATGTTTTCAATTGATTTCTTTTCCAGCACATGAATCCTTTAAAAAAGTTCCTCAAAAGCACATGCTACTTGAAGGTGTACCAGAAAAGTAATGATAGCAGGATATGCATAAAACAAGTTAAAATGACCTCCACAGGAAATTATATTAAATCATGTCAGGTAACATAAAAATATATAAATAGCCAATTTCCCACAAACCTAATTCCAAGAATTTCCAGATTATCTGGGGTTTTAATTATTGAATTTTCCAAAATATAAAACAGCTGTCTAAAGTGAATGACATAATGTCAGAATAAATGTAAATAAACTAAAGAAAATAAACCTGAAATCTAATTCAAATCGTTTCTATTTTCTGTTAGACTTCTAGAATCTAACTACAAACTAATTAAGAAAACAATGGAAAATATATCTACAGAGGACCAGAACGAATCTTCAAAACAAAAAAGAAATACTTGATAAAAGGTTAAACTTCTACAATTTCCAATTTGACAATGGAGTTATAAAAGGTATCTTTTCATTCTAGTTAACTCACGGAACATGAGAAATGGATCTCCTATTAAACTTCTACCCAAAACGGAGTATACGGAGTGATCTTTCAATAGATTTTATTCCTATTATACTTAAATAATAAGTTAAACTTACATGAATTTACTGTAATCAGTTGCAAGAATATTCAGGATCCATCTACAATAGATACAGGTTTACAAGAAATCACTAATATAGAAACAATTATACAGTGCATTTTTAGAGGTTCTAAATCAAATTAGTCTGCGCATTCTGTTTACAGAGTTCATTTAAGTAATTTGAAAAAAAAAATAAAAATATTTTTGTAATCAGGGGCGGTTTCTCCATTGGTTCATTTTTGCAGTGAACACCCAGTTAAATTTCATAAAAACACATTATTTTAAAATTACATAAATAACAAATTTAATTTTAATATTTTTATTTTTATTTTTTATTTTATACGTGTTAGTCTATATTTTTTGTTACCTAAGTATACTGTGTCTGTGGCGCATTATGATGAGTGAATCTAACACGAATAAGACGATATGGCAAATGCATATAGCTAAAAAAGGGGCGTTTGATTTGAAACTCGATCGAGCGAGCGTCGAGGAGACCGAGAAGTGATGACGTCACAATAGAGCATTGAATCAAATCAAATAAAACAGAGTAAAAAACATAACCTCGCTTTTCTGTGATTCTTGTTTCTATTTTGTATGTTAAAATAGTGAGCAAAAAGTAAAGAAAATGGAAAAACTTTTAATAATAAGCGATAATGGCCCTGAAATGCAGCATTTACCACAAATGCCCGCTTCGCTCTCATACTCCATGACTGTGATTACTGGTGATTATATATGGACAGAAAAAATGTATTTTCCAAATACACATTTTGTGTTTTTTTATGATGAATAATTTTAGCTATAAGACAAACGCGGCTAAGTAATTTGTTGACTTCTTGTCTGGTCTTTAATTTTAAGATTCAAATTTGTTTGTAAGTTATTAAAAAGAGATAGGTAGAGACAAAGACAAATTTTTCCCTCTTCTCGATCTTTCTGCTCTGAGAACATCGAGCTCGCTCTATGTTCTCGCTCCAAAGCGAAACAAACACTTTAGGGATCTCTCGGAGTGTCAATTCAAACACTTTTGAAGCGCTCGGAGATCTCCGATGATCAAATCAAACGCACCAAAAGAGAACTGCAGAAAAACACATTAATTGGCACACCGCTCACAAACAAGGTTGCCAAACCAGTGTTACCAGTCTAGTATAATTCACAATTGTACTAGATGTAGTACATTCTGCGTGCATCAGTGTTCATGTGAAACAAACTGTCATTCCATCTTCCGTCATTCCTGTACTAAAAGTATTTTTTAGCGAGTGTATGGTTTAAAATATTTTTGACTGTTTTAAACCGTTTAAATTTTAGTGATGCAACTATGACGTCGCGTACGAAATATTTTAAACCAAAGCTAGAAATTTTGAACCAGTCGGAGGCATATGGTTCAATAACGGTTGACACATAAAAGATTCTGATTATGGCTGTTGTATGTTGTTTTGCTCTGTTCCATCTTTGAACATTTTGATATATTTGACGTTTTGTTGATTTTTATTGATTTTTGATAACTTCATACATATATTATGTGATTCATATTCATACATTAATTGGTTATAATGTTTTAATACAAATATTAATATTTATGGTCATCATAAACAGTTGGACAATGTGATCTACCTATGGGTTACTCTTGATTATGAAACAATAATTCAATTAAAGTCAATTAAAGGATTACTTATCAATTGTACGTTTTTTACAAAAATAATTACGTAGTTTGCTTCAGATTCTGAATTTGCCAGCCAATATTTAAAAGCAATTAAACGTTCTTTGGCAGTTGATGAACTTTGGAAAAGCCCAACAAATCTACAGCAAATAATCGTTAGACAATCGCGTATCTGTGGAACTACGGAATAAATATGATACCATATGTTTATTGACAAGAAAAATACCAATAATAAAATAATAACGTTTCAGATTCCAATGTACCTATTAAAAACACTTTAATTTTTACTTAAAATCGCTATCAAACACTTATCTTCCTTCATCTGATTTAACAATCATTAAAAAAAAAATACGATCAAAAAAATTTTGTCATATGACAGCAGATTATATTTTTAAAACAGCCTATTTTTGCCATCTATTAATTCATGACGTCACTTTAAATATGGTTTAAAAAATATTTTAAACCAATGTGGTGGCTAAAAAACAACTTAAATAAAACTAAAATTATTGTATTTGTGCTTATTTAAAAAAATGTGTTTAATTAAGAACTGTGACATTAATAAATTGAAAGTATGTGTGTCAGTTCAACGATTGTTCCCGAAAAACTTTTTTAAGGCAAGGTAAATAAAATTTTATAGTTGTTTATTTAACTATAACCTAGTTTTACGAATCTAATGTTTTATATTTTGGTTTAGTATCTAAGATCATTCTATGTTCTATTTTGTACCCAACTGTAATTACTATGAAGTAAGAAGTAACCAAAAAAAATTTAAATTTTTGTTTCCCACAAAACCCGCTAAAAGGAAAAATTTGATTATTTTGATAGGGTAACTACTTGACATCATTATGGGAAATATAAAGGTATAATAACGTTTGATAAAGATATAGTGTCTAAGACCATTCTATGGTCTATTTTGTACCCAACTGTAAATACTATGAAGTAAGAAGTAAGCAAAAAATTTGTAAATTTTTTGTTTCCCATAAAACCCGCTAAAAGGTAAAAAATTTGATTATTCTGATAAGGTAACTACTTGACATCATTATGGAAATGGAAATGTACAATATCGTTTGATAAAGATAAAGTGTCTAAGACTGTTCTATGGTCTATTTTGTACCCAACTGTAAATAATATGAAGTAAGAAGTAAGCAAAAAATTTGTTAATTTTTTGTTTCCCACAAAACCCACTAAAAGGAAAAAATTGATTATTCTGATAAGGTAACTACTTGACATCATTATGGAAATATAAATGTATAATAACGTTTGACAAAGATAAAGTGTCTAATACCATTTTATGGTCTATTTTGTACCCATCTGTAAATACTATAAACCAATAAGTAAGCAAAAAATTTGTTAATTTTTGTTTCCCAAAAAACCCACTAAAAGACAAAAAATTTGATTATTCTGATAAGGTAACTACTTGACATCATTATGGAAATGGAAATGTACAATATCGTTTGATAAAGATAAAGTGTCTAAGACCGTTCTATGGTCTATTTTGTACCCAACTGTAAATACTATGAAGTAAGAAGTAAGCAAAAAATTTGTT
This sequence comes from Psylliodes chrysocephalus, assembly GCA_927349885.1. Classification (NCBI taxonomy): domain Eukaryota; kingdom Metazoa; phylum Arthropoda; class Insecta; order Coleoptera; family Chrysomelidae; genus Psylliodes; species Psylliodes chrysocephalus. Next base: position 40,951,832 of record OV651822.1, read on the forward strand.
AATTTTTTGTTTCCCACAAAACCCGCTAAATGGAAAAAAATGATTATTCTGATAAGGTAACTACTTGAAATCATTATGGAAATGAAAATTTACAATAAACGTTTGATAAAAATAAAGAGACAAATGGTTTTTCACTTTAAAAGTCTGAATCGGAAAAATGGATCAACCAGTTAATCATGCGAAATGGTATGTACATTTATATAGTTTATTTAAGTATGTTTGCCTGTAATTATCAATCGTGTTACTCTCTAGCCTATATTGTGTGTTCCATATAAACCTGAAATCTTTTATTTTAATGACATTATTTTATTGCCTTGTTTGTATAATTTAGTATTTTCAAAAATATAAGATGTATTGGTAATTTGAATCACCTGCGGGTATTAAATAAAAATAAGGCTGTTGGTAAATTAGTTTACAGTTGGTAATAAAGTGTGTCTCGAAAAGAGCAATAAGTATCAAATAAATTTTGATTAGGGACTTAACAAGTCACGTTCCACATATCTACATACTCTGGGTAATCAATCCTATAAGTACATATCAAAACATTAATATCTATCTACAATTAAACAATAATTTGAAAATACAGATGAAGCCGATTAACCTGTTTTAAACTTTTAATATCCTTTGATAAAAGAAGTTAAATATTATTGTTGACCTCTTTAAACTGTTTATTTTACCCTATACATTTTTTTTCTACTCTTTATACAATATTCTGTGAAGAGTATTATAGGTTTACTTTGTCTGTCTCTCCGATGTCACGTTTTTTGTCTGCACGATAAGTCAAAAACGAAAAATGATATCAACTTGAAAATTTTAAGCAAATATCAAACTCTATAAGGGAACAAAGCCTATTGATTTTTAACAAATCTGATTAAAAATAGGGGGTTAAGATGAGTTGAAATTAAAAAAAAAAATTCTAAATTAAAAATGAAAAGCAATATCAACATGAAATTTTTAGTAAAAATGAAGCTTTATGAAAAGATAAAGCCTATTGATACTGAAAAAAATAGAATATATTGGGAAGTTAAGGGGGGTTAAAATATTAAAAAAAAAATCCTAAATGAAAAACGAAAAATGTTATCAACTTGAAATTTATAGCAAACATCAAGTTCTAAAAGGAAGATAAACCCTTTAATTATAAAAAAAAATCTGATTAAATATGAGTAATTTAAGAAAGGGTTGAAATTAAAAAAAAATCCAAAATGAAAAGCCATATCAACATGAAATTTTTAGTAAAAATCAAGCTCTATAAGGAGATGAGGCCTATTGATTGTGAAAACAATCTAGTTGAAAATGGGGGTTAAGGGGTCTGTTAAACTGCGAAGAATATATTTTTTATTTGACATCTGTGACAAATTGTGAAAATTATTAAACTTACAATAAAACTGAAAAATGGTAGGTAAAGTTTCATATAATATTTTTTACACAAAAATCAATGTTAAGCTTACTACATAACTTGATATAGCTATATTTAAAAATAATCTCAAATTATGAAGAAAAGTCAGTTTACTAACTAATAATGTTTATAGATCATTTTCAACCTATTAAAAATAAAACAAATATTGCATTTATTAATAGTTGTAGTGCTTGAAAACGGTATGATATTGAAAATAATAACCACACTTAATACAAACTCAAATAATAAAAAAACAAAGTTTTGAACCGAACTTACAAATGATAAAATGATTGGAAAAAGTGAACACCCATTTTAAATTACCATGAGTCGCCACTGTTTGTAATGTAAGGCACAAATCTCTGGAAAGATACCAGTAGTTAACAAAGGACCATCTTTTCTCTGTGTTAACACCCTTACATACTTCTTTGGGTTGTCACTAATAGAGAAGTATAGAAGTGCAAATCATAAAGGGTAAATGTCAGCGATGTTTGTGACTTCATTCATCAATATTAATTTACGCCATATGTTAAACTGCAAATATTGTTTGATATAAGTAAAGGAATATTCTTTAAAAATATATGTAATAAGAGTAGTTTGCTAAGAGGCACTTTGCAACTTTAATACCCTGTATATCAAAAACTAGTGATAAAAATGATGCTCATGGAAACTATTGTGCAGGAAATAGACAACTGGTCGTTTGCTCGTGATAACGTTTTAAAGCATGTGCTGAAAACGTTGTTTAAAAAAAAAAAAATATCTTACAAACATTTCATGTTTTTTCATAATTTATGATAACTTTTAAGGTTTCTTTGCACGCTTCTGTAAAAGTTCCTATTTTTTTAATAACTAAGTATACATTACAAATAAAGTAAAACTATATTGAACTTTAGCTCAAAAAATTTTTTACCAATTTATAAAAAAGTTTAAAAATACCGGAATGATCCATCGTTGAGTAATGTCACCATTAGCAGCTTTTTTTTTTCTATTTTAAGGTTCTTACTGATTGGTCACAAACACATAAAATAATAATGAAATATTTACCTTCTAACTCTAAAAACAATAAGTAATAGTTATATTTTGAAATTGAAAAATAAACAAAAACTGTATTTTTGACATTATTTAACTTATATTTTAGAATAAAAACACTTCTGTTAAAAGTTCGGCATCCTCTTGAGCAATCCTTTTAATCAAAATCACCGACTGTAACAATATATGCAAAAGAGATGGACTAAAAACATTAAAAGTATTAGCAGACGAAGAAAGAGGCGAAAGCAAGGGAGAAAGAGAGCGCTGCTGGTCCCTACTGGATAATAACCGGGAATTTATGAAGATGTGTTAATTAATCATAAGAAATGGGTTTTATAAGCAACTATAACGAGGAATTATGACACATATAAAACAGTGGGATTTATTTTCTGATGGGGAAACATTTTCCGCTATTAAATTTATTGGTTTCAATAACAATTCTTGCATGTGGGACTGTTTTTAATTTTGTAAAATATTTAAATGTGAGTATATCTACAGGCCTTTTCGTCTTATCGAGATTATGGTATTAATTTCATTTTAAGGTAGTTTTAATAAATGTATTACGAAGACGTATTTATTTAGTTAGTCGAGAAAGGTTCCAGTAATCAAAGTTGAATATTTTTATTTTAAAAAATAAAAATTAAAAAATTAAAAACACTATACATGACATGTTTCGAAGTACAACTTCTTTTTCAAATGTGACTAATTTACAATTCGGTATCCAATATATATGCGAAATAATTTAATAAAACAAAGTACTTAACGAGGTCCTTTCGCCACACCTCTCGCCTCAAATGTTAAAAAAAAAGTTATTAGATTATGACTAAAATTAATTTTTTTCTAATAGTTGAAGTCCTTATTTATCTAATACTGAACTTTTAACTATACCTTACCTTGCAAATTTTTGAGAATTTTTTTTAAATGTGAGTATTTGTACAGTGCCTCACGAGAAAGTAAGTCCTCAACAACAATTCTCGAATTATACTATTATTTATTATTACGATCTAATAAGTTTTCTACTAGCTTAACTGTTTCTTTAGGAGGTATACTAGGAAATAAGTTTGTTACATCGAACGATACTAATTTTGTGTTACTAGGTAATTTAAGGTTTTTTAATTTTTCTGTTAATTCATAAGAATTTTTTATACTATACTTTGAATGGAATTTGCAGTTTTCTTGTATAAGTTTAATTATTGTATGTGAAAGTTTAACTGATGGAGCCGTGACAAATGATACAACTGGTCTAATAGGATAGTTCTCTTTGTGTAATTTTATTAAAGAATAAAGTTGTGGTGGTTGAGGGTTCATTTGTATTAGTTTAAATTTTTCTCTAGAATCAAAAATTGCTGTTGAATTCCGAATATTACGTTTTAGTTCTTTTTGATATTTATATGTTGGATCAAATTTGAGTATGCTATAATTATTGCTTGCTTGTAAAAATGAAAGAGTTTTGTCAATATAATCTATATTATTAATAGCAATTACTGTATTTCCCTTATCAGCACGAGTGAAAATGATATCATCCTGTTTTGCTTTATCCTTTATAGTTTTAATTAACTTACTGTCTTGATTTGAATTGTTATTACGTAAAAATTGTGTTTCAATTATATTCGCTGTATGATATTTGTGAGACAAAGTATTATATGAATCTTTTAAAGCGATTTCTGTTTCTATTCCCAAAATTTCTAAGTTCGAAGTATTTATCTTAGGTGCGATGTTGTGTTTAAACCCTTTTTCTATTAGATATTGTTCTGGATCAGAGAAATTTGTGGTAGTTAAGTTAACAAATCTTTTAAAAAATGTATGATCCGATATTTTATTTGTGTTCTGTTCTGATTTTTGTTTAGGTATTATGGATTTTTTAAAAGTAAGTGATTTTAATTTTTCCTGTTGTCTAATAATTTTTTTATGAATAATTTGACTAATCTGCTCCCTAATGTTTTTATCTACAATTTCAAATTCTATGAAATGTAATTTGTGAGATAATTCAGTATGTATTACCTTAGTGTATATGTTGAAACAATCTTTTTTGGAATATTCTTTATTCTTATCTTCTGACAACCACTTCTTTAATCCTGCTTCTTTTCCTTTTTTCGCTCCTGGAGTACTGTTATGAGTTTTCAATCTCATATACTTTGGAAACACATTCTGTTTCTTACAACCGTTGAAAAATGAAATATTTTGTGCTAAAAGCTAAAACTAGCTTTTTGGCCCTATGGTATTTTAAATTACTTTTGCGGTGTGCAATATGTTTTGTGAAAATCTACCAAATTTGGTTTTACTCATTCAAGATAAAATGGATTTTCATCAAGTAAAGGCCGAAACAATAAATAAAGTTGAATATGATTAATATGGTAACAACTATAAAGTTTTATAAATAAGTTGTTGGAGTTTAATATTCATAAGTTGAACCGTGATTGAATTGAGTTTTTTTGGAAAAAAACTAGTTTTTGAAAACTTTGGGTTTCGGTCTTGAAATAATTGTCAGCCCATTGTCCTTAATATGCTACTATTAAAAACTGAGTTACAGAATTTAAGAGAGGAATATCACATGTTAAAGATCAGAATCGCTATGGAAGACCAATTTCTGTAATCACTCCGAAAATATTGATTCATGAATTGGATTCAAGAGTAAAAATTAGCTGGCATGGTTTTGGCTTTGTTGGGACAAAGATAAGAAAATAAATTTGACAGATTGTTTGGAAAAGGGTAACATTATTGGAAAAGCAAATTATTTTGCCAAAACTGTTTTTTTTTTTTTAAAAACAATGTTTCTATTGCCCCTATTTACAATACATTGATTGCTTACAATTCGTTAATTGCGATGAAAAAAAAATGTATGCGATTGGTTTTGAATTGGTTGACTATCCGTTCTATTCTCTGGATTTAGCACAATGGGATTATTATTTCTTCTAAAAATTTAAAAACACATGAGAAGTAAAATATTTTCGACATATTATGAAGTGGTGCTTTCCACTATAAAACTGAAAAATCAACAAATCGTCTTCTCCACGCTTAAAAATAATAAAATTGTCTTTATTTAAAAATAATTAAATTGTCTTCTCCAATTTAAAAATTATTTATTCGTCTTCTTCACTAAAAGGTTTAAAAATATTCACATTTATCGTCTTCGCCACTTAAAGAATAAATATAATTTCAATAAAATAAATAGTCTTCTATTGAAACTTCGTCTAATGTAACAATCGTCTTAAAAGTGGAACAGTATTAGCATATTTATTAAGAACATATGACTAACAATTTACTTTAACAATTTACTTTAACAATTTACTTTATCAATTTACTTTAACAATTTACTTTAACAATTTACTTTAACAATTTACTTTAACAATTTACTTTAACAATTTACTTTAACAATTTACTTTAACAATTTACTTTAACAATTTACTTTAACAATTTACTTTATCAATTTACTTGAACAATTTACTTTAACAATTTACTTTAACAATTTACAACTTACTTTAAAAAATTACTTAAACAATTTAATTTAACAATTTACTTTACTTTAACAATTTACTTTAACAACTTACTTTAAAAAATTACTTTAACACTTTAATTTAACAATTTACTTTACTTTAAGAATTTACTTTACTTTAACAATTTACTTTACTTTGACAATTTACTTTAACATATAGGCTATAACTGTTTAACTTAACTCTTACTTCTAACCTTCTATCGTACTTAGTAATTGGCTGTATGGCGTTGCTAGCCGAAGGCCAAAAAAGAAAACATCAGACTAATTATTTTCTTTCTTATTTCTTTCATAGTAGTTTGCATTTTCTTTAACTTAATACTTCAAAATAGTAAACAAACTTGTCATTCTCATTAACATTGCCAATCGTTTAAATTTAATTTTGTTTGCTGTTTTTTCTTCTAGTCTTTCTGTTCTTCTTTTATTCTTTTCTAGATTATACATTCTTCATACTCTAATTTGAATTTTTATAAAGGAAGTGAATGATGCTTACCAACATTTCTTTCTCTCAACGACTCAGATTTAAAACAAAAAAAAAACGTACCTCGCTAAATTTCAATATACAATCCACCCCTTCTCGGATAAATTCAAAATAAGGAGCCATAAACAAGTCGCGTAAATGACGAAGTGACACGAAAGAGAGCATGGCGGCCGCTGCACGTTGAGTTAAATTCTCCCATAGCTCTCGAGTACTGATCTTGATGCTTTCGGAACAATAAAATTGATAAAATACTTAGGGACATTACTGTCACGAGGGGATGAAAAGCAGCCGCGGCGTGTGTGAGTGTGCACCGGAGGTCTTTATTATTAGTTGGCGGGCGCGACCGAGGACGCTAAAATAGCATAGCGCCGGAGTTATGTCTCAACTTTCTCAACTCACTCCAACGAGATACGGCCTTGATTTAGTTCGAGCGTCGAATGTTTTAATGTTAAATTTTGAGTACCCGGTTTAAAGGGTAGATCATTTTAACCATTTAAAAGAGAATACGTATAATGCGAGGTTCACTGCCTAAGAAAAACTTGTGATTGAGAAAAATTTTAATCATTACACTATTGATGTTGTCACCTCACTCTTAAACTTTTGCCTAAGAGCAAACGGGACCTCTCATGAAGAGCAATAATGTTGTAAGGTTTTTCTAACTTAATATTGTATTTATATGCGCGCCACTGAGAATACTCGTGATGTTATGTGTCTCGAGAATATTGAGAGCTTAAAATTTGTGCATCGATAAGACAGCACTCTCCAAAAACATTAAACATTAAAGAGGAAAAGGTGGAAAATTCTAACATTTAAAAACTACTAGGTATTTATTAAAAGCAAAAGCAGCAAATTTTCATAGATTTAATACAGAATTCGAAAGACGCTAAAATGGTGGTTCTCACCTTATCGAGACTGAGGCCCACAAGGGTAAACTCGTAGCGTAACAAAAACGAGAAATGATTTAAATTGGAACGAAAGACCGGAAGCCGATAGTAGTATTAGGACGTTGAATTTTTTGGTTTGTGAAGCATTGGCATTAATTAGGTTAAACCATGTGGTGATTTTCACAAGCCTTAATTTTTGAAACCATTCTATCGCCTTTTGATTAGGGTTTACAAACTTGTTTGAGCAATTTATCCAATAATAATTGCCCCCTTTACCTCTTAAGCCTGCTCATGTAAAATATTTGGGCTCCTTACTTCGCCTATTTATATAATATTAATAAAGGACAGAAGGATGAGTATTGCAACTATGTTAAAAGAAATAAATTGTCTTCCAGTTTAGAATTATTTCAGTATATGACTGATATTTATTTATAAAATAAAAATGACAGTACCATCGCATCAGATCTATAAGAAAAATTCAATATAATTCGCAATATCACAACTATAATACAAGAAGCCAATCTGACTTTGATGTACGGCAAGCCATCACTAAAAGTTCTCAAAATATAATTTTTATTAAAGGTTTAAAGAATTTAAGGTGATTACAGCACCCCCTTATAATTTTGGCACAAGGATATCTCAAAAAGTAATTTTTTTAGAAAATTTAAATTTGGGCAAAATAAATTAGGCAATAATATCTAGAATATGCATATTTTTTAAAGTTTTAATTCTTTTCAGTTTCCGAGAAAAAAAAATCAAAGGGCGTTAAATTTTGAAATATCATAATGAAAATAAATGCATTCCTCAACAGCACTATTCCTAATATAATCCCTAAATTTAAGCTCCTAATCTCTTGTTAATAATTTTTTAAAATTCGCCGAAATTAGTGGCTAAAACGCCTCGTTAAGTGTAACGCGTCTGTAACTATCGTATCGTACACTCTGAGTCATCATTCGTTTTTTGCAACGACTTACACCAGTTTACACCAGTTTAAACCAGAAAATAGCACTTAACAAGGCGTTTTAGCCACTAATTTCGGCGAATTTTAAAAAATCATTTACAAGAGATTAAGAGCTTAAATTTGGGGATTATATTAAGAATAGTGCTGTTGAGGAATGCATTTATTTTCATTATGATATTTCAAAATTTAAAGCCCTTTGATTTTTTTTCTCGGAAACTGGAAGAAATTAAAATTTTAAAATATATGCATATTTTAGATATTATTGCCTATTATATTTTGCCAAAATTTTAGTTTTTTAAAAAAATTACTTTTTGAGATATCCTTGTCCGAAAATTATAAGGGGGTGCTGTAATCACCTTAATAGACTGCCTTCAGAAATTAAAAAAAAAAACAACAATAAATGTATTCAAAAGTAACCTCAAACAATACTAGATAAATAAACAGAACGGATATACTTTATTGTGATAATACGCTTTAAACCTGCCCTTTTTATGTACTCCCCTTAATTTATTGTTATTTTACCCCTCGTTTTACCCGCATTTATTATAAATTATTTCTGTTTTAAGATCATGTACTTTATTTTAAAAAATTACTTGATGTTATATTAATACTACGTATTAGTAATTACTGTAGGGGATATGATGAACAAGTATGTTATTTTTAACAGACACGTTATTTGTGAACAGGTTATTTCTGTGTGTTTATAAAATAACATACACAGGTTGTCAATCATAACCCCTCAAGTTTAAATTATTAATAGTTTTGCGACGATAGGTTATTATAGCAACTTATAGCCACAAAAGTATTTTTGTGTTAAAGTAGATCCATAGAGATCAATATAATTTACAAAGGCCTTCTTTCAACATACAAATAAATTACAACTTTATAATTAAAATAAAAAACACAACAAAATACCTCAGTACCAAGGTAAGAAGATACATTTTTAAATTTTATTTATTGAGGAAATTTATATGACTAGAAGTTTACTAATTATTATTTACAATTTGCTGGTTGAATATGTAATCCAAAATCGTATAATAAAAATTTTCTACAAAAAAACCAGCATTATATCCTACCTCTTTATATAATGAAAAAGTGCTTTGTATAAGAACATTATATTATCTGTCTTGCTGTACCTTTATTTATGCAAAGCGTGAATTGAGATACACTACAAACTATTTGCAATAAATATCAGAAGAAGTATACATTTTTAAATAATTTGACATTTAAGAGCCATTCACACATCACAGTTGACATCTTGATACGTGACAGGCACAGCCAAGCATTATTCTGATTTTTTCCAAATAAAATGGATGGTTAATTATTCTATGGGGTTGCGACAGAGAGCCAGTAAATTTAATGAAGGTGTTTTTGTGGCTAGGGGCGAAATAGTAGTACGCTTAACCACCATAAAAAAGTAATTTTTAAGAAATTGCTTATATATTTTTCATAAATTGGCATGCTTGTCTACTAATTTCGAATAAAAATAGCCTCCAAAATGGCTATGGTTGCAAGTATGAAGGTCGCAACCCGTCTTAGAAATTTCACCTTTACTATCAACAGCTGTTGTTTGACAGGTCGTTAGAGAATGTTTGCAATTTATGGAATTTTAAGAATGTTAGGAATAATTGGAATTCCTAAAATTGTCATATAAGAAATGCATATGCGGATTTTAAGAAAATTAATATTAAAGTAGTTAGGATGAACTGAAAATTCTGAAAATCAATAGGGTTCTACGTTAGAAGTAATTATTCAAGAAAATCAAAACCGTAAGTCATTCAGAACTTTCGTTCTAGAGTTATCGTGCCGGTATACATACACACAGACGACTAGACGAAATTTTGTTTTGCCTTTTCGGACTCAGAATGATCGGGAACTTGAAAAAAAGTTTTAAAATATGGGGGTAAGAAAATTTTTTCGTCTGCACCAATGCAATACTGAGGACCTATAGGAAGGGCCTTAGTAATGACGCGTAAATGTTTTTTTTCTTTTTAAAATTACAAAAAAATCAAGATTTTTCACCCCAAGCTTTGTTATTATTCCCATTTCCTGAAAATTTTATAAAAATCGGAGTTAGAATAAAGGCTTAGAAGGAATTAGAAATTTTCAAGGTGATCGGTTTGATCTTAACAAAAGACTTTACAGACAAACAGACGGTCTAGCAATGGACAACCCTATATACTCCTTACTAGCTGTCTACTTCCCAGATGTGTTAGAATTTAATAAAAATTTTAATAATAATAAATTTAACAACATTTTACACTGGTTCCTTTATGTTGATGATGTACAAGTTACTATATCAAGCAATGCTAATGATGCAGAACTTTTACTTCCTAAGCTTAATAACTTAAACTCCTTCATTAACCTCGCAAATCTATTAATTTTCCTGTTCTGATACATACTAAAAGTAACAACTCCATCATTGAGTTTTCAATATTTGGAAAACCACCTAAATATTATACCCATTCTATTCAACAAAAAATGTTAGAACTGTCTTTTTATGTAAATATCCATTTTTCGAATAAAAATTATAAAATAGAAACTGACTTATTTTTAAAAAAGACTGTTTATGTTGTAACGCCAATTTGTACTATATTACGTTACGTTGTGATAAAATGTTAATTTCAAAACACTTATAAGAGATTTTTGACTAGCTCAGATAAATTTACCATCAAACATTATTTACGTTTAAAAATTAAAAGATATAAATGAGCACATTGACCATAATTTTCTCAGTCGTGAAATCGGCTTTTCTAATAGACACCTTTGGGGTAATAATTTTCTGGGCACCAATAATTGGGCACCAATAATTCTCTTTTTTTATTTTTGAAAGCTAGTGAGAATTATAAACTCTAGCTTTATCATAAAAGAAGTTAATAAAAACTTATACCAAATTTAATTTGAGTAATAGAGAATTGTTGTAACCTTTAAAAAATAAGATCCAACATATATACTTATAAAAATAAATTAGTTTATTCAAATAAAAAAAGAAACTGTTCAGGAACAAGTCATTTAAAGTTTATCAGGTAAATTAACTTTTATCTCGTAATTAATAAAATTAGCCACTATTAGTTACCACATTTGATTTTGGCTGGCAACTTCCTTAGGATGCAGTCGAAAATTCTACAACTCGGGAACGAACACCAAATCTCGCATTTCCCATATTTCTGCTACTCGAGCATGAACAGCATACCTCGTTCTTCGTTTTCGTTCTTACGTGTAACTTTTAGCTTTCAGCTTGTGAGTTTTAACTGTCAGCTTTCAACAGTTATTTTTTTGATCAGTTAGTTTTCATCAGTTAATTTTCAACGGTTAGTTTCCAGCTGCACTTATTCGTTTTCTAAACAAAAATAAATTTTGTTTTTTCACGTTGCTCTTGTATGAGATATAAATTAATTTTGAAACATCTACTTTTTAAAATTAAGTCAAGATACAATAAAAACTAATTACTATAAAAATTGTGCAATTCCAGCAAACAGAATGAATTATAAAAAAAGATTTAGAAAAATTTAACTTTACTTTCAAAAAAACTAATAATTAACAATAGGTTGGAATATTATTTCTACAGAGATATTTTTACAATGACATTATACTTTTTTATGCTTACCACTTTTACAGCCAAACACTACCAGATATGAAGAGATAGTAATCATAAATGAATTTTAAAAATCTAATGGCGAACTCGTTTGATTTACTGTACTTCCACTTCACGAAATTTCCATTTCTTTAGAATATTGCGTGCGGCGATAACTGAATTTAAATTAATCGAAAACTATTTATACAGGATGGCACACATTTAAAATAACATTTTTAACTGGACTTTTAAAATGTTACATAGTCTGAATAAAATAGAAGTGCAGTAAAAATGACGATGTAACGTCATATTCCATAGGCGTACTTTGTAAAATAAGTTTCTATATTATAAATAAGCTCACGGCATATCAAATGGTATATACGCATTTCGTAGATTAAATGTCGAATAAAAAAAGTTATATTATTTACAAAAAATTAAAATAAACCCTATGCTTCTGAAAAAATTGTTGCACATTAGATTTAACCAATAAATGACAGGGAGGATTATACGGCATTGAAAGTAACACTTCAGTACTTAAAATCAAAGACTAAAAAAATAAAAAGTTGAAGAACTATCCTTAAAAGTCAGTGGCTTCACTTTAACTACTGTTAGTATTATCATTGTCATTTCTGAGGTTTATTATTATAGGGTCTATTAAGTTTTCCATTGCTATATCCACTTTCCAAAATGAATTTTCCACCTTTTTAACCTGATAAATGCATTTTATCCAATATTCTCCTTAAATCTGAAACTGTCTTCAAAAACAAATTTCGCACATCATTTAATTTAAATGTTGTATTGTTTCGAGAAACATTATCTTCTAATTGTGATCAGATCAGTTCAGTGGGATTTAACTTTGCGTGGTAAGGAGGCAATCTGAGAATTTCAATTCCAGGCCACCTCGTCTATAATATATTTTTTGAATTTGTTTTTAAGTTGCCTTGCTATTACGAATAATTTTGCATTTAGGAGAACTAATAATATTTTTAAAGTGAAGCCATTTTAAAATATCTTCTTTTTTTCATCTTATTGTAGGTAGTGACTTCTTTATTCGACTGTGATAGTAGGATGCATTATCCAAAGCAATGGCTAGATTTTTTATGTTCTCAAAGCAATTTTTAAACATAGAGCCATCCATTTATTCATAGTAGTCTTTTGTTTTCTTTGACTTCAAACAATATTAAACTATCTGGCAAAAATCCATTGGTGCTTCCAATGTGGGTTATTATTAAACGATTTTCTTTTCCTGTAGGATTTTTAATCCACAAAAGACCCCTTCAATAAAGGGTGTTTTAGTTTTGATGGAGGTAACTTGCCAAATTTTTGTTACTGTCTGTCTAGCATTAACCCATGCTTCATCTAAATATAATACCTTTTTATGCTGATTCCTTTTTCCGTTATTTTTCTTAAATAATCATGTCTCCACTCAATGATTTCTTTTTTCTCTATTAAAAAGCTGTTTCCCTCACTTTTTTTAACTAACTTCAAAAAAGGAAGAGGTCCTCAATTCGTCGAAATATATTTTTGTATTTATGTATAACGATAATAATTTTTTCGCCTACCATATATGAAAATGAATCATATCAACCCTATCAACCCTAAAAATATGATCGAAAGTAACGTATATCGTCCCATGGGCTGCTAAACTCATAACAGCCCGATTTTGTAGTTTTTCACTAGATATCTAGATACCTTTGACTGTCACTTGCATACTTTGACATTTCACATATATTTTGATTAAACGTCAGTGTAAGTCTATTAGTGAACATGAATAGTCATTCAGTGACGAAGAATTTACAAATACTCCACAACACTTGCAAGAGGAAGCCAACAATGTTTCTCTAAATTAATTACTACAATAAATAAATTCGTACATTTTACTACTTAAGTTTCTTGTATTTGTAAAATTAAAGATTTTCCTTATATTTTCCTTTTTTTTTTGTGTTTTTTTTTTTGTTTTTTTTTTTTGTTTTTTTTTTTTTTTGTGGACGAAAAACAATTGTATATCACACATGCAAAAAACGCTTTATCAGCCATTAGCTATCAGCTGCCCTCACTTCGCTTCGCTCGCTCATGCAGCTAATAGCCGCGTTCTCTGATTTCTATGATTCTTTTTTCGTTAGTAAGGAGGTGCAGTAAGTGCAGTCCTATATAAATTTGGTGAAGATCTAATGATGAGAAAATCATCATCTTCAATGTTTATGTATTTTTAGAGATATAACAACAGGTATAACTTTATAGCTCGATGTTCTATGTACTCAACTGCTTTACTGATTGCCAGTGCTTCGGCTAAAAATATTAAGATGAATTGGTAAAGGCCACATTTACTGCTGGAATAAGAAATGCACAACCTAACTCATTAGGTTGTTTAGTAGCATCGGTATAATAACTGAATGCTCAGGGTACTTGATATTTAAATAATTTTTACTAATTTAAGATGTTTCAACATGTATGGTTCCAGAATATTAAAGAAATCTGAACATTCGCTTAATCTAGATTTCCTTAACGTTAAAAAGGTGCTGGTTATAACAGGTAACACAAAAGGAGAAAGTTTTTTCCAATATTTGTTTATAAGGTCAGAGTTATTTAATTGTTTTATCTTTCGTGTAATACTCGACTCTTTGGTCGAATTATTGTTCAAAAATACTATAAAAAAGCTTAAAATTGTTCAAAATTAGGCACAAAGGTTCAGCTTAGGCGCAATTTGCTAAACTCCTGTTAAAGCCATACGGTCTGAAGCCTTAGAGCTACCACTTGTGTTACGAAGAGACTTCTTGTTTCTAAGCTTGCTTGCCTTCAATTGTCATATACATACAGCCATTTAATTAAATTTGATGGTTTGATGATTTTCAAAATGTAAGAGAAGACTGATTTTTGCTTAAATTCTTCTTATCATATCCTACAACAGAAAACAAATCTGACCATTTTGATAAGTGGTCATGCTTTATGTTTATTCTACTCATTTGGTTTGTCACTGATGACGTACGTGCCGTAATCGGTGAAACAGTCTATATATGCACACGCATCTGAATTTTAATTCAAACTGTCATTTGAAAAAGAATAAAATGTTGGCGCACCGGCAAATTAAATCATAAAATCCGATTATATGCCATTATTCAGTGTTTTTAAAACGTGTCTACCCCGATTTTTACGTTATCAAAATTTGAAATACATTTCCCGTTTGTCCGCAATCTCTTACTGGCTTCTAATAGCGGCACGTCTATAAGCTGTCCACATAAATCTGTCAACGGGTGACACTTACAACGTCCACCCCACTCAAAGCCACTGAGCACCCTGCAGGATTGGTTGTATCAGAATGGATTGCTTTTAGATAGATCTATGAACATCATGGGCGACTCGTTTTTTTTTATATAATACCAGTTAACACCAGTAGGTATTTGAATCATAGTTCTGCATTCAGTTTGAGTCTCTAAATAATAAATAAGTCGAGAAAAATATAAATAAAATGATATAGCGAAAGAGTATAGAAACATGATTTAAATCTTGACGGATTAGCTCCAAAAATACACGATAATTAAATGTAAAGTAAAACAAAAATCATCTAGTTTTGTTATAAAACTAATATTGTTGGAATTGTAATTAATATAATTAATTTTCTTAAATGAACTCTTTTTTATATATTGACTGTTATTTTTCCTTATTGCCTTTTGGTCCTAAATATATTTTTTTCTACATTTCATATACTTCTCGGTTGTAGGCGGAATCCGTTTAGTGATTTTCCTAACAGTATCTGTTGGTTTCCTTCTTATTATATATCGTGGCCATTTGAGTCTTTGTTACTTTAAATACCTAACAATATTTTTTTCCCCTTGTTTTACTATTTATTTGTTTTTAGCATTCTCCTTCTACTGTTATTTGTTTTTTTTTACATTCTTTTTTAAACAAACCTTTAGGGTTAGGTACCTGAATAAAATAATACAAAAATAAAAAAAATAAAGTATTTACATCAATGATATCAAAACTGCACACTTCAATATTATATGTTAAACATTGTTTAAAAATGACAAGCATTTTTTCACAATTACTTCAGTTAATCTCTTTATAATCCACATAAATCACCTCGTATAAATAATATATTATAAACGTAAAAACAACAATATATTTTATTATTCAATAAGTACATTGTATTACCGAATTAAAAATCTGTCACAAATCGGAAGTTGGCCCATAGCGACATTAAATTTAATTTAACGATTTTTTTTTTATTATTCAAGGAAAAACATATTTGTGCAACTTGCCATACCTGCATTTTATTTTAAGCACCAAACTACATTGTTCTCTCTTATGGAAAATTTCCAATAATTTAAGCATTAGCGCTAATTCTTTCACACTCGTAAATCTGTTTCACTCTCTTTAACATAATTAGAGTTGAAAATAGACCATAAAATCCATTCACAGGTGCAAGCGACAATACGCTATCTTTCTCTGAGAATAAATCCACACGAAATATCGGTGAGGTTCTCTCAGCCAATCACGACGAGGCACACCCACAATTGCAAGCCTTTAAATTTTTACTCGACAAGACAAACAATGAGACTTTGTGACCTTCCATACCTCGGCATCTTTGTTTTTTCTTCCGTCGCGGGCTCGACCAAATTCACTAAAAACAAAAATCGTAAATTTGAGTACTCATATAATTTACTATGTAAAATTATTGTAAACTGAAGTAAGTTAATAGTTCAAATAAAATTGTTAACTCAAGAATTTATTTAATTTCACCATTAACAAAGTGTCTGGCAATTACACTACAAGCATCACATTTCTACTATAGTTTCTTTGAAAATACATAATAACACTGTTTTTATGGCAAATAATGGTCTATATACAGGATTGTTCATAACATTAGATTTTAGTATAACCACCCCAAAAACCCTCGAATAAAATACATCATCAAATGTAAATTAACCAATAATTCTAATCCTCAGTGACAGGAACACAAAAATTACTTTAATATAAAAAAATAGTAAAACGGTCAATATTAGGTAACCACATTTATTTTTATAAAAATAGTATACTAGATATTAGGTTAGGACATTTCCTTAAAATTTAATAATAAAAATAATACAAACCAAATTTAAATGATATAAGTATTAAAAAAATTCTTTGCAAAAAAAATATTTTCTCATAAAACATTTATATTTCGTTTTTAGAAATACAGGGTGATTCCATATAAATTTGTTTGTTTGTATTTCGGGTACTAGCGTCATATAAACGTATTATAATTAATATAAATTAATAGTTACATACCTAATCGTTTTCTCCTGATAAGGAATCATCATCATCAGTTTCCTCACTTCCCACTGAAATAATAATTGGTTTTATTGTTTTCTCTATTAACATATTAATTTTCCTGTATTCATATTCCTCTGCTGATGACATGTTTTGCCAATTGTCCGATAAAATTTTTGATATGGAGTCACATAATAGTTGACGAACATCTTGAAGTTTAAGTGTTGTATTGTTTCCCGCGACATATGCCTTTATTTGAGCTCAGACTAGTTCAATGGGTTAAGCTTACAGTGATAAGGTGGTAACCGCAACACTTTAACTCCATGTTCTTTTGCTATTTCACCTACACTATACTTCTTAAATTTTGGTGAATGTTGTTTACATAACTGCAATAGCTCGTTTTTGAGTAATCCCCCTTTTGGCACTATTTCTTTGGTTATTAGCCAATCTGAGAGTTATTGCTTTTTTTTTCATTTAGTGTTAAGGATCGGTTCTTTTATACTTGAACGTTCGGTAATAAATTTATCATTTGACTTGAATATTCTTCTAAAACATCAGCAGTCATTTTTTCATGGCAGTTTTTTCGTAGAATTTGAAACAAAAGCCTCTGTCAACAAATCCTTTATCTCCTTCAATATGTCTGATAATTAAACGGCAACCTTTACAATTTGGAAAATTTATGCCAGTAGACAAACCTTATATAAATGCCTAACAAGTATTTGTAACCTGTTTATTAGTCAAACTTGTTTTACAAAATGTCCTTCAGTTGGCCATGTTTCATCCAAATAAAAAATATGTTTGCCTTCTCTTCTTAGTTTTCAAATTTCCCTTAAATATTGCCTCTTCCAACAAATAATTTCATCTCTTTCTATGAGTGCAGATTTTTTATCGTTCTTCTCCCAAACGAAGTCTAATTCATGTAAAGTTTTCTACAATTTGTCTCTTTTAACGTTTGGCAAAGTTTCGTCTCCAATAATGACTACTACAAAGTTTATCCAAAGTAGTACTTTTTTTTGTAAATAAAGGCGAATGCACTTTTCTTTCCTTCAGTTGCGTCATAGTATCGTCTAGTTAAATGGATTTTTCTTCCGGTTGACGTTTTAGGTGCTGCCTAAATACTTCCATCCTTTCGTTGCTTCAAAAGTCTCCAACTCCGGTAATATTCGAACACTTAGAAACTATACTCCGAACAGTAGTGTTGAAATGTTTATCTACGAGGGCGTCATGTACACCTAACACTAAAGTTGTCATAATCACGGTTGAATTTTACTTTAATTTCACAGAAGTATAATAATTAGACGTTTGTGTCAAATTTATTGTACAAATTCTCTTAATCAATATCGCTTGTTGCAATAACAGGATTCTACAAACAGAAATGTAAATCTTAACTAAAATAATTTACAATCTGCATAACACTTTCTGCTGATTAAAAATGGTAATCCTTTCTAAGAAAGTTGAGGTCTACTTAAATTAATTTTGAATTGTAAATATTTTCTACCTGTAAAGATTACATACTTACCTTAATTGTGTTGATTAAAATGACTAGAACATTTAAGAGAAGAATTGAAATAAATTGTTATTTTTTAAAAATTTTAGAAAGAAAACCAAACATTTTATTTTAGAAATTCTCCGTCATTAATTTATGATATTTATCTCCTGGGTCATAAAAATTTTGTTATAATTTATTTTGAAATAAACTATAAAGTCTGTACTAGTACTAATAATAATCTCCTTTTTCACGCAACCAGCTTAAGAAAAGGATCATTGCTGCAATAAATATTTTGGAGTTTCGATGGAAAAATGGTTGTTTTATTTTACCAGAATGCTGCAATAAATTAGAATATCAGATTCAGTACATGCAGTTACAAATATAAAGTTATTAGCATGTTTTAAACCAAAATAATTTATTAGTTTATCTATAATCAATAATATCTAGTCCTAGGTCCCAAATCTTACCACTGGCTTAAAATTTTATATTAAAAACATTAACGTTCTCCAATGAGAATATCAAACCTCTCAATAAAGATCAACGTTTGAATGTGTCGCAAATTTACAATATTTTTCTCGGAAATCCAGTTGCGCCATGCCAAAGTGCTATCTCAAATGAAAATCTCAATAAAAATGAAAATTGATGCCCATCGAGTATCGAAGTCAAAACTCAAAACAAAATAAATTTCTTTGGAGCTCTCATTTCTTATGTCTTATGTAAATGCGGTTGTCAAGACATCCACGGCAGATTAAAATTTTGTGATTTATTCGCGAACGTTGGCATTTTTCGCGAACTGAGAGGGATCAGTGCATTTCTCTGCAGCAGTCGCCCGAGCGATATGTTCAATAAATTAACAGCAACGATCACGTTGACCTTCGCATCGTCCGTCGACGGATCCGCAATAATCTGCGATCTTAGTTGGCCTGGTGCGGTGTGGCTTGGCACCGGCAGCGGCACTGGGCACTGCCGCTGCAACTCAATGCCCTCTTTGCGACTCAGTACGCTTCTGCCTGGCCAATTTCGATTTAATTTGGCATCCAATTAAATTAAATTACACATCCAAATGTATAGACAAGAAATACCACTGTTAAACTAATTACCCGTTGACACAATCATCAAAAACATTACGGAAGTATGATACATAACCGATGAAATCTCGTTAAGTTCGCGCAATGACGTAATGTGATGCCGAAAATTTAAATAGTTCATATTAACAGGTAAGGAGAAACATTTGTCAATTTCATTAGCGAGTGGCGCATAGTGATAATTGCTAAAACAAGATAAATCATAATGACTTCCAGTTTTCTTCCCTTAAAAAGAAAAATAATGGCAAAAATTTTAAACAAAATTGAAGAACAAAAGAATTTATTGGGACTGTTGAAATAAGCTATATTATATATTATAATGTTTGGTTAGTTTGAGTTATGAATGACTTTCCTTATTCCTACTTTCTGCCGTCACAGATTACCCACAACAGATGCAAAACTTGACAAATAACATCAAAATAAAGAGAGAGAGATAAATGGCTAAACCAATTTAAAAGTATTTCGTACTAACTCGTTTCCACTAACCAGTTCCGAACGCAAAAATTGTTTCATTGTGATGTTGCGCTTGTTTCTTGATTTATAGATGTTTTAATCCTCGTATAAGCTCTTATAACTCTTATAACCTCTTATAACCTCTTATAACCTCTTATAACCTCTTATAACCTCTTATAACCTCTTATAACCTCTTATAACCTCTTATAACCTCTTATAACCTCTTATAACCTCTTATAACCTCTTATAACCTCTTATAACCTCTTATAACCTCTTATAACCTCTTATAACCTCTTATAACCTCTTATAACCTCTTATAACCTCATATAACCTCTTATAATCTCGTATAACCTCATATAACTTTGTACACTCTTTTATAACCTTTTATAACCTTTTGTAACCTTTTGTAACCTTTTATAACCATTTATAACCTTTTATAACCTTTTATAACCTTTTAAAACCTCTTATAACCTTTTATAACCTTTTGTAACCTTTTATAACATTTTATAACCTTTTATAACCTTTTATAACCTTTTATAACCTTTTATAACCTTTTATAACCTTTTATAACCTTTTATAACCTTTTGTAACCTTTTATAACCTTTTATAACCTTTTATAACCTTTTATAACCTTTTATAACCTTTTATAACCTTTTATAACCTTTTATAACCTTTTTTATAACCTTTTATAACCTTTTATAACCTTTTATAACCTTTTATAACCTTTTATAACCCTTTATAACCTTTTATAACCTTTTATAACCTTTTATAACCTTTTATAACCATTTATAACATTTTATAACCTTTTATAACCTTTTATAACCTTTTATAACCTTTTATAACCTTTTATAACCTTTTATAACATTTTATAACCTTTTATAACCATTTATAACCTTTTATAACCTTTTATAACCTTTTATAACCATTTATAACCTTTTATAACCTTTTATAACCTTTTATAACCTTTTATAACCTTTTATAACCGTTTATAACCTTTTGTAACCCTTTATAACCTTTTATAACCCTTTATAACCTTTTACAACCTTTTATAACCTTTTAAAACCTTTATGACCTTTTATAACCTTTTATAAACTTTTATAACCTTATATAACCTTATATAACCTTTTATAACCCTTTATAACCTTATATAACCTTTTATAACCTTTTATAACCTTTTGTATCCTTTTATAACCTTTTGTAACCTTTTATAACCTTTTAAAACCTTTTATAAACTTTTATAACCTTATATAACCTTATATAACCTTATATAACCCTTTATAACCTTTTATAACCTTTTATAACCTTTTATAACCTTTTGTATCCTTTTGTAACCTTTTATAACCTTTTATAACCTTTTAAAACCTTTTATAACCTTTTATAACCTTTTGTAACCTTTTGTAATCTTTTATAACCTTTTGTAACCTTTTATAACCTTTTAAAGCCTTTTATAACCTTTTATAACCTTTTATAACCTTTTATAACCTTTGTAACCTTTTATAACCTTTTATAACCTTTTATAACCTTTTATAACCTTTTATAACCTTTTATAACCTTTTATAACCTTTTATAACCTTTTATAACCTTTTATAACCTTTTATAACCTTTTATAACCTTTTATAACCTTTTATAACATTTTATAACCTTTAATAACCTTTTATAACCGTTTATAACCGTTTATAACCTTTTATAACCTTTTATAATCTTATATAACCTTATATAACCTTTTATAACCTTTTAAAACCTTTTAAAACCTTTTATAACCTTTTATATCCTTTTATAACCTTTTATAACCTTTTATAACCTTTTATAACCGTTTATAACCTTTTGTAACCCTTTATAACCCTTTATAACCTTTTACAACCTTTTATAACCTTTTAAAACCTTTATGACCTTTTATAACCTTTTATAAACTTTTATAACCTTATATAACCTTATATAACCTTTTATAACCCTTTATAACCTTTTATAACCTTTTATAACCTTTTATAACCTTTTGTATTCTTTTATAACCTTTTGTAACCTTTTATAACCTTTTAAAACCTTTTATAAACTTTTATAACCTTATATAACCTTATATAACCTTATATAACCCTTTATAACCTTTTATAACCTTTTATAACCTTTTATAACCTTTTGTATCCTTTTGTAACCTTTTATAACCTTTTATAACCTTTTAAAACCTTTTATAACCTTTTATAACCTTTTGTAACCTTTTGTAACCTTTTATAACCTTTTGTAACCTTTTATAACCTTTTAAAGCCTTTTATAACCTTTTATAACCTTTTATAACCTTTTATAACCTTTTATAACCTTTTATAACCTTTTATAACCTTTTATAACCTTTTATAACCTTTTATAACCTTTTATAACCTTTTATAACCTTTTATAACCTTTTATAACCTTTTATAACCTTTTATAACCTTTTATAACCTTTTATAACCTTTTATAACCTTTTATAACCTTTTATAACCTTTTATAACCTTTTATAACCTTTTATAACATTTTATAACCTTTTATAACCTTTTATAACCTTTTATAACCTTTTATAACCTTTTATTACTTTTTTATAACCTTTTATAACCTTTTATAACCTTTTATATATTTTTATAACCTTTTATAACATCTTAAAAACCTCTTATAACTTCATAAAATCTCAACCTCTTATAACATCTTATAATCTTTAACTATAACTTTTTATAACCTCCAATGACCTCCAATAACATCTTATAATCTTGTATAACATCTTATCACCTCTTGTAACTTCCTATAACATCTTCACTAGTTTTCACTAGTTATTACATTCAAATTCACAAATTTTGTTGAAAAATTTTCTATCGATTACAATAAACTGCGCATACAATCTTCAAACGAAGTCAGCCTAAATCGTCCTTCTGAGACGATTTTGATTTTGAGATTTTGAACGCGTCTTCTTTTATATCCTGAATCACCACAAACTCAAGAGGGAGGTGTACGAATAAGCTAAATTTTAGTTAGTTTTAGTGTGTTAGATGTATACTTACTGAGCCTACTAGATCTGATGAAAATAAAGAGATTTGTCAGTTTCAGAAGACCCTATCTTTCATAACTTACCAAGGACTACTGCGTTACCAAGAAAAATTATAAATAATAAGGATTAGATATGAATACATAAAAAAGTTTAAAAATATGAACTCGAAGAAGTAAAAAAAATTAAATATTTGGAAATCACAAAAGATAGAACCAATAATACTATATACAGCAGAAACAATGTGTATGATAAAAAAGAGGAAGAGGATCTAAAAGTGACGGAGCAAAATTATGTGAGAAATATAATCACAAAAGCATAATACAGATATAAAACAAATGAGGAAATTAAACAAGATCTAATAGAAGACATAATAACAAAAAAAAAGCAATTCAGATGGCCAGGGCACGTTGGAAGAGCAGAACAGGGGCCATTGGTTCATTCAATGATAAAAAGGGACCTAGTAAGCAAATGGATACGTGGAAGACCCAGATCAAGGTAGCTACTCTTGAATCAAGGGAATCAAAGAGCGGTATTGGCTCTTTATCTCCAAAACACAATTTTTTGTATTTCTGCCTCAGTCTTCCCTCGAAATGTCGACTTCCCAAGAATCAACAACAGATAATCAGCATGGCTGAAGGACTGAAAGAAGAAAAAGTACAGGAGAGATAAAAATTCAAGGAAAATAAGACAATTGATTTATCTAAGGGATTAAGATTGATATACCCAAAATATGAACCTAGAATAGCAGTTTGTGCAACAAGAGTGAATATGGACCATCCACTCGAGTTCTACAGTATATTTTTGCTACCACCCACTTACGAAAATCTACAAATTTAAAAATTATTTAAGGTTATTAAGAGAAAATAAATAAAAGAGAATATTAATGTAATTGTCCTCTTTCCTGTAATTTTTTAAATCCTATTTTCTGTATTAAAATAAAAATAGAATTCAAAATAGGTAGGTAATCAATATTATGTATTTATGGACCTCTGTTAATAATCTTTATAAATAGAATATAGTTTTAAGAGAGTATTTTTTTACATTAGGTTTTAAGTGTTGTTTCAGCAAAGTAGTTGATGGAAATTCTACCTGAATGCAATAACTAAAAATTACAAGTAGAAGTTTTGTTCCTTAATGTTTTTATTTATAAAATTGATAGTAATGTTCTGAATTATTCGTAAAAATATTGTTCCTATTTGAAATTACGTGCTAAATATTTTTTTTGCTGTCTTAATAGAATAATGTTTATTTGCTGAAACAAGTAAATTAAAGATTTAAAAAATGTATTTAAAGGATTTGCGTTTTATTGTGATTTATTTATTTAATTGATCCTAATGTACTGAATTATTCGTAGGTACGAAAAATTATATTTAGAATTTTGTGATATATATTGCATAGTTTGAGCTGTTTTGGTAAAAAATTTATCCGTGGTAACGTGAATCGTAGTTTTATCAAGATTTTTTTGTATAGTGAAATAATAACTTTTTGTACTAAAACAAAGAGTTTTGCCGAATAACATTACCGAAACTTTAAGGCAGCGCTCAATTAAACTAAATCATTTTAAAAACCTGTTTTAAAAGGTTTTAATAAAAAATGCTGATTTTTTGGACAAATTCGTTTTTTACACAAGATTAACTAGATACTTCGAGATTTTTAGAAATATTCCCCAGAACAATTTTGATATTTCGCATCGTCTCCTGATTTGTTAAGGCTGATATGAATAACCATGGTTAATTCAACAAATTATTAATACTAATTATTTTAAAATAAGATATTTTTCATAATTGGTACGTCTCTGATAAGTAAATTTGGTACATTCTAACAACTTGATGAAATTATGAATGAATATTTTGTAAGCTTTTGTAAGCTCATAATAAACAACGTAATATGCTCCGCCTACAAAATGCCACATTTCGTAAAAAATACTTGATATCCATTTTAACATAACAAGTTTTAAAATTTATGGAAAAATATTACATCTAATTTAGTGAAATTATATACAATTAAGTTAAAATTGATATAACTAATGTTTTAAAAATTTTTGGTTTCAGTTGCAAGAAACTAGGTTTAATTATTTTAGCTTTTTTAAGATATGTAAATAATTTTGCAAACAAAGCGAAAATAATGACAACAGCGTATATTATATCCGCCTGTGTCCCTTAGAATATGTCTTATTCAGAACCGTACGATATTTGTAGTTACATCTCCTCTTGTTATCTCTGGGTACGATCGTACCAGCTTGCGGCTGCTGGCTCTTAGACTATTAAGTAAAAAAGTTAAAAAAAATCATTTTAATTTTTTTTAAATAAGTTGCGTGTAGACCACTCCTTCTTTTTAACCAATATGTGTATGTTTCGCTATTTTAATTGGTTTCAGTATACATTGCTGGCAAGATCAAATATTTGGGATTGCTTGGCTTGTTTGAAGTAAATATTAAATGACGCCTGCATTTATGTAGGATTAGAAACGATTATAGTATCGACGTTGCCAGTTATAGGTTGATAACGCGCTTCTAGTTTTCTAACTTTCACTTCACTTATATACTCTTTACAGCATCCTAATAATTCAACATTTTTTATTTCTTTATCAAATTCATAGAATATCTAACCTATTTAACAATTTTCAGAAAATTTCTGTAAAAAAATCCTATTATTTGTTTTTAAAGAACCATTAGATTTCGCAACCTTTCTATAAGGGTAGTAAGTACAAATGTAATAAAAAAAAATTAACACATAAATAGTAAGGCATGGTGTAAATAATCGACTACGGGCCGATTACATAATTAATATTAAAAGATTTAGACCGTCAGATAGTGACTGATTTAGGTGCCCCATTTTCGCATACAAGCCTCGAAGGGGGTTGAAAAGTACATCGATTTTGAGTAGAATGAAAGGAAATTTATGAATGGTCCCTGGGGATAACATACGGAAAATTCTATTTTCCTTAACAGAAATAAAAGGTGTTTTTTGCTCATTTTTCCACGCAAGCCGTTTTCACTTTATGATTAATTAATAGAACTAGGCTTCGGAAAACTAAAGGCTTTAATGTTGCAAGTGGCTAAAGGGTTGAAATAAGGGCGTAATCTTGTAAAGAAAAATCTATATTTTAACAGATTTTTCCACACAAACCCGTCGAAAGTATGAATATATACATCGTCACTAGCCTAAAAAACATATTGGCTTGAATGGCGCAAATGGATAAGTGCATTTTGGAGTCGGAAAAATTACCGCAAATTTTTTTGGATTTTTGAGTTATTTTTTCATGCAAACCTCTTTAACCATAGAACGTTATTAATGTGTTAGACGTAATAATAAAATTGGCATGAGTATCGGATGTGGACGAAACAAAGGCTTTCGTCGGAAAGTTGCAGGAAAATTGTATGGAAAATGCCACCATTTTCCCACGCTAGCCGTTTGACATATTATACGTTTTAAATGTAACAACCTGTGACTTCAATTTTGACCAAAGAAAGTTTAATTATAAAAATAAGAATAATAATTATTTAATCCGATAATTTGTATGTTTAAGCCAATGAAATAATTTATTATAATATTTTATACCCATCAACTTATGAAAAATCATAGGTACATCAACATTTTCTAATCGACTTCAAAAAAATAATTTTGATCTGTCAAAAGATTTAACTCATGACATTCTTGATTGCTTTAATATGTTACATAAATGCAATTTAAAATGGTTTCACGAAGTGTCTGTTCCATAGAATACTTGATTGTCATCATTAAATTCTAGGATATCTACTTTTTTATGTTTAGTAGCTGCATTTTTATTTTATACATACATTAATTTTATAAAATTTCTGTTAAATTTTCCAACCTCAAAATGGACTTATCCACTCGCGCCACTCAAGCCAATATGTTTTTCGGGCTAGTTACGATGTATGTTTTCATACTCTCGATTGGCTTGTGTGGAAAAATCGGTAAAATATCGATTTTTCTTTACAAGATTACGCCCTTATTTCAACCCTTTAGCCACTTGTAACATTAAAGCCTTTGGTTTTTCGCAGCCTAGTTCTATTTATTAATCATATAGTGAAAACGGCTTGCATGGAAAAATGAGCAAAACACACCTTTTATTTCTGTTAAGGAAAATAGAATTTTCCATATGTTATCCCCAGGGGCCACTCGTAAATTTCCTTTCATTCTACTCAAAATCGATGTACTTTTCAACCCTCTTCGAGCCTTGTATAAAATGAAGCACCGAAATCAGTCACTATCTGACGGTCTAATTCATTAACTAATGGGACAAATAAGTCCATGAAAGAAAACTAACTATCTAAAAAATAACCAAAATTATAAACACAAAAATCTGAGATGATTGTTTTTTATACCTTTCTAAGCAGTGTCTGATAAATTTTTTTGACGTTATTAATAAACACATTAATAAGAAAATTGATTAAATATTTCTTTATTTTTTTTTTTCAATAACTTTAAGTTGCTTTAATATCGAAATAGAAAGTGTTTGTCTTAAGTTTGAAATACATTTACACATCCCTGAAGCATTAATAAAGTAAGAATATTAATAAAATTAAATTCAATAAAAAATTGTTTGTCCTCCTTAATTTTTTATTAGTTTACTCACTGTTGGTAAGAAGCTACGACGCCCCTCGTAAAATACCTTAATCTGACAGGTCACCAATGCTTTATGGACACTTAAGGACAAGTTAAGTACTATTTATATAGAGGTTTATGTACTGGGCATAATGCTGAGGCGTACCGTATAAAAATAAACACGAGATGTCTTGTTTATGAGACAAGCAGCTTGTCTTGTATTGTGCATATTATATGGACATGCAAAGTAATACTTTATGACACTTTATGGCGGGTAAAGCACCACCTGGTTGGTCAATTAACCAACTTTATGCGGAATCAGTGACCGTCACCCGTATATATCGCATCACTTATGCGTAGTTCTTTTTGTTAAGTGTCAGTCACAGGCTGAATTCTTGAAAGAAAGATATTTATGGCAAACTATCTAACTTGGATTATACTTTAATTATAATTAAATAAGTATCCTAAGGTTTTAAAGTGTTGTTTTTTTGTTTTTAATTATGTACAAATTTGGCCCATTTTCACGCTTATTTCTAGTCCTTATCTTATCCTGTCAATTTAGTCCACGTTCCTTTTTCGGTACAAGATTATCTCAGGTTTTTTTTTAGTCTTCCTTAACTATTTTTTACATGTTCTTGATGCCACATAGTTTTGGCTTGTTGTTTCTTTTGCATACGAATTAAGTGACCAAAACATCTTAACTGATTTATTTATATGCTTTAACTAGGGGCTCTACTTCTAGCTCCGCTCTTATCCTAATCATATCATATCCAATTTTGTCCCTTCAAGTGATCTGTAATAACGCCGTATACTCCATCTCGACTGTTTGTTAGGACCCAGCTCTCACTCTCTTATATGGTAAAATAGGTTAAAATCGTATTGTTTTTTTCAACCTTATTTACTTTCTTTCTCAAATATTTAAATTCCACGTATTGTAGGGACTTGTTTTTTATATAGATCTATTTCTATGTTTTTGTTTTTCTGCCCTATAAATAATAATTTTGTATTCTCTATGTCAAGTTTTAGAATTCTAAATTAAAGGGCCTTCTTTGTCCAGTTTTCAATTTTTTTTAAGTCGTTTTTTTTAGCGTACGTATCTAAGTCATCAGCAAAGGCGCATTTAGAGATCTGGAACAGTTCCACATTTGTGTAACTCACGGTACATTTCTTTACCTCATCTTTTACCTCTTTTATTGTAGCATTATTTATCACATTGTCACAGTGTCGAACTTCCTACCTTAAACCCTCTAATATTTTGTTTTACTTGTTGCTCATTTTTATTTACTTCCTCAAGCTTCTTAGCAGACCATTCAATATGGATACTCCTGATCAAGTTTTGGTTATTTGAGTCATTTGAGCTCTAAAAATGTTGAGACAGGCAAAATTTTTGATTTGTTAAGTTTGGGGACCTAAGAGGTAAAATCCCACATATTTGAAATTAATTTATCTCGATTCCTATTGCACAGATGAAAAAAGTTTAATATTTGCCAAAAAAAAATTGCCCCAGGTCGAACTATTTGTAGTTTGTTCCCAAAAAGATAGAGGGCGCCGAAGCTATCAACCAAACGATATTTTTAAAAATTATGTGTCAGTGTGACGGAATGAAATTTTTTCAATAGACCTCTTTTAAAGAAACTTAATACTCCATTGTTAGATTTAGGACCAATCTTTTTACTTCTGAGTAAAGTTGAAAGTAACTACTTGCTGAATAGCCTATAGGGCTATTGTTTGTTAATCTGTCAAGTAAACGTACATGTAACGTTACTCAGAGGGTCTACTAATATTTTATATGGAAAGAACGTCAAACACGGTCAAATTGTATATTTTTAATAGAATTTTGGGCACCTCATGGATATCATTAATTTTTTTTTAGGGCGAGTTAAATACGAGTACTTTTAAAAAGTATTGTGCAACACAAAACTTAAAAAGTAGTACTAAAATGTGACGAAGCTTTGGCCGAAGTATCCATCAAGAATGTAATCACCCTTAGATGGATCAAAGGACATGCCACATCAAAAAGCAACCGTCTAACTGAGTTACTATCAAAGACAAAACAATTTTTGGATTTGGCCCTTCTATTGGACTGACAACATCGGTACTGACAGATCTGGTTAAAGAGCATTACCTTGTGAAATTCAAGGAAATATGGGATAAAACAAGAATTTGCTGAGTTGCTAGGGAACTTTTAAGTTATCCTGACAACCCTATAGCAAAAAAAACTTGACTATAACTAGACAGAATCTGCGGCTGATAAAAGACATTCTGACTAGTCATTGCCAAGTAAAAAAGCATCTCCATTACATGGGGCTATCAGAGTCTGAAATCTGTAGAGAGTGCGACCAAGAAGATGAGAAACACTAGCCGATATAAGAGAATCACCTTTTAGCGACATTATCAACTATTAAATCTGTAGGCTGGTTTACGAGCTGGGAGGTGACTAGCAAATTAGAAGAATGCACATTGGATCTAGTGAGGCCTAAGTGCACCTTACATACGTTGCAGATTCAAAGTTGATATTAAAAATGTTCGAGTATGCAGAACAGGGGTATTATAAAGTTTGCGCGAATGCCAACAAGGAGTTGGAGGTGGTAAAAGGTCGCAAAAAAAGAGTCGTTCACATATGCAGGTAAACATTATATGATATATTTAGACAGAAGGTCAGGGTGGCCAATAGTGTGCCACTGTATCCGAACAGCTCGAAATTAATAAAAGATAAAATTAATTTTTGCTGATACTTGAATTGCAATACGTATCCCTTTGGATGCCCACAGTTTAGTTCCACTCTACAATACCCTCAAAGCAATAGACTGGACATAAAAAAGCAGGTAATAAGGCGATGAAACCATTGATCAGAGAATGTTTTGAAAGTGGACAACTAAACGAAGATAGATTTTCAATCAGACTATTTGAATGGAGGAATTCTCCCAAGGCATGCGGCTGATCACCTTTTTGATCATTCACTGCGATCTTTGAATCCAGCACATAGAAAGTTGTTTGTTCCAGAATGGCAAGTGAGTGCGGTTTTATGTGATCGGAGAGTTGAAAAGGAATTAGAAATTCAAAAGAGATTATACACCCAACAAGCTTAAACTCTTCCCAAAATAACATTGAACAATATAGTATTTTTTTATTGGCATAGATTCTTGGTCATACAGTCAGTCACAAAATGGCAGAGGTAAATTAAACAGAAAATGAATGAATGAATGAATGAATGAATGAATAAATAAATGAATGAATGAATGAATGAATGAATGAATGAATGAATGAATGAATGAATGAATGAATGAATGAATGAATGAATGAATGAATGAATGAATGAATGAATGAATGAATGAATGAATGAATGAATGAATGAATGAATGAATGAATGAATGAATGAATGAATGAATGAATGAATGAATGAATGAATGAATGAATGAATGAATGAATGAATGAATGAATGAATGAATGAATGAATGAATGAATGAATGAATGAATGAATGAATGAATGAATGAATGAATGAATGAATGAATGAATGAATGAATGAATGAATGAATGAATGAATGAATGAATGAATGAATGAATGAATGAATGAATGAATGAATGAATGAATGAATGAATGAATGAATGAATGAATGAATGAATGAATGAATGAATGAATGAATGAATGAATGAATGAATGAATGAATGAATGAATGAATGAATGAATGAATGAATGAATGAATGAATGAATGAATGAATGAATGAATGAATGAATGAATGAATGAATGAATGAATGAATGAATGAATGAATGAATGAATGAATGAATGAATGAATGAATGAATGAATGAATGAATGAATGAATGAATGAATGAATGAATGAATGAATGAATGAATGAATGAATGAATGAATGAATGAATGAATGAATGAATGAATGAATGAATGAATGAATGAATGAATGAATGAATGAATGAATGAATGAATGAATGAATGAATGAATGAATGAATGAATGAATGAATGAATGAATGAATGAATGAATGAATGAATGAATGAATGAATGAATGAATGAATGAATGAATGAATGAATGAATGAATGAATGAATGAATGAATGAATGAATGAATGAATGAATGAATGAATGAATGAATGAATGAATGAATGAATGAATGAATGAATGAATGAATGAATGAATGAATGAATGAATGAATGAATGAATGAATGAATGAATGAATGAATGAATGAATGAATGAATGAATGAATGAATGAATGAATGAATGAATGAATGAATGAATGAATGAATGAATGAATGAATGAATGAATGAATGAATGAATGAATGAATGAATGAATGAATGAATGAATGAATGAATGAATGAATGAATGAATGAATGAATGAATGAATGAATGAATGAATGAATGAATGAATGAATGAATGAATGAATGAATGAATGAATGAATGAATGAATGAATGAATGAATGAATGAATGAATGAATGAATGAATGAATGAATGAATGAATGAATGAATGAATGAATGAATGAATGAATGAATGAATGAATGAATGAATGAATGAATGAATGAATGAATGAATGAATGAATGAATGAATGAATGAATGAATGAATGAATGAATGAATGAATGAATGAATGAATGAATGAATGAATGAATGAATGAATGAATGAATGAATGAATGAATGAATGAATGAATGAATGAATGAATGAATGAATGAATGAATGAATGAATGAATGAATGAATGAATGAATGAATGAATGAATGAATGAATGAATGAATGAATGAATGAATGAATGAATGAATGAATGAATGAATGAATGAATGAATGAATGAATGAATGAATGAATGAATGAATGAATGAATGAAAAAAAGAACAAATTAAATATTTAATTTCAAATAACAAGAGGATTAAACAGAGACACTCTCTTCTCGTCTAGAGACTTGTCAGGTCATTTAAAAACAGAGATACACTTGGTCACGGTAAGGAGGTAAAATAAAACAAAAGGAAAGAAAATCAAAGGTAAAAGAGTCCAAGAGAAGTAATAATCACAAGCTTATATAAAAAAATATAATCAAACAGTGACAATATTTTTGGAATTTAAGGACAATAAACTTTGGATATTCCACGCGTGGCATACTTTGCATATAAGCAGGTCATTATATAGCTTCTTATAAAGATAATATGGTTTAGATCTTCCTTGTCATTACATCGATTACTTTTATAATTGGCTAGGATAACAGGCAAGACCAAATCACATCCTAAAGATTGTCGATATGTACGCGGTATTTTATATTGTTTGTATCAAGGGACCTTAGGAATTTCTAAAAGTAATATATCTCGTTGGATATTCCTGCCACACATGTTGCCATACAAAATTCAAGAATAAAATTATGGAATGAAGTAGGGACTGAAAATTCAGGAAGTACCAATATTATCAAATTACCCAATGGTACAATATTATTAAGATATAAAAAATTATAATTACAAATTTCAGGGGTGCGGTAAGTTAGCTTTAGAGTTGTTAGTGACAAGCTGCCGCAATTAAATTTTCAAAAAAAGGGATAGATACAATTCATGTATAATGTTGGTCACATCAGAGAACATGTAGTGTTTTCAAATACGTACGCTGTGCTTTGATAGTGTTTCTGATTTGGGAACAAGCTACGAAATCAATCAATGCGTAACAATTTTATAAACTAAACATTCTAAAAATTATCAATCGGCAATGTGTGTATAGTTAAAATCAGTTGCAATGTTATTTATAAGTAGATTTTTGTGATCCGCGAATCCTACATATATCCATTTCTTGGTAAAATCACTCTCAAAATGTGAAAAAAACTGATTTTTTTAAACTTTGGTGTCCTCTATCTTTTTGGAAACGAACTAGAGAGTTCAGCCTAAGATAAACATTTTGCAACTTCCAAACTTTTCATTTTTGTTTCTATACTTTTTTCTTCGACCAATAAAAATCTAAATAAATCAATTTCAAATTTTATTTTAAAAAATAGTTGTGTTTCCATAGCAACTAGGGATACGTCAGTTTGTGATTTTACCTTTTAGACCCCTAGCAATAACATGAAAAAATCAATCTAATTCCCAACTTTTTAAGTATGGTAAAGTCGGGTGAGATGGCCACCGTTTTGCATAGGAGGAGCCTGTAAATTTTTGGCCATCTATCCCGGTTCGGTGGGGTCAGTTGGCCAATGCAATAAGGGATAGATGGCCACAATATAAAAACGCGAATAAAACATAAAAATATGAAAATAACACACTATTTATTAAAACAAAATATAAAAAATATCCTTAACAACTATCTTGCTTCTTTTTAAACGCAGTTTTACTACAATTTTGGCAAGTGTTTAAATAGGAAGAGCAATTTTCATGAAACCACTTCTGGCAAATTATGCACTGCAACCAATATTCTTTTTTTTTGTGTTGTTATAACTTTCTCGGCATCCTACACATTCAGTTTCATCCACTTCAGAAATGGCATCACTTTTCTCTTCATATTGAACTTCTATATTCTCCTCCTCATCAGAACTTGGCGAAGGCGAACGTTTCTTTTTTTGGCCAATTGTTAGTTTTCGAATTTTAGTTTTCGGGGTGTCCTTCTTAGTCTGTTTAGATTGTTTTGTGGACTTGTTTTTTACAGTCGCTATATAGTCAGGTGAAGTTAATAGGGTAGCAACTTTCTTTGCTCGTTTTTTTGCAGAAACAACTAACTTAGGTGTGGAATTAATCTGATCTAAAAGCTTTCCAGGCGTCAAATCTGGAACAGAGGTCCCTTCCGCTGGAGTTGAACATCGAGGTTCTGTACCAGCATGGCTACAGGATGGCATCGACTCATCCATTATGATGACTGGGTGTCTAAGTTCTTGTGTTGCTTCAGCGTTCGATTGTTGAGTGTTCGTTACTTGTGTCTGTGTGAGGGTTCTATGGTCTTCCCTAGTTTCGCTGTTTACTATTCGATCAGCAACTGTGTAAGCATGATCGGGTATGGAATCGGGGTTCCAGGGAAATATGCCAGTGGCTCTGAAGCCGGATATAGCATTTCCAGCGGTCGCGGACTTGCTTCAGCTGTTCGTTATAAGTTCACCAAACTGGAGTCTCCCCAGTTTCCTTCCGGGGTGACTATGCATCCACTCTCTGCAGGATTGATAGTAGAAGGACTTAAGCGACTTGAAAAAAGCTCTTTCGAGCGGCTGCAAATAATGGGTAGTGTGCGGAGGTAGGCACAATAAAACGACATTGTTTGCTTCATTTACGGTTTCTAAAAGTTCAACACAAGAACAGTCAAGAATTAATAATGCCTTCCCGTGGCAAGAGGTGGTTTTTAAACCAATTCAAAAAAATCGTCGCAGTAACGTAGGCTGATTTTTGAGATATTACAATATGTGAACCAGGCGGCATTGAATCAGTCCACTCAGTCTTTAAATTCTTGCCTTTAAATACACAGACCGGTGGCAGAACAAAACCTTCAGCGTTACAACAAGCTATGCACGAGATTGTCTCACCCTTTTCCCCTGATGTTACCGTGACAACATCCTTTGCTCCTTTTTGGGCTCAGACATGGCCAGGACGATTATTTAATTGAAGACCTGTTTTGTCGACATTATAAATGCATCCAGGTGTGTCGAGAATCTCATTTTGTTCCAGTATTTCTTTCAGTAAAGTGAAATAATTTCCCACATCTAAACGGTTCATGCCTTCACCTCGCCCTAGAGATACACCCTCAGCCTTGCGAATAGACAGGTCTAGATGTCTTTTTAAAAAAGACCTGAACCAATCGGAACCGGCACATCCTTTTTTTTGTTGAACTTGTGATTGATTTTTAAACTTTCCGCAAAATTATAGGCAAGCTTACGAACATCTGGAACTGTCATAGGAAAACCGCATTTTTGTGCCTTCTTAATATGTTGCACCAATTTATTTTCATTTGCCTCCCCCAACATGCTAACCGGCCCCATTTTACCTGTTGTCTCCACATTTTTTTTCAATTTCCTTTCAAGAGTTTTTCTAGGATTGCCATAATTTTTTGAAGCACCGTTCACAAAAGAACCGTTTCTGACAGCGTCCATTGCTCGCCGCAGATTTTCTTCAATATAGTTTCCACGATTCGAGTTCCTTCTTTGATACTCCGTTGGCATGTTTTCGCAGCAGAATGGAAATGATGCCAAACTGTAAAGAAAGAGACGTAAAAATATATGGCCATCTATCCCTACTATTGGTAGACGTAAAAATATAAGGCCATCTGCCCCTACTATTGGTTGGTCATCTCTCCCAAATGCTAGGAAGAGATGGCCAACGTTACAAACAAAACACATCGCAAATTTTTAACTATTTTTTGAGGTTAGAATCATCTAATGAACATTGTACTCACCTAATATGTTGAAATCGGCACTAAATTTCCTAACAAACACCCACAATAGAAGGTGACACAAAACCAATATAAAATTTTATAAGGACGTGATTACTTTTATTGTTTTGACGCTTTAACGTGACCTCGACTTAAACGACAACACACTGGCTGTGCTTATGGATAATGATTTATTGTCGGAGAGGACAGGCAGCACAATCTCACGACCCGTTAGTCAAGTTTTAGCCGTTGGCCATCTCTCCCGACTGGCCATCTCACCCGACTTTACCCTAACCCCTTTAATTTACGATAAATTTACTATAGTATATCTACTATCAACATCATAACCTGTGCTCTTAATGATCATTTACACAAAATCATGGAGAATGCTTCGAGGTCAAATACATACCCACTTTTGTCATCTTGTACTTCCTGATGGTGCATAAGGCCCAAACAAGATTTTATCTTATGGGATTTCTGATTTGTAACAATAACAATATCTGTTCCAATAACTTAGCCCTATGTAAATCGCGAAAACTAGTAAAAAATCCCAATAATATTGTTGCACCTGTACACCGACGAACGATCATATTTTAGGGGGCTTCTTCCGTTCATATCCATCCGGCTGGCAAATTTTGAAGGTTAAACGCTTTAACATAGGCGTACAGGATACAATTTCCAGGTATTGTGTGGAAAATTAATAACGTTTACTAAGTGCATGATAAATTCCTACTTTACTTTTTTATTCGCATTTCATATTTAATAAATAACTACCAATTGAAAATGGTACTCATAAACATAATTCGTAAATTTATATTTCCATTAACGTTATCATCCAGTCTCATTGCTACACTGTTGAACAAATGATTCGTTCTCTTAAAAGCTTTTTTGTCGTTCTGACCTATTTAAATCCAGTTATTTATCTTTCTGATTTACCTTAACAGCGCTTTTAAGGCCTTAGCCTCCAATTTTGTAACTTGTAAGCATCTTGTATATTTTAACCCAGTTACATGATTTATACTAAAAAGAAATACAAAATGTATTAATCTGAGCCATACATATCGACTTACTCGCACCCCCTCCCACTTGCGACACGGCTATGGGCTAAACGCCGGGCCATTTCACATGCAAAGTGGCCCAGGAAGTATACAGGAATAAACAAAGAGGTAATCCCAACAAATACGAGACAGGGCCAGAGCACACTAGATATTATGTGCCGTTTGGACAGGCACCAATACGAATATTGCGAGTATCAGTATTCAAATGATGCAATTACGAAGCAAATGGGCCGGCTAAGGCCCCTTTCCCTATTGCTCTTTGGTGCCGTGCTCATGCGAGTCGTCCGAATACGATCCTTTGCAGGGACGGAATCCTACGAATGGATCACGATATTTTCTTTGTTTTCTTTATTACTACTTATAATTACGACACTAATACAAGCACTATAGGTAAGTTTTTGTATTTGTATATTCCAAGCATGGGTGAGTCAACGGTTTGAATCGAGTGTGTCTGTGAGTTTGTTTACTATTATCTACTACACTTAGTACCAATACATTGGGATGAGGGTCAAGTGTTATATTCACTAATGTCTTGTTCACAGAATTTACTTTTAGATCATTTTTAATTTCACTCTTTGCTCTAAACCAAGGCGCTTTAGTAATTATACGAAGCAGTTTTGCTTGAAACCTATCTATAGTCTCTGTATGCGATTTATCTTTTGTTCTTCATAACTCTACTTTGTAGCTCCTGACAGGTTTAATAACAATCTTGAATATTAGAGCAATGTGGCTCTGCAGTAACGCATATGCCTCGGATTCTGAAGATACTGGGTTTAAGCACCACTGCTCTCTGACCTGTTATTAGGTTGTTAGTGGTTTTCTCATAGCAATAGACAAATACTTGTTCATATAACAATTCCTCTTGTCCCATCCCCGCAGATCCGATTCCTGATCCCTCCAGTGCTGTTGAAGAGGCTAAGAAAGCCTTTAGGGTCCGCTCCCAATTGGGAGAATAAAATACATACCCTTTACCTTTAGCAGTTTATGTATCAGTGTTAGTTTGTACTCGCTTCCTATTAGTCAACAGTTCTTTCTGAGTTTTAGAACAAGTTATTTGCGTTTACTAATTATTATTATTTGTTTTTCATGTCAGGTCTTTATCGAGGTATATACCTAGATATTTTACGTCTGTCTGAGCTACGACTTCTTTATTCACAGTTACTATGAGGGTGTTGCTTCATCATATTTTGTATGTAAACTGTAATGACTTCTGGTCGTTAAGTTTTAGTTCTCATATTCTTGTCGATTTTTGATTTTGTAGAGATGTTATTAAAGGCGACTTGTTGTCTCATTAGGATCTGCATGTTTTACCATTATTACTTTGTTATCAGCACAGACGGCCATTGTTAGATTATAATGGATTGGAAGATAACAGATAGAATAGGGGAACTAAAGGTTCCCTTCTAGGGCTCCTGCTTGAACTGGTAAAAGTTAAGAGATTTCTTGTTAATAACTTACCATATAGTATCTCTCTTATAGATAAGATCTGGTACACAGTATGTGGGATGTTCAGTTTATATAGACCTTCAAGCTAAACCTTCTCAAAAGCTTGGCTTACATCCAATAAGGCTGCTACGTCGTAACTTTTGCCTTCGAAGGCTTGGTTGATGCTTTCTACTAATCTACTGCTACTACTCTGTAGTTTTGTATTAGTTTGTTTATTTTGATATATATGATGTTATTCTCTTCATTAGTAGCATTTCAAGTCATCTGCTCAGAATTGCTACATGTTTTACTCAATTTTCTGTAATCTAGAGTAAAGAAATCAAAGGAGTACTTTGTTATAGGCGATACAATAGGTATTTATGTATGTCTTATTTAAGCAGTCTCTACAATCGCGCCTTGAAGTTGCAGCTAGAATTCTCCTTGTAAATACCCGTTAACTTGGCGGCTGTATCTACACTCACATGTTTTTACACACCTGTAGAAGATGG
The DNA here is from genome assembly GCA_927349885.1 of Psylliodes chrysocephalus. Lineage (NCBI taxonomy): Eukaryota > Metazoa > Arthropoda > Insecta > Coleoptera > Chrysomelidae > Psylliodes > Psylliodes chrysocephalus. The sequence continues at coordinate 40,990,815 of OV651822.1, forward strand.
ATATGGCGAAATAATATAGATAGATCTAAAAATTGACGTAATTATTTGTTTCTTCAAAAAGTACTGATATTTAAAACAAGTATTATTTATTCTATGAATCTTGATCGTCCAAACTACGAAACTGTTGTGATGGGGAATATAGATTAGGTTGACATTTCACTGTCGCGAACCCTTTGAATAAGATACCAACAACCGACTCAGATCGGGAAACAAGACGTTAATAGGATTGAAAATCATCTAGACTCGGGTTCACGGTTCTTCGCGGGCCTTCGCAAGGTAAGACCATTGTCGCTAATTCAGAGTTACTATGAACTTGCTCTTCTTGAAAGTTTAGCGCCGATTCTATTGAGGAACTTTTAACGGTAAATGCTAATCTATACAGCAGTAGACTTATTAAATATAGGATTATCAATGAATGGAAATAATTTTATTAATTTATTGTAATTCAAACTAGTTTTTCCCAAAGTTTTGGTAGATAATACACATCTTATTGGAAGGTCAAAGTCAGTGTAATTCTAGAATAAAAGCAGTAAATCTCTTTCCATATTCATTGTACGCATTGCGTTCCAGCTATATGAAAGTCGTTAACTGGTTTTTAGTTATTTACATGCATACTGTAAATAATGTAGAAGATATCAATTGAAAAATAACATGTGTACTACATTTTTTAGGATCTGGTATAGAATATACTGCCTATGTTACTGCGTTCTTACTTAGATAAGGCGTTATCAATTACTTTAAAATAGTACGTTACATCAACGCTAGTCGTTTTCTAATGCCTAGTGGTTAAATGAAATAGGAAAAACTCAGTTTTTCTTGTGAAATATTTACAATAGGACTAATGAGGCGTAACTGCTATAGAACCAAACCATTTAACCCTTCAACTTTTTCAAATAAATATTGATTTCAATAACGCCGTCAGGACTTCTGATTAAATACTAAAGTTGGAAGTTTAAAACGTTTTTAGTTTGTGCGATTATTTATTTCTGGTTTAGTTCTTTCTGCTTAAGTTGGTTAGGTATTTTTATCTTATATGTTTTATATTCCAGTGCTCATAGGTTGCTTCTAATATAATTTATTTGCAAGCAATCATTGAAACAAGTTGTTGGATATTAATTGTTCTATTAAAATAATTATCAATCTTACTCTGATTGCGTAGCTACCTAAAATTATTATCATTATTAACAATTAAGTTATCTTTTCTTAAATATTCACAGAATTTGGATTTTTTTTTATAATAAATTTACTTCTTTGTAACAGATAGGCGAATATTAGGGTGCACATAAGGCTCAAAATTGTAGATACATGAAGTCATAACAAATTTAAAACTTTTACAATATGCATATACGTTTTTAGTTTGTGCGATTATTTATTTCTGGTTTAGTTCTTTCTGCTTAAGTTGGTTAGGTATTTTTATCTTATATGTTTTATATTCCAGTGCTCATAGGTTGCTTCTAATATAATTTATTTGCAAGCAATCATTGAAACAAGTTGTTGGATATTAATTGTTCTATTAAAATAATTATCAATCTTACTCTGATTGCGTAGCTACCTAAAATTATTATCATTATTAACAATTAAGTTATCTTTTCTTAAATATTCACAGAATTTGGATTTTTTTTTATAATAAATTTACTTCTTTGTAACAGATAGGCGAATATTAGGGTGCACATAAGGCTCAAAATTGTAGATACATGAAGTCATAACAAATTTAAAACTTTTACAATATGCATGTAAGTTTGCACATATTTGGAATGTTGAACATACTCTTTCTTAAACCATTAACGAAGTGATGTTAGGAAATAATTTTCTGAAGCCGGTCATGTACACTCCATTCATGATGATATAAAATCGACCCACTTCTAGTGATGTTTTACTATTTTGCCACCGAAAGGTTACGATCCAAATTTGTATGAGGGTTGTCGAGCTCTTTTGTCTTTATTGCCACTAAATGGGCCATTATTTTATTTTTAGTCTGTTGCTCTAACACGCATAAAATCAATTATGAAAGCCGGGCTCTATTTCATAGAAAAATATTTAATACATCGAATAAATTTAATGTAAAATTAATAAATGGGATATGGAAACAAAAATGCGTACTATACAAAGTTATTTATAAACAAAAAGTATTAGGCAACCAATTTCGGCACTGTGGCCGTCATCAGGCCTGAAAGATGATTAAAATACAGTTTAGAAATGCATGTAAATAATAGTATGTAATTAAAGAATTTACACTACATGAATTAGTCAGACATTGTAGATTATAAAATAAAAACAAAAAATTATCCGAATATTTTCTTTATTATATTTGAATTTGGATTTTTTTTATTTGGTGTCATTGGCATCGACTATTAAGGTCATTAGCCTCGCGGTCTGTGTAGGCTTTGTTACTGTTTCTCAGCACCACTTTAGGAACAGCACTGTCAATTAGAACCCAACAGTAAATGGTCGAGTGGGAAATCCTACCAATTTTAAATAATTAAATTTAATAAAATGATCCCTTGGATCCACAAGCAGAGACTTTACCACTGAGCCACCCACTCCTTCAATTTGGAATTATTTTCTATTTCAAAAAATTTTGATTCTACTTAGTTTTTAAATTGGGCACTAATTTTTTTTAGTGCAGATAGGGTTACTTTGTTACTTTTATTAGACAGTCGTGTCGAGAATGTCTATTATTTACTGAAGAGTCCTAATAACGACGTATCCGGTCAAAAAGTGACCTTACCTGTTGCATATGGAATTACAAGATGTGCTATTTCACGTAAGGAATGACTTTTTAAAGATCAGCTGTATTAGAGATCATAAAAAAATTAATTAATAATAGAACCTTTTTAAAAATTATTTATATTGACCAAAATGTTTTCCATACATGAGAACTTTATAAGTTTAAAATTTATGACATCAATTTCGTTGATCAAATTTTTGTTAATAAATTTTTTTTAAATTTCTATTATTAAATAATTTTTTATAGTGGTATTCTATTTTTTCTTGAATTTGTGTTCCATTTTATTTCATTTTTTTTTTCTTTGCTTCAATTTCTCTTTTCCTTTTCCTTATTTTACTTGTTTCTTTCTATATAATCTGAAAGTGTCTTTTTTACTAATTCCTCTTCTTCAATTTCTACTTTTTACCTCTTTTTACCTACATTTACTTCTTTAATGTCTGTATTGATATCAACTTCCTCTGCTCCTATTAGTGATGCCGCGAGACAAGACGAGACGAGAGAGTGCCTCTCTCGTCTCGTAGGGCGAGAGAAAACTGTTCTCTTGTCTTAACGAGAAGGCGCTTCTCTCGCTCGAGAGAGACTTTCTCTCGTCTTGTCTCGTCCCTTTTCGTTTCTCTCGTAATAAAAGAATATCAAATTTAAATTTGAAAAAGACGAAACATGAAAAGAATTTTTCAAGTAATTTGCGCATTAGTATCCAAATTTAGCAATAAGAAACACTTATGTCTCTCTGTCTGTCCGTCTGTCACAGTCGTTTTACAATTGAAATTTGAAGTAATAAGTGGCCCAGATTAAGCGTTAACTAAAAACGAAAATACTTTGTTTGTAAGTCAGTTGGGGAGGGGAGAAGAGGTTAAATTGGTAGTTAGAATTTTTCTACTGTAATCTTGCGATGTCAAATAAAAACATAAAACAAAAACGATGTGAAAATAGAGAAACATTATGATATTTTTGTTATAATGAGATGCACTTTACTTGAGACGTAAAATAGAGGGCGTAACTATTTATAAATTTTCTAATGGAAAGTCATGTAATACCTCATTTTAAAGATATTTTGATTTTATTTACGTCCAAGCAAACAGTATTTATTTTTTTTGTTTTTACAAAAATTACATTCTTGATAATCTTCGTGTGCCTCAATAATCCTAGAAATATTAGATACTGTTAGAAGATAATTTTTTAATAAGCTTTTTTTTGCTAAGAAGTTATAAAAAATTTAATACGTCGAGTGGTTTTTAAATCACCTTTGATATTCTTAATTTATTTATTTTAGTAAATACAAGAAGCCTTTCCTTAGTAATAAACAATAATTGTTAATACGAGAGTTATTAAGAATGTATCTTATTAGTAAAGGCCCAGAACATGTCTGTATAAGAACAAAGTACCAGCTACAAAAAATTGCTATTTTTGCAGTGTTAAATCCTTTTAACAGTAAAAAATTACTTAAATTTATAAAAGATACCGACATTTACTCTGTACTAGCTAAAATGTTAATTATCCATTATTGTAAAAAACAGCATTTATATATAAGGTATTATACCTCCGGTAATGATCCTTTGAGGTTGAAGCGGTAAATAAAAAAAGAATATAATCTACTTCATCAATTTATTTAATGTAATTTCTGTTGTAAAAAAATATAGAAAATATCTTTCAAATGAGGTATCACATGACCCTAATTTCTATTAGAAAATTTAAAGCTAGTAACTCCCTCAATCTTAGGTGTCTCAAGTAAAGTGCATCTCGTTAAAACAAAAATATAATATCTCTTGAGTTTTACCTCGTTTTTGTTTTGTCATTATCTTTTCTTATTTAGAAGTTAAAACAGAGGAGGGTATAATTTTCGTCCTGTATATAAAACATTATTTTCTTTGACAGTTTTTCGAAAAAACGCTTTAAAATGTTCAACTTATCTTCAAAAGTAACCTTAGAAAAGCAGAATGGATTAAATATAAGAAATGATTGTATAAATTTTAAATAAATAAAATAAGAAATATTTTTTCTTATAAATCATTATTTATAAAATCCTAATAACACAAGTAGCATTTGTTACCATTTAATATATATAGAATAGGTGTGTTATAGTTAACTTTTTGACTATCTCGAAATCTAATAAGTTAAAATTTTAAGTTACGATAAGCAATTGAAAATTTCAAATAAGCAAAGAGAAAATTGTTCGAGAGAGGCCTAGAGAGCTCGAGAGAAATGAGAAATTCTCGTCGAAAGATGACACTCTCTCGTCTCGATTCTGTTTCCGAGAGAAAATGTCTCTCTCGTCTCGTTCGAGAAGAGAAAAGACGAGAATCTCTTGTCTTGCGGTATCACTAGCTCCTATATTTATTTATTCCTCGATTTATTCTTTATTTATTTTTAAATTTTCTTCTATGAATAAATTAACTTCACATCCTTCCAATTTACAATTTTTTTCTTTCATTTTCTTTGTTTCTTCACTATATATTTTTAGTATTTTGTAATTTCTTAGGTTTCATCCATTTTATTACTGTTTTTATCCACTTTCTTACTATTAACAATCATTTCCCCTTTTTTTCCTCTCATATTATCATTTATTTTTCGTTTAATTCCAATAAGCACTTGTATTAGATCTTCCAACTTTCGTCGCTATTCCTGTGTTTTCCTGATTTCGTTCTGCTTCTCCATCTTGTTCTTTAATATCTGTATCTACTAAACCTTGCTCTTATCTCTCTATATCTCTCTATCTCTCTACTGTTGTTCTTCCATCAAAGTAATCTTCTATTCTCCTTGTATGTCCATCTATTTAATCACTTTCAACCTGTCACAAAATATTACCAACACTTTATTATTACACTTGTATATATATTATTTTTCTTTAATTTAATCTTCCGGTCCCTCCTGATTTAATTTTACCTAAATTTTCTAAACTTTCTATTTTACCTATACCCATTTCTCACTCTAAGTATTCTCTTATCTTATACACTCTACAAACAGCAGACACATGCACTATATTCTTTCTATACCAAAATCAACAACAATTCAAATGAAAGAAATTATAAACAATCTTACTAATTTTTTTTAACTCATATCATTCCAAAAACCTTGCTTTATTTGTTTAATTAAATTAATAATATTCTTTTAAAAGTAGAATTACTGTAGAACTGTATTTCAAGAGGAAAGTAAGAAAAACATAAAATAAATAAATTAAATATCAATAGATATTTTTAATTTTAATTATCTTCTCAAATATAGAGAATTGGACTGATTTTTAATATCATTATTTTATGTATCGTTTTTAACAAAACTGGGTCATTAATCTCTGGAAATTTTATACAAATTAATACCCACTTTAAAATATCTACAAAGTTTTCTTCCTACTTTTATACCATTAAACGCCAATTTGACGACTGGCATTTGCTGGTTAAAGTGAGACAACTTTAATCGATAACACATCTGTAATATTCGAATAATGACCCCGACGTCAATAACATGAAAAGAAATTAAGCATCAACAATGCACAAATATCCACATCAATCAAATCGGTCCCCTCTACCCCTTTACTAGTTATTCCAACTGTCGATAATATCTTTTATCTGGATTGAATTGATACATCAAAGATCATTTACCGCCATAATAACGTGGAAATTTAAATACGAGTACTCTTGAATTACACAGTGGAACATTACGTTATGGATATTGATTCTTTTATATTTAGGGAAAACCAATAGTGATTTTTATTTATAATTTAAACTATTATCAATTTTTTTATAAAAACTAGTTAAAAATAAATACAAATAGGCCAGCCTAAGCAATTATAAAGGCAGTTCTGTGTCACGACTATTAAATCGGACATCGGAATTAAAAGAGTTAATCGTATTAATTTGAACTCTACCTCCATTTTAGGAGTTTGGAATTAGTAACACAGATGTTGTCAGTCCAATAGGGACCGCTCCAAAAAATATTTACACTTACCTCTCTATGTTGCGTGACCTTTGATTCATTTTAGGGTGATCACATATTGTTGACGGGTACTTTGGACAAAGCTTCATGACATTCTAGTACTAACCCTGAGTAAATTTGTGGTCTGTCCAGAGTGAGCAGTGCTTCACTGCTATCTGTATAGATTAGCGTGTTCCTTCTAGTCATATTGTTTCTGGTAATTTTTTTTGCTGCTATGAGAATCCTCGTCAGCTCGGTTTGAACTACACTGGAACTATTGCTTACTGCCCATTTTATGTTTAGGTTTAAAGATCTGGAGTATATTCTACATTCTGAACCTTGTTTTATTTTAGAACCGTCGGTGTAGATAGGAATCGTAACTGCTACTTTTCGACTCTTCTGTATGTTTCGTTTTAATTTTATATAGCTTATGGAAGATATATCTCGGTTAGATAGAGTCCATGTTAGCTCAATTCAGTGGAAGCGTAACAAGCACCTTCTGCCAAAAATAACGTCTCGCCTCACAAGATCTTACATCAGGTTCTATTCCAATCGCATAAAATCGTGTCATTGTCATTAAAGAAACCCCTTTGATGTAAATATCAAGGAGAGTGAGACTAAGAATGACTTTCACGGCTCTGGTTGGTGCGCTTTTCATGGCTCCCATTGTATTGAGACGAGCTGTTCTTCGAAATTTTTCTAGCTTCCAGAGAGCTGTCAATTGTTGGGTTTTTGATATCCAGACCTGCACCGTCTGTTAGCATAGGTCTTATTGTAGTTATGTAAGTTCATATAACGACTCTGGGGAAGAAGCACTAGGTGCGCCCCACGGTTTGGCGGCATTGTTCATAAGCAATGTATGCTCTTTTAACTCTGTCTCCTAAATGTTATTTTCCATATTGTCTTGCTATCAAAGGTGAGATCTATGTACTACATCTGTTGCAAAGTTTAGTTTTGTGTTTTTGGAGCTCTGGAGGTTTTAATTCCATTTTGCATTTATTTATCTTTTTGGGATTGATAGACAGTGAATGGTCCTTGCACTACTTATAATTTTGCAGAATAACCAGATCACTTGCATGCGCTATTGTGTGGAGACTGTCATTATTGAGGTGGTTGATGAGGGTGTTGAGGAACATGTTTCACAGTAGAGGTGATAGTACCCCTAATAGCATCCAAGCTTCTTATTTTCACATCTTCTACACTTATGTTTACTGCTCGCTTTGAGAAATGCACCTTCTGTCTGTGAAAACACACAAGGCGAACTCCTTATTGTTAAGTGATCTATCTATCTATCTATCTATCCGGACATCAACTAGGTAAAGGGCTGGCTCAGATCTGCCTGCGGTATATGAATGTTGATTTGTTCGTAGTGGTATTGTAATCATCACATCTCTTATTTACCTTTCGCATAGCTTTTCCAATGTCTTCTTGAAAACTGATGTCAGGCTAAATCCCCAGGCATGGTTTTAGGAAAGTGTAACCCACCTTCTAGGATGTCAAATATTTCTTTTTTTGATATGAGAATTATCAAGGGAGTTTTTTTAAAGAAAATTGTAATATAATATGGAAAAATCGCAAATCAAAATCCGAAAAATCAGTATACCTGAAAAATTGGTAGCTGAAATAATTTGAAAAATCAGAAACAAATTTTAAAAATCCCCCTACTAATTACTAAGACCATCCCCGAACCCCCATAAGAATATTGAATAATGAAGATTAATAAAATGACATTTTTTGTGTGTAAATTTGTTTCAGGTTTTTTTGTTTTTTGTCCTCGCTCAGAGTAACAACGGCAGTCCTATATAGATAGCTTCCACTCCTCAGTCCTACTCAAAGCTTCTTTCTATACGGAAAATCCTGTAAAAATTTGCCAAAACAGTTAGCTTAATCAGTAACAGTCATGTTATTAAAAAAAAGAGACCTTATATTATGGTTGTCATTCCAAAAACATTGCATATGCTGCTTAGACTAGGTAATAAAGAGAGGACTCATAACGTCGCTGACAATCTTGTGCCATTTTGACACCAACGATATTTGACCAAAGGCGTAACATGTTGGAAATAAAAAAACCAACTTGTATTTATGTTATTAGTACTTTATTGATCTTTTTAGGTATAAAGCAAGTTCAAAGCGTAAAATTTAAAATAAATAAGTAACAATAAATAAGACACAAGAAAAAAATATATTGAAATAAACTAAATAAAATCGTTTACATAATAAAATAAGTGTTTTTTTTTTAATTCCGCAAAATAAAACAATGATCTACATGTATTACAAGAAGATTAAAAATAATAAAGAATGACACTACTCAGATAGCACAGACACGTTTTAAAGACATCTTAAATACGTTTGTTTACGACGTTCGTGACGTTTTGAATATCTACGCTAATATCCAAAAGATGTTTTAAAGGCGTCTATAGGACGTACTTTTTTACAAAACAAGGCGTCTTTAGGATATCTAATTTTGACATCCAGTTTTGTAAGTCTTGAAGACAAACCGTATTGGACGTGTTTAAGTCGTCTATTTACTTGATGGAAATTCATTTAAAAAAAAAATAAATGAATACTTGTCTACTATATTTAATAATGTTTATTATACATTATTAAACTATTAAAACTGACACAGAGTAAATGTTATTTTACAGTGTTCGATAAAGTAATTAAAAAATAACTTCAAGTACTTGTTGCTATGAGAAACTATTCCAGTTTGGTCGATTTAAACATTTCTTTTATGGTATTAATTATAGCCAAAGCGTTTGTAACTAATGTCTTCGTAGCATATAATTTTGTTGAGTTATTGTTTTAAGGTGTTTTTCTAAAAAATAAGACATTATTAAAGTGAGGTTATGAAATTAAAAGGCAAATAAATTAAAATTTACCGTAAAGTTTACTAGTTCCGGTATACCACAGTTTCAATAATGGCAAATAAATAATATAAAAAGAACTTTGATTTGTCTTGTTTTTTTCTTTATTCTTTTCTACCTGTTGTAAAAGTTGTCTTCTAAGCCGTTTTATGCTAGGACTTTCTAGCATAGAATCCTTATTTGAAGTTCTAGTTGAAGGGCCTGGCTCATCTTCCAAATGCGATGCTCTTCTTTTTAAGTACTACAAACAATCAATTATTACGGTAATGTTTTGAAATATACACAAAAGGGTTGCTAAATTCTTTAAAGTTCATAACATAATAATAAAAAGTAATTAAAAAAATATATATGTTTAGTTATGTTTATTAGTCTACGCACCTTCTTCGGCTGCATATATTTAGAAAATTCAGGAAATATTCATAGAAATATCTATCATTTGGCGTAGGCATCCAATTTGCAATTTTCGTTGCCTGAACCTAAAGATTTTTTTGCTGGATCTACAGGAAACCTAAAATAAAACAACAAATATACATTGCTGCAATTAAATAAGAAGCAAAAGTAAATTAGGATTTAATAAAAGTTAATATTTAGAATTGTACAACACACCACTGGAAAAAATTACATGTTTAGCCATTTTAATATCATTAATTGATTAAATATCAATGAAAAGTATAAAATAAACAAATTTGGTGGGTCAAATTTATTACTCTGGAGTGAGACGTATATGTACAATATGTAAATACCAAATAAAATGAAAAATATAAGAAAATATATAAAGTGAAAACGTTTGATGTTTATCATTTACCTGTAAAACGTAATATCTGCTCATTTCTTGCCGCTATAACTTTTAACACTGATATGCCACACAATTGATTAGCGCCAAATTAATGGCTGCCAAGAGATAATCGGCACAGAATGCTACGTGTGCTTGATATACTTGTTACGCGTCCTCTCTTTATTACCTAGTCTAAGATATGCTGAGATATGACCATGAAAATAAAAAAAATGATATGAAATGTCAAACATGAAAGAACTAAAATGCGAAAGTTATTTTGTGCGCTCACCAAGTAAAACGCAGGCACCACAAACGCCTCAAATAAAGTGCATCTCGTTATAATAAAAATATCATGTCTCCATCTTCTTTTATTTAAAAGTAAAGAAGGGGCACAATTGACGTCCTTAATGTAAATGGGGTTTTTGACATACTTTATTATGCATGGGTATATTTTTCTAGTATCCCTCGTATATAGTGTACAAATAATTTAAAATATACAATAATGTGGTTCTTTACTCAATGCAAATCAGATACCTAGACTTAGTTTTTAGTAGTAGCATATCTACAGAGTGGTCCAAAAGTCTGGAAACGGTTAATTATCTCGTAAATTGCTGGTCCTATTCGTAAAAAATTTAGGGTTCATCTATTTTGGGATACGTTGATTCTATATTTGATATTTGCAATGTTGCCAGATTTGCCGTTTGTCTTAAATTATTAGTCACTTTCGTTTTTCAAATTCATCACCCTGTATATTCAGTCATTATTGGAATCTCCTATTCAAATGGAAATGCAAATAAGTATTTTTTTTTAAAAACAATAACATATTGCCTAATAAACAGTCAGGCTTTAGGGCAGGATACAGCTGTGCAACGGCCTTATCTGATGTAACAGATGATATTCTTAGGGCTATTGATAATGATAACATTACTTTTTTAATACTGTTAGATTTTTCAAACGCTTTTGACACTATAAACCATGAAATATTTCTAGCCATGCTAAAGTAAATTTAATAATCACTCTGTCTCACTTTTAAAATCATACTTTCATCAAAGAAACCAAATAGTGCAAATAGATAATATTTTTTCTTCTTCGATGAAGGTCACTTCTGGAGTACCTCAGGGAAGTATATTAGGCCCATTGTGTTTTAGTCTATATACCTCACAATTTCCTACTGTTTTGAAATACTGTAATAGTCATTTATACGCGGACGATACACAATTATATTACTCTTTTAAACATTCTACACTAAATGATTCCATCTTAAGAATTAATTCAGATTTGACTAATATATTTAATATATCTGAAAGGCATTCATTAAAAATAAATCCAAGTAAATCAAAAGCTGTGATATTCTGTAATGAATTAATTAGACAAGAAGTTACATCTGCAGCATCAATCAAAATAAATAATATGAATATTCCTATCGTTAGCGAATGTAAAAATTTGGGTCTCATTTTAGATTCTAAGTTAAAATTTCAAAAACACATTACTGTTAAATTAAAGACATCTTACGCAAGTTTGAAACTAATATATGGGCAAAGATATTTTTTGTCTCAAGAGGTGACAAAGCTGTTGTGCGATTCATTGGTATTATCAAATTTCAACCACTGCGATATTGTGTACGGCCCTTGTTTAAATAGTTTTGAGTCTAGAAGAATTCAAAAATTACAAAACTGTTGTATAAGATTAATATATGGAATTCGGAAATATGATCATATTTCAACTAGTTTTAAGCAATCAAATTGGTTAAATATGTATAATAGAAGACTTCTACATCTTGCCTGTGTATGTCATAAGCTTTTCAATACAAATATGCCTGCATATCTGCACGATAAACTAACTTACAGAACAGATATACATAATCTTAATATTCGACTCAAAAGTATCCTTAGCTTACCAAGATTTTATAAAGCTGGTTTCAAAAAGTCATTTACCTATAACGCAACAATCTGCATCAATGATTTATACAGAAATAATCAGTTATTATTACGACTTAAAGCAAACACTTTTAAAAAACAATACAAGACTATTCTGTTACACCAACAATAATAAATAAATTCTCGCTTCCAAAATGTTCCTTCCTCCTTCCTTTTTCCTCTTTTCTTTTCTCTCTTTTTCTTTCTCCTGTTCTGTCGGTCATCTTAATGTAAATTATTTTTATCACTCTGGCACTGGTGGAAGATCAGGAGTGAAGCGATTCACAACTGAACCGGTTGTAGCCATTTGTCCTCTTAGGTGTACTAAATATTGTAAATATTTTACAAATTATGTAACTGCTCTCTTTGTGTAAACTTTAAAGTTGGACAATAAATATATTATTATTATTATTATTATTAATATGAGTTCAACCATATATAACACTTATAATTTTATGAAGTCTGGAAGGTCTTAAATAAATAAAATAAGTCTGGCAACGTCTAATTGTCTCAATAATTTTTTTAATACAAACTATTTTTAACTACATTAAAACGTAACAATTGAAAAATTATAACATTTTTAACATAATGCTTACTTTATCAAGTGTTCAAAATGTGCTCCATTTGTGAGTTGACAGTACCCTAATCGATGGTAGAATACGTCTACAACACATTTTTCCATGATTGTTTTATTTATTTAAGACCTTCCAGACTACATAAAATCATACGTGTTACATATGGTTGAACTCGTATTGAATAGGAGATTCCAATGATGACTGAATATACAGTGTGATGAATTTGAAAAACCAAAGTAACTAATAATAGAAGAGAAACGGCAAATCTGGCAACAGTGCAAATATCAAATCTTGAATCTCAGTATCCCAAAATAGGTGTACCTTAAATTTTGTACAATTAGGATTAGCAGTTTTAGAGATAATTGGCCGTTTCCAGACTTTTGGGCCACTCCGTATAATTTGTTTAATACCATTATACTTAAAAAATACGTTGTACAGAAATAAACTGGGTGTAATTAGTAAATAACAAATAGAAAAAAGAATATATAAACACAGAAACATTGACAAAAGGTAAATAAAAAGCACAAACAAACAAATCGTAGTAAGAAACGTTTTCTTGGAGAAAAGCCCCAACCCCAGCAGCAGTTCCCTGTTCCTCCATCCACCATACCCACCTCCTGTCTTGCAGTCAACTTGATTTAAACGTTTTCGGAATCATGGCTCTCTCGTCTAGCGCATACAGCACCGATATTTATTTTATACATCTGTTCCCCTTGACGTAATGTCCCCCCATATATCGCGTGCATGCTTTCGCAGCGAATGCTGTTAAGGAGCGAGAGACGGCATTTTGGCGTTGCGACGATCTAGACAAGGACGAGACGACCATGGTTTGCTCGCAGTTGTCGAGGGAAATTCCGTCAGCTAGGTGGCTCCCAAAACTGGACAAAATTCTTAAAAAAAAAATAAAAGTAAATATAATTGTTATTGTAAAGTTTTTTAATTACAGTGTGTTATTTAATTTATTTTCATTAAGGCACTATTTTATAACTTAATTTATTTGTACTAAATACAATACTAATGTATATCTCTTATAGATACACTAACTTATTATATGTGGTTTAGATACCAAAAGTCAAAACCATTTTTCGAGTACTTTAGAACAACTCTGTTTGTTAAGAAGTCTTTACAACCTGTAGGCATACTTTATGTATTAAAATTAATGCCAGCAAGTATATTTTTCCCAAAAGATTTGTTTAAAGTCAACTGCGCACATACGGCATGTTTCTATATGCGAAGGCCAACCTTAACAAAAACTTAACTGCAACAGCAAAACTAGAATATTTATATAGAATATGTGGCTTTTAGAACATTCCAGACATTATTAGGTCCAAGAGTCGTCAGCTTCTAGAACATACATCGGCGAATCGCTCCATTTTCTAGACTTATGCATCAATGTATATCTCTTATAGATACACTAACTTATATTGATAATATCAACAAAAACTTAACTGCAACAGCCAAACTAGACTATTTATATACAATAGTGGCTTTTAGAACATTCCAGACATTTTTAGGTCCAAGAGTGGTTACCTTCTAGAACATGCTTTGGCGAATCGCTCCATTTTCTAGACTTGTGCATAAATGTATATCTCTTATAGATACACTAACTTATATTGATAATATCTTAACAAAAACTTAACTGTAACAGCAAAACTAGACTATTTAGATACAATATGTGACTTTTAGAACATTCCAGACATTTTTAGGTTTAAGAGTGGTTACCTTCTAGAATATGCATCGGCGAATTTCTCCATTTTCTTGACTTATGCATCCACCAAAATTGTTGTTTCTGCTAATGGTTTTTACTTAATATAGGAAAGTAGCCTATAATCGAATACTTTTTTATTTTATTCAACAAAAAATACTTAATATTTATGTAGAGCAGCTACATGTTGGGCAAATCTTTACATTATAATATTATATTCTTTTATAATTTAAAAGCTCTCTAATTCGCCATATTCTAAAATTTAAAAAAAAAACACCAATTTGCAAAAATCATCATTTTCAAATTGGGTTTCCAATATTGGATAATAGGTATGCCTAATATCGCATATATTCGATATTGGGAACATCAGAGAATAAAAGAAATACCAAAGGTAGTTAGTTTAAAATTTTATTAATATAAAAAGCAAAAGAAACAAACCAACATAAGAAATAAAAAATGGGTAACTAATCTAAATAAATTTCACAAACAAACGCTGTTTTTTGTCAGTTCCCGTGCATTCTTCATGACACCAACGGAAACACTGATCACATCTTATCCATGCTTCCCATCTTGTGTCATCTGAAAAAAGGTTGTTACAATATACATATAAACTCAGTGTCTTACTCATCTCTATCCATGGTATCATCACTGTCTATTAATTACATTTTAGTATCATTGTCAAGATCCTTACTAGAAGAACTTGAAGGTTGTGTAACTTTTTTCTGTTTTTCCTTTCCTTTAAAATTGTTCTTCGAATCCTGCTTAACTGCTGTTTCCTTTCCTTAACTCTCTTTGTTTAATAAAGACCTGGGAAGTACTTTCGATATATTTTTGGCTAAAGCTTAAAATTACGTTATTAAGGCAGTTGCACCACGCCTTCCTTTATTACTAGTACACGCATAATAACAACTTGATATAGGACTAATATCTACAGGTTTTATAAGGTTTCTATTTATGCTAGCAGTGGATGGGCTATTTACCAAAGGTCTTGTGGTTACAGTATTCGGAATTTGAAGCCTCCTCTTTATTGAAAATAAAGTTGCCTCATCTTCGCTATCTCTTTCTGATGGTGCTACTTCATTTTCTTCTTGACGTGGTTGAAGTGTTGGAGATCTTTCACGCCGGGAGTGAATAGCAAAATCATCGTCTCTAAAGACATGCCTATTAAACGGAAAAATTACGCATTTTCTAAAACCGTTTACCGCCACCTGCACACCCTCAGCACACAGATATTAGTATCAGTTAATTACTCTTTGGATGCGTTCAAGTAAAAACTTGGAAATCCTTGAGAAACATTTCATCTGTGCCAATAGCAGACCGGATGACGTCCGACGACATATTTCAACGCACCCTTGGGTAACACCAAATTTCTTATAGAGCTAATTGGCAAGCAGAAATAAGTTGCAGAGATTTGTAATTTTCGCAGCAGTCTGCTAAATTGTACACTTGATTAGGACAGAAATGCACAGACAATATTTGGTTCAAGAAATATTCGATATTTGGGACCAATGCGGTATTGGCTACTTTCCTCTTTTTAAATTTTGACTAAGTTCCTTCAATTGACAAATATTAATGTTTTTATTGTGAAATTTTTGTTTTGGTAGGAAATCTCACTGACCTAATTTATATCGGACACATTACTTAGTTAAAAAATTATGTTTTCATCTTCATAGTTTGCTTATTTGAGACTTTTTCAAAAAGTAACAGTTATTTTATTTAAACACCTACACTTTATAGTATTGAAAGATTGCCCATACCGTTTCCAACATTAAATTGTCCTTTTACTTCTTTTTTTAGCTGCTATATGGAAAAACAACATATAAAAGTTTATTTGTGTACTTTTTTTATTAGTCTACATTGAAACGATGTATTTTAAATTTTTTAAAGTGAACATTAAATACACACACCGACTTAAAATTCGATCCATTCAAAATAATGATTTATTTAAAAATGCTCTAACTTTCAAATGCGGAGGCTGATTTATTTAAATTTCTTAGCAACTTTTAGATAAAATACTGTAGTATTAAGATTATTATTCTGACATCTAAAAGTAATTTAGTACTCGCCGGATATACAAGGGGGAAAAGAAAACAATTTTTTCCCCTACTTTTGACACACCCTGTAGGTTAATTCTGCTAGTAGATCTGCACACAATTAACTGTATCAAGAAGACTGATTTGTTTCCAACATTTTGTTTTCTTATTTACGCCGATATCTTAATTTGTTTGAGAAATGTGACGGTTTAAAGAAAATCCAACATTCTTAATTTTTTTATTCAGTTTTAGCAGAGTAATACATAATTTTATAAACAAATCAAACAACAAATAAACTAATAATTATTACAAATAATAACGGGTATTTCCCCCCACGAGCGCGAATAACTGCCTCTATTAGATGTCGAATCTCCATCTGGTCAATCTAATCCCATTCTTGGACCAAAGCATCTCTCAAAAAATTTAAATTACTTGGAGAAGGAACTCGGTTATGAACTCGTCTGCCCATCATGTCTCAGACGTGCTCAATTGGATTGAGGTCTGGGCTACGTGATGGCCAGTTCATTCTTCGAATCACCGGTTGCGAAAAGAAAAGGAATAAAAATAAACCTTTTTTGGTTTTAAAATCAATAATATACATTATTATTGAATGTTTATAACAAAGAAAGGTAGATTAAAAATAAAAATAGAATTTGTTTAAACTTATAACCTAGTAATAATATTGTTTTGGTCATCATTTTCCATTCTAAATCAGCACAAAATAATTAAAACATAATAAATAAAAAAATAACCTACTTTCTGACAAATTAAATAACTTAAACAAGCAACATAAACACATTACAAGTGGTGGAGAAGAAATTAATATTTTTCTGTTTGTCAATAAAATAAGTGTATCTATGCATATGCAACTAACAATACAAGAAAGTAATATTGGTTGCCTAGATGTCACTAAAGTTTTACCAAAACACAATTTTATAAATAATCTAGTAACAATTAGATTTATATATTGTATGTAACACGTTACGAAAAGCGTAGCAGTTCTGCCGAATGAAATTAATATTTACTAGAATTTGTCCCAAAAAAGTACTGAAACCTAGTAGATTTTGTTGAATGAAAACTTACATTATTAGAATTGGCTTTAGAAGAAATAAAGTACATATTCTAAGAGAGATTTGTCGAATGAAAACTTACAATTATTAGCATTGATTAAAGAAAAAACATAGTAACGTAGTAGTTTGTTGAAAAAAAAAACCTGCATTTATTAGGTTCACCCGTAAATTAACCAGAAAAGATCGGAAGCCTGCATCTGCCTGAGCACGAATAGGCTACGTATTGTAACAGGGATCCTTACCGGGCATTGCCGACTAAAAGGACACCTAAGTAAACTGAGAGTAGTAGAGGATAGTGAGTGCAGATTCTGTGAGGAGGAGAACGAAACCTCCATTCACATCCTAACTGAATATGTAGCACTCCAGAATTCAAGGGCACTATATCTAGGAGGATATCAAATAGAAGAGGGAGATTTACCTAACTTGAAGCCACTTCAAATCCTACACTTCCTTGAGAAAATAAGATTGGAAGGGTCGCTATAGGCATTGAGACATTTCCTTCGTGCAGTGGCGACAGAAGGGACACAATAGATCTTTTAGGCTGCAGTGTATTAACACCCCATTCTCAACATAACATAACATAGGTTCACCCGTAGAAAATATAGTATAGGATATTGGACACAAATGCGTTTTAAATGAAAAACGTGTAGTTCACTCTGGACAGTAGAGTGCTAGTGTGGACATTTAAGTAAATACAGGATGAATATTGCTAATAATTTAAATGGGGCGAAGATATTTGTAGTAATGTAAACTCAACATTGGACAATGGCTTAGGAGGGCATACGAGAAGTTCGCCTTGTTTTATCATTTTCTTACTTTTTTTGTATTCTCGTTAAGTCGCGTTAAAATTTTTCTCTTTAGCGTTTATCTACATCATGTCTGCTACACAACGCCGTTTTTCCCGTTTGATTTTATCCGGTAACAGCAGAGAGATAGACTTCTCTACTGCACGTGATTATTCTCTTCATCGTTAATCTATACCACGTGTCCTTCACAATGCCATTCTTATTTGAATCAGACCAATAACAGCGGACATATAGACTTAGGTCCCTTTGTCATTGCCACTGCGCATGATTTTTGATTTTTGACAATTGACATATGTTAGGTTAGCTTAGGTTGGCAACACTATTAACAGGTTAGGTTAATGTTTTCATAGTTGACGTATATTAGGTTAGCCAACTTAAATCTCATAGCTGAGTCGCAAACCACTTGACCGGTGGCGCCATCTAGGGGCGACTTTTGGGAGTAACGTCCTAGATGCACCCTTGTATATCTACTTATGTACGTCTCTTTATAACCAGATCACTCAAATAATTTCGGACAAACTAAAATAGAGAATTGTTTTATAATTTTTTTTATTGAAGTTATTTTACTCACATTTAAATTTTTTAACATAACCTAATAATTCTAAATAAGCATTGAATATCATACTTACTATACTCTGTTTTTAAACTAAGAGGAGCGAATTGGAAAGTCCTATTTACACAGGGAAAAATAACTAAAAAAGTAACTAGATATCATTTTAGCGGTAAATTTGAATTTGTCTCAAGAAAAACATTTCAAAACTTTGTTATGAATTCATTGAAGTCAAAGTTTTAGATAACCAACGAATAAAGATGACACTAAATTGTGCTCATTCCGTTTTTGATTTATAATTATTGTATTTTAGTTGTACTTTTATTTTTTCCTTACTTCGTCTCATTTCGCAGCTCGGACCAGTATGTTGAGAAGAGAATCGCCCAAGCAGCGACCAAATTGAGTAAAATGTCTCCCAACAAAATACAAAATAATTTACATTTTGAGTTTAACATAGAGTTTTAATTCGATATTTTATTCATTGTTTTATAAGTAACTGTGATTAGAAAATTATATATCTATTATAATAACAGAAAAGAAAGTAAATAGTAGGTTTTTCAATTTGATGGAAAAATTAGAAAAATAGGTAGGTATGCCAGTTCTATTTGTTGAAATGAAATTAAGCACCTATTATTACCTACCTATTACAAAACATATTTAGGAGGGACTGAAAAATATGTAGTTGAAGAAAAGATTTAAAATGAAGAATTTTAGCAGGTACAAAAAAATAAAGTTTATTTTTATATTTCTTTATAGGTATAATTTAATTTGTAATATTTTTTCTTAAAATTAAACTACAAGATTACCATTAGTTGTATGGATTTCCTAATTAAATAAGGGTTCTTTCTTCAGGTAAAATGTAGCAAAGTTCTGAAGTACGATACGATATGTTTGCAGACAAGTGTTTTGAAATGAAATAAATCAAATCTATACGAATTTTGTCTCCACTAACAAGATGTTATATTCAACAGTCGAAAGTGTAAACTTGTGGGCAACAGCTTATTAAATGTATGTAGAAGTCCAAGAAAGTGCAATGGTACCAGCTTTTACTATAATAATAATGGTTTTCATCATTCTCCTGTTTTTTTGTAGATAGGATTTATAATTGTTGCTTAAATTCCACATTGTGTATCAGAATATCTTTGGTCTTCTTGAAAACATATTTTTATACAATATAAAGCAGATGGTATATTTTTTTGAGACATCCTTCAAGCCTCTCGAAAACTAAATGTTTATTTGCAGGTAAGATAATATGTATCTTAATTTTGTATGATCATTTATTGTATAGACAAATAATTAAATAAAAATTATTAAGGCATAAAAAAGATAATTTGTAACTTTGTGTCAGCAGAAGGATTTCCTACACCCAATTTAATATATTTTTTACAAACAAATAAAATATCTTTAGTATGATCGGTAGATATTTTTAATAATTCAGCACTACATATGTTTCGAAATCTTATGGTGCAATCACAGCTTTTTAAAATTTAAAAAAACATTTAGGAACATAAACACTTTAAAATGATCATGAACGAAACCCATATTTTGTGATAGTGTGTAGGTAGCTTACAACTAGTTGATTAAATTAAAATACACCTTTTACACATTCGCAGAGTTTAATATGTGTAAGTGTAGTTATAATATTTGCAGTCTATTTTATAAACTACATTTAGTTGAGTTGCTTTCTTGAGTTTGGGTTTAAAATTTAAAAATAAGGTTTCGTTTATGAGCAATTTTTACATTATATCTAGAGAATATTTTTGACACTTGTTTGGAAAGTCCTTTTACATATAGCAATTTAATGTTTAAAAAAGGGTGCCACACCAAATGTTACAGTGATAACACTTTATGCTTTTGACTATTTAAGTACCAAGCTATTTATTTAAAATAATAAAACAAGGTATTTGTTTTAGGTTAAATAATGAAAGTTTTGGAGGCCACAAATTATGGACATATTCAGATGGCAATAGCACTTTTAAATATATCCAAAATATTTTGTAGTTTTAAATGTTAATTAACAATTTTGTAAATGGTTTATTTTCAAATAAATAAAATTTACTTTAATATTTAGTTATATTTTAATCATTTTGATTAGAAATTAATTAATTTTTAGTTTAAAAAAAAAATTAGTAATAAAGTTGTATTTTTTTTTAAGTAGAACACCAAAAAAGCAATATTTACCCATTTATAATATTGCGGAAAAAATGCTACCATTCCTGAGGCTTAAATATAACGATTTAACCCAACTTATATCAGTCCAAAAGTGGATGATTTCAGAAATACAGAGTGTTAAAAGTTCAATTTAGTTTTTCATAAATCATTTTTTTAATAATGTATTTTTAAAATATTTGGTTGGGAGGGGTTTGTGGGGTAAAATATTTAAAGCTGCTCCCATTTTTATTGTAAAATTTAAAGGACGCCTTTTTTATAAATCCAGATTTCTCAAAAACGGCTGCTCAAATCTACTCTTACCACTTATACCTTGCAGAACAAGAATTTTTAAGTTAAATACAGACTGGCGCTTAAATGTGTGCAAGATACAACAATTTTACAATAAAAATGAGAGCAGTTGCAATTTTTGTATATTACACTGTAGTTTTGTAATTTTTTTTAATATGGGTTAGAAAAACAACATATGAATAGTAGTATCTTTATTTTGAAAATTTGTTATAATATTTTAATTAATAATAAAAGTTTGAAAAATAAAACAAAAATACATAAGAGGTGCCTATACAACATAATAAGTAAAAAGACAAAGTACATCTTGACATTTACATTGAATCAGAAACAAAAAACCCTAAGTACTCAATATGTTAATCTACATCAGAAGATTCGTTGTGTTTTTAGCTGCCACCTGATTTATTTG
The DNA here is from genome assembly GCA_927349885.1 of Psylliodes chrysocephalus. Taxonomy (NCBI): domain Eukaryota; kingdom Metazoa; phylum Arthropoda; class Insecta; order Coleoptera; family Chrysomelidae; genus Psylliodes; species Psylliodes chrysocephalus. The sequence goes on from OV651822.1 coordinate 41,012,612, forward strand.
TGCCTCTATCAATTCTATGGGATTTAACTCGCAGTGATATGGGGCAGCCACTACACAACTTTATTGGTTTCTTTAGCCTTTACATCGACAACATTCAAATTATGTGCATCTTTATGTTGCCAAATTAGGTGTAAAAGTTGATATCACTTCATATTTAAGTAAATTTAATATTTTTAGTTTTGTAACCATTCCTGTCAGATTTTCTTGTTAACAAAGGAATTTTTTCGACTATGATATGATATATTTTCCATGACAATCATAGCATAATTAGAAAACTTTGTAAAAAATGTAGAAAACCAATTCTAAAATACTTCGGATTTCGTCTCGTCAAGGTAAATGCATTTTCTACCAAATCTTCAGAATTAGCACGTATATTAAGGCACCTGCTTTTGGCTTTTCAGGCCTGTTGATAAACCTTATTATGATCTTCATCAAAGTAGAAGCTTGGTCTGTTTTATTTTCTATATTGTTTGATGGATTTTAAATCTACGTATATAGTGTTCTATCAATACACTTTGACAATTTCTTTTCAAATATCTAAAAAAATATATACATAATAAATAAACAGTACATTTGACTGGTCAAAGATACAAACTTACTTAGTTATTATATCTCAAGAAAGTATATAAAGATGAATAATATATTTGTGGCAAATCTAAATATTTCAATTCTTGCAAAATTTTATTCAATCTAGATAACTCATTTTTGAAAAAGAAATCATGTACTAATCTTCGAATAGCATTTATCATCATCATAATCAAATGTTTTTAGAACTCCTCGTCTTCCATAAATACTTTTTAGACTAGATATTGTTCCATTATTGCGGTATTATTTCAATAATCGGTAAGTAGTTGACTTTGACCTGTAAGAAAAATATTGAGTATTTAATATTATTTTTAATTTGAAAGTAATGAGTAAAACTTACTGGTAGCTTGAGAAATTTTGGATATAACATCAACAATTTTGGTTTTCGTATTATTATTCAATACCTATTTGTACATATTTATTATTTACTGCTTTTCTGAGAGACGAATAGCCTAAACTCATTCGTTTTCGTTGTTTTGATGGACTCCGCGAGGAACTGTTATAATAGTATTCGATGTAGAAGGATCCATAATCGTAAAAATTCAATACAATTGCTTACTAAAGTTTTGAAAAGAACTGTTATTAAAAAAATAAAATAAAAAACTAAGTAATAATGATGAGATATCAAAGCAATAACAAAACTTAAATTATAAAATGTCAGAATCGAAAATAGAACTGTCAACCCCTGTCAACAGTAGCTAAAAAGTGATGTGTGAAACTGACTTCAATCTGACCAATTAGAAGTCTACAGAATTGCCAACTTAAATTCAAATCGCTCCTCTTAGTTTAAAAACAGAGTATAGTAAACGTAATTAATTATTCGTAATTTTTCTATTATATTTTTTTTAATATATTTTGGAAGGACAAAATTTAACGAAGCATAAAATTTTATATATTTACAAATACTATAAAACACCTGTCACTTTCCACAAAAAAAAAAATTAGTATGAAAGTTCAAGTCGTATTTGCGCAATAGCATTTTTTATTTTAAAACTTTTTTTTTAGATATTTATTGCGTTACTTTTGGAGATACATTAGGAGAAAAAGTGTTACATAAAAGTAACCTATACATTTTTAAACTCTTTTTTCTGGAAAGAGAAAAATTATATTCTTTCTTCTGATGTTCTTTGTTTATAAAAATTATGTTGGCAAACAGCAACACTATAGCTCGCTCCAGGCATACTAATGTGTTAAATTGTTTTAGGATATAAATAAAATATGGCGCGAGTTCGGCTCGTAGGTCATACCCTAACCCAAAATGTTTTATATAAAACATTTAGATAATTATATATCTTTTTAAAATTCAAATAAAAAGTAATTCTCTTTAAATTTTATGAAAATCATTCCATACATGTCCTTGCTGTTTTGTATATTCTTTTAACAATTAAACTACCGATATTATAAAAACTCTTAACACTGTAAAACATTTCAAAAATAAAAATATAAACACGACCTAACAATTATAAAATATTAGATTTTAAAAAACTAATATACATAACTTATCAGAATATTTTCTGCCATAATCCTTTCCCTGTCGACGGGAAGAGGCCACCGTAGTAGTCTACGAACCGCATAGACACCCAGGTATTTTTAAAATTGTTCATTTTTGCCAAAATCGAGATGGAAAACTAAAAACACTGTTGAGATACTATAGGTATTGATAGTTCCATATATGAGTAAAACAACGTTTCATATTAAATTACTACTACTACTTATGATTGAAAGAATAACGTACAATTTTATTAAATATTTTATAAATGTCTAAACCTACTAATCTACCAAAATTAAAATATACAATGCTAATTATAAGCGTCGCGTCGCCCTGAAATGTTGGCGCATCAGAGACTCAAAGATCGGAGGTTCAAAGCCATTCAGACCATTTTGGGAGACCAGTCAGTAAAGTCAGAGGAGGGTTAAAATAAATTGTTGGGTTGAGTGGCATCAAACAGTTTTCTGAGTAGCAAATAATGGGTCCTATGATTGAACGTTTACGTTATCCGTAACGTACAGGTTAGGCCGAATTTTAAAAGTAACGAGGCAAGTTCGTATGATGGAAACCTGTTAAATTAGAATCTAACAGGCGGAAAATAACAGTAATGTGTTGGAAAAAGTTTTCCATCGTACGAACTTGCCTTGTTACTATTAAAACTCGGCCTAACATGTACGTTACGGATAACGTAAACGTTCAATCATAGCACGCAATATACGGGAGTAACGAGCCTGCAATATCTGGTTACCGCTTGGAGATTATAAATTACTATATTTTTTCCCTATTTTGTTTGCTGATAACATTAGGTAACCTTATTAACATATTATTGCCGATTTACTTGCAGGATCCATTTGTTCACTTATTTCAGCTCATGTATGGTTTCCTTCAGCACTTTACTTTTTTAATAAATCAATTATTTATGTTAAATAATTTAATAATGGCTTTAATTAATTTTGTGTATTTTATAAAACAATTTTCAAAACACCAATTGTTAAACATACTTTCGACAAACTTTCTCTTACAGGCCTGATGGTGATCACTGGCCCTAACTAGTCATTACAAATTATTTCATATTATAGATTTTTGTTTTTCTTTCCATTATTAATTTTGTTGAATACTTATTTAATATTTTAGAGAAACAAACGTTTACAAAATTTCATTAACATTAATGAGCAGATAAATACAAAGCACTTTAAAATATAATCTAAAAAGTTTCGATATTAATAATTTTGTAAATTAAGTCCAGTGGTTTGCGCTCCGTGTCCACTGTGGACCGTATCGTCGTTCTAAAGCTTGAATTTTCCTGCAGGATAGCGGGATAACATGCATGCCATTCGGACGAGATCTACGAGTATGGGTTTGTTGTACCGCCAAAAGTCCTCTTTATCGTCCTGCTGAGACAGTTTTATGCTAATACCGGGTGGGTCAAGTTATATTATTATAGACGTTCTCTTTATAAAGCTACGGAATTAGATATATTCTAAATTGGTGCTTTTTTTTAGAAAATATTAGAGAAGTTAACTCGTAAATAAAATTTAACTTCATTTAGCGTCAGCAATTTTCGTATTTTGTACTCTCTTTTCTTTTTACTTCGTCAAAATAATCATTTTGTAAAGCTACGCTGTTATAATATCATTAAACACTATTGGAAATATTAATTTTATAGTGTAATTTTTATCGAAACTTGCATTAATACTTAGCTAAATGTAGGCTAAAATAACAAAATCAATAGATTATTCTTCTTGAGCAATATTTGAACATAGAGGAAGGTAAACTGTTCATCCTGCACCAGCCCCTCCTTCTTTTTCTTATTAATAATAAAAATGTCAAAATTATTAATTTAAATTTATCCCTCAAAATAATTGAAAACCACTAATCTTAATTAAATTTAAAAGATTAATCAAAAATTAACCGTCAAACTAATCCCCCAATTTTCTTGCTGCTAATTATTATTATGAGAATAACAAATTTTAAGGTGAAGGGTGAGAAAAAGTCCTTTATATCTCACAAGGAAAGTCAATGTTTAATTGTTTAACAAAACATTGAGTGCGACCGGTTTCGAAGTGTCATCACTTCATCTTCAGGCTCGCCTAGTGGAAAGGAGAATATGTGGTGTAAGGTGTGTTAACTTGGAAACAAAACGATATATAAAATAATAAAAAAGATAAAACTCACCATACTCTCCATCCACTAGGGAATACTACAAAAACAAGTTTCATCAATTTTGGGTTGAAATAAATTGTAAAATGAACCGATTTACACGTAATAAAAAGTTAAAAATATTTGAAAAAACAAATATTAGTCAATTATAGTAAAAATTTAAAATATTCAAGACTATACAAAAAACAAATTACATACATTAAACAGATTAAAAGATAAGGCCTATTTTAAACATTGTTGTTTTTTAAAAAACTAACATTTTTTGAAAGGAGACCTGTCAAGTTAAGGCCTCTACAGGTGGTGGTAAGTATTATAACGAAAAAATTCTTGGGTAAACTTATGACAGGGTATAGTTAATAAGATGTAAACTATGAGTGAAGAATTATTTATTATCTATTATATAAGATTTGGGCCATGAACCAATCACCAAGTGTATGTGATGTTGTAGGAAGAAGAAAGAAGAAGAAATGACTGGGTTAACTGTTGTGAAGCAACTGAAGAATAAAAGAAGAAAATGACGCATGTGGAAATCAGACAATCTAACCTAATCTTTAAAAATATACGAACATTATGCCATGGATGGGAATGACAAAGAAGGAAGTCATGTGAAATTAGCACGAGTTAAACAAGAACTAGCTAAATCCTTAAGAAGTGTTGGGAAAGAATACATCAGTATACATACAAAAAAAGTTGCCTTAGCCAAATTCATTAAAGTGAGATGCAACAGTGAAGTTTGTTTAAAATAGGGTCGACATTGATGAAGAAAGGAAGATAATATTCGTCATACCATAAAGAGATAAGCAATGTGAATATGCAAAGACAATTTATAGTAAGGCATACCAAAGTAGGTGAAGTTAAACAAAAGACATTTAAAAAAGAATAATCTAGACGACAGAAAACAATATTTTATTACTTGACAAGACTTAGTAAACAGACAATGGTCTGTACAAAGTTCTTTCTAGGTACACTTGGTATCTCAGAGAGGACTGTTAGAACAGCACTAGAGAAAGTCAATGGCGGTATTGTTGCATCAGATAAGCGAGGAGGCAGACAATCAGAAAACGTTAAAAATAGAGACTCAGCTATTCACACAGCCATAGAAAATCACATTAACAAATTTCCAAGGGTAGAATCCCATTACTGCCGAAAAAAGAGTACACGAGAATACCTTCATTCCGATCTCAGTATTTCAAAAATGTATTCGTTATTCTTAGAAGAACTGACAGCAAGCAATGAAATACCAAGCATCACTAATTATCGAAACATTTTTGTACTAAGAACTTGTCCTTCCACAGGCCAAAGAAGGATCAATGCTCACTGTGTATGACATACAAACAAGGTGATGAACATACAAAATCACAATTAAAATATCTTTATGAGAAACACATTTCAGAGAAATTGAAAGTAAGAGTATTAAAGAACGAATACAAACTCAGAGCTACTACTGACGAAAAATTCGTATGTGGTACCTTCGACCTGCAACAAGTTCTTTATTTACCAAAATTCAATGACGTTAAGGTTTTCTACAAAACACACTTATCTAGTTTCAATTTAACCTATTATGATATTGCTACCAAAAAATGCAAATGCTTTTCATGACATGAGGGTATCAGTAAAAGGGGATCGTGTGAAATAGCAACATGCATTTATAACGTTCTCCAATCATACTATGATAATAATGTCAAGATCGTCTTGCTGTAAAGTGACGGATGTGAAGGACAAAATAAAAATTCTGTTATGGCAGCTATGCTGTTATTGATGGTGGTGCAAAGCAGAAACATAGAAACGATAACTTTGCGTTTCTTCGAGTCCTACCACGGTCAAAATGCACATAGCTGCATATCTAATGCTATATCTTATGATGGAGACCTCTTTTTACCGTCGAAACTGCTACCTTTAAAATGGCCAGGTGTCGAAATCCATACGATGTACGTGTACGAATTCAAAGATTTCTAAGATTTCAAAAAATTGCCCCAAGACTTGCGGATCTTACAAAGCAGAGATGTTGCTGTTAAATGGAGTGAAATAATAGAGATCAAAGTATGTAAGCGGAATCCCAACACAATCTTTTTCAAAACGAGTCATCTTCAAGAGGAGTATCTATTAATAAACCTGAACAGACACAAGATGAATTTATCCAGCTGAATTGTTTAAATCCTAAATCAAACAAGATAAGCAAGAAAAAGTATATGGACCTAATCGCCCTACATCAAGGGAAAACCCCAACTATCAAAGTAGAGAAGCACAAAAAGTTTTATGAGTCACTTCCTCACAATAATAATGATGATTAAAATACTTTGGAATACATTATCTCCTTTTTTTTTTAATTTTCTATCTTTCAGTAATTTTTATGTTTTTACGAATATCACGTTATATTTTCATGAATTAAGGTTAGAATTCAAACATTTTTTATTACCTATTTCATCTGTATTTTGGAGTGAAAAAAAAAAATAAAATAAATCACAAAGTGACGTATCTCACTTAAAATATATATTTTTTTTAAATTTGAGCTTAGCAACTTTGAAATCATTAGCTCACATCCATTGACTACTCCTATAGTATTCATCTACAACGAAATAATTGCAACAGTTGCTCTACTTGTCACGCTAAAAGTTGAAAATATGAGATACGTCACTACGTGTTTTGAGAAACGACATATCGTCGTTAATATCACGAAGTGACGTAACTCGAAAAAATTGAAAATTGAGTTAAGCCACATACTATGTAAAAAAGTATACTCTGCAATATCTCGAAATTGTGTATCTCATTTCAATACATTTATTAAAATAGCACGTATCTAACCGGTGTATCTGACAATTTCACGAAGAGATGTAACTTTATAAAAAAACTTTAAAATGCTCTCTTGTAAATCGACTTACGTCACTTCGTAATATTGACGACGATATGTGACATTCCTGTCTAATTGGGAAAACATATCACTGTATATCAAGTTGAATTAAATGCAATTTAATTGTTTTTAAGGAAGAACTTAAGAAACAAATACAAAACCAAATTATCTTGATTTTCACAGGTAGTCAAACAGGCCCCAGAATCAAGTCAAAGCTGATCGGGAATTGCCTTGAAAATACCTATGAGTCTGACAATTCACCATAAGGTAAAAGTAGCTTAAGTACCAGGACATAAAGATATCAAAAAAAAAATAAATAAAAATGTTGATAAAGGCGCCAAATAGGGAGCAGAACTACCATTAACAGGACCTAAAACTTTATCTGGAATAAGCAACTCGACTAACCAACTCGACTAACCAAACTCACGGGCAACAGTTTAGGGGACACATAATTATAAAGTCTATGCTAAGGAGACCAAATCCACGCATGACTCTTGAGGAACTGCAGCTCGCAAGGCCTTGGATATCTATAATTGTGAGAACACTTCTTGTAACACCTTTATGTGTTGGGATTACATAATGATCTTACTGGAAAAAGAAGATACCTCGTACAACATTATCTTTAAAACATACCCGTTTCGGTCTAAAACCGGAAAAAGTGCTCTAGGAATTTTTGGTAGGGAACCTAGTAAACTGACTATTCAATTATTGTAGGAGAGGAAGGGACACAGGGGACCGCTTAAGAAATATTAATATATTATTAATATATTTTTAACGTGATACTTGTTATTTTATCTATTGGTTATAGTGTTTTAAGCTCAATTGATTTTGGGAGTGGGTCAGGTTATTAAATAACTCGTATTACCTTGAAAAAGAAGTTGGGCACCACTATATTTAAAACTTACTATACTTCACTATAGATTAATTATAAAAATATAGAAAATGACTACCCATAAAGATATTATATTTAAACAAAGTTTTAGATAAGGTAGTAACAAATTCTAATTCACAGAGATTTACTTAATTCAAATTTAGATGATTGATTGAAAAAACTTATCTGTTGTAACAGGAGGTAGTATATAAGGAGTGATGTATGGAATTCTAGGCCTTCTTCAAAGGGATTCTTATTCTTAATTCTGGACTCGAACGATCTATAGGTGAACCAAACCTCAGTCTTTAGATGGCACCAAAATCTTAGGTATAAATCTTCATAAACTTAAATCTCCATAAACTTTTTGATATAACTTGAAATAAACCGTCTAGATATAGCCAAGCTAAAAGGAAAAGGTAAAAATGTTAAGAAAGAAAATAGAAAATTTGCACAGGACCCAGATAAAATGCCTTTAACTAATAATTGAACAATTTAAAACTATCAACTGAATAATTTCACAGAGGCTAAAATTAATATGAAAAGGAAACATCTTATTTAACATATTTAAACATAGAAAAGCATAATATTTTACTCCAAACAAAATAATATATAAAATTATACAAAACGTGTTATTCATGTGTTATTCAAGTGTTATTTATGTGTTGAGGTTATGTTTAAAATTTTACATTTCGTTTAAGAAATTCTTGTACAAAATATATATATAACAATATATCGGTATTAAATCTTACCTCATAAAATCAGACGGAATATACGATAGATAAAAATTATTTAGTACATCGGATGACCCAGATAATTTAAAATCAACTGATTCGTTGACAGATACAAATCAAAATGAAATAGAAACTTTTGACACAAGGCATAAACGACAAATGACATTTGAGTAGAGATGTTTGTGTCAAAATAACGAAAACGGTTCCAACCGTTACAATTTTCCAAAAACCAAATTAATAAATACGAGCAAACCTTACTAATTATAGTATGTACATTACTTTAACGATTTTCAACCGTAAATTTTATATTAATAATAATTAGACGAAATTATAGCCATTTTATTGATAGTTTACGCTGGTCCTATGTGCCCCTTGGTACTGTTACACAGAAGACCCAGTACTGGGACACAGGGGACATGCCTAATTATTAATTTTAAAATAGGGTTTTAACAAAAAGACATTAAATAATGTTTGCAGACATCATATAATATAGAACTTAACACTTGAGTATTTATTTAACATGTTTTACTTTTGACTTGAATATTAGGAACAGTTTAAACAAATAAATTCTTGCTCATCCTCCGACACTTCTGCGCAAGCATCATGTGCCCAACCACAATTCTGGAACTGAATTCATCCCTCCCCTGCCTTTGATTCGCCATACCGGCTTAGACAATAAATGCATATGGTCTTCCTCTTCACTATCACTGCTTGAAACCTCTACGACCTTTTTTCCACGGTTTTTTTTCTTTTAAATTGCTTTTTTTCGGCACTTTCAATTATTTTTCTTTTTACACTTTCAGTAATTTTTCTTTTTGCGCTTTCAGTATTTTGTTTTTTTTTGCTTCTTTTTGCAATAAGCAGGTTTTAAAATGGGGAACTCTTCGGCATGCTGTAAATTCTGGTATTTGTTTTTGCAGGCATCTGACTTTGGCTTTGGAGAAACTTTCAAGTTAACATATTTGAACGAAGTGTAACTGCAGCTTAGCTGGGGTTCCTTAAATACCTCTTCAGTTTCAGGTTGGTGGTTATCTGGGACATTTTCCTTGGCTAATTTATTTAGTCCTTCAGTTTCTTTCTCCACCGGAACTTCTGTGACTTCAGCAGGCAGAAAATATTCATCTGGAAATATTTCATCGTCAAATGGATAAATTCCTGTAGTTTGAAAACCTTTTACGGTTTTATCCATAGTGGTAATTTGAATAAATGCATTCGAAAAAATGTCAACGATGTCATAAAATAACATGCGAGATCCAGGGTTAATGTGTGCCATAAATCACATTCCTTTTCATACTGGCTCAAAGACAGTGCAATCAAGGGGATGCAGTCGATGACTGGTATGGGGTAGAAGAGAAACCAGTATAATAATATTTTCTCTTGCTTTATTTATTGCAGCTATAATTATCGAGGATTAATAATATTTTATTGTTCGGGTCGGGTTTCACATGGTTTATAAAGTGGTCCAAATACTTGACGAAATGATCGGAATCCATTCATCCGGAACCATTCACATAACCAACTTCACCTGGTGAACACCCTTCCAAGAATAATATGTTCATTCGCTGCCAGGGAAAAATAAAAATGGTGCAATGTATGATCCTGCAGCTGAAATTCCACAAAATTGCAGTTACATTAAAACCCCCTTCAGTGTTTACTACCCGCCTTACTTGTTTCTTTCCTTTTTGTGCTAATATTTTTCTGGAAACTGGTACCGAATTTACCCCAGTTTCAATAATGTTGTATATCTGGTCGGGTCGAATATTATTGGCCTCCAAAACTGATCGTACAACATCATAGGACTTCTGAACTTGTGGTTTATTAAATCCTATCGCTCGTGCTATGCTAGTGGATTCAGTAGCTCTAATAGCAAGTTGAGGATTTCTTTTTTTAACCCTTACAACCAGTCACTACCAGCCAGTTTCGCAGTTTTGTTAAATGGATGATTTAACTGCATATTTTCTACCAATTCAGTTGCGAAACGACGAGCATCTAATGGTATTATTCCATTATGCTTCACTAAATCCCTCTCTGGCTGTTCGGTAAACACTTGTTTGAAACGGTCGTTCCTAGGAATTCTTGGCAGTAATGGGTTAATTTTTAGTCGCAAAATACAACCCTAGGTATAATAAACAGTTTAGATGCTGCTCGAACCGAAGTTTTCTTCCGGTTTATCATGTCCAATGCTTTTGTCATTTTATCCTCCGTCCACGAGGATTCTGGTCGTTTTTTTACGTAGTTACGTATCATCTAAAAATAACAAACATTTACAATGTAGGTACATAAATAAATGGTTGTAAACAAAAAAAAAGGGTCACATACTAAATGGGGTAGAGAGGACCGCATTGCTCCTCTGTACCCCAGACCGCACTGATCCTCTCTGTACCAGTGTCTCAATTAAATTTAAAATGGCTGTTACTTGACTGAACATTTGTTTATAAATACGACAACCAGCTTATTTTACAGGAAAATAGTCATGTCTTGATTGGGTATAATAAAATATAACAATGTGTAAATAATTACGCGTTAATTTTACTTGATCAAGATATAAGATTTAACATTACTTACATTTAAAATTTTATTTTATTTACGGTGACCTTTACACTATATCGACAATGTTGGAACTGAAACACTATAGGAAATGCACTACTATCTTGCTTTTGTAACAAAATAAATCGGGTGAACCTATGTGCCCTGCCGGTCCTCTGTGCCCCCTCCTCACCTACCTGAATACGAAGAAAGAAGGGGAATACAGTAGATCCAAGATACCGCAGTGTTCTGAGCTATATCTAACCACACCTGCTTATAACCGACAGAGATGAAGATAAAGAATCCATTTGTCTTAAATATTTAGCAGATACTAAAATGGCTTATTACACATTGTAATCTGCTTTTATCTCTTCGTTCCAGATTATATCCCGGTATTAATTAGCTTTCTCTTTCTACTAGATTTCGCAACTTTGGTACTACATTTTAAATTTCTCCACTTTTTACAGCATTATCTGTTCCTGTCCATTAATAATAACTAGGATATTTTAAAGCTTTCGCTCGAATAAAGAAATAAATCATTAATATGGGTAAAAATAATCGTATACCAAAGTTATTATTATTGATTTTGTTGTTTACATACAGTATGTGTCCCAAAAGAAAGTATCAATTTTTAATTATTCGAATGCTTTTGTTTTTATTTACTTCGATTCTCTGTATTTTTACTCATTACCGAATATTATTCAAGGTGGTTTGTAGGTTCCTAAGATGTTATTACCGGGTCTTGATTTGAAGAGCCATATCATTGGCGAATAAAACTACTGGTGTAGATCCTCATGATGATAGGTGGTCATGGAATATTCAATAAAACATTGGTAGTTGTATTAAATAAGTCAACTATAAGTAGATACCGCAAATGAAGGAAAAAATACTATATTATGTCTCAATTCAATAAGTTATAAAAGTAATTTTAAAAAACCGACTTCAAAATCGTGCAAATGCCGTTACCACATCTTAACCAAATTTATATGGGACCACCCCTGAGGTGCCTTCTTACTAACAAAAAAAGAATCATAAAAATCGGAGAAGGTGGTAAAGAATTACCGCTAAACATACATTAAAAATGAAGAGCTTCTAATGGACCCAATTATTAGTTTTGACCAAATTAATATGGGACCACCCCTAAAATACTCCCCTTCTAACAAAAGAAATCATTGAAATCGGACACCGTGTTAAAAAATTATCGCTGAACATACATAAAAAAAATATTACGACGAATTGAGAATATCCTCCTTTTTTGAAGTCGGTTTTAAAAAGGAGCTACTACCGGTCGTATGTCATTAAGATGTTTCCTGATATAGTATTAAAAATAATATGACCTAACTCTATATCAGAATATACAGTAGTCCAATTTATCATCTTTCTCTACCTTACTGAGATGAAACGATATAGACGAGCTGGACTACATCAGTAGCAATTGAATCCAAGAAGAATCGACTACAACATGTAGAAATCAGTAGACAGTAGGAAGAGCCAGTGTTGTCGTAATTTGTTTTTATTATTTAATTTAATATTGATTAGGTCATTAAGATTTTTTCACTTAACTAGAATATTTTTAAATTATGTTTGGTTAAAAAATGATTAACCGTTAATTTTTTGTATTTTTAATCAAAAATATTAGAAAGTGAATATTTGGAAATGATAGTTATCTAAATACCAATCTGATACTTATCATCACAGTTTTAATTTTCTTGTCAAAACTTTTCATATAAAGTGATGTCAGTGTGTATTGAGTGAAATAATGTTCCGATTATTTCTTTCAGGTTTACGATGGATCAAGACATTTTAAAGTACCAAACGGACCAGGTTCGCTGACCAAAAGTATTTTTATATTACCAGCTCTCCTACTTTCAAAAACAATATAGGTATATATTGATTTCAATACCAAAATAATAATAATAATAATAATAATAATAATAATAATGAACATAATAATGACATATAGAACTTTTCGTAACCCATTACATAATGTTCAACTTTATGTTACTAGTTACATAAAGAAGATTATTTAGATACTTGCTGCAATTACAACTCAAAATTAGAAAAAATATGCTTATTGCAAAAAAAAACATAATTAACAAACAACTCAATTTCTACGATTAATTATATTAATTACCAAATGAAATAAATCTTTGTTCAAAGAAAAAAAAAGAATAAAAATTTCAACTCGATGATGAACAATATACAGACAAGTTGTATTATCCATAATTGATTAATTCTAATTTGATATAAATACCAATAATTGTAAGATATTCTTTGAAATATGCGACTTACAGGTCATATACGATGATTTGATACAAATAAGATTTTAATTAGTACATTTCTAAAATTTTAATTTTTTATAGTAAAAAAATTCCATGGTACCAATTTATACAGGTACAAAATTTTTAAAACGGAAAGTATATCTTACAATGATTTGAACAAAATATAATAGGAACATGCACATATTAGACAGAGATAGCTGTAGCTCATCACGCATAGATCTGTTTCTGATATTATGTAGTGGGGGTGAGTAGAAGTTGAAGTCAAATCGATGCTCCCTCTCAGTGGCCTCTCTCTGTACATGTTTTTTTTTAATTTATTTAACTCATTGAAAATTCTGTACCTGTATGTTAAATTTACAAAATACATAAAATACATATTGCTCAAAAAAGTATTCATTTAGTTTTAGGAAATTATTTTGAAATTGAAATTGTAAATTAAACGTTTAAATTATCTGAATGTCAGTGATAATACCTACTTATTTGGAATCTTCATCAATACCCGCATGCCACGTGACTAAATTCTTGTTATTAGTTGGCTAAATTAATAACTTCAGTAGTAACCCTAAAACAATGATACTGACCCATTTGATAGAACTGATACATAAATTGTTATAACAATCACGAAGAATGGCCTTTTCCATTAAATTTCTTGTTTTACCAGATAATGTGGGATACAGGTCTTGTTGAAGGCTTGTTAAATGTCAAAAAATTACTATAAAATTTTAAATCTTCAAATCAAAAGAAAAAAAAAGTACATTAAAATAATAAATAGAATAGCAAGTTGAAAACTATTTCTTTGTATATGAGCGGTCTATCAAACAGATCAATTTGCTAATGTTTTTTTTTGCTAATTTAGCTTACTTCTAGCAAGCAACCAACAACCAATTTTTTTCTAGTTCTTAAAACAGAGGGCGAGCTTTTTTCTGCACATGCGGCACTTCTTTATACAGTAGTACCTCTTGGGACTCCAGCCAAAATAAGTTTCAGTACTCGTCCTAATATTTTACCATAGAGTGTCGTCTGCCATTACAGGTTTTCAACAATGTTAGAGGGGTTTATGCCAAGTAACCGTTGCTAATAGATAACCCTAATGCAAGACGTTGAGAACCTTTTATACCCGCCGATCTTTCAAATATATATTTAAGTTTGAATGAAATACGTATATTTTAATTTGTATCTAATTCTTTCTTGATATTCTCCATTACCCACTCCACACGAAAAAAACAGTGCCAAATAAATTATATACTTGAAAAAATACAATTGCCATAGTTATTTTTTCAACTATTTTAAAAAATAAATCAATTACCATAAGTAAAAGTATGTTTCCTAAAATGAGGATTTTTAAAACCCCTGGTAAACGGTTAACTTAACTTGGACACTAGTTTGCCTACGATAAATGAAAAATGTTTCCGAATGTTAACTTTTACTTATGGTTAAAAAACATTCACTTACGGCTAGCGACTGCTTCAATAAAGTAAGTCCCGATCATCACCGAAACATCAACGAACTAAGAGTCGAATAATCCGATTTATTATTTGCTATTTGCGTTAAGTTCTTAAGAGCGTTATCCATGTGTTAAAATTAACTTTAAAGTAATTCCAAGATTCCAGGCCTATTTTTTAATATTTTTTTATGAAATTTGGCATGCATATTTATGGAGTCGTACATAATGCGGTTTCTAATTTTGGTACTGATTGTAAAATCCAATTAAAAACAAATTTTATGAAACATTTCGTTTACTCCACGCACATGGGAAATGAACATACAAGATATGGCTTAGAAAAAGAACAAATAGCACTAAGTCAATTTTCAGAAAAATTTATTATGCATGTCGAAAATTGTGGTTTTGTTTGTCGATCTGGATTTATGTTATTTTGGTGGCTAGTCCTAATGGCCTGGTAGGAATTGATTGTATAATTGAAACTAAATGCCCTGCTTCTGCTTCAAAGTTAACATCGCATGATGCAATAAGGCAAACAATTATAAAATATGTAATAATTGACGACAATAATAATATACATTTGAATCAAAACCAGAACTATTTCTACCAGGACCAGGGCCAGCTTCACATAACAAAAAGGCAATGTTGTTTTTTCATGATGTGGACCCCTCTGGGTTTTTTAGTGGAAACAATTGAACGAGACAATAATTTCTGGCATAACACAATGCAAAGAAAACTCCAGTGTTTTTATATAAATTATTGTGTTCTCCCAGAAATAATCGACGGGGGTTATAACGGGGATTAGAAATACGAAATCCTCCTCGAAATGATGCTCAATAATGAGTAGTATGGATCGTTATAAATGTGAGCATAGAAAGTTCTGTTAAAAAAAAAAATGTTAACTAAATATTCTTTATCTGTTGACAATCTCGTACATACCTGCGATTGTCTACATATAGGTAATTTACAATTATTGATTTTGTTTGCAATTAAATCATAATATTTTAATATTATTTTTAAAATAAATCTATATATTTTATGTTTTTGGGTCATGCTATTATTTTATAATATTTTCTGAAACTTGCGCTCGATTAGTTTACAATCTACGGTGATGGAAATAATAGTAATATTTAATAATAACTGATTTTTGTTTTTTTCATGTCATAAAAAATGTCTGACCTACATAGGTACTGAAAAATGTCTAAGTGGCCGTTTCATATACTACTTATTTACGTAATACCTATAGGGTCTGATTTGGTTCTGCGCCAATTTTTATCATCTCGAGCAATAAGCGACTTTTATACTAAATTTTACTCTACTAAAAACTAAAAGGCACACCCGAATTCGACTTGAATATCTCTCAAACATCCTACAGACATCGAGCGCGCAACGTTGCCAAATTGCTCTAAGAGGTACTGCGTCGCGTATTATTTAGCAGATTTGAAATCTGGGTTAGGAGCGTACTGGATAACGCTCTTAAGTATGTTTGTATTGTCTTTGGTACAGGACGATCACAATTCAAAGAGCAGCTTAGGTCAAGGTCATACACCATTTTCATGGAGTGCTATGTAGCGTATAGGGTTTTGTGATAAGTGAATGTATCAGTATTTGTTTATAAGTGTATTTAAAACATTGCCATTTTAAGTATAATAATAATAATAATACTATCTCTATTCAACCCTTTACGAGTGAATTTTAACCCCAGAAACAGAGTTTGTCGTTATTATTATTATTATTAGGTAAGTTATATATTTTGATACATGAATCGTGTATTTTTGTCTGTCATATTTTTAATCTTTTTATATTGTGTCTTTTCATATTTTTGTAACAGTTGATATTATTTTAAAACACCTGATTACTCAAATTTTTATAAATGTCATTAGTACATATAGCCTGTAGTCTATTAGCATAATAATAAAGGTTTATAATATCTAATATTTTCTACATAATAATAATAATAATAATGATTTAAAGCCTATGAATAATTCAAGATCATAAATACATGTATACCACCCACTAAAACAAAAATCACTTATCGCAAGAAAACAGTTAACTAGCGGCAAATAAACCAGTACCAATTAGTAGCGTAAAGTATACCTATATAGTAAGAAACTAATGTACACTAACCACAAGTAAATAGTTCACTAACTGTAGGTCGTCTTAAAACTAATTAAACTGTTCACTAACTACAAAATTTTACCTATCCAATATAGTATGCAACTTTTTATTTGCGGTAAGTAGAGGTTCACTAATGGTTAGTGAATAAATAGATTGTATGCAGGTAAGTGGAAATTAACAAAAAAAAAGGCAGATAGATTTAAAAGATAATAAAATTAACCAGAACGACAAACGTAATTATGACATTATTAAACAATAATTTTATTTGTAATAAGAGTTATATTTACATGTAAATGATTGGACGGTTTCTTAGAAGGCCGCCACTGGTCCGTTTTCTCAAATATTTTTTCGTAGTTATTTAAAAAATCCGAATATTTCAATACACCGAGGTATATCATACGCGAAAATGGCAGGTGTGCGAAGGCTCGTGTGGTCACGGGCTGTACCCAAACCAACTCGGGAACGTTTTGTCGATGGAAAAGCCATCCGGCTTGTCAAAAACTCGTAAAATATCGTCGTCGTTGTGACGTGAAAGGTTTCGAGTGTCGGCCGGTAGACTAGTCATGCTTTTACAATGACTCTGACTCGTGATGAATTGCCCTCGATGAGTGATTTATGTCGACTACGCGGTAAATTATCTGTATGTGTGTGCGAAAAATATGAATTCTCCGTATTCAAGTAATGTTCCGAAGAGAAAGGACCTAAAGTTCCATTTTGTATACTTATGAAGTTTATTTTTTTAATTGTCAGCCTTTGACTTTTGAGTCGTATAATATGCAACAAAAGTATTTAGGAGAACTATTGTTAAATTAAAAGAAAATAAAACCTAACAACCAATACAACATTCCAAACAAAGCATAAACGATCTATGGAATCGGTAATACCAGTGTTTTCGAATGTTTTTTAAGTTGTATACAGTATGTTAACCTAACAATCCAGAGAAATAAGCATGAGACGACTAAATTATATTTGCAGGTAAGAAAACTAAAGAGAAAACCTTTTTAATTACGTCCTTTCGATGAGAAGGGGCTGCTGCCTGCAGTCACCAATCATACCATAGCTGAGCAGACAGCACAAATCACAAATTTCAGGATTCCACAAACTGTTTTGATGTATGTGTACATCGCTTATTGTATAACATGATGGATTTACGTAGTTTTTATTGATATCTAACAAATAAAACGCTTAGTTTTTGCTAGAAATTACCTAAAAATAAATGGCATTCATTTAATTCAAAAACAATAAAAAAGTACTTTTAAAAAAATAAACAGATTTCTAAAATAAAATAATCAATTCTAAAATAAATACGATCGATTATAGCTCGTGTTGGTAGTGGTCTATTTTGAAACATGTGTTAAAACGTCGCTATAATTTGAGGAATACTAAAGCCATTATTGTGCCAGACAATAATTTAAAAATATTCCCCATTCGTATAACCCTGTATAACGGGGAAAAACTAAATTAATGTTTAAAATGCCGGGCTGCGCGGTGGAGATATTTCCGAATGCCAAAAAATATGGTTAAATTCTTATCGAAGAAGGGACAGACATAATTGAAGTTGCCCTATCCACTTTAAGGAAAGTAGTTGTGAGATTCATCTTAAACATAGACGCAAGAAAAGGAAACTGAATTGCATCAGGTGCACGGGCCTCATTAAGCAAAGAAAATAAATCGGCATTTAAAAATTTTAGCAGATAAAACAGTAGTTTCCTGTCCCAACACAACGGTCCTTTTGAAGTAATACCATGCATGAGCAGGACACGAACATGTATAAGAATAAGATAAATGAACAGTAAATTTGACAAAAAATGTTTAAATTTACCAAATAAAAAGTAATGTTTTTGTGTACTTAGTTTTTATAAATAAATAATTTTTTTCTGCACACTTATTTTTATTTCACATAATAAGAAAAGAGATTGTAAAGAACTACCACGCCCGGAAAGTACAAATTTGAGCCAAACTTGTATTTTTAGTCTATATCTTTTACTTATCTTTTGGCCAGGTGATAGATTTTAGTCAGCTGCATGCGCAGGAACATACCGTTAGTCTGTGTATCGTGATTCCATTAGAGGCTGGAATTGAGAACCTATCTATTTCTTCCTAAAGAGTCCTAATAAAGACGAAACCTGTCCAAGAATGACATTCTTCTTAGAAATCAAATTTAAAGGTAGACTGTTGAAATTTAATTTCTATATTTACTGTCTTTCCTTTGGATAAAATTCAGTACCTGTTGCTGTAATAGCCAAAGGAGTAGATGTTTTCTGAAGGAAAATGGTCGCTCGTATTATGTGATACATTCCATCGCGTTTATTAATTTTCTTTTACGTCTTGGTCACATTTAAGTTGAAATTATTTTTGTTTTGTATAAAATATTAAGTTCAAATCAGTTTGGTTGTTTAGTCAGTTTGGTCTGCTCCAAATTCTATTATATTCAATTGCAACACCTTTTAAAAAAATAAGAAATATTTCTGACTTAGGGGCTGAATTTCTTTTTGTCGATCATAACATACTAATTCTGAAAGTGAAATACTGTGATATACGTAGCTATTGATTTATTTGAAAGGTATGTAGGCAAACACAAAGCGAATTGTTAGAAGAGAGGTTCCACAAGGATCGGTGTTGGGCCCTCTTCTTTTATACTTTATAAAAACGATCTTCCAGATGTTTTTAGCAACCCTGACATAACGTTAGTTATGTATGTATATGATACCACGTTCGAAAGTGGATTATTACAAATCAAGTCAAATATTGGTTTGTTCCAAATCAGCTCATACTACATGAAATCAAATCAAAGTCATTCTCATGTAATACTACCTATGTTAATGATAACTAAAACATATACGACGTTTATAGGTGGAAATTTAAATGTCAAGCTCCTTTATAAACCAGTCGTCTGCACTCTTAGCCTGTTATGGATTACTTGAGTCGGTACTTAAATATGTGCTACCCAAATAGACTAGAGCAGCATCAATTTATTTTTAATTAAAAAATTGTCGTATAGAAATCTGTAGGAATACGTGAAGACGTCAAACTCAATTCGACTGGAATCATTCAGATACTACAAGACTACGTTATACAAACAAAATAAAATATTTTAGCTCCAAAAATATTGGACACTGTTCCTGTTCTAAATAGGTACTCAGATGCTTTAGCACCTACTATCAGCATTTCCGTCACGTGATAAAATGTCAGAAGAAACTGTTTTTAAACTTATGGTAACTTAGGAGATATACCATCTGAAAAAGAAGCACTTCAAACAAAAATTTTCGACACAACCTGAAAGAAACCAATTAGCATACATATATGTCAAATGGCGTAACTGTTGATCATAGCACGCGTCACATATACAATCAGAGAAAACAAAGACTTTAATATTAGTCAGGCCAATCTAAAACTATTGAATTCTAGCACCTGAGATTAATAGTGAGACGTCAGAATGATCAATTGGAATATTTTTAAAATAATATCTAGTATGTTGTTTAATTAATTAACAAAAATTTATTTATTTAATATTGTTTAATTTTGTTCAATATCAAAAGTTTAAGATTATGATTTTTGGAAATATAAATGCTTTTTGATCAGTTCTCCTTTCAGTCATCGTTATAATTAAAAATAATCCTTAATTTTAATACAAATTATTCAAAATATGTTAATTGGGGGAGCTAAAATGTCAATAGTTCTTAGTGCTTTTAGATGTACTATCTTGTTCTTGTTAATTCGTTTCTAATTGTAAAGCGTTTTTTGTGTAAGAAGCTTTCTTGTTATCAAGAATGGTCTACTTACAGGTTAGATTAAAAGATAAAAACTTGCTTCAGAATAACTGTACCTGTAAGGTGTGGTCTAGGGGGATGTCTCCACAACACTTAGGTCTTGAAAGAACCCATTGAGTATCCTCAAGGGCCATATATAGCCTACCTCTCAACTTGTCACTGAGAGGTATCTAGAAGCATCCATGTTCCCAGCTCATCAAAGTCCTGCAGGTTATTAACTCATTAAAGACCTGCTGGTTGTCGCTAGTCTTCTTATAAATTAGATAAAAAGACAAAAACTTGCTTTAGAACATCTGTATCTGTAAGATGTGGTGTGAAGGGGTGGCTCCACAACACTTAAGTCTTGTAAAGCCCATTGAGTATCCTCAAGGGGCTTATATAACCCTTTCATCTCTACGTTTTTATTTTATTTTATTTTTTATTTTTTGTTGAGGACACCTTGCACAACGTAGGCGAGTTTTGCCTTCAACTGGTAGATGCTTCCCAATATTTAGCATATGTCTTGATTTTTTTGATTGTCTACCAATGGATTTTTTTCGAACGTGTACTTTTAATTTTTCTTTACCAAAAGCAATCATCTCTTCGGCAAGTTGGATTACAAAATCTAGAAATGGTAATTTTTGTTTGCGAAGTTCATTATATATTATCCAGCTATTGACTGCGGCAACCATTAGTAACCTAAAAAAAAACTTTTTTCGCCATTTACCGGACTTGCGGTCCATGTCATATAAGCCTGACATTTGGTCAGCTAAATCCACTCCACCCATAAAATTATTATAAAATTCTATTACTTCTGGATATTCTATATCTTTTCATATGCCGTCTTTGCCTCTTCGTTGAACAACAGTCAAGTTTTTTCCGTGGCAGTTGCTAAGCACTGTGAATTCTTTGGTGTCTTGCCATTTGACACAAATGGTACCATACTTATTTCCAAGAATTTCGGACTCTTCTGTTTTTTTTTTGTAATCTTTGGTATATTTTTTCTATTTACCATAACAGTTTCAACTGATGGAAATGGAATGTTAGTCACAAGTTTTACAGATGTAAAAAATCTGTTGAAACATAATACGGCATCTTTTGACTTTATCGTACTGGCTAATTTGTTACAACTCTTTCGCCAAGAGTTCCTTCTTGTTACTGATCTTCCTTGCCAGCATAAATATTCATATTATAGGTATAACTATTGCAAGAATCACATCTAACCCATATTTTGATTCCTCTTTTAGTGGGTTTCAGTGGTAAATATTGCTTTAGTCCAAAACGACCTTCAAATTTTATCATACTTTTATCAATATTTTGCCTGGAAGAATCTGCTCAACATTCTTGGAATATTGACTTTAGACAGTTTACTAGTTTATCCACATAATAGGTTTTAGATGTACCCTGCTTTTATGGATCATTTACGTATAATTTAGATAATAACAACGTAAATCTATTTCTAGAAATACTATTTGTTATTAGTGTATTTCCTACTGAAGGATGTGTAGACCAATAATGTCTAAGACCTGGCAATCTGTTACAACTCATTACTAGGGAAGATCCTAAAACAATTGCAAGTTCACATACATTGGATTTAGTAATGCGTTTCTTTTTCTATTTTTCTAATATTGTCAACCTTTTATTTGTACATTCAGAAATAAAGATGATAAACTTGGAGGAAACAAATTTTTATCACCTCAAATAATGTCAAAGATCTTGTAAATCCTTTGTCTAACTCTCACGTATTTTTTGCAGAAATGCTGAACCTTGGTAGAAAGTCATCAGAGAGACTTGACCACACAATGGCTTCATCTTGATTTTTATTGTTTTC
Organism: Psylliodes chrysocephalus; assembly: GCA_927349885.1. Taxonomy (NCBI): domain Eukaryota; kingdom Metazoa; phylum Arthropoda; class Insecta; order Coleoptera; family Chrysomelidae; genus Psylliodes; species Psylliodes chrysocephalus. The sequence continues at coordinate 41,035,243 of OV651822.1, forward strand.
TTGTATTTTTTAATTTTGGTCTTCATTTTCTTTACGATCATCGTTTCTACATTCTCTTTCACTATCTGAAGATTATCATCTTTCACTATCTAAAGAAACTCCATCATCTTCACTTATTTCCTCATCCTCACCTGATTTCGAAGATTTTGTTTCGGTTTCATAATCTTTATGTCTATCATAATCTATATCTTCATCTTTAGAAACAGTTGCCCAATAATTGAATTCTTTTTTTGATAATGCTCTCTTCGACTAATTGTAACAAAAAACCACTGGCTTTTATACGTCCCACTTATAAATACCACGGGGATATTTTTGTCCCAGTCGAAAAATACATGTTTTTTACTTGGTTTTTGAAATAAATTTCACGAATAGATATTATGTTTATAATAAATTAATGTTTAAATTTAATTACCTGTTAAAATTTTTATGAAAGAACTGGAAATAACACAAGCAACGCAAAGAAGCTTCAAACACGTCTAGCACGCTTGTAAACAAGTAAACAAATGACATGTAAACAACAAGCCAGGTTGCCAGAAATTTTCTATTTTCAAGAATATGCTTGAAGAATACCATTGGTCAAATAACAAATTAAAATTGGGTCATATTTATACCAAATGAAAATTTTAAATTCTCGTCGGGTCATATATAGCCCAAGGGGGTCGAAAGGGATAATCTACCTCTCAACTTGTCAAAAACTGCTTATTTTCGCTGAGAGCTATCTAGAAACAGCCATGTTCCTAGCTTATCTAAGTCCTGCAGGTTATTAACTTATTAAAAATCTGCTGGATGACGCTAAGGGATGTCTATGGACAGTCATCTTCTTAGCCCGTCAAAGTTCTGCAGGTTATTAACTCATCAAAAACCTGCTTATTGTCGCTAGGTGGTGTCTGGGGATAGCCTGTCTCTAAGGTCAAATTCATTCAGAATAACAACGTCGTCGAGAGGTTTCTCTAGGTGCCACATTTTTGGAAAATGTCCATTTGGTGTTTTTCTGGTAAATTTCCGGGTGAACCCATTCTATTGGCCCACTCCATAGGATACTGCTTCGAAACATTTAAAAATGTTCTTTTAATGTGTTATTTTAAGGTGTTATTTTAATGTAGCATTTTAATGTGTTATTTTAATATGTTATTTTAATTTGTAATTTTAATGTGTTATTTTAATGTGTTATTTTAATGTGTTATTTTAATATGTTATTTTAATGTATTTTTTATATGTCTATATTGACAATCGATATTTTAATATCAAAGATAAAAATCAATAGTCCTGTACTTTTAACGAACTAAATAAATGATTATGGATGAAACTAAATACTTTATCAATAAAATAATTTTTAAAAATTTTTAAATTTTTTGTTTGATGTAAGTTCAAAGATCATGTTGAATTTATATCTACCAAAGTTATTTTATTAAATCCATGTATCCAGCTAGATAATAAATTCCGGTTGAAAGTAAATAAAAGCTTAAAAAATACCATCCAATTTATTTGCATTTACTTAAAAAAAGCATTTTAATATATCACCTAGCCGTAGCCGCCAGTAAATAAATCTAGTTAATATAAAATTTGGCGACGAATTTATATCATCATCGTTTAGTTAGCGCATAACAGAGAAGAAGACGCCATTCGCCGCCAACGCCAAGGACACCGGAACATAAGACGCTTGTCGTTGACAGTTTATCACACGAGACGTGGAGCATATATAACAAACTACAATCTGGAGAAGACGCAATGGCAACTTGGCAGAAAAGACAAAAATGTTGGGGAAGTCGGGACCAACCGAGCAATGTGACGTAATTACGTAAAAACTATATTCAGAAGTGGGATAAATTATAAACTCAACAGAATCAGAATTGGGATATCAAGAGTTAAATAACTTTTTGAGACGTTACGGTCTACTATGCGATTTATAAGTTTAAATATGAATTTATTCGCTGAAAAATTACTTTGCCGTTGTAATTTTCATTTTGTTTTGGACGTCTCAAGCAGTAGCAAATAACAGTTTTAGACAGTTATGTACTTAAATAAAAAAACTACTCAGTTTTGTCAGAACTTTCAATATCCGTTTAATAATTACATCGTTTGATACAGCTTTTCGATGTTGATGATAAATGCAGTTTCCTACGTCAAATAGAAACTAAATTAAAATGAGTTTTTAATTCACTCATAAAAAGAAAAATATTTGACAGCTTCTCCAAACCATATGCGTAGATGAGAAGTTTTGATTCGTTCAAATATTTGGTTATCTAGAAATCTAGGAATGAAAACAAAAAAACCATAGAGTTATTCTGTTAACAGGCGTAATGTTGCAATTGATTGAAATAAATGAAATAAATGTCAGTAATTTTTTATAAAAATAAAGTAACTATTTTTTTTATTCTTAATTGTGTTCTAAGCTTTTTAAGTTCAGTCAGATATCAGGGACATAAAGATAGAAAACGCAACGACCGCAACAACAATTGCGTTATCTACGCGTCTCAGATGTTAACTAGAGGTAGGTACCCGTCATTTGTAGACAGTTTGTAAAACTAAATGGTATTAGCTTTATGTTTATCGTAGAATTCGGAATTTGAATTTACATTTTATGATTGGTTTATATTGTAAGGTGAACCAAGCGAAGTGGTTGTGGTTGTTTTTATGTGGAATTCTGGGCACGTATTGCCACAGGCCACATGAATAAATTTAACAACTCCAATGTGGCGTTCTTTAATTTACCAAAAGAAGATCTAGCCACATGTAAGTAACACAAATAGTAGTCATGTTTTAGCACAAATGATTTATTTATTATTATACAGCAGAAAATGATAAAACGTTGGGAGAGAGTATTTGATACAAGAAGAAAAATATCTGAATTTCCATTATCGAGTGTGTTATCAATATTTCGGATCTGATCCGTTTCAAAAAAACTTATCCAAGAATAGTTTTAAAAATGGGCCCAGTGCCTGTCAAGGTACCATCATTATATTATTAACGTTAGTAGTGACATTCCATCCCTTTATTTATGTTGTCAGAAAACATATAATTAATATATTTTTAAAAATGAGACGATTGGGCCACTTTATTAAAGAATAAAAATTATAAAAAATTATCATGAATAGATTTACAATAAATAACCAATAATGGACTTGTAATTGTAGTATTTTTTTTAAATAAATGACCGTAATTTATATTGTTTAAATATTTTATTTACCAGAATATGAAAGTGCAATCGATATTTTATATAACCTTTTTTATCAAGTTTTTGAATTTCCTGCGTCGTTTTTTTTATCGATAAAAGCGCCAGTTGTTAATCATGTGCTTCTTATAAGCATTTCCTATCCTTTTGTTCTTTATCTTTGAGTTCAGTCCTACATATTTGGTGGTTTTTTGATGTAGCACCTGGGTCCAAAGCTAAGAGGAAATTAAAATATTAATTTAATAAATAATTGCTGCTTCGAAAAAAGTGTCCTCTGGAATAAACTGCAATTTGAATATATTATTTTTTCAACAAGATTTATATTTAAAGAGAATAATGCATTATAAAGAAAACACCACATCAATGCATTTCGCAAAAATCACGAAAGAAATATTGAGGAATAACTCCTGGACAACCAGTACCTAACGAGAACTCTCTACAGGACCAAACCATTTGAATTAGTCTTGTTTTAACCCCTGCTTTAAATACAATCTATCCAAGAGGTACAGGAGAATAAGTTATTTGTGTGTCTTTATGCAGGCGTGCAGGATATTCTTCAAATCAAGAAGTTCCTTTGCGTTATTTTTTTAAGCTGCTAACACTATGGGCGGTACATCACTAAACTAAAGAGTTAATTTAAGATCCGTTGGCCAAGTTTACGGAAGACCTATTGGATCGAAAACGACATCGTTAGGATAACAGTAGTTCTTTTTACCGGATACTGTCCCCTAAGAAGGCACATGGGTATCATTAATCCATCAGAAGAAACAACATTGTGCAGATTCTGTACCAGTGGAAAGGCCTTGATTGAGGGTTTTAATAATAGGTAAAAAAATGTCAGGAGCATATAACTACATGCTAGAGCCACTGTCACTGCCCAAGTCTAATAAAAAAAGAACAAGCTAGACGACATAATTTAAATAACGGAGTCCCACAGAATATCTGAAAAGGTTGCGGTAGACATGGACAAATAATGTTGAACTTCTTTCAAATCTCTTATAATCTATTCTATTCACTAAACAAACATAAATATAACAAAATGTATTGGATTTGCACTTATTTGATCACTGTATTTGACAGTAATTTGTGATTATCCTTTATTGAAGGCAATTGTAAGTATTTTGATAAGAATGTAATGTACCATGAGGCATTCACTCTAGATCTGACGTCTTTATTCTGGAGGCATTAGCAGATTTCCAGATTAAAGTTGTCTTATAGAAGGTAAGTAGCTTTTTTTCACTGTCAATTCTGAGCTACGTTTTCATAAATTTAATATGATAAATTATCTTGGTTAAGGTTATATTTTTGCCATGTTAAACGTCTCTCAAGACGAATGTCTAAATATTTTATGTAATTTTTCTGGTGTGTTTCATTGAGTGATACTGATTGACATTCACCACGACTCATAGTAAAAGTTACATGGGTTCATTTTTCTTCAGTTGCTTGAATTCTCCATTTTTCGAGCCATATTCCTATTTTGTTTAGGTTGCATTGGTTAATTTTCTGACGCTTTTACAGAATTGAGATATATGACGAGGGCATAAGTATCGCCTGTGAAAGAAAGAAACAACTTCCTGTTACTTCTGGCTGAAAGATATAATATGGAGAAGTCATAATAACAGGTTCCAGTATGCTTTCTTGTGGCACGAAAAACTACTGGACTAATCCTTTCGTTCATAATTCCTTAATATTAGACTACCTTCAATATTAATGAATTCTAAAGTTGTATGTCATATCCTATACCTTATATATAATATATTTTCTGTAAAGTCATAGTTATTTGAAGAATTCAAGCATTTTTCGCATTCACTAGTAATGAAGGTAAACATATTGTTATAACATATTATGAATTACTTTTAGATACGACTGGTTTGTAGTACCTGTTTATACTGGTGTAATTTATTGTATTTTTCCGATCAGCCAGTATATTTTATCTTATTAGTAGTTTTCCTTTTTAACATGACCATCCATAGTTTCGAGTTGACTTCTTTCTGCTTTATTCTAAATACTCTATCTGTAACGCATGATTCCAACAATCATGCATAATGTCTAGGCAATGAAATGTTTATGTTTAAGTCCCTCGTATCATACTTTGTCTAAGAAGATAATTGAACAAACTTTTCTTTCTTTTAATGATTTGTCAATGATTATTATTCATTGGACTTTGGTTCAGTGGTCGAATGTTTCTCTATAAAGCCAAACTGATGTATCAGAATTAGTTTTTTCCTTTTATGATGGGCTTTAATCTCTTCAAGAGTATTTTTTTAAAAACTTTAGAAATTACATGAAGTAAAATGAAGCTTTATTTGGTGATTTGTATAGTTTAGGTATCGTTATTTTTACTGGTTTTCACACTCTTCTCAAATAAGGTTTTATCATGTTAATATGATATCGTTTTTATTTGATTAAAAATTTCTTTAATTTAGACCCCAATGAGTACGTTTGGCATTAAACTTACTTCCGAAGATGAATCTATATCCAAAATTGCTCAGAAATTATAAATATTGCATTTCGTTAAGGGTTCTATACTGCACAGACATCGAACTCAAATATTTTAGTCCTTATTTTTACAGCGGTAGATTGAATCTCTTATACATTTAAGGTCAGTTAATTAGCAATTTAAAAAATATATTTTATTTTATTTTCATACAGCTTTTAAACAAGTTTATCGAGAAAACGTCATATCTGATGGACGCGTCCTCTCGAAGAACCAACGAACAGCCTTCGTCCTTATTTTCGTCGTTACACACAGCTTTGACTTCCCGGTTTCTTTGCTTTTGCTCCGCTCCACATTTCCCGGTGACGTGATTGACATGTTATTTAAGTTTCTTTAACGTCACTCCTCGTTCAGTTCGCCGTAACTAAATTATAAGTGCACTTCAACAATATAATTACGTTTAATAACGACCAGCCATTTTAATTTCATAATATTCTGTATGGAAAAAGTCACCACAATGTGTCAACTCTCGTTTTTGTTTATCGCGGTTAAAAGGAGACGAAGTGATGGATGGAGACCGAGGACTTTAAAAAACCCGTTCTTGGCGCGGATCGACTTGACGAGTCGTATTTTCGTTGTGAATTTTATAGGACGGGGAATTAAATTACAGAGTGAATTCTTATTTAGCGATTTAAAAATATAAATCTGTCAATTAGGTATGTTTTTTATAAACTGAATTTCGATATAGTTATATTTTATCAATTTGGTGGTGAGTATGAATTAATTAAAGCATTTTATGGGCTGATTTGGGGGTAACCCAACCATATAACCATACAGAACTGTTTTGTTAATCGGCCGATTTTTTTAATTTTCATTTTATTTAATGTATTATTTAATTTTAAAACCGTTTTTAATCCTTTTATTAAATAAAAAAAAATAGTAATACAATGAAAAATATTCCCACGCGGTCGGACCGTTTAAACTGGCAACGTTGATATTAATAGTTTCCTGCTCACTCTAATATTAACTTTTTGTAGTTTTCACTTTGACATTAGCAAAGAATATTAGAAATGGTTATTCTTTGTCCAGTATGATGCCGAATAGGATATAAATAAAAGTTAAAATGCACATTAAATTAACTTCAAAACAATACCATTTATAATAATAAAATTTATTTGCATATTTGAAAAGAACAGAAAATTGTTCTAAATATTTATTTATTAATGATTTATTACTTAAAACAGTTTAACCAATAACAAAATAAAAAATTGTTAATAGTTACAAAAGTTTTGTAATAAATTAATCTTAACCAGAGAAACGACAAAGAGATTGGACTCCCTAGACTTCAAACTCAGTCTGCCTCAACAGATAATCTAGTCATTGTTCAAAATTTACTTCTTGTAATCGTAAGGGGTTACATGAATACTGGCACATCAGAATGGTAGAAGACTTACAGTCAAACCACAAGTGAAGTAGATGCAGCATTATCCTTTAACAATATTCTAAAAATAAACTCGAAGTAGAACTCATGACTTTTCTTTAAAAACGGCAACAATGCAGATAGTTCAATGTGGATAACATGTTGTCAATACGCACCATTTATTTTGGTACTAAGGTAGACAGGGTATAAAAGTGCCACGAGGAGAAAGTTCCTTGCCGCCATTTCTTAAATTAAACGAAAGGTGCGCTACGCCAACATTCCAATTTACACAAAAAGAACAGTCTATAACAGTGGTCGCCAACCTGCCGATCGCGAGCTACCGGTAGCTCGCGGAGGCAATTCTGGTAGCTCTCACAACGATTTTAATTTAAAAAATACAAACTGCAAAAATCAGAGAAGCTTCCTAAAATTCCACAAAAATCTAATTGTCATAATATTAAACATAAACCGCGGCAACGTTGCGGTGAGCGATCTGCCGCTGACGCCGTCAAGCTAGAATCGCCTAGAACCGACCAGCCGGACCAGCGCGTTAGTGTTCGAGAACGATCAGGATTGCTTTGAACGGGATAAATACGTACGGCGCGGCGACATTGCGCTTAGTTTAAAACTGAACGCGTAACCAATGTCCAGCGGTTGGGTTAGTAGAGAACAACAAAAAATAATATTATGGCAAGCAGTTGTAAGAAGGTCAAGACATACCACTTTCATTCGGAATGGGAAGAACAATACTTTTTTACAGAAGTTAAAGATAAAAATGTGTGTGTTATGTAATACTTCGGTCTCCGTTGCTAAAAAAGGAAATATTGAGAGACATCATAAAACTGTACATTCTAATTTTGAAAAATAATTCCCACTACATTCTGCCGCCAGAAAGGAGAAAATAAAACAGTTAAAAAAGCAGTTAATTGGACAAGAATCAATATTTTTAAGAACAGTCGACAAAAATAAGGCTACAACTGAAGCATCGTACCGTGTGTCCCAGATAATTGCACAAAAAAAGAAACCTTATGAAGACGGGGAAATGATAAAACAGGCGTTTTTAGAAGCTGCTAATTCGTTATTTGCCAACTTTAGAAATAAAGACGAGATAGTTTCAGCTATAAAATCTATGCAACTTTCTGCTAAGACAGTGATGAGACGTGTAGAAGTAATGAGCAATGATATTTTTTTACAGTTAAGAACTGACTTAGATAACTGTGTGGCGCTCCAGCTATGGTGGGTTGTGATAAGGGTCTGGTGGCGTTATGTCGTAAAGATGAAACTTTTCCGCAATTTCTCTGTTACCACTGCATTATCCATCAGCAAACATTGTGTGGAAATTTCATGAAACTAAACAACGTTATGAAACTGGTGGTAAAAATTGTGAACAAGATTAGAGCTCAAGCGTTACAAAGAAGATTATTCAAAACCTTGGCCGATGAAGTTGACTGTCAATACGGGGACCTACTCCTTCACTCTGAAGTCCGATGGTTAAGTAGAGGACGGGTGCTAAAACGTTTTAATGATATCCTATCTGGCATAGTTCAATTTTTCAAACAACGCGATGAACCGACTCCGGAACTAGAAAATTCAATCTGGCTTAGAGATTTTGGTTTTCTCGTGGACATTACAGAGAAATTATACGAACTTAATTTGCAGTTTTAGGGGAGAGACAAAAAACTAGCGGAAATGATTTCTGATATAAAAGCATTTATCAAAAAGCTGGAGTGTTGGGAACAAAACCGAATTAACAGCGATGCCACTCATTTTCCTATTCTTTCAGAAAAAATATCTCAAAATCCATTAGAACCCTATGACAGCAAATATCATGTAGAAATAGATTCTACCCTGAATGCAGAACTTTGGCGAAGACATTACTGCAACAGAAATGGAAGTAATTGAGTTTCAAAATGATTTAGCCTTAAAATCGTTAGTCTCAAGTACCAAATGTATCTGGTCTATTGTAAGTAAAGACAAATATTCAGTTCTATGCCGTGTTGCCTTGAAAGTGAATGCATTATTCAGTTCAACCTATTTGTGTGAATCTTCTTTTTCCAATATGAAGTTTATTAAGAACAAATATCGCAATCGACTTACAGATGAACATTTGGATAATTGTATTCGAATGGATGTATCAAATTATACTGCAACACCTTCGTTTGGTAGGTAGGAATGTAGCTATGAACAAGTACGTACTAGTAATATTAGTTATTTTGTTATTAGTTTATTATTAGCACCTATGTATTATGTATTACCAGTTAAATAGTAAAATAAATACATATAATGATAAATTAACTGTGGATTATTTCATTTACGTTGCGTTACGTGGCTTCCGTGTGGGTAGCTCGCTGTTTATTCCAAAATTAACAAAGTAGTTCAACACATTGAGAGGTTGGCGACCACTGGTCTATAATGTCGGTAGTCGATAGTTGTATCGGTTGTTGGCGGATCAGCACACAGGGTTTTTTATTTTTTAGTGACGAGGAATATATTCCACTTAATGAATACTTGACAGTCTGCACAAATATACACATTTAAATAAGTGCGTCGTCTAGCATACGAGTGTTTACTGCAATTTATAAAAGATATGCCAATGTGTTACCTTCTTTATGATTTCTACGATGTAAATTTTACTTAAGAGGCGATTTAGCTCAAATTTCTGATTCTGCGTGGATTCATAAATTGACCAGGACAAATAAAATCAGAGTAGCTTGCCCTGTTCGCGGGCCAAAGTCTACTTTACGATAAAATGAAAGATACTATAATGCGATAACGACAAAAATGGCATCATAACAAACAAGCAGGTTCTGACTGGATCACACAAGATAGCTGTTGTATGTTAATGAAGCATTTCATTAGACATGTAATACCGACAAAGCAATCAGCAGTCTTTCTTTTCTTAGGTAACCGTAGTTCACTTTTGGCTTTATCAATTTTAAGTTTGGCGAAAGATAATGGTGTATTATTATAATTTTCGCTACATTGCTTTCATTGGCTACAGCCCTTAGATGTAGGAGTATAGCGTAAATTTAAGAAGTACCTATATATTACAATTTATGATATTCCATCGGTTGTCAACTCAGCTTTTCCCCTAGTGTCCTAACAATATCTTAAATGGATTTAAGAAAAGTGGCATATTCCTTTTTAACCGAAATGTACAGATTTTGATTTCGCTCCATCACAGCTGTGCTCACCGGTGTGCTCTAGAGAAAGAACAGACAATCAGATGTCAGACAAGTCATACAAGTAATTTTAAAAAACTGACTTCAAAATCGTGCAGATGCCTTTACAAATTGAGTTTGCTGATTTTGTCATAGATGCCTTTCTTCACCAAATGTATATGGGACCACCCCTGAACTACCCCCTCTCTAACAAAAAAAAGAATCATTGAAATCAAACAAGGTGGTAAAGAATTATCGCTGAGTATACATAAAAAATAAAGAGTTTCAATTATTTATCATGGATATAATTATTGGACATTAACCAAATGTATATTAGACCACCTCTGAGGTACCCTCTTTATAACAAAAAAAGAATCATTGAAATGGGACAAGGTGGTGAAAAATTATTGCTGAACATACGTAAAAAATTAAGAGTTTGACAATTTTATCGTGGACCCAATTATTAGATCTTGACCAAATTTATATATCAGACCATCCTTTTTTCCAATAATTTAATTCGGATAACGTGGTTAAGAATTTTCGCTGAACATACATAAAAAAAAATAAAAAATATTTCGACGAATTGAGAACCCCATCCTTTTTTTGAAGTATGTTATAAAAGAAGAAAGAAATTAAACAAAAAAAAATAGCAAATAAAAAAAAGGTTTTTATGAGCAAAAATAAGCCTAACCCGGAATCCTCAACTGATTCAGAATTTAGAAGGCAACTGTGTTTGTCTTATATGTTACAATTCATATGCACAGAGCGCACCTTGAGAGGAATGCACAATGTAGATCCTGATGCAGAGAATGGGATCATGTCAAATGTGTTACGGGCGACTCAAAATTGTTTGTTTGCCTTAACTGTGACAGGACATCGACTAATGAACTCTTTATTTTTTAACCTTTTGTTGTTCACGTTTTAAAAATGTATTTTCTATCTTATCATGGCACAACTTCGTCGATGGGCGTCACTTCCTACCCCATATAAGGGGGAAAAAGTACCATTTACCAAAAACCATAAAAACGAAATACCAACGGTTTTTTTAATTATGTTATGTATTTGTGTCATATAATTTTCGATAACCTAAAGTTATAGCTACTAAAAGAACAAAAAAGAAATAAAATTAAATTTGTTGTTTTTTTGTTCAATACAATAATTAATAAAATTGGCACTTTTATCCCCGGTATACCATAATCTCATAAATTACCATTAATATCTGAAATTAACAACTTTATATCCTTATCTCAAAAATGTTCAAAATAATTTTTGAGATTTATATACTTGTTATACAGGGTTTCCCAACGAAAAATACCCACCCTAAATAACTGCGGAGGTAATAACTTTCTAAAAAATTGGTGAAATACGTCGACCTTGATTTCAAGAGGGACACATTTTACCATAATACCCTTACACGTACCGTCACTCCTCTACCCTACAGTCACCCCCCTACCCTACAGTCACCCCTCTACCCTACAGTCACAAATTTAAATTGCAAGGAAGTCGAGTGATACCTTCTTTAAAAGATCTTTGAGTTCTCTTTAGAATCATCTACATTTGTTATTAGAAAGTTATTACTTCCGCAGTTATTTAGGGTGGGTACTTTTCGTTGGGACGCCTTGTATAAGTAAGCTTGTACATTTTTATTTTTTAATCGTATGCTAAAATTTAATTTTTTTTTTTTTCAGGTAAGTACATCATACATTCTAGAAAACTAATTTATGGTAAGTTTTAAAAATTCCTTTTTTTATAATGAACTATTTTAACATTTTGACACCTAACTACCAGTATGCTGGTATCACATGAAATATATAAATATTACTATTATCGGGCTTCGTGTTTTGAACACGTTACCAACCAATAAGTTCTCAATTCTTTATAATCAACTTACATAAGAACAAAATAGAGATCATAATTTGTTATAGTACACGAAAAATATGAAAGAAAGGGGTGGTTTCAGAAAAAAAATCATGTGATCGTAATTCATGAATAATTGTTGGATGGCCAAAAAAGAAGCTTAAAATTAACATAAAATTTTTGAAATCTCCTTTCTTGACAATAAAATTTTGTTCGATTCATAGTATTGCAATTATTATATTATTGATTTATTCAATTAAATAATTAATAACATTTTGTCATAAAATTAAAGCTAAATTGATAAAATTAATAGTGATTTAAATCATGTTTACAAGGTTAATGTATTTGTTTCCGAGTGATAAAAATAGAAATCTATTCGAATACATTTTCTATTTTATTGAAGTAAAAAATAGAACATAAAATAGACGTAGTTTATCGGAAATTTAATATTTTTGTCTAAATCAAAGTGTATGCTAAATTTGTTCAATTATTGTCGTGCCAGCTGTTTTTAGCCAGTCCGCTCCTGTTAATATTAGCAGAAAAGTTCTTTTTCACAAAAAATCGAGCCCGATCTAAAACCTTAAATTGTAATGTGATACTTGTTATTTTATCAATTTGTTATAGTGTTTTAAGCTCAAATGATTTTGGGAGTGGATCAGGTTATTAAATAACTCGTATTACTTTGAAAAAGAAGTTGGGCACCACTATATTTAAAACTTATTATACTTGACTATAGATTAGTGATAAAAATATAGAAAATCACTAACCATTAAGATATTATATTTAAACCAAGTTTTAGATAAGGCAGTAACAAATTCTGATTCACAGAGATTGACTTATTCAAATTTAGATGATTTATTCAAAAAAATAGACTTATTTGTTAAACAGGAGGTAGTATACAAGGAGAGATTTGCATAGGCTTTCTTCAAAGGGACTTGAACGAAGTTCTTCGGATAGCACCAAACTCTTAGTTATAAATCTTCATAAACTTAAATCTCCAGAAACTTCTCTAGATGTAACTTGAACTAAACCTCTTGATAGAAATCCCCATAAACAGTTTTAGATATATCTTGAATTAAACTTTTTAGAGATGACTCGAAATAAACTTCTTTAGATATAACTCGAACAGAACCGTCTAGATATAGCCAGGCTACAAGGAAAAGGTAATAATATTTAGAAAGGAACTAGGAAATTTGCATAGGAACCAGATAAAATGCCACTAACTAATAATTGAACAATTTAAATAGTTTCACAGAGACTAAAATTAATATGAAAAGAAAAAATCTTATTTAACATATTTAAATATAGTAAAGTAAAATATCTCTTCCAAACAAAATAATATAAAAAATTATATAAAACGTGTTATCATGTGTTATTCATGTGTTGAGGTTATGTTTCAAATTTTACATTTCATTTAAGAAATTCTTGTACAAAATACCTATTTTCAACAATGTATCGGTATTAAAGCTTACCTTATAAAATCAGACTGCCAATAAGAATATTAAAAGACAATTAGAACATCGGATGTCCAAGATAATTTAAAATTTATGTCAAAAACTTATTCATTGACAGATACAAATCGAAATGAAATACCAACTTTTGACGCAAGGCATAAACGACAAATGACATTTGTGTAGAGATGTTGGTGTCAACATAATGAAAACGGTTCCAACCGTTACAAAATACAATTTTTAGATATTAAATTTTATTAGTTCTATACGAGGTTTGTCAAAAATAAAGGTACTTTACTTTCCAACCAAATTTATATTTTTTAACAAACCTCGTATACGGCTGATGATTGTCTGATGGTTGTATTTTAAGTTTTGGATCACGCAAAACTTTTATCAAGAATACATTTTTTCACATAACCAATAATAAACAAGTTTTCTATATGGTTCCAACTTAAGTAGAAAATCTGCCTAATTCACTATTAAAAATGTTGCGGTACTCCGTGGAACTCGAATTTGAAAATATCCTGTAGATTTTATTTATTACTAGAGTTTTATTAGATATTTATTTTAGGAGTGTACCGAATGTAAGAGGACACCAAATTAGTAGATCTTGGCAGAGGTTTAAAAAGTCATATATAAATTTAAACCAAATCTATGTGTTTTATAAAATTCAGTGGTACTCATTAAACGTTGTTGTTTGTTCATAATTAATATTTTTCATAAATTGAATCCCCACGTAAATCCCACGAAAAGAAATCCGTGGATGTAGTCATAGGCGAAAGGGGGGGGGGGGGGGAGAGAGCTAGGACGCCTGTGGAAATAATTTCCCAGGCAAACAAATTTTGACAGTTACTTATCTAGTTTTTTTTTATACTCATCTGGTGTAAATACCTACTAATATGAAATTTAGATTCTTTTTTATTAAAATAAAACATTTTGTTAAAAATCCTGTATTAAAATTTTCCGATTTCAAGTTTGATAACGTTTGAAAAATGTACAATCTGACCTATCAAAAATCACTGCCTGTATATTCCAGTATAATAAGTATGTTGTAATATGAAAAACAATTAAACTAGCTTTATTTTTACAAATTTTGTGATTACCAGCATATGAGATCGCTTATTATTATGTGAATTTTGATGTCCATCTAAGTTTTGGTATATTTCTTTGTCTAAAAGTCTATCGAAATTCCACAATTTAAAAATAAACAAATTTATATATTGCAATGGAAAGAATATAGGTCTTAACTATTATAATAACAAAAATAATAATAATAATAATAGTAATAGCCTTGGTAGGATTCCCCACTCGACCATTCACTGTTGGGTTCTAATTAACAGTGCTGTTCCTAAAGTGGCGCTGGGAAACAGTAACAAAGCCTACACAGAACACGAGGCGAAATAACCTTAGCAGTTGAAGCCGATGACACAAAAAAATAATAGTAATAATAATATAAAAAATTGTTATAAGATATAATAAAAAAAACAATCTATATAGCACACATTTGATAGCGATACAAACGACAAAGTTGTCACAAATTGGTGTCATATAAAGGAAAATAATTACAAGTAAACTCAATGTTTGATTTAAAATATTTGTAAAATTGATAATGTTGTTATATATGGAGTAAAAGTAGTTAAATTCAGCCAAATATCCAGCTTAAAACACGAAATTTTAATGATATAAACCATTCGAAGTTTTTATTGGTTTTTGTTGTGGTTACTAAGAAAAAGAAAAAAGGGGGAATGACGTTTTTTTAAAAAGGTGACAGCCAAATTTGTCTTGGTATTTTTCAATTTAAAAAAAAAAATGATTCAGTAAAAATACAACAAATGCAGTTAGAGTTTAAAGTATTTTGATACAGAAGATGAGTTAAGTAAGCAAATTTATTGAATGTCTACCTATATGAAGGTAACAACCATTGTATATTGAACCCTTGTGTAAGTTTGCGGCAAAATCATGTTGAAACGTGGACCAGGATCCAATAAGGACATTCGCAGAGCCCCAGTCTCCAGTCTGCAATCAATTGCAGAATATCTGAATTGAAGATAGAACTGTGAGTACTAAAACATTTTAATAATTGTGTTAAAGAAACTGTAAAGAAGTACAGGACAAAGTAAAAAAATCACTTTGATATTGTAAATATTAGCATAGAGGTTTATTATTTAAATTTTTTAAAAATAAATACCAACCATAATCATAATTTTAAAAACATATTTGTCATTGGTGACAGTCGTCAAGCTAGGAAGGCGGTATTTATTTTTTTTTTTTATTAATTAAATAACAATTAGTTTTTCTTTTGTAAAGGGTGAATTTGGAGTGAATGTTTATTGATATAATAGTTATATATTAGAAGTTAGAAAATTATGGTTTCATTTTAAACATTGTACAATTTGAATTAAATAAATTTGTTAAAATAGTTTGTCACATTTGGTTACTTAAATATAAAATTTTGAAATAATAGATTGGATTTTTGGCAGAATTTACAAAATTAAACTAAATTAAATTAAACTAAATTAAAATAAAATTAATTAAAATAAATTTAAATTAAAAGTTGTTAAAATTAAATAATTATCTCTTCAGTTAAAATTGTCAACTTGAACCTCCCCTGGGATAAAGACGATCTGCTCTATTGAAATACGACTTTTAGAAGGACATTAAAGGCTAGTTGTGATAAGTTTTAATAAAATGAGTTTGGTAAATTGTAATGTAATGAACGACAAATTAGAATTATTACAATATATTCTTGTTGAATCTTATTTTTAATGGTTACAATAATTCTCTTTTTACTAAAATTATGTATAATTCTGAATTATTTAGTTAATTTTGTCCTTTTGGTATTGGTTTATAATTCTCAACTAGCTTTTTAAAAAAATAATAAAAGAAAGTTATTGGCGCCCTTCTATCTTGAAAAATATTTCGCCAAAAGTGTCTATTAGAAAAGCCTGAATTCACGACTGAGAAAACTATAGTCTTATCGGCTCATTTGTTTTTTTTATTGAATTAAGGTAATTGTTTGGTAGAAAATATCTAAGAGCTGGTCAAAATTAAATGTAATTGATTTATAAAGGCAATTAAACGTTAATTAAAACGAATTAATGGTGCCCATTACAAGCTCTTTACTATTAAAACAGAGTCTACCTACCTACATTGGTTATAAAGTTGATTTTTGAGAACACATTGATTACAAAACTCTCGGATGCCTTTTTGTAATTTTTTGTTCCTGCCTTAAATAAACAAATTGCGTATCGTTCTTGAAACTCTCCGAGCGATACATTAGAAAACATTTCCGAAAACCGCAGTATTGGGCACAATTCTAATAAATTTACCAACGGACCGGAATTTATAGCAGTCCTAGTCTTTTTTAAGTTGAAACGCCAATAAATAATAGTGAAATGTGGTCCTCGTTCACTTCACTCTGAAAAGAAACAGACACATCCAAACCTGATCGATACTCACGTTATTTCTTGCAAGTTTTAGTGGAATTTTATTATTTATAGATTTGTTTATCGTTGGACTTTCTTATTTTCTTACGCTTTATTATATGTCAACTCGTTACCGCCCAATGTTGATATCTAGAGTTGGGTTAGTAAGATTTACCATATTAAAGTAACCTCATAAGAGAATAGGTGGAAATTGGTCTAGAAAATTTTGGACATCTTGTTACTTGAGTCACGTAACATACAAAAAATAAAAAAGTATTGTAATAGATTTTTGTGTTAGCGATGCACAATATTTCAAAAACTCTTTTTAATTATATATTTTTTATTTCACATCTAAAACTAACATTTAGAATTTTTTCGTTGTCCAATTGCTCCACTAAAAGATGTAACTACTGGAAAGGTTTCTAACTGGTATTTAATTAACTTAGATCACTATCACCAATATACTATTTAGGGATCACACGGCACTGTCACCAGCAGTGACAAAAAAGTATAATAAAAAGAAAATAATCCCTTAATAGTGTTACACAGGTTTTTGGTATCGCAATTTATTTCAACTCAACTTTAACAACAATTATACAACTGATAACATTAACATGTATCGTCTATCATAAAACTGAAAACTGACGTCAGGATCATAGCTTGCTTGACCCTTCTCGAACCTTCTCGAACTGTCATCTAGAATATTCTTGACGGGTAATGACATTTCCAGACATTTATGGAACTATTCTATCTTCTTTTACTTGTACTTTTACCTATCACGACTGCAGCACACTGTAGGGCGATGAGTAACATTCCACTTCTTTTTCTATCTGTACGTTTCCTAAAATAGCCGCAGGCTACTGCAGGGTGCTGCGTAACAACATCATAGATGAGCAGTTTGGCAACTAGTTAGAGACTCTGGTAGTCCTTAGGGGTAGGGATACCGAAGTTTCACAAATGCTCGGAGTAATTTAATGTCTGGTTTTGGAAAGAATGCAGAGAAAAATAATAAGTGAATAAACAGTAACAAGTGTATTTTTAAAATAATTGCAAAAACTAGGAGTCACAAGATAAATGAACAATTTTTATTTCGAAAATATGCAAAAATAGTCGATGTAGTATATATACTATTTGATAATATGTCGAAGCTTTCTGATAATAACTTAAATGATAAATATATTTGTTTTCGGAAGATATAAAATTATGAAAGATAGTGAACTTCCTATTAAATTATGTAATTTGGACGTATTAGCAATTAATAGCATTTTTAAAAATTAAACTTTATTCGATAAACGATTAGTGGTTAATTATGAAGCGAAAATGGAAAAATTGGTATTTGTAAGTAAAATAATTATGTTTTAAGAACAGAACCAAACAACAAATATAAAACAAGCATTTTAAAATAATTAAGGACATTTATGTTTGCTTCTGGTACAAAGTCCGGTGCACAAAACTAGTATTTGTACTAAAAAAATAAGTGGCTTCGGAACATATTGTCTTAAAGTCACTGTCACTGCTAGAGTAGCCTTACGGTCAGAGTTTCGGGTACAGCCCTCGTTCAACTCGTGTTTCCTTATTTTTTTAAATTACTGAATCAAAATCTACGTGACACTTCAATATTACTTTAATAAAATATTAACGTATTACTTTGCAAAATTGTTTGATTTATATTACGAGGCTTTTTAATTTATTTTTTTTTTGTTTGAATTTTTGTATATTCTTTAGATTTTTACTAATAATAATGCAAATTATAACATTTCGTAGTTATTCATCTATTACAAAAATACTGGCAAATAAGGATTTAACTGAAAATGAAAGAAAAATTTATAAGATTATTAGAGATATGACTTAATTTGGAAAAGCAGAAGATAAGATAGTTAAAATAGACTACAAAAACATAATTATAGAAGAACAACAATGAAAGAGGAACGAAATAATATGAAATTGGGAGAAAAGAATGTTGCTAACAATAATCCAATAACTAGTGCAAAAAACTGACACAGAATTCAATAGAACAAATTAAAATATAACGAACATGTAAGGACAATGACAATGTTACAGTAATAAGGAAATACCAATGAAGAAAAACGAAAATACAGAACTAAGAGTGGAAATTTGGAATGTTCAAGGAACACATCAGAAGGGATACAATTACAATTAGGGCAAGTTTTGCATGCATATAAAATGTATATTATAGCACAACAAAAATTGAAGCAAAAACAAACCATATTATTAATTGGAGATTATATTATTATTATGCACGGTGAAAGAAAAATAGAACACAGACACAAAAATCTTTTTATTTTTCGAAAATACACTTTGTCCAACGAAATTCAAGGCTTTTTATGCTGCTCTTACAGGACGATTCATTTGTGTTGGCAGTAACTTCCAAATTGAACGCATATTTTTTTAAGTTTGTAAATCAACTGTAGTCCCAAGGGATCAAGCTTGGTGAGTAGGATGCATGGGGCAGTAATTCAAAGTCCAGTTCATTAATTTTAGTTATTGCAATAATGGACTTGTTACAGGGCGCATTGTCCTAATTTAGCTAAACTTTTTTACATTAGGATCGGTATTTTGTCCAAAATTTTCTGTTGCAACTGATCAAATAAGTTATCCCAACACTGCCCATTTATTGTTTTACCTTTTGAACCCCAAAATACCGACGAAAGGCAGAAGGAATTGTTTTCGCCTTCTCTGAGACAGGTTCGTTCTTCGCTGTCCATTTTTTTGACTACTATTTGGCCTTGCACAAAATCTTTTTTATTTCGCTTGAGTAGCAACAAATTCTTTTCTGAAACGTTCATACGAATAAGTATTGCTTTGATTCATGTGACCAAAAGCGCCACCCATCTTACGGATAACTTTCTCATGTCCAAAATTTTGCATAATGTTCACATCCTCAATTACCTCCTTAACTTCATTTTAAACTATTTTATGGATCTTCCGTCGTAACCGAATGTGGCCTACCTGGGAATCCTTTGTGTTTGTACGGCCACATTTAAAATCTGCAACCCATATTTTGACTGTTAAAAATGGTGAATCAGATTCACGTACAGTAGAATTCAGCTCAGCTGTAATTTCCATGGGATTTAAACCCTTACTGTGAAAATATTTTATGACATCTCGTACTCCATTATTAAAAAAATTTGGAATTTTATTAGTGTCAAATACAAACAACTGGACACGAACTTACAATTTGAAAGGTTCCACGCCATCTTAAAAGATTTAAATACTTTATTAAGATTGAGCAAAAAAAGCCAAAAAAAAAACAAAAGGAAAAATCCAAAAAAGCCAAAACATTTAAAAAACAACGAAAAAGCCACAAAAAGCAAAAAAGCCAAAAAAAAAAGAAAAAAGTCAAAAAAGCCAAAAAGTCACGAACTACAATATTTTACAAAAAAAAAAACGGCCAAGTGCGAGTCGGACTCGCGCATAGAAAATTCCGCACTATCTTACAAGATTTAATACTCAAACGCAAAAAAGCCAAAAAAGGCCAAAACAAAAAAGCCAAAAAAACACGTTTCTAGTAAGGGAGCCCCATTTAATTTGTAATTTATTTTTATTATTTGTTGTTATAGCGACAACAGAAACACACATTCTGTGAAAATTTCAACTGTTTTCCTATTATGGATCATGAGATACAGCCAGCTGACAGAAAGACTGTCCGTCCGTCTTAGTAATAGGATCCTTTGGTTATCCTTTGGGTACGTTAGCATAAAAAACTAATGAAATATAAATATAATAAAACGAAAATAAAAATACTCGTTTATGATAATGGCCACATTCGATCGGTTGAATAAACTCTATTAATAAATAAATAATCAAAATCATAGTCCACTATAGGTCAGGCTAAAAATTATTGATCCCATCTTCGTATTTTAATTTTAAAGTTTGGTTTTTATTTAATAATGTTATTCGTAGGTCGTAAAAAAGTAGTTTAAAGATATGTAACTCAATTATATTTATTTTATTAATTGCATTTTTATACTTTTAAATGAACACAATCTTAAAAATAATAGAAATTAAATTTAAATCAGCACCTTCATTTTTAATTATTGTTTTACAAAATTAATTACTAAACGATTAATTAATTAAAATGTCTACTTTATCTAGGAATATATTTTAAAACTGGGTTTGGTTAATTAATTTCTACGTCATTATTAATGCACTACATAAATGTGTAAATATTTCTTCAGGATCACATTTTCAGTTCCAACTCTGTCGTTTAAGTTACTTGATACAACTTAGATGTAATCGTGTTATCAGTTCCTCTACAATTTACAATAAATTGCAAAATTAGATTCGCTCACGATGCAATTCCCTATCCCCCCAATATCATGAAAATAATTAAACAACATGTTTACAGTAACCGTCCATGTCCATCTCTAGTCAAATCGACGCAGTTCGTGGTGATGTTTCTCCATGCGATCTGTCCATATATCAAAACCCACGCCCGAACTGTCGAGAGACAGAAAACTCGATCCTCGCAGACGACGACAGAGACAAGACATCTGTCAAACGTCTCCCGGGTGACCGGCCAACGCCATATTGCCGCAAATTAATTATCCGGTTTTACGTTTATAATGATGATCCCGGTTGAAGAATTAATGTCGATGCGATCAGGTAAAGTTTCTGATAAATGTAACGGATTGTGTACTGCGAGAAATGTCAGTTAACGAATTAAGGAGGATACTTATTAAATGTTTCGTGTCCAGGATAGTGGTTTTTAATCATTTTGTTGAATTAATTAGGATTATAAGTCTGTATTGAAACGGTTAGCGGACGCACATGGTTTTAAAAACTGTTACAATAAGTAGAAAAGAAGAACTTTATTTGAAAAAATTATTTTCCAAAGCACTTTAAGCGCCTAAGGGCCGATTTCACCGTTGTGTTAAACGAAGTTTAAATTACTAAGCGAAGATTAAAATGACATTGGGGGTTATGATTGACAAACTGTGTTATTTTTAACAGGTCTGTTATTTTATAAACACACAGAAATTACAACCTGTTCACAAATAACGTGTCTGTAAAAATAACATTGCTTGTTCATCATAACCCCCATAGATAATGTAAAACTTCGTTTAACATAACGGTGGAATCGGCCCTTAGCCATCATTTATGAAGGCGTAGAAGAGCTTAATGATATTTTTTTAAACTTGCAATTTATTAAATATTTAGTATAAGCTTTGCCCACAGGAGATGTAAATTACTAACAAAAAGTATGTTTAATGGGAGATATTTTTTTTATAGAAAGTAAAAAATACTTTTACTTACGCCCCTACGTTGTTCGGAGATAGTGTGGACTCTACTACCAACTAAAAATCACCCTCTGTTTGGCATAGACTCCTCTCACGACTATACCTTAGCGGTATAACGTCGGAGGTACCGCCTTTTTCTATATAATTCTAGCGCCTCTCTCGGCTATCTCTTACTGTTTGAGGATTTCGATAATAAAACGATGTCCTTCTATCGATTTTTCACCTTGCATATAGTTTATTAGTTTGTTGGGTCTCATTTCCTTTAGGTTAAATTCCACAGGGCTGATCATTCGTTGCTACATCTAAGATACCGAAAAATTGTGTGCTTGGGATCATCCACCTCTTCATTACAGTAGACCTCGTATCTGTAACCTTTCCAATCCTGTGTATGTGTACGATCTAAAACTCCCATGTCCGGCTGATAGTTATTAATAGCCGTGTCGTCAGGTCCAGTGTAAGAGTCTTTGTCCACTGGGTTACTATTTTCAGTTTTACCCATCTTAGCGTTTCTACGGTCATTTTCTTCCCTGCCGGCTCTGTAGATCTTGCATCGTTCTTCTATTTGGATTTTCATCAGGGGGATACCACGATGATCGCTACTTCGCCTTCTCTGAACACCGTTCTGTATACACAAGTGATTCTCAGTAGCATTGGAGAAGATACTACGGTTTTTTTGTTTTGTTCTGAGGCCAAGGTCCATTCATCTCATTAACACAGATTCCTATGATGACCCTCCTCAAAAAATGAGATAAATTTTTGTTATTTGACTAGAAATTTACATAGTATATAAAATTTGGGGAAAAAGGAGATGTGCGTTGATGATGAAATAAATATCTATTAAAAACAAAAATAATCATCGCTCAAATAAACAAAATAAGGTTCAAGAATTTCTTCCTCGCTGTTTTCCGTTTGTGTCATGTTTTTGGTTGCTATCTGAGCTGTTCTCCTTGTTTCATGTCATCACTAAACTTATTTTCTTCTTTCTGTAGCAATAATTTTTGTTTGATCATTAAATTATCTTTTTGCTAAGATTTCTTGTTTTTTTTTCTTTTTTCAATGAGTCTCTACACTTTCATTTCTTTATAGGTTGCCTATTTGGTGCCTTCTAAAAATAAGATAACTCTTTAGTTTCTTCACATCTTAATAATTTTGTACTTGCCTTCTCCGGATTTGGGATTAAAGAAGATTGAATATTTTAAAACTTCCAATCAATGTAACTGCTATATCCGTCATTATCAAAAGAACCTTATTCTCTTTGGATGGCTTGGCATGCTTAACAAAATGTTAAACAATTTCATAAATATGTCACTTTTTATCCATCCCTTGTTCTGGCAAAATGTCACCCTACTTACTTCTGCGTGTTCCATCGGCTCAGCCTTAAAAGTTTGTGAGGAAAAATAAATGCGGGAAAAATGAATGTTCCTATGGAATTCATAAAACCTACGACGGCATAGTTTTGCCCTCGTTTACCAATGTTTTTCCTATCTTTAAGTGCAAGAAACATTTTTCATAATGTGCGCATACCAGCTTGATCTGCGTTGTAAATATTTTTCGGGCGAAATTTAAAAATATCCAGAATTACTTCCAAAAAGTGAATAAATGATTTGATTTTCTTTTTATCAAAATCTTAGATTCCTAGAAAGAAAACCTCACAAGCTCACTGATTTAGTTTTTAATTTCTACGAAGCATAGTTTTTGATGTATTGAACGTTTTTACTGCCATTGTACAACCTAACCCTCTTTCTTTAAGAGTTACTATTGCTGAAGTCATGTCTTCTTCATATGATTAATATCACTAACACTGACGATTATAGGCAACACACAATATTTATATAAATAAAATTAAATATGGACAGAGCCATCACAAGTCACCTTACCCAACCTGTCCATTAAGGTTATGTCCCGAGGAAAGAGAGATAAAGCATGGAAAGGTTATTTAAAGTTCTTTTCATCATCATTGTCTTGTTTTTCGTGCGAGATTGTTCCAAAGCTGTTTGCGTTGCACTGCCCTATATTTTTTCCATATCCCTGTTAAACACATAATCTTTTCGATTTAAAATATCTATACCATTATATGAGGTAGACTAGATGGGATTATCTATTCCTTCTAACCTGTTGATTAGGTTGCTATCACCTGAAAGAAAACATCATTTCCATTACGGGAAACTGTACCAACCAGATTTCCGCACTGCGGTTTCATTATGTTTGACAGACTCGGTATATCGGTTTTTCATTCAAACCAATGATGTCAAATTTCTGATAAACTTATTATATCTACCAATTCATATTATCTCTTTAGAATTTAAATTGCCTTTACCTAGATCGATATTTATTAACTACTACTGTACTCAAGATTTCCTTTCGCTGTTCCATGCTCAAATATTGTAATAATTAAACATTTGCCATCATAGTTTTCGATTTTTGAAATGACTGGTTACCTACACTTAGACTAATATTTAAGGAACTCTTAGAATGATACAGCTACTACCACCTTAAAGGAAACTGGTAAATTGAGCAGAAAAACAGCACCAGTTGGTAGACAGTTAATTTGGCACTATTTGATAAAATAAACAGTAGGTTTGTAAATAATAGAAGATCAACTTATGAAAAATCTTCGACCATATAGATGTCGATGTAAGGTGCAGTTCTTGTTAAAAGTATCAATCGAACTTGCAAGTAAACGAAGCCGATCCTTATTATTTATTAGGGAAAGGAAATACCGTATCTAATTTTATCTAGGTCCTTGTGGAACAGCTGCCGTTGAATCTGAGTGAAAAGGTAATGATTAGACATGGTTATTTCTTTTTCGTTATGTATCCACAGCAGTTAATAATAAAGAATAATTTCGATTAGTTAAGCTTGTTCCACAGTCTCTGTATTGTTTGGTTGGTCAGTTGATAGTGCATTTCTCTGATTCAAACGTTTAAATTAGAGGTGTCTAGTGAGACCTAGATTGTTATCGCTATTACGTCGTCTAGTATTGTTGTCAGTCATTTTAATGCCAAATACCATTGAAATATTCATTCGTAAACGTTTGTTAAGTACTGCCTCTTCAGTTAACGTATTCAAAATAGTGCCCCTTCTTGTTTATTTTATTAGCTAAGGGTAAGTCTAGGTAAGTTTTATTAACTTCATCAATTTTTGTGTCATCCTGGAATATTAATAATGAATTTGCTGTAAAAATACTTTGTATGAGATAAAAAAAAATTATTTTCGCATATAGCCTTTACTAATTTCAAATTTTATGTGGAAATTTCAAATCTAAATTTAAAATTTTAAATTTGAAGTCGGAATGTAAAAAAGTATATTTTTTGCTTGTCTTCGTAATTATCAGTACTGAATTCTGAATTTATAAACAAATTTAATGAACGATTATAGAATAAAATAATTATATAAATTAACAAGCAAGTTGATTATATTTCTGTAGCAGCTGGATCTATGTTCTCGTTTACAAACTACATAAACTATGTTTCCTCTTCATCTCCTTCGTCTCTTGTTCTTCCTTCTCCACCTTCTTCTTCTTCTTTTTCTTCTTCTTTTTTATGGAATCTCCTTAGTACCGGTTTCTGGCTTTAATGTCTGTGATAGCAACGATAGTTTCGTTCGTGTGCAAGTTTTCTTTCGCACATTTCTAGTTCAAATGTATTTTAGTAATGTATAAACGTGCAATAATGTAAACAGGAGCCAAATTAGAGCTTTAATCTTCTTATATTTCAATTATTTATTTTTATATTAAATTTACATATCTCAGAGATAAATCACAATAATATTTAAACTTGAAATTACTAACACGTTTAGGTAGGTGATTATTCCATATTATTTATTGGTAGAATTATGTTTTCTTCCATGCGATCTGCTATGTGTTCTTAAATAAATGCAAAATAAATCGTACTCTTGCTACGAAATCGGATTTTTTTATTAATAAAATCGATCTCTAACTATTTTTATTGATAATTCACCATTTGCTTGACCTTGTAGTTATTTTCTCCCGCGGTGTCGAGCGATGGCATAATTTTTTCGAATTAGCATATCATTATTTAATGGATACGTGCAGCCAGGTAGAAACCGAAAACAAACCGTAATGTTTTTATCATTCACTATCAATGTGGGCATGTCTCGCAGGCTGCGGGCATAATAAATAAAATGCATATCTAAAAAAAAGAGAATGTTTACAATACTGAAATAATTCGTTGACATTATATTTTATTGTGAGATCTGTATTATGTTTAGCCTCAAAAATATACATGCACTGGATCGATAAAATGCCTTAAAAACAGCTAACCTTATTATAAAAATTGCTGTAGAAAAATATTAATACATCAGTTATTGGTAAATGAACAAGCTTTTTAATTTTAAAGACGATTCTATTGAGTTTATTTGCCAGGTACTCAATATTGATGTGCCAATTTAATTCGTGGTTGCCTAAAAGTTTATTATATTGAATATTATCACTATTTGCCACCAAAAATTATATTCTCCATTTTCTCACTATTCAGTTCAAGAATATTTAAATGAAACTACCGATTTTTATCACTAGTTTCATCTCCGCCTTTCTCATTTAAAGAGACTAAATACAACAATTTCTTTGTAGTACTATCGTCTCCAAATAATGTTTTAATTTCAGCCCGAATATTTGACGGCAGATCATTATTAAAAAAATACAAAAAAATTAAAAAAATCGGTTTTATAACTGATCCTTGAGGCACGCCAGCAATTACTATACTTCGCAGATATGCATTTATTTAGTACCTAATATATGGGCTACTGTCAATTAAAATAATTGAGGACCGTTTTTTCAAAACTCAACATAATAAAAAATACGATTTTTCAGGAAACACGTTTTTATGATTTATAATTTGACTAGTGGGTTAAAAAAAATGCAGTTAGGAATTTAAAGTTCTTTAATTGTATGCATAAGGATGCATATAATTACAAAGAAAAATAATAAGGGAAATTCTAAAAAAAAAAAAAATATCAAAATTCTCGAAATTTTGCAAAATTCAACAAAAACCGGACACTTCATATTATCATGTTACTTCCATTATTAAAAAACATTTTCACTGTCGTCGTAGTCTTTATTTATGTTCTCTTCATCTTTCCCTGTATTGTCATTCGCTGCTGCCATCACATTCTGGTAAAGTTCCTTGGCATGATCGGGTATATCCACGCATTGCAAAAGTGATTTAACATTGTCCCTTTTTTATATTTACCATATTACACTTTGGCAATACTTTTGCTTTGTCGTCCAATAGTGCATTTTTAATGTTGTTTTTTAGGACAGCACATTTTATCAATCCTCCACTGTAGGTGGTTGAAACAAAAATTTCCACTTTTTCTTTTTTGCGTTGGTATTTGATAATCTTTGTTTCAGGGATTTTAAATGGTAAATTGGTTTTAAATATTTTCTTTGCTTCGCCTTTTAAGTTTTTCAGAGTCCAATCTTGGCCATAACGAGAAAGATTACCAGTTTTTTCCAATACGTCATAATAGTCTTTAGGCGATACCATCTCTTCCAGTTTTCTATATTCTTTTTCGATTTGGCCAAATACACGATCCGCCGGCATGTACCTATGCCATCTAATAGGGAAAACGTGTTTGATGCTTGAAAAAATAGTAGAATGTTCGAGAAAATTCATCAGTGTTCCCATTAAGATTGTGTTTTTATTTTGACTTGCACAAGAGTCTGAAAACAGCAACAAGTTTTGTTTTTCATTTGGTTTAAAACCTAGTACATCTTCAAATTTTTCCTCCAACCTTTTCAAATAATGTTGTACGCAGCTAGCGACTTCATTAGCTCCTCTGCCACTTTCAGTTTCGAGCCACACATAATGAGAAATATATCTTTTTTCCTGTTTGGATTTATGGATCATTATGGTGAGATTGTAGAGCCATACTTAGAAAAAAACACTTCTTCCGCAGAAAGCTTAGGCAGCGGTTGGTTCTGCTGCATGTCAAAAACGATTTTAATAGTATTCTCGCTTTCTTCCTTCAAAAGCTGATAGAATTTGTTTGCCCTTAGTTTGTGTAGTTTTAACTGTGCTCTGAGACATCCCTTATGGTTAAGGTCTGTAGTTTGTCTAATGGATATGTAAAATTTTTACACGTTGAACAGATATCCGAGTGGGGGTTGCCGAATTCTAAATTAAAATCCTTGTAAAACATTTTTTTAAATTTTGCAAGAGAACACGATTTCCTAGGTTGTTTCTCACAATACTGCTTCCACATCATTTGAATGTTCAAATTTGGTGACAAATATGATATACATGTTTTTGCTCTCGAGTAGTGACTTTCACGACATTTATATGACTTTATATGAGTTCGAATTAGATCAGATATTCTCTCACTGTTGACCGTTAATCGATTACGTGAAACGCCTAAAACAAATTTCGTTCTAAAAATTACTATAATAGCAGCGAAATAGGTTTTCACCTGTGATATTCGTAAAAAACGTTGCGCACACTGGGATTATTTCACCATTTTGTTTTCGTATGGTATACTTCGTAACTACTGACTTTGGTTTAAGATGATTTCTTTCCCTTTAATGGAGGAGCAGGAATAGAAACATTCATATATTTCAACAGGACGCGATCTTGATCAATTTTGTTACTTTGTGAAAAGAAATGATGACGGAAATCTAAAAAGTAAGCAATATACTGTAACACTATCGAGCAAACATGCAAAATACATACTTTCTGCATCTCCAGTGCTTAAAGATTTGCCCAAACATTCCTTTTTCCCTTTATAATCCAGCGCTGTATGTGGACATTTTATTATAGGTGGCTGATTCTGTCCAAGAAAATATCTAGTTTTTTTCTTCTTTTTTCTCCCACTACGATGCTTTCGCACACCGGGAGTACACACGATAGACTCGTCGTTGTCGTTTTCATTACGTACGCACTCCATCACGAATCTCATACAACTAACAAAATTAGTTGTGAAACTATGTACTTAAATGTGTGCAGAAATGCAGGTCTGATCTTGTTGAGTTTCGCAAAACCTACATGATCATGTTGAGTTTTGCAAAATCTTTAATACTTCAAATGATTGTAACATGCATATTGTTGCGTTTTGCTGTATTCTGAGTGCGCCAATCGATAGAGCACCTCTGAAAAGTAATATCTACATGTGTAACTCATTTTCGGTCCATTTTGTTTTTGTTGAGTTTTGAAAAAACGGTCCTCAATTATTAATTACCTTACGATTAAAAAATAATAAATATCTCTGGTTGGTTCAACGCTGGGTACCAGAATGTGACCTGGATATTTATTTGCAGTATAGGTTACGATTATTAATGCAATATTAATCGAAAGTCTAAAAATCTAAAATTTATGGGTTGCTTTCTGTCTGCATAAAGCCGTCCAATTAGACGTAAAGAAGGATAAACGGTCCTCATATACAGTGTGGAAAAGCCAAATGGAATAAATTCATTATTTCGATTACTACATATTTATAGAAAATCCCGAAACACCTCAAATTTAAATTATAAATTGACATTCTTTAAAGTGAAAATGTGATCCCTACCTTCAACCCCCTTTGAGTAACAGTTACAACCCATAATTTTTTTAATGGGAAGTATAGGCTTGTGATATATCGTTTGAAAGGTCTCTTCATTCTCTATCCAAAAAATGGTGTTGTTTTTAAATTTATTGCAAAAATTAACATAAAAAAAAGTAAAATCATCATATTACCGAAATTCTCTAGAGTACCTACACTACTATTTCCCGTTTCAGTCTTTATAATAAGACAGTACATAAGCAAAAACCATATCAGTGTTCTTTTTTAATATCAATTTAAAAAATCCTTTAAAAAACTATCATAGCAATGTTAGTTTGTTTAAAACGCCTTAGTAAATTGGTTTTTAATAATTATAACTGCAGGATATTGTCAATATTATAATTGTCGTTTGAATTTCATAAAAATGGTTATATTAACAGAAATGCATAAAATAACAGTTTTACAGATAATTGGTTACGGAGATAACACCCGAACACAAATGGAAGTTGCTCGCCTATTTAATGAAAAATTTCCGAATTTGCCGCCTATATCCCAAGGTACAATTAGTAAAATAGAGAAGCAATTTCGCGAATTTGGACATGTAAAGCAGATGAAAAAAATAGCTGCCAATGCACTGAGTGATGATATCAAATTAGATGTGATGCTTGAGTTTGAGGAAAACCCACATACATCGAGTAGATAAGCATCTGCAACATTTAATGTCAGCCATACATCGATACTAAACATATTAAATAAAAATAAAATGCATCCCTATAAAATGATACCGACTCAGGAACTCATGGAAGACGATTTTGATAGGAGAACAAATTTTTGCGAACAAATGATGGAAATGTTGAATAACAATACCATTCAATTAGAAAACGTTATGTTTTCTGATTAGTGCACTTTTTCCGTTAACGGTCATGCTAATCGTCAAAATTGCCTTTACTGGTCAACGGAAAATCCTCACTGGATGAGAGAGGTCCATACACAATACCCTCAAAAGGTTAATGTTTGGGCAGGGATTGTTGAAAACCATATAATTGGTCCCTTTTTCATTGAGGGGAATTTGAATGGCGATAATTATTTAGCACTACTACAAAATGATGTAGTGCCAAGTTTGGCAAATTTATTTCCTGATCCAGGAAACCCTTAAAATCCAACAAATATCAAATGGTTCCAGCAAGATGGAGCACCTCCACATTACCAAATCAATGTCCGCCAGTACCTCAAATTAACATTTCCAAATCGCTGGATAGGGAGGCGAGGATCAATAGAATGGCCAGCAAGATCACCTGATCTTACCCCATTAGACTTTTTTTATGGGGCTATGTGAAAAATATTGTTTACAAAACTAAACCACGTGATTTAGATGACTTAAGAGAATGAATAATGCTTGCGATTAGATCGGTCACGCCTGATATGTTAATTAACGTTAGAAGACATTTTTATTCAAGATTAGGATATTGCCAAGACGTTCGCGGTGAGCATTTTGAACATCTACTTCATTAACATTCATATTTTTTACATTATGAACAATTAAATATTACATATTGAGTGTATTGTAACAAATTTCGGTTATCACTTATTGATATTGATATTTTATTTTTTTTATATTAATTTTTGGATAGAGAATGAAGAGACCTCTCAAACGATATATTACAAGCCTATAATTCCCATTTAAAAATTAGGGGTTGTAACTGTTACTCAAAGGGGGTTGAAGGTAGGGATCACATTTTCACTTTAAAGAATGTTAATTTATAAATTAAATTTGATGTGTTTCGGGATTTTCTATAAATATGTACAGTAATCGAAATAATGAATTTATTCCATTTGGCTTTTCCACACTGTATGTAACCAAGAATGTATGTTCTAATAACATTGGCTGCTACTGAGCCGACCCTGTCACAGCTATGGGAAAGACGGTAACACAGTGTGTCGTTCTCTCATTAGAAATACATTGCCTATGCCTGGGCATACTACATTCTCAGTGTATCCCAAACTATAGCTATATAGAAATAATAATACTAATAATAATAAATTACGGCTGATACCATAATATGATACCAATCATCTGTATCAAAAGATTTATGATTGATATTATCGATCTTTTTTCTTGGTCAACTTTTAGTCCTTATTATCTTCATCTGAACTAGTTTGGTACCCATTAAAAGAATTTAAATCATTTTAAATACAGTTCTTTTGCTCAAACTTGTACACGTTATAAAAAAAATACCTGTTGAGTCAAATTCCCTAGATTATACAAACATAAAATTAAATTATTTCGCAATTTCTAATAAATTTCATAATTTATACCGGTCCTGGCTTCAGCACAAGACGGCCCATCAAAAATAATTATTTAATCACATTTAAATTTTGGCACAGGTGTGTTGAAAATATCATAGTTTATCCTCCTCTTATATGTGATAATTGATAAGTTTGGTTGAAGTCAACGGGAGAAAGGGGGTAATACATCTAATATTTGGTAAAGATGTCAATATTTTTATTCAGTTTTGATCAAATTTAACTGTTGAAATATTATTTTTCTCAAATCAGCTCTCGTCAAGTCTCAATATATTTAATCGTCGAAGGAAATTCATCCAACCTCAATATAGCTAGTCTAAAATCACAAATCAAATCACAATTAATAAATATTGAAGGAATTGTCAAATAATCTTTGCCCACAACAACAAAATCAAGAAAACTTAAAACGAAGGATAATTATTTTCTTCGCATAAGTTTATGTGCATTTGAAGGACCATACTTTTAAGTTTATTTATTTGTATAAAACTGATTAAATAAATATATACAGTGTGATGATAAAGTAAGGAACAAAATTCATAATTGCATTATTTAATGTTTTCAAGCAAAACGCTTGGATATATCAATTTTAATATTTAATTAGCTACCTTATGGCATACAATTTTTACTTATGACGTCATGTATTTTTGCACAATGACGTCAACATTGTTTTTTGTTTTTTTTAAATGACAACACTAATTTTTTTAGCTGTTTTTAATAGATGGTCCAATTACTTAAATAATAAAAATTGGTACCTTAAGGTAGTTCACTCGTAAAACGGCTTTTCTTAAGAATTCAATAAAATTGAAATACAAGGTTAATGAAAGTGTCTTTTATGTAAATAAAAAAAATTAAAGTTTTTGACCGTCTGTGAAACGAGATATTAACAATCAAAATGGGCATAATTAACACTCTTGAAGCCTCTCATGTACACAAGTAAAGCATTTATTTCCAGATATCTCGAAAACTGTTCTTACCATATTTTTTAAAAACTAATGCAATGTAAATCAAGAAGGTATAAAATTTTATAAAGAAACGCTGAAATTTTTTGACCTTCTTAGTAAAAAGATATAGATTTTTAAAATAAAAATATTTTTAAAGCAATCGACGCGTAGTTGGTAAAATTATTACAACTTGGCAACGTTGTATATGCTGCAATCAACGCGTTGTACCAAACTAACATTCGATCAGCTAAGAGGATGTTATAACCTCGCGAAGTTTACTTGAAAAATTAATTCGTCCACTGTATTTGAGAACTGGAATCAGCGGTTCTGTTTAAACCAAAACAAACCCTTAAAATTAATATGAGGAAGTCACAAATTTCTATAGCAAACCATTCATGTATTTATGAGGTTGCCGGATGGATTTTATTAAAATCCATATATATAAGATGATATAAGCTTACATGTGTTTTGTACAGTCTCTTACAAAAATAAAAATGATTAGCATTGAGAATCTCGAACTATTGGTATTCAACATTAAACGATATTTTTATGTACGACTGTCGCTTTTTTGAAAAAATAGTTACCGAAAGAAATCAAAATTTAACTTTAACGAAAGAAAATCCTAATGACACCCCAAAAACAAACAAAATTTAGCGTAAATATTCAAATTGCTCTCCTTCAACCATTTGGCACTGACCAATACGAGTGTAAACACTTTGTACACTTCGCTCAATAACTTCAGCGCAAATTCTTTGCCGTAGATCATCTAAATTATTTGTCTTAATAAAATTAACCTTTGATTTTAAATAACCTCACAGAAAAAAATCTAAAGGAGTCAGGTCTGGGGAACGCGGTGACCACTCAATTGCTCCTCGACGTTCTATCCACCTCCTGGGAAATGTGGCGTCAAGATATTGACGGACGGTTATTCCATCTCGTTGAAACCAAATGTTCTGATGGGATACATTTTCTTCGTGATCATTTGAAAACATAACTGACAGAGCTGGAACTAAATCAAACCGCAAACAGGCCAAATAACCTGATGTTGTAAGGTTTTCTTCAAAAAAGTAAGGCCCTATTAAACGGCGTCCGATTATTCCAATCCAAAGTTTTAATTTTCCTTGGGCGTTGATTGTGAGAGTCTTGAGTCCAGTGAGGATTTTCTCTTGACCAATACCTACAATCATAACGATGTAATGTCCCATTCAGGCAAAAAGTAGCTTCGTCAGAAAAGAGAATAATATTTAAAAAATTGGGATCTCCATGACAGCGTATGATTTAGTTCTTCGCAAAACTGTCGCGGCAGTCTGGTTCATCCTCGTTTAATTCGTAAATAAATTGAACCTTGTAAGGATGATAGGTCTCTTTCTTGAAGAACCTCACGACAAAAGACTGGTCCACATTATTATTTAAAATTACTGCCTTGCAGAATGGTGAGGATTTTCTTCAGCTTTGAGTAACATATTTAATCTGGTTGCATCGTTTACTGGAGGCCGATCTTGCCCAGGCAAATCATGGATGGATCCCGTTTCGGTAAACTTGGTAACCAATTTACTTACTGTACATCTTACAATATGCGTTCTTGGTTGAATAATTCACATGCTACCTGTGTTATTGTTTGATCCATATCCAACCATTATTAAAATTTCTATTCTTTCCCGTTCAGTTAAACGTGGCATTTTTTTGTCAACGACAAAGAGAATTTGCTTTTAAAAAACTTGCTAAATGCGACTTTTACACTAACTAATGTGAAGTCAAATTTTATCACCACACTGTATATAAACAAAAAACTAGAAGAAATTGGAAAATGGAAGCATTATATTAATTTACTCTATGTATCTTATATGCCTAATAAGATGTATAAAAACCTTATTATACTTTCGCGATGTTTAAAATTTAAAAGACCTATTTATACTCAACTTTTTTTCTAGCCGTTCCATTCAAATATTTCGTATTCATTGTTTTCCTAACGAGCGTGTCTTCGGTTTTTTGTTGCCATTCTTCGGGATCAAGCCGTCACGATCCAATGGTAGGGTCGTCCTTTTTATTACCGAACATATTCACTCATTCATTCACGACAAATTGTTCTATTCTGTAGACGTGTGGTCTTTAATAGGGATCATTTTTTGTATATTTCAATAGCGGCGATATTATTAGATATATTTTTAAACTAACCGACACTTCAGAAGTTTAGAATAAAGGCAATTCAAAAATTCAATGGTTTTCAAACTAGTTTACTTAAGTCAAATAACTAAGTTTTATGGTTATTAGAAGATTTTTAGAATTCTATAAATCAATAGGTATATCCCATCGGGAAAAGAACACTTAAGTAATATACCCATAAATGTTTTAGGAAACAAGTAATCACTTTAGTATTTATGATACTTTATAAACATGATCTTGACCATACGGTTGTTTTTTTAAGTTGACTTAAACATGCTTTAAAATTATCATTAAAATAGAAAAAATAATCACCTCTTTTTGAGACAAGAGTACCCGCACTGTATCTCTTAGATCTTAGTATAGTATTTTAATAAAAACAAATTTAAAAATGTAACTTTTATTAATATTGCGATAAAAATGCAAAATAAACATTAATTAGATTGTTCGGAGCAGTTTCTGCAAACCATGAACGAGTGTTCTAGACATAAGAATTTTTTAAACCTCACAAGAATATCTTGTAGTCTTCTTTTGGCTGCCTTCATTTGGCCGGTCAGCCGTCAGTTCAGTATTACCTTTAATTTGTAGAAGTCTATATCGAATTTGTCTTGGAACATTAACATTGGCAGCACGCATGCGTAAATCTTTCTCTGCGAGTTGAAAAGATAATTTTAAAAACAACCTTCTTTGTAGAAAATCTTTTTTCTTAACGTACAGAACTTGGCTATTAGTACCAGCTACATTAAGCAAAGAATAAAAAATGACGATACGCCACCGTTTTGTATTTCTTGCACAGTTATATGAAGCACATAACCTATCTACTACGTCTACGCCACTTTTGATCTGATTGTAAAACGTTACAATCTCCGCTTTTGCCTTTTAATCTGTTTTAGAATATATGGTATCATCCTTATGAAAACTGAACACTGAAATTAACACTTTATTTTTATTTGGAACATAAGACACTAATTTTGCTCCTTCTTAAAGCCCCAAATATTGATGAAAATGGTTACCGTATTTATTTGTAAAAATGAGTGGAACTCATATTCTATTTTTTTTTTACTGTACGCACTACGGTTAAATTGTGGTCTTTTAAATGGCTAAAAACTAAATCAAAACTAGTAAACC
The DNA here is from genome assembly GCA_927349885.1 of Psylliodes chrysocephalus. Lineage (NCBI taxonomy): Eukaryota > Metazoa > Arthropoda > Insecta > Coleoptera > Chrysomelidae > Psylliodes > Psylliodes chrysocephalus. The sequence continues at coordinate 41,071,454 of OV651822.1, forward strand.
AATTGTCTATAGTCATATTTCTTCCAGTTCCGTGGATAGAAGAACATAATCTTTTCACAATTGCTTAAGATGAATTTGAAACTGAATAAGGATTTTCTGGTTAAACTGCAACATAAACTTCCAAGGCTTTCGTATAAAACATTTTTGCATCGACCATAGCATCCCATATTTGCTTGGTTTAGAAGGGACATATTGTTTAAAGCTGCAACGTCTTCTAAAAGCCTCCCAATTTTCATCTATAGTTACGTATTCTGAGGTAGAATATGACTTTTAACAATTCTCATTAAATGTGCCAAACAGCTCTCGAATTGGAGACAGTTTATCAGTTGCTTATCTATCATTCCTTGTGTCTATTATTATTATTATCTATCTAACACCTAAATGAACCAAAATTTCACTTGTATTAGCCGGATTTGCAACTTAGCATACTATATAAAAAATATGATGAGTCCAACACATGACTTTCCTATCTAGTTATTACAGGCTTTTTCCGGATATTTTGTACCACATATTGCAGCACCTCTATAAATGTTTAGAGGATAAACTAAATATATAGATTTTCCACATACATCTAACTCGAAACATTTTTCTATATATATTCATTAAAAACGAAAATGCTGAAAAATTTAAATTTATCACTTTTCCCCTAATTTTTTCATTACGGCCCATTATAGAAAAATCATGTAGAAAACAAAAATTATAGAGATCGATATCGCAAACAACTTTTAGTTTAACAATTTTCTTAAAAATCAGAATTTTGCACATTTTGTCAAATTTCTCGCATACGGACCATTTCAGGAAAATTTGGCATAAAGCAAAAATTATAGATAATAAATAATATTAGAAGTAACTTTTATTTAAACAATTTTCTTCTCCAAATACAAATAACAGATATATTCCATAAAATATGAAAACTACCTTCTATGTAGTACCCCCCCAGATGTTTCGACTTTGTCCAAAAAAGTTTAAAATTTTTCCTTTATCCATTTTTAAGTTTTCTTCAAAATTCGTTATTTACACATTTTCCCAAATATCTGGAATAGGTACGGTTTATTTTAGAGAAATTATATATAGGATAAAAATTATAGAGAATTGTATTACAAACAACTTTTATTTGAACAATTTTTACAAAAAAATAATTTTTTTACATCATTTTAGAAAAATTTTGTACAAAACAAATTATAAGTAACTTTTATTTGAGGAAATTTCTTTTCCAAACAAAAATAACAGATATATTCCATAAAATATAAAAAGGGCCTCCCATAAAACCACTCCACATATTGTTATATTCATTTTACATAAGTCTGCCATTTTTTTGGAACCTAATCTTCCAGGTCTAAACCACGTCTCATAGCTGCTGTTAAGGAAAATGTTTGATCCACCGAAAATTATTTCTATTATTGAGCTACCCTTTATAGAATATCAACTAATTACATGAATTTTCGATGCAATGATTCGTCCATATCAATTTACACTTTTCAAATGATTTCTAGTGAATTTCGATTAAAATAGGTTAGGATAAATAACTTGCAACTGATATAAATACAACATTGACGAGAATGATCCTAACTATTTTGAGAAAAAAGAATTGATACGATTTTCTGAATGCAGAATTTAAAGGAAACGGATTAATTCCTAAAAACAATTTTTCCACCATTGCCAAATGTTAAAATAGGAACATAATATTTTAAAATTTAAATACTTGACTTTATTTTTCAACTTTAACGACCTAGTAATTTATATTTAGTCGGATGCTTCTTCTGTCATATATTTTAGATATATTTTATAGGAAATTTTCCCATTGAAATGACGTTTTAAAAGATATCGTCGATGAGAATTAATATCAATATTAGCAAATTCAAAACGTATGTAACCAGCGATAATTAGCTCTCCCCTACAAAAGAAACAGGCTGTCAATTGTCTTCAATTCTGGTGCTACTGTTCGCCATAAAAGGTTGTTAGAGATCCCATGTGATGGGCAACAATAAATCTCATTACTTTAAATGAAATGATTTATTCCAATTATAGTAAATTTTATTTATGAAGATAGATGTATGCCGAACATTTTGTATGTCTTTTAGTTCATATGGTGATCCACGTTGGACTAATAATAATAAATTACTTACTTTAATATGAATTACTACAGATTTATGACTATATTTGTATGAGATCGAGAATCTACAGTGGTCAGTATATTAAATCAATCTCAACGACCTAAATTTCTTCGACCTAATAACATATTTAGAGTGATTATTTATTCGTTTTTAATGATTTTTAACTGGCAGATATCGACAGTTCGGTTTTATTTAGAACTTATTTCTAGAAGTTCCTAGGTTATGTTTGGTAACAAAAAAATAATATTTATCAAAATTTACGTAATTTTTAAAGCCAGCTATTTCTGGTCGTTTGTGAAAGTTATCTAATCGAACTCAAAATAAGTGGCGCAGATCCGTTCTTGCCCTAAATGAACGTGGGATAAACATAGGCCCCCCAGCCTGATTGGGGCCCCCAAATAACCTAAACTAGTGCCAATTTTTTTTTATTCAATTAGAATAAATATCAGTAACCTAAAGAAAAGTGGTCTAGTTTTAAGACTATTGTAAAATTTAGGGAAGATACTTTTAACCATGATCTGTTCTTTACGATCCTAATAGTGATTTGGATATTAAGGCTGCAACACTTGAGCCAGCGGTTTTGTAACAAAGTAAGTATTCAATAAATTGTACATAGATGGCGATAACTGTAGCTCGATTTATAATTTTATTTTTAAGTGTGCTTCTTTTATTATTATTATTATTATTATTATTATTATTATTATTATTATTATTATTATTATTATTATTATTATTATTATTATTATTATTATTATTATTATTATTATTATTATTAGAGGACAAGGTACAAATATGGGCTACCATTTGGTTTAATTGACATATCTGACACATTTTTAGTGTAATTTACGTTTTTTCTTTTTACAAGTGAACCAGAACCATTTATTTACATTGTGCGGTCCGTTTTTGATCTTTTTGCGGAAGCTTTTCTAAAATTTTATTTTGTTCAAATAAGAGTGACATAATAGCAGTCATTTTTAAAGTGATACAAATATGGGCTACTACAGAAAATACCTACAAATATTAACTTAAACTTTTTATTCAAAGGCTGAATTGGAAAAAAACAGGAGCAATAACAAAAGTAACACACTACTAATCAGTGCGAAAAAAGTCACAAACATAGTCATCTCTGTTGGCGCCAGCACAGTCTACATGGCACCATAAACTGCACATTAAACACTGAACCTAGAGTTCACCTTTGCGGTCTTCAGAAAATCTACTTTCGCAGAATATGCAGTCCGCATCTAAATCATATGGTTTCTTTTGTCCAGGCATATCATCTATATCTAAATCGTCATCCGCTGGCGTAAACTGTGTTTCGTCGTCTTCGCTTTCAGACTCTTCTATCGACTGCTGCTTTTTAATTCTTCTTTGATGCTTTGGACATCGAGATCTTTTCGGCTGATTGAGAAAATACTTTTTTTAACCTGTTTAACATTTTGCTTATTTTTATTGGTAGTGCTCAACAATAATTCATCTTTATAAGGGTTGGAAGTAATTACCGCTGCTTTCTTACTCCTATTAGTTGTTTTCTTTTAGATATCGGAACTGGCAAATTATCAAAGGGTGACAACATTTTTCTTGATATTCCAGATGGTCCAGGTCGAGCGTTGTCCTGATTGGGTGTTTCTATATTCGATTGAGATGTGCTTGGTGTGGTCATTCTTTCAGAAGCCGAATCGGACAAAACATTTGTGGTGACACTCAATTCACTTTCGGTGGTGCACTGTTCTTTTTCTGCTTCTATTTCCGCAGCAAGAAAGTCAGCTTTTGAAAAAATATTTTAATTCAACGGAAAAATTCCAGTAGCGCGGAATCCATTTACTGCAATTTCTCCAGTCTGGGTTTTGAGATAGGCCTTTCCGAAAAGTTTGCCAATGTCATATTGAGATAAGGGACGATGATTGTGGCTAATGCATTGTCTAATCTCCTCACTGTAGTAAGCCTTTAACGCACCCATAAAAGTTTTGCCAAGAGGCTGTAGTTTATGGGTGGAATGAGGGGGTAATGAGATTATTACCACGTTATTTTCTCTAGCCGTATTGACAACTTCTAAGTTACGCGTATGACTATAATGCCTATCTAAAATTAGAAGAACAGGCGAAGTTGCAGACGGTTTTACAGTGTCAATGAAATGTCTGAACCACTGGGCGAATAACGTAGCCTGAACCCATTCACTAGGGTTAACTGCTGATATTGATCCTGGAGGGGTGCCTTTCATTAGTTAAATATTCATATTTTTTAGGAAATATGAGCATCGGTGGTACAAAGTCTCCCCCGGCACTCATGCAGGCTATCAAATGATTAAAGAACCCTGCTCCAATGAAGTTAAAGAGGCAATTTGTCTTTTTCCGTTACGACCGACTACTTCAGCGACTTTATTTTGCACAACAGTCAGACCGGTCTCATTCACATTACACACGCGATTAGCTGGGAATTTGTATTTTTCATACGCTTCCTGCAAAAGAGTAAAAAACTTGTCAACACTTTCTTTGTTAAACCCTTTGGCGCAAGCGAAAGATGTCCCAATGGGGTTTCTAACTGACAACGTATTTTTATGCCTTTGCAAAAATAGATCCAACCAGCCCCTTTCTGCTGCTTGTATGTTTCCAAAAGGTACTTTATTCCCTTTCTTTCTGGTAAGCAAAATGCCATACGTTTGATATCTTTGTGGGTTAAGCCATGAAACTTGGCTTCCATTTCAAGGATGTAGCGAACTGTTTCTTCCAATTCTGGATTTAAAACTGTACCTCGACCAAGTTTAATTTGAACAATCTGTTGCATGATCGCTCATGATTTCGTTTATTAGACAGAATTTGTGAAAATTAAAAATCGATTGTATCGATTATAATGAGAATCTCGAAACTATGAAACCGACAAGCCAAAAAACAACTGTCAAATGTCGAAGGGTCAATTTTGTTATGGGCTATTTTAAGTTTTGAAATGACCAGTGATGATTGCCCTACAACATTCTTTTTTTAATCGTAATATTAAAAAAAAACATATGAATCCAACCTTATGGCACACACTGTATAATGCAGATTTGTGAACGTGCAAAACTATATTTTTATTTTTTTTTTATTCTTGACATTTTTTAGACGAAACGTTTGCGCAAAAAGTTTTCAACTAAAAAACAAAATTGCTTCTGCCTTAAAATCTTGCCAAATTTGTCACACTATAAATATCTTTAAAATCATTGTGAAAATATACAGAACGGCAACGTCGTATTATCATATGCAAGTATATTTGCACGTTAGTTCGTATTGTACATTGAAATAATTTGACATCCGTAATTGGTCAACCATTATTTTGACATATTATGACGTTTACTTTTCTGATTGGTCAACCATTAGTTGTCGCCCAAGGATCCAATGGATATGTAACTCGCCAATTTTAAAAAATGTGTCAAAATTTGCAAAATGAAATCATGCTTTTTCTAATAATTATCAAACATGCAGCCTTCATATTGTGAGAAAGTTAATAAAAAATGATAGAGATTTCATTAAAAATAATTTGCTTATTATTCTTTGCAATAAATTATAAAGATTTTAATGATAATGTCAAATTATGATTAGTTATTATGGAATTATGTTTATGTTCGAATTATTCTTACAACATTGCTGTTAACAATTATATCGCAATTTCCTTGTAATTTGTTTTTATTATTATAAAAAGCACGATTTACTAACACGTTGTTAAATGACAGAAACGGCCGCCATTTTTAGTCCATTTCCCTTAAAGCTGTAGATTTATTTGAATCTTTATCTATTTAAGAGAAGTCTAAAAGAAATCAAGATTTTTTTTATCTCTGAGTACTACCAGTGCCCAGGGATCAATATTGGGCCATATACTCCTCTATTAATACATAGAATTTTCCAAAAATTTTCTTTTCGTGCTTAGACATTACTATGATGACAATACTCAGTTATAGATGTCTTTTTATTTGGTAATTGATAATTATTATTACTGACATAATATTTATACATTTTTTAATAAATCATTATTTACAACTAAATGCATCTAAGACTGTTAAAACAAGAATGTATACTCCTCGAAGATTTTAATTAATGGTCATATTATAGAAATTAACGAAAAAGTGTGGTTTGATGAAAACTTAACATTTTTTTACCATATTAGTAACTGTAAATCGCAACAATTTGAGCACAAAGTTGAGGAAGCGATAAAAACGCAAAACAAATCCGAAAAGCGGAAATTTGGCAACATTGGTTTCAATTCTCGCAAATACTTCACAATTTTGACGAACCTTCAACCCTGTGCTACGACCTCAACTCGTCATTAATCCATCCGTCTTACGTCTGGCGCGTTGAAACTAATTTCGAACTGAAAATAACCTGTCCGTCTTCTCTTATTTTTAGCGTATCCACCCGGTGATCTGAGTTGGCGGTCGGTTTGAGGATTCGGCAAAGTCGAAAAGTCCTCGTCTCTGTCACGTCTCGCGTCTGTCAGATTAGTGACGTGACATGCAGGGCCGCCCGCGACCTGTTCGTCATATTACCGCATGTGAATCAAGGACGCTTCAGTGATGATTGGGTGAGGTGTAAAAAAAAGGTAATTGAGATTCTACATTTCTTAAGTATAGTCATTGTGGGAAGTCAATCGTCCTTCGCCATATCATTGTCGGTGGCTTGAGTGATTTGTATGTTGGGAGAGTCAGTAAAATTTTTACAGAATCGGTTAAACCTTTTGAAATGCCCAAGAATGAATGTTGTGATAGTATTATCTTCCAAGATGATGTACCTAATAAAAACCACTAAAAGTAGGTATTAACCCTAAACCGAATAATTTTTTATATTTATTTTAAAAGATGTGAAATAATGAGTTCAAGTTATTTTTTATTATGGGAATATAATTCTGTAAAACTTTTGAAATTCAACAAAATGTTTTTTCATGTGAAGATGACGGGTAATCAATAAAAACATATATAGATCAAATTCGAACACTGATGGTTTCCAAAAAGATAGTCACATTTTCAAGTGAAATACCTCAGGTTTAAGAAAATGAGTTATCCCAACATTATGACCAAGTTAATCAGCATTTGCACGCGCAAACTTGCTAACAACTTGACCCCGGCTACAATAGCCACCTATATGAATCACATCGAGCTGGAAATCATATCGAATCAGAATTTGCAGATGAGGGAATCGCGGATATCCATTAACAAACCGAACTAAGACGATAAAGAGAATTCATCGCTTGACTTATTAATTAATTATAATATTCCTTAATTATTGTTACCATTGCATGACAATATTATGTTGATATTAATAATTAAAAATAGTAGCAGTAGAAATCGATTTTCAACTTTGAGGTACATTATATACAAAACGGTTACCTTTTTCATTGAAATGTATTGCTATCTCGTAAACCGTTGGTAACACAAAGTTGGTTAAACGAGAAAAAATTAGTTTATAAGAAACAACAGATACATTTATTTACCTTTAAACCCGGTCATATATTCCAAAGGAACGCAGCACGCAGAGATTTCGTAAAAGAACAGACATGCTTTGCCTGGTGTGCTATTGTTAGGCTGTGTAGTTTATCCCTATCATATTTAAAAATAGTTTTTTCTACGCCCATGTCAGTAAACCTTAAAAAACGCACTATCAGCATTCCTTGTAAATGACATTTAACAATAACATGCACGTAATGAGATCTCATAACATACACGTGCGTTTTGATAAGAAAACTTAAATTTCTTGGTTTAATCAAATTGCAATCAAATTTTTGTCTACGTACGACTTTATTTGGTCTATTTACATAAATTTAGTCATTTAAAATACATAAAAACTTTTTAGATACATTTTGGATTAAAAGAGTGATGCCCCTAAATGTCGGCAACATATTATACAATATTTCAAAAAATATGTCGCGTTTTCTTGGCATGCTATGGAAATAAATGTCATGCCATTCATATTGTTAATTTTTGTAACAAAATATGATTGTATCCGAACATTTTCTCAACTTTACCTACGAATATGTTCGTTAGCAGCGAAAGTGATATAATTGTGAGCACTCCACCGGAGATTTTAGAAAAAGCTCAAGCTGCCACACATAATGTGTTACCGCTAAAATTCAAAGAAAGGTACGAAATTAACTATCGAAAATGTATGGATTGGCTTCACAAGCATAACGTTAAATCCTTTTTTGAGAATGTTTTAAGTGGGCGTAGAAAAAATATAGTACGTTACACGAGTTGTAAGCCCATTACGCACTCGTGAATTTTTTCACTTCGTGCGTAATGGGTTCCTTGCAACTCTTGTTACGTAATATACTATTAACTGCTTCCAGCAGACTTGATATTTTAGCAGCACCTATTTTTAGACTATTATGCAGGGCATTTTTGCACCTTTCTTTTTTACATACATACGCCTGCTAAATAACAACTTTGCAAATACTAAGTTAAACTATGGCAAAATAAATGCATGGATTTAAAAGCGTTAAACGTGACACCACCACAATTGATAATAACCTTGTTTTATTCAAACTATAGTCAAGTATTGTATTTTATCGATGGATAGTTTGCGACGTTGTCAGACAGTAAATTGTTCCATATCGGAGGTTTTTGTTGATTTTTAGGCTTTTTGGAAATATTCCGGCTTATCGTTTTATTGTATGGCTAACAAAATGGTTCGCGAGTGCATTTTGTGCAAAAAATTAAATAATGTAAGTGCTGAAGTGTTTTTCATAAATAAATAAGGTTAAGTGATGTATTACATTGTTCAGTGGTGTAGATTTAAAGATTTTTGCTGCATTATCACATGTAATATCTACCTTTGTTTTACTATTACTTATTTCCTTTGATATTTCAACGTTATTAATTTCGCAAAAAATTGTTATTAATGGAAACACTTTATTCTGTACTTTAGTAGTAAAATAAATATGCTTATGCTTGCTTTTAGATTCCCAACTGATAGGCATACAAGAAATATTTCACTTTCACTTATTTTTGGAATTGGTGAAATAAAGGTATCCAAAAGAGTGCTGTGCTCGGAGCATTTGGAAGGTTTTGGATGAATTTATTCTAAATACTGTACAACCTTAGAATCTAACATATTTAATTTTTTAAGAGATCATATTTCTGATGACGATATTTTTAAAAATTACACACTAGATTTAGCTCTGTGAAGCTGGCCCCCCAAAATTCGAAAATTTTAGTTTCAGAAGCGGCATACGTTTGACCACCTCTTGACCATGTTTGACCACCCACTAACTTTTTTTGACCACCCTCAGAAACCTAAATATTTAAAAAAATATTAAGGGCCGAGTGCCCGCTCGTCCCCCGAAGTTAATATTTTTTAAAACTGACTGCACCATAAGATTAAATAATCTTTGATCATTTTTGACTACCCCTTAGATTTTTTAACACCCCTTAAAATATTTAAAGGGGATAAATTATAGAAAAACAAGAGTTCTGGGATAAATTTTAACTTTGAAAGATAGATCAATGGTAAGGAAAGCACAATAGAATCCAAAAACGATAAAAATTATGTATCGCTGATGATAGCTCCCTAAAATATCTTTAAAAAAACCAGAGGGGTTAAAAATTCAAAGAAAACATTTCCCAATCCAATTTCTAGTTTAAAAAAATGGTCAATCGACATAAAGACATAACAAATATCCATAAAGGTTTAAAATTATGTTTTGACGTTTGACCACTCCCTAAAGTAATTTTAGTGTTTCTAAGTGGTGTGAAAATTCGAAAAATACAATTTGGAAAGGGAATTTTGACTTTGATAAAGTGGCCAAACGACATAAGTACACAATAAAGATCCATACTAGTTTAGAATTAAGTCTTGACGTTTGACCACCCCCTAAAATAATTTTAATTTGCCCATGTAGTGTGAAAATTCGAAAAATAAAATTTGGAAATCGAATTTCGGCTTAGAAATCTCGGCTTAGAAACAAAGTTCACACGACATAAGTTTAGAATAAAAATCCAACCGATTTAGAATTATGTTTTGACGTTTGGCCACTCCCTAAAATAATTTTAATGTGTCCAAGTAGTGTGAAAATTCGAAAAATAAAATTTAGAAATCGAATTTCCACTTGGAAAAAATGGTCAAAAGACATAGTTTACAATAAAGATCCTTATCGATTTAAAAATATGTATTTAAATTTAACAACCCCCTAAAATAATTTTAATGTGTAAAAATTCAAAAAATAAAATTTGGAAACCGAATTTCCACTTCAAAAAAATGGTCAAAAGACATAAGGTTACATTAAAAATAAATAACGATTTAGAAATATGTTTTGACACTTAAATAATTTAAATGTTCCCAAGTAGTGTGAAAAGCCGAAAAATAAAATTTGGAAATCAAATTTCCACTTGGAAAAAATGGTCAAACGACATAAGTGCACAATAAAGATCCATAACGATTTAGAGTTATGTTTTAAATTTGAAAAATAAAATTACAAAACATAATTTTAAGCCATCATTAATCTCTATTGTGCACCTATGTTAATTGACCATTTTTTACAATTTGATTTTGAAATTTAAACACTACTTAAAATTATTTTAGGGGGTGGTCAAACGTTCAAACATAAACATAATCCATTATGGATCCATATTTTGCATTTATGTCGTTTGACCAATTTTTCCAATTCGAAATTCGATTAGCAAATTTAGTTTTCGAATTTTTACACTACTTGGGCACATTAAAATTTTTTTAGGGGGTGGTCAAACATCCAAACATAATTTGAAATCAATATGGAAACTTATTATCCATTTATGTATTTTGACAATTTTTTCAAGCCGAAGTTCGATTTCCAAATTTTATTTATTGCATTTTCACACTACTTAATAATTAAGTATTAAAACCACTTTTTTGTGGATCATTTTCCTTTTTTATGTAAATTTATAGTTAAGTATCAAATAAAGTTTTTTAATATGCTCTTAGGCGCCTTCAAGCATTAGCCCCGTCGTGCAACGCACGTCCCCTGGCCCATATGGACCTGCATTTACCCAAACAAAACAAAAACTTAATAAACCAATAAACTCCATTTTAATTAGATAGAAGATTCGATTCGCCCGAAAGGGTAAAATTACAATAGAACTTAAATTTTAATTTATTGAATAACCTTAAACCGATCACCATTAATCAAGGTGATGTATCAGTATCATGCATTCGAAGTATTAAAAGAAAATTACAGAAACCATTCCGTAACAATACAAATGTCCGCAATAATCGAGCAATAAAAAGCTGGAAAGGTCTCGAATCGAGACTGACCAGTAACACGCAACATTACGCACCGAAATGATGATTGTAACGTTCCGGAAACGTTTCTTGAACGTCCTCGTTGCCATTGAATTTTATTCGGATACCTGCTCTGGAACCTAGTTGAATTAAATGAAGTGAACTCCATCGTTGGCGTATCTTTAAGGAAAAAAACGGCCGTCCGTCAGTTCTACTCTTACGGATCCGGTGGAATGATATTATACCGTTATTGCATTTCTCTTTTGTTTTTGCATTTGCGTTAAAAAGTATTCTAAAGATATACAGGGTATATCAAAAAGATTAGTCATATATTGTATTTGATATTCTGGAGTCAAAAATAGGTTGGTCAGACCTAATTTTCTTAGTTAAGCCGTTTCTGTTGAAGTTAAATTTAAATGAACTTCTTTATTAAAAAATAATTAAATTTTTTTATTTCAATTATCAGTAAGTTACTAGTGATTATTTAATCATAAATATATAAATGATTACTGTAACTAGAACAAAGAAAACATGAATTAGTAGAGTGGTCCGAAGATGAGAAAGATACAAAGCATGGCGTCGACAAAAGTTGCGCATCCAGTGGCGCAGCCTGGCTAAAGTGTAAACGAAGTAAACTGAGTGTAAATTAATAAATAGAAATGCTCCCGCCTCTTCCTCTGACGTCACACCTTCTCACAGCGTCGAGTACATGACTATTCTCATCTTGGGACCGCTCTATATATTTAAACACGTTCCCTCATTAAATAATTTTCTTTTAGTCACATAGTCCTATCTGTTGGGAAAAATTGAGTAATGTAGGTTTTGGAATTAGTTTAGTCATCATATCGGTTAATTGGAGTTTAGACGAAACCTTTCTAACAACAATAATTTATCAATCTGATAACAATTCTCTAATAAAAATTTCCTTATATGTTACGTCTATGAAATTCGCGATTTTTAGCTAACTTCAAAGGAAATTTGCGGAATAAACCAAAAATTAAAATACCCCAACTCTTTGAGGACTTTGTAATGGCTGCAATAGCTGGTATAATTGAAATATATTCTTCTCTAAAAGCTATAAACTGTTTTAAAAAAGAAGACTGAAAGAAAGCCATTGAAAAGAAGAGTACGTCTTTGAAGGAAAATGAAAATTATGCGTTGAAAGAACTTTCTTGCGGAGTGAAACCACTCCTGAGTTAATTCAGTATTTCAAACCAATTTCAAAGTAAATTTGCGTGATAGATCAAATATTAAAATATCGCAACTATTTGTCGATTTTATAATTTTTGCAATAGCTAGTATGAATAAGATGTTTGAAATATTTTCTTATTTGGAGGTATGAACTGTTTAGAAAGAATAGAGTGGAAAACAAAATTGTCTTTAAAGGAAAATGAAAATATGACACTGGGTTTTTATAGTAAAAACGCATCAACATCGCTCTATTGATGATTAAAAAGCTCGCCTGATAATTAAAGGAATTGCCCAAAAGAAATGATTAGACTAAAATTAAACGTTTAGACCACTAGCTAGAACTGAAACTATAAGACTAAGTATTGCATCAAATGAAAAGTTAATACTAAATTAATTTGATGTGTCAACTGCCTTTTTTTATGGTGTCCTTGAAGAGACTATGTTTATGCATCAGTCTGAAGGATACAGATAAATTTTGTAGGTTGTAAAGAAGTTTATATATACCTAAATAAATGCCTTGTATCTGAAATACCAAAAGGATTTCCAAAATTCTACGGATTTGTAAGAAATAAAGCAGATTCCTGCCTTCCTATTAAAATGGATCAATGAAGTTAATACTTGCATTTTATGTCGACGATGGTCTTATTGCTATGACTTACCCTGAAGAGTGTGTTCAGATTGTATTGAGTAAGTAACTTAAGTTCGAACTTATAATCACATTGAAGCCTGCTGGTACTTTTTGTTTTGGGAATTGAGATCGAGAAAAAGAGTACAGCTATTACATCCAAATCCGCCAAGAGGCATAAACAAAGAAACTTTTCAAAATATTTAATATAGACAGTTATCAATCAGTTATAACGCTGATTATCAAAGATTCCTCTGTCAGGGAAAGTTAAAGAGGAAAATTAACCTTCTTCTATAGACATGCTGTAGGTTTACTTATGTACCTAATGGTAACTACGAGACCGGATATAGTATATGTATTAAGTGTTGCCTCAAAATCGCTAGAACATCCCTTAAAATAAGAAGTAATACAGGTGAAACGCATATTTCGTTAAAAATGGCATTAAATTACATACTAATCAGACTGTCAGCAAAGCGTTCTGGAGAGCTACAGTAATGCTGACTATGAAGGCAAAACATCTACGGGACGATCAACATCAGGTGTTGTTTGTCTTTAGTCCAAGTGGGGTTAGTTGGTTGAGTCAAAAACAGACTACAGTAGAATAGTCTGTTCGCTATACTTACGCGGGTTTCGGATTAAAAGTTTTATGAGTATTTCGAGGTAAGTACCGGAAAGTTTGACCTGTTCTTTGGAGAAATATCAACTCGTTAAATGATATGAAAAATAATGTACAACTTTTTAATGAAATAATAATGGAGAATCTTTTGTATTATTGAGAGCAGAATTAAACTTCTTCAATAATGGAGTCTAATGTGGCTATTATAAAACTAATATTAATTTTATATTACACTTCACACAGAAAATATGGTCTATGTATAATAAGAGGGTTATTTAGCTCAAATAAAATATTTTCTAAATTTGTTCCATGTAGAGAATTTCAAATGAAAAATAAAAAAATTGTACTTACCAACAAAAATGAAAATAAGTCATTATCATCCAAAATATCATAATCATCATCATCATCACTGTCATCATCATTAATTGTTATTATGATTGGACTTATTTTGTTTATTTTATTTTCACGAATCCACCAATCTTCTATTAGTTTCTCGCACTTGGATATACAGTTCCGCCACACTTCTGGAATTGCAGTTTAAAGTGCTTTTCGCCAAGTTTCCAGAACTGCGTCGTCACTATAACCATTAGGGCCAATATGGCTGTCATAATATTGTTTTGCTATTCCTCATATGTATTCGATGGAATTAAACTGGCAATGATACGGTGGCAGACGTAAAACTTGACCGTAACTTTCAATAATCTGATCCTGTATATTTGCTAAGCGTAATAATTCTGATATTAATATATATTGAGGAAATGGTATATGTTCCTTTGTCAACCATTCTTTAATTGTATCAACAGTCCAAGAATTCGTTGGACTTTTATTTAATACTTCAGAATGGTAAGATGCATTGTCTAAAATAATTACGCTGGTCTCACTTAAACCTAGGAGAAGTTTTTCATGCAACCATTTTACAAACATTTCTGTGTTCATATTATCGTGATAGTCACTGGATTTTAATTTAGATGGAACTATTAAATCAACACCTTCTATAAAACCCGATTTACTCCTGCATGTAAAATTATGTGTTGCTTCCCTTCTTCATCGGTATGTTTGATGGAATTGTATTTAAGGTCACATGTTCCTTGTTGGCCCTCATTCGATAAATGGTATCACGAATTTCAAATTTCTTTCCATCTGGAATATCTTTAATTATTAATGATGGGCGAGTTTTGCGGTGATCTTCTTTCGGCAGTTTACTATTGTGATTTTGTAATACTCCTCTTAATTTGGTTTCACTAATTTCTAGAGCATTGCATACGCGTTGTTGTACAGACATTACCGATTTTAAAGGACCGCCATTTTCTTTTTCATCCGTAAAATACTTATGTACACTACAAATTAGACTATCTATATCTAACACACGTCTAGGCATTTTTAAAATTTTCACTAAATTTACAATATACATACAATGTCAACACTTGCAAATAATCAATTCAACTGCAATATTTGTAACAAATTTAGTACCTACCCTAATGTTATTTTAATTTAAATAATAATAATAATAATAATAATAATAATAATAGTAATAATAATAATATCGTCTTTATTATTTCCAATACAAATTTACAATTTTTTCATAATTTTAACAATCATACAAGAACCATTATTGAAAATAAAGGGCGAAGTTCAGATTTGAGAAGAAGGATCCACCACAAAATCTGCTCTTCCACTTAACCCAAATATAAATAATAAGCATAAGCTAGTACAAAACTAGAATGGTAGGATACATTAAATGAATTTTAATTAATTATTTAATTTTAGTATTTGAGGTGTAATTAATTTTGTTTATTTAACAAAAATAGTTTTAAGCAAGGTTTGAACCTGGTTATATTTAATTTTATTAGGTTATTAGGTAACTGATTGTAAAGATGGCAGATCTGATATCCGAATGATCGACGAAAGAATTCTGTATTGAACGAGGGTATTGACAGTGATCCCTTATCTCTAATATTTATGTTATGTACGTCGGTGCGGTAGGTTATTTTTCTATGAAGATATGGAGGTTTTTTAGTTACAATGATTCTATGAAAAAGACTAAGTGTGTGAAGTAATCTCCTATTCTCCATATTTATTCTCTGTTGTCGGCGAATACCGTATATTAACCTCAAACATGAGTTTTGTACTTTTTGAATTTTCTTCTTATACTGAATAGTTAGATGTGGACCATAGACAGAACTTGCGTAATTAAATATTGAAAGAACCAAAGATTCACATAACTTCACTTTCACGTGAAATGGGAGAAAATATCTGTTACCATAAATTATTTTTAGTTTAGAATAAGCACATCTTATAAGTTGGTTTACATGTTTTTCAAACCGCAAGTTTGTATCCAACCATACTTTAAGATTTTTTACTTCGTTAACTACAGTTAAAGACACATTATTTATTTTAATATTAAGTCCGCCCGAAACATTTAATTTGTTATTTTCTGGTCCAAAAAGAATGACGTTTGATTTACTTGAATTTATGATTAAACAATGATCCGTAGCAGTTTTGATAAAAGCATCTAAGTCGGCATTTATAGTTTCACATGCTATTTCCACTCTATCAAAAGGAAAACTGTAGTAGAGTTGGGTATCATCTGCGTATGAGTGAAATTTGCAGTGTTGTAAAGATTTTACTAGATGAGTAGAGTAAATGGAAAATAGCAGTGGTCCAAGAATGGAGCCTTGTGAAACACCAGATTTAATTGAAATATAATCTGACAAATTATTATCAATAACTACACATTGTTGTCTGTTTTGCAAGTAATTACTCAATAGCGATATCGCTCCTTCTGAGAAGCCTATGTATTTTAACATACTTAATATTAATTTGTGATTAATCGTATCGAATGCTCGACTGAAATCAAGAAGAGTTAACAAGGTGTATAATTTTTTATCTGTTGCTTTAACAATGTCATCAACTATTTGTAAAAGAGCAGTTGTGCAACTAAAACCTTTCCTGAAACCCGATTGAAGAGGTGATAAAATTGAGTAATTTGAAATATATTCTTTTAGTTGCATCTCCATCACCTTTTCAAGCACTTTTGATAAAACCGGCAAGATGCTTATAGGACGAAAGTCTCTAAATTCCTCTGGATTTTGTTTTTTTGGCACAACTTGCACAATTGCCTTTCTCCACGCCGAAGGAAAAACATTTTCACTCAAACAAAAATTGACAATATGCGTGATATATGGAATAATGTGTGGACAACAAAGTTTGATAAGCTTTATGTTCAATCCATCGCAGCCTTTAGCGTTGGTTTTTATTCCACAGATAATATTATAAATTATTAAATCATTAACATCTTTAAAATTAAATGAGCCATCACACAAATTATTACTCATATAGTAATTCAATAACTGTAATGGTGGTTCTTTATAGGGTATAGATTCCACAAAAAATTTGTTCACCTCATTAGGATTTTTTAAGTGGGCAGGAAAATTTATATTTTTTTCAGGTAAGAACTTACCAAACTTTAATGCTTTCCACATTTCTTTAGATGAGTTATTATTAAACTTAAATATGAAATATGCTTTCTTTTCCCGCTTGATAGCTTGATTGGTATAATTACGCAATTCTCTGTATAATTGTAAATGATTGGGATTATTAGTTTTTCTGAATTTCGACAAAGCTTTATCTCTCTCATTCATCATTCTTTCTATTGCATACGTCAGCCATGGAGCTTTATTTTTAGTGACTCTGGATGTAGTAATTGGTGCATGCCTATCAAATAGGTTATTCAAACAATTAACTAAATAAGAAATTTTTTCATCAATGCTTTCCTGATCAAATATCCTATAGAATGATGTATTGTATAAGTCTACTGTGAAAATATCGACATCAAAATTTTTATAATTACGATACGTTACCATTTTGGGAACAGTTCGTTCCCCACCTACAGTTAGCTTAATATGAGTTGCAGAATGATCTGATATATTGTGATAAATAATTCCCGACTCTACCACGGTTTCTTCCCGCAATATAACATAATCCAATAAAGTAGCTGAAGTTGACGTAACCCTTGTTGGGACATCAATTAGTTGACGTAAATTTAGAGATTCTAAGATTGAATAAAATTTATTTACATAGTTACTTTCATAATCAAACAAGTTTATATTAAAATCACCCATACAAATTGTTTCGTCGACATTCGGACAAATAGAAATCAGAGAATCCTCGAATTCATCTAAAAATAAACCAGTATTCTGATCATGTGGTTTATAGATAACACCAACTGCCAGTACTTTTTTTTTGAATTACAATTTTTATCCAGAATTGTTCCCAAATAAGATCTTGTCTACTGGGAATTATTTGACAACGGAATTTATTTTTTATGTAAACACATAAACCTCTACCATTTCGGTTTCGATCTACTCTGTACAAATTATATCCATTTATACTTAAATCAATATTTAAAATAAAAGTTATTAACCAAGTTTCACAAATTAGTAGTACATCAAATTTATTTTCTAATAAAAATTCTTTAACCTCATTTATTGATCCTAGTAGTGACCTAGCGTTTAAACAGCCTATATACAAATAACACATAAATATAAATTGCGAGAATACTTTATAATTTTATATCCCTAAAAAAGAAAATAAAAAATAAATTAATATACACATGTATATGACTCTAAGCAAAATATCATAGTAATTAAGAATAATCGCCATCTCTCTAAGTAATTAATGCGCTTTAATCAGTTAAACCAATCAAAATCATTACACAATATTAATGATTAAATTAATCAAATCAAATTACTAATGCCTACTACGCCCATGGAATAATAATAATTTAATAATTGAAATTACTAGTCTTCTAACACGAACCAAAAATAAAGAAAAAAAGAAAACAACTGACCATTAGGGCAATTTTACCTAATTTTTTGGGAAGAATCTTATTGAAACTGGTTGTCAATGAGAAATTTGCATAATTTTGTTAATCCGAAACCTGCGTAAGTATAGCGAACAGACTGTATATCGATTACAGTGAAGCAGCTCTAGAAATTGTTTGTCCCAAACTTAAACGTCATTGCAGGATTTTGAAGTTATAAATTGATTTTTTTTATATAAAACATTAAGCATTTTATCATGAAAATAGACAAGTGATCTTCTAAAGAGCAACAGTTACTGAAACAGTGTACCATATTAAAATTATACAGGGATTCTAGTCCCTAGGTCGTTGTATACTGTAGAAAAAAAAATTTGCTGAGTCACCATTGGTATAGTACATTCATTGTAAAACTTTTCGCACATTTAGAACTTTTTAGAAAAAACATTGTTTTTCGAATTACAGTAACTTTTTTAATATGAACCTAGCCACAAAAAATCGATGTTTATATAAGTTGTTAAGATAATGATTTTTTTTACCAAAAATAAACTCGAAAAGTTTAAATATAATATATAAAATATTTCAAATGTATGTACATACTGTAACGTTTTAACAGAGAAAATTGAATATTTCGCAAAATAATTTGTAGTTTCAGTGATTCTGTTCCTCAATTTTTGTTTGTTCATTATTTTTCATCAAATACACTTTTTCTTTCATAAAAATATTGTGGTTCTTGTCAAAACCGATTTTAGAGTAGGTATATCCTAATTCTTACAATATTTCCTTTAATCATTTATTTGTGAATTGTATGTTTCTCCCATTTGTTACAAATTTATTGCAATGGGGACAAACAGGCGAAATGTCACAACTAGGTGGCACTAATGAAACTTGATGCAATATATCCAAAATTTATGACATTCTATGAAACGGCATTTAGCATGAGAAACTACTGGTCCTTTAATGTACAGTTTTTGTTTGCTATTTCTATATATTCATAATTTGTCAACATAACGGTTCTGTTTTTTTAACACCCTGTAGTATATATTCAACAGTAAGGCGGCAATGGCAATATCCACATCCACGTCTGAACATTACCTGGCCCATAAAAAATCGAGTTTCCTATGGAACAGGCGATCTGTATTCCGCTGGAATCCCAGATAGCTGAGATACAATCGAACCGTGAGCGAATATATTTGCGGGAGAAACAATATATTGGCTTAATGTATAGTAAATGAGCCCCAGGCTGACTACTTTTCTGCTCCCTGATACTTTACTCTGGTGCTACCCATACTTTTTAACTCTTTTTTTGTTTTTAACCTTTGTCGACAAAAATCACGAGAATTAGTGATCTGTCGATTATACGAGGTTATTTAGGACTTCGAGATCCACCTACTGATATGTCAGCCGCCTTTATTTTGGCTTGTTTTAACAAGATAATGGTTCTGGGAAAATTTGATGGAAGTTTTTAATTGAGAGTATATTGTTTTTAAACTGCCTACTGCCATATTTAATACAAGGTGTTCCCTAACCAAAAAATATAATATTTTTGATAATAAATTACAAATAACAGAAGCATTTAATGAACTGTTTTCGAAGATGGGACCTGAACTCGTATGGATTTATTGTTAAGCCTCCGACACCTCCTCCACCAAAGACCATAAATAATAAAAATATATTCCTAAAACTCACAAATAAACAAGAAACTATAGAAATTATACAAACTTTAATAAAAAGTAATTAAAATTCCTGGTTTGGACAATATAACGAAACATAACACTTTATTCGCCACTATGTTTTATTATTAATTTATTTATAGAAAATGGAAATTGTACAATAGAATGCAGAAAATAAACTCCTATCAACTGCAGACCTGTTTCTATAATAAACAATTTTTCTAAAACATAACACTTATTTAATATTATTTATAAAAAACAATTTACAGCAGTTTCTACAGAAAATACAATATTAGACTAAACTTGTGAGTGTGAGGTTAGTGGGAAGAAGACGTGCCAAAAGGAAACATTAACTTCTTAATTTGCCGACGTTTCGACGTTTATTTTTGGTCTTTTTCAAGGCTGAAAATACATAATAGGTTTTAATAAAAAATTGTAAAAACTATGAGATTTACATAGGTATCAATATTATAAATGGTAAAATTAGATTAAACAAAATTTTATAAGGCTATTAACTGCAGCTGTCCGGGAGTATTCCTCAATCTTTCAAAGGCGTTCGATACTGTGGACCACTCATAGCTGTTGGAATCTTTGCAGGATAGATAAGGGGATACGAAAGCACAAAACATTTTTTGAATTTTATCAAATAGAAAGAAAATTAGGTGTTTAAATTAATAATAGTATAAACTCGAAAAGGATTGTTTAATGTGGCGTTGCACAAGGAACACTTCTTGGTCCCATTCTTTTTGTAATATACATGTAAATATACTTACAATTACAACTTCTGGAGAGATAACAAGAATCGTTGATAGTACTGTCATCTTTTATACTGCAAACATCTGAAATGATCTAAAACAAAAAAAATAAAAATAACCTAAGTTTACCTACCCTTAAACTTAATTTATTTCATAATTAATTGATAAAAGCAATCAAGTATAAGCGTTCATATTATATTATCTATATCTCATTTTTTTTATAAAATTGTCTATTTTGCAAATAAACTTCTTTAAGAATATCAGTCTATTACCACTAGGCATTCTGAAGTTCATAAAACATTTAAAGGATTGAGAATCGACTCTAAAATTTCTGACAGAAAGTAAAGTGTGCTCATTTGAACGTAATGATATGGCTATCGCTCTTCTTTATTATATACCTTTTTCATAAAATCTTTTTAACTGCTTGTATTAATTTTTCTATATAATACTAATTTATCTAAGACTAATATAAATGATTTTAAATGTTTTATAAAATTATTTAGATGTTCTGTTTATATTTAATACTAGAGAGGAATTTTTTAATTTAAAAAAATTGGATTACTAACGACATTTTAAAAGATGTCGGGCTATCAGAATTATAGGTATATCAAACTTCTATTGGAATTAAAAAGTTAAGATGATAATGGAAGAAGGAAGATATTAAGAATCTGTGAAACTCGTATAAATAAATAACAATTAATAGTTATTTACAATATCTTCAAAATGTAATTGAAAATATTAATAGCACAGATAAATATATAAATTGAGGAAAAGCTTATGATTGCCACGATAAAATGTAATAATCTATGGATGTATCGGATATCAAACACTTTCCAATACGCTTTGCGCAAGTGCGTGTGAAAACTACAGAGCGTTAGCATTGGAGCGAACAGGAAACGAATAATAGCGATGTCATTTTATACAGCCCGGCCAACTTTACAACTATTCCCCTTAATATAATTTATTAAAAAAAAAGTAAAGAATTGAAAGCATCAACATGAGTTTTTTTTTTTTATATTATTTAAAGTTTTATTGTGTATTATTGTGGTATTTTGAGATTTTTGAGAATAATTTGAACATAATGACATTTAGGATGGTAAGGAAATGTGTAAGTATGTAATAATAAAGTTATGCAGTTATTTTACAGGTAAGATTTTGTTAGGATATATAGGGAATAAGGCTTGATTTATTTAACATTCTGAAGGCATATATAAAATTGTCGCTAATTACTGTCCTAAAGGAGTTATCACACTGTTATACAGATGACTTTGAAAGTAACTGTCGTTACGTGCAATGCAAAGAGTATGTTTTGGTAAGATCCTATTTGTATATTTATGACTGAAATTATTTTGATAACATTGTTAATATTCACATATATTTTCCTATATATATAAGGAAGTTAATCATCCAATCCAAGAATAATTTTTTGGAGATCAGATTAAAGCATTTTAAAGTATTTTAAAGTATTTTAAAGTATTTTAAAGTATTTTAAAGTATTTTAAAGTATTTTAAAGTATTTTAAAGTATTTTAAAGTATTTTAAAGTATTTTAAAGTATTTTAAAGTATTTTAAAGTATTTTAAAGTATTTTAAAGTATTTTAAAGTATTTTAAAGTATTTTAAAGTATTTTAAAGTATTTTAAAGTATTTTAAAGTATTTTAAAGTATTTTAAAGTATTTTAAAGTATTTTAAAGTATTTTAAAGTATTTTAAAGTATTTTAAAGTATTTTAAAGTATTTTAAAGTATTTTAAAGTATTTTAAAGTATTTTAAAGTATTTTAAAGTATTTTAAAGTATTTTAAAGTATTTTAAAGTATTTTAAAGTATTTTAAAGTATTTTAAAGTATTTTAAAGTATTTTAAAGTATTTTAAAGTATTTTAAAGTATTTTAAAGTATTTTAAAGTATTTTAAAGTATTTTAAAGTATTTTAAAGTATTTTAAAGTATTTTAAAGTATTTTAAAGTATTTTAAAGTATTTTAAAGTATTTTAAAGTATTTTAAAGTATTTTAAAGTATTTTAAAGTATTTTAAAGTATTTTAAAGTATTTTAAAGTATTTTAAAGTATTTTAAAGTATTTTAAAGTATTTTAAAGTATTTTAAAGTATTTTAAAGTATTTTAAAGTATTTTAAAGTATTTTAAAGTAAAGTATTTTAAAGTATTTTAAAGTATTTTAAAGTATTTTAAAGTATTTTAAAGTATTTTAAAGTATTTTAAAGTATTTTAAAGTATTTTAAAGTATTTTAAAGTATTTTAAAGTATTTTAAAGTATTTTAAAGTATTTTAAAGTATTTTAAAGTATTTTAAAGTATTTTAAAGTATTTTAAAGTATTTTAAAGTATTTTAAAGTATTTTAAAGTATTTTAAAGTATTTTAAAGTATTTTAAAGTATTTTAAAGTATTTTAAAGTATTTTAAAGTATTTTAAAGTATTTTAAAGTATTTTAAAGTATTTTAAAGTATTTTAAAGTATTTTAAAGTATTTTAAAGTATTTTAAAGTATTTTAAAGTATTTTAAAGTATTTTAAAGTATTTTAAAGTATTTTAAAGTATTTTAAAGTATTTTAAAGTATTTTAAAGTATTTTAAAGTATTTTAAAGTATTTTAAAGTATTTTAAAGTATTTTAAAGTATTTTAAAGTATTTTAAAGTATTTTAAAGTATTTTAAAGTATTTTAAAGTATTTTAAAGTATTTTAAAGTATTTTAAAGTATTTTAAAGTATTTTAAAGTATTTTAAAGTATTTTAAAGTATTTTAAAGTATTTTAAAGTATTTTAAAGTATTTTAAAGTATTTTAAAGTATTTTAAAGTATTTTAAAGTATTTTAAAGTATTTTAAAGTATTTTAAAGTATTTTAAAGTATTTTAAAGTATTTTAAAGTATTTTAAAGTATTTTAAAGTATTTTAAAGTATTTTAAAGTATTTTAAAGTATTTTAAAGTATTTTAAAGTATTTTAAAGTATTTTAAAGTATTTTAAAGTATTTATTTTAAAAAATGTACAGCTCTATTTTATAGCCAAACAAATGCTCTTATTTTAAAAAGTTTTCATGACAACCAGAAAAATGTCCGGAAATATTTTTCTTGGTGGGTACCCTACACGAAATTGCACTGGAATTTTGTTTGACATTTGAGAGGCGCTTCAATTTTAGGAAACTAATATTTATCATTTATGTCTTTATCAAAGTTAAAATAATAATTGAATTTTTCACGTGTACTAAATGAATTTAAATTATGACAAATACGCACAACTCGAATGGCCAACTTTACAAATTTAAATTTAGACATTTTAATTCATAATATTAATATTCTTCCTTATTAAGAGTGGGCTTGTGTTGGGAAGGGACGGAATTTATTATTATTTGCAGTGGCGTTCTGGGATGACTTAGGGTTGGTCTTTTTACCTTTAGATAAAGTTCCAGATAACTAACTGACGGATATATTATCTGAGAGTTACTGTCTGTCAGATAATTAATTTTCTATTTTTTCAAGTAAATAATATGTGTGGTAGGTATCCAGTAGTTTTTAACCTTATGTGGTCATGTAACTACCTGCTTATCCATCAGTGAAGTATTTTATCAGAAGTTTCATAAATAAGATAATTTATCATTTAGAAGTTAAGTTTATCCAGAGGTGAAAAGATTACTTTTTAAGTTACTTGGAAGATAAAAATTACCTGACACTTTATCTGAAGGTGAAAAGATCGA
This sequence comes from Psylliodes chrysocephalus, assembly GCA_927349885.1. Taxonomy (NCBI): domain Eukaryota; kingdom Metazoa; phylum Arthropoda; class Insecta; order Coleoptera; family Chrysomelidae; genus Psylliodes; species Psylliodes chrysocephalus. The sequence continues at coordinate 41,096,163 of OV651822.1, forward strand.
CCCTTAAAGATTATATTTGTGCTATTTGACTTATAGGTAAGGAAAACCGGTAAAACCTCACCCAGCATCATCGAAACGTTAACGCATGACGATTTGTATTCTGTATACCATATAAAACTACTGTTAATACGGCTACCATCAAATCCTATTACGGACCATGCAAATTAATTAAGAATTCACATGGTATGTTGTGGGATCTAAAGCCGCGTCTCTCTCAACCACAATGTTGCCAGTAAATGAATACAAGCGCTGGAGACAACTACGAATACCACACGTACCTAGATTAATTCCGAAATTTTTAAAATTATCCCTAGTCGAAGACGAGTTGTATTATAAGTAATTATTTATGTTTATTTTACAATTGTATTGTATTTTTTGTTGTATCTTTTGGAAAAAAATATTATTAATATATTATTATTATCATTATTTGAAATCAACCCCTTGACACAAATAAATTTCTCAATAGGTCGTTCTTTCATATCAACTAATCACATTTTCCGAACTTGTTTGTCATTCATCAGTGTAAAACCATTGTTGTAGGTCAGAAAGAAAAAAAACTGATCACCAAATAAAACGACCTCGTCGTTTCATTGAGTGCATGCGTTTTTGGAAATAAATTTACCAGACCGCAATGAAAACGAGCTCGAAACGTTTAGCGAATCGTGTCGCGGTTGTTAACGAACGTTTAAAAAAAAAAAAGTGACCGAAACGGAAAAATATTGGCCGAGCCGGAATATAAACATGATGGATGACATTCACCTGTGTGAATATCACTGGATTCCGGATGAAATGATCTCATAATTTATATAGCTATTCCCATCAAACAATGCTTCATTTCGGGATCAGCGGCGTCGTTTGTCGGCCGGTACAAGATTAAAGCCGTAACGATGTGTTTAATGAAATCATGGAGAAAATTAGCCTGTATATAAATTTGAAAGAAAATTGTCAATGTCGGAATTTGTTTTCAAATATTTTATAGTATAATTTAATTAATTTTTTATTTTCTTTCCATTTCTTATAATTTTTCTTTTTACTCCCATTTTAAATGCTTTTAAATCTTCAGAAATAGACACTCTTCTCCTAACTAAATTTTAAAATAAACCCATTTTACGGCATATAAACTTTCCCTAAACGTCTTAAAAGTAGGAAAGTGATACCTGTATAAGAAAGAGAAAAAATACTTTCTATCAAATTAAAGATCACGAAAATGACTTAAATATTTAAATACACGATATAATAGCTGGGAGTCTGTAGTATAGGCTGAACTGGTTTACACATCAATAGAGCCCATTACCACGGAGTTATAACAAAAACAAAATATACAGCAAAAAAGATTAATGTCAGTGTGCGACGTGATTAAAGAAGAACAAGAACAAAGATACGACATTTTTCACATAATAGTATCCAATGAATATTGCACAAAATGACTATTTACTCATTTTTCTTAATTATCCATCTCTAAGTGCATTTTGGTTTTAAAACTTAAAATTCAATTTACAGATAACTAACTTTTAATTACATCTATCGGTTTTGCTATGGATTCTTCAATTATAGACCAGTATCTGTTCACAGTAGTTTGCAGAAGATATTTGAATTCTCTATTTTAGATCATTTAATAAATATTTTAGAAAATCCCTCATAATCAACACAGCTACAGATCCAAAAATCAATGTCTACTGTGTTATTTTATTTTTACGAAGATATAATTGAACGTTTGGAGAGGAGTGAATGCCCGGCTATGATTTTTTATGACCTTAGCAAGACATTTGAGTGTGTTGAACATGGAAATTTATTATCCAGATTAAACGTTTATGGAATTAGGGCCTTGCAGAAAGTTGAAGTAATACACTACTTGATAAAAATCAATAGGTTAACTTAAAATATAAAGCTAAATATTGTAAAAGGAATATAAATGATAAATTGTTGAACATATTAATGAGTGTCCTACAAAGATCTATTTTGGAACCAATATTTTAATATTTTATATGTTAACAACATATCGAATTTATTGGAATATGAAAAATATACTGCCTATGCGGATTAGTTAAGCTTGAGTTTATCAGGTAGTACTGTTACGTGAAATTAATTTTTAATCAATTTCAAATTTATTTTTAACAACAACTTCTCCATAATCCCTCGTAACACAATCTATGACTCTGGCCCTAGCATTAATACCATTATCGATTTTTACACAAAGCACCGTTTGCGCGCGAAATCTAGCATTACAAAACCACTTAGAAAAGGAAGTGGACAACATGCTCAAATTAGGTATCATACAAGAGAGTAAATTCTCTTATTGTAGTCCTATCTGGCTTGTTCAAAAATCTGATGATACTTATAGGGTCTGCTTTGACGGTAGAAAATTGAACAATATTACTCAGAACAAGGATGAATATGCTCTACCTCATATTGAAGTGATTTTAAGCCAACTTAGGGATGCGAAATTTATATCTAGCATAAATTTGAGGCATGCCTTTCATCAAATTCCTTTAGAGGAAAAGTCTCGCCCCAAAACTGCTTTTTCGGTGAGAGGGAAAAGCTTACTGGATTTAGTTGCAAAACCAAAGCTCGGCCATGTGCTTTTTTTTATTACCGCCATGCTGGAAAAAGCCTGTTTCTATATTTTATTTCATTTTATATAGATTATAGCTACCCTAACTAATAATATTTTTTAAGCTATCTTATATCTATTAATATAAATGTGTTATCATTGAATTACTTTGATATATATGCGGGGAGGCAACTAAATAATTGAATTACAAGTCATTTTGGAAATACAGTTTAAACGGAAATTTATGGCTCCTAACTTATTTTTGCCTTATAAATATTTTATATTCTCTTCAGATAATGTAACTTTAATATTTGTCGTGATATTTTATATTTTGTTCAGATGACGTAACTTTAATATTTGTCGTGATATTTTATATTCATTCCGTTTATGCATAAATCCGTTAGATTTCCAAACTGGCACGTATATGTACTTTTACACACGGTACTCAGGTTCTTTTATTTCTTAACCTGTAGTGGCTCCTCCCAGTATCCAAGAAGTACTCCTCCCAGTATCCAAGAAGTACTCCTCCCAGTATCCAAGAAGTGCTCCTCCCAGTATCCAAGAAGTACTCCTCCAAGTATCCAAGAAGAATACTCTATACCTTCAAATATTGTCTCCAACAAGAAGAGGCTAAGTACTATCTTTACTGTCTCAAAGAAGAAGTACTGTCTCCAAGAAGAGTACTCTACTTCCAAGGACCGTCTCTAAGAAGAAGCTCTAAAACGTATTAAGAAGCTCCAAAGTCCTCCAGGAAGCTCCTAGCTAGTTGCCTCTAGCTATAAAAAGGAAAGTACCGTATTTACGTACCAAAATACCCCCATCCATCAGTATCGTCAGTAAATTTTATCACTCATTCATTTAACTCATTCACTATCTAATTTGTAAAATTAATCTTTCACTTTTTAATAAATGTATTAAATTTTCTCAGTTTCTTTTATTTGCCACAACTCTTACAGATAACTTTAAGTACCAGAGACAGACTCAATTAAACAGGACATTTAAAATCAGAAGTTTTCCAAGTTACTGAAAAACTTGGTGGCGCTCAACTTTTTTTGTCATTGCTTTACTTTAATATCTTTTATTTTATCTTAAAGTAGATCTTGGCCCGCGAACAGGTCAAGCTACTCTAATTTTATTTGTCCTGGTCAATTTTTTAATCCACACATGTCAACAATTTGAGCTAAATTACTTATTAAATAATTAACAACATAGAAATCTAGAAAAAAGGCAACAGTACATAAGATCTATTGAATAGTAACACTTGTAAATCTTAGGGACACCTAAAATCTTAGAATGCTTGCTTTCTAATTCCAGCAAAATCTCTTGGAATGCAAATAATACTAATATTATTTTATTTTTTTTATTCTTGTGTTATCTTGGACGTATCATATAAATTGTACAATATATCTGTCTGTTCTTCATGTTTTTCTTCACTTTTTTACGTTTTCTTCTTCTTTCGTCTTCTTTTCTTCTCGTTATCTACTTTTTTGTTGTCCTTATCTTTGTCATCTTTGTCTTTTTTTTTTTATTTTTCTAAATTTTTTATGACTTCTTATTTGACTTCTTCGTCCAAAATTTCTTGTCATTTGCTGGTTTATTTAAAAGTAGTAGTATTTTATTGGTCCATTAAAAGCTTAAAACGGCCATTGAATATGTCGAAACGTTTACAATATTAAAGAAATATATATATATACAATATTATAATACACAACACTGGGTGTATAAAATTAAATAGAACATAAACATGACATAATAATTTAGTATTGTATAGGGGCTAATTTAAATAAATTCATTTTAAATTTTAAAGCTTTTTCATTAGGGAGATATTGCAAATTTCTATAACGTTAGCCACTAATAATGACAAGATAATTAGAGGCAAATAAATTCTATGCTAAAATAAGACATTGTTAAGTGAACTTGCAATAACTCTCTATTATTTTATATAGATTTATTATGTTTAGAAAGGGTATTATATAGTTCGAGAACACCAAATGAATTAATACCTAGAGAGAAATTTTTACTTGAGAGAGTTTAAAAATGATGCAAAATATTTCTTGTTCAAGTCTGGCATACAACCTGTCATCATCTTCTTAATAGCCTTAATCTTATCTTCTGAAAGGATATTTTTGGAAAGTAAGACTTTTGGTTTTATTGTCAATATAAACGATTTAGAGAATGCTATTTTGTTTGGTGGGTTATGCGAACGTTAATTTCGTCGTACTGTAGCTCTATCTGATTTTAAGGTTTCGCTTATAAAGTTATCAGCATGACTCAGTTTGTATTCAACTTCTGATAGGCTTTAAGTAAACCATAATGAGGTAACTTAAGAAAATGGAATTTTATTAAAGGAAACATTTTTAGAGAAATTTTTAAAATCTTTGAAGTCTTCGTCTGTCATTTGAAAAATACAACATGGGTTCTTTGTGTTAACTGATTTTAAATTTTTTATAAAACTCAAAGGCGAATAAAATTCTGTTTTATTCATATTGCTGTGTGCATTGTCGACTTCTTGAATAGCTCCGTGGCCAAGTACAGAACATTTCATAGTAATACTGTTCAACTTAGGATGATCTCTCATTGTATCAATAATAGCAAATGAGAGAAAGGAGTTTGGATTTTGAGAAACACACGAGACACTCCATGTTCCCAAATCTCTGATATAATTATCATCGAAGACTTGATCTAATATTTTTCGGAGTGCGCTGACTAAAATATTTCCACTTCTACCTTGTTTGGCCTCAGTCCAAATTGCACAATATGGTTAAAAAGTGTCCAGTCAGGTTGTAAATATTTAATTTTTGACTATAAAAAAAATTCTCCCAGTTAGGAACGAGGACACGTTTACGTTTTCTAAATCGAAACAATGTGGGGACTTTACTTTTTCGGTCCTTGGCTCTTTCTAATCTCATTTGGTTTTTGACGTTAACGTGTTTTTGATAAGTATCTTTTTCCTTCAGATGTTAAAGTGTTCTCTTTATTTTTAATTTGAAATAATTCACATTTTATACATCTCTCTCTTTTTGGAACTTTGTATAAAGATCATACATTTTCTATACACTTAAATTTGTCTCAAAGTATTTTCTTTTAGTAGTCTGCCTGCAGTAATGAGAGTCAATAACGGAAAATTGTTTACATGAGTCTTTATTTATTCTTTTTTTGCGTTTCCATTACTACTTTTCTTTCCTCTATTAACTTTTCTTATTTCATTAGGTTCTAAGTGAACAGTGTGCATAGGCTTTTGGGATATATTGAAGGTTTTCAAAAAGTATTTTTAGCATACTTGAATGTCTTCTCCCATAACTTGAATAAAATACATTTCGAATACACCCCCATACGCTGAAACAGAAAGATGGGGTTTCTGTTATTTTAATTTTTTTTTAAACTGTTTTTAATCGTCCCCATGTTTTATTACATTTTGGCTACACCCGAAGATGGAAATTTTTCCGAAACATATGTAGTGCTATGCTAAACGATAGAAAATAAAAACATGACTGAATAAACCAAGGAAATTTTTATTTATATAAAATTCTGCTACGGTCAGGAAATTATCCTTATTTAAAAGAAAAACATCTTCGGGAAACGTTTTTCGTTAATTTTACAATTCTACAAACAATTCTTTTTATTTTGTATGCTTCTTGCCTTTACTAATTTTCCTCTCACATTTACATATTCTTCGCCTAATTGACCTTTTTTCGTTCATTACATTTCTATTCAGCTGGATTAACTTTGTCGTGGTTTTTGTTTGATTTTTTCTGTAATTTTTTTTTCTATTTAAGGCCAGTCTCAAGTTTGTGTTTAAATTCTCAATCATGTGTGTTCTGTGAAGGCTTTGTTACTGTTTCCCAGCGCCACTTCAGGAACAGCACTGTTAATTAGAACCCAACAGTGAATAGTCCAGTGGGGAATCCTACCAAGGCATCATAATTAATTTTAAATAATTAAATTAAATAGACTCTACCACTGAGCCACCCACCCCCTTTCCTTTACTTGCTCATCAACATTCTTCTGAGTTTCAAGTAATACAAGATGTTGCTCCTTCAATTCGTTTTGTATTGTCACATTAAGGTCATCAACATTAGTTATGACATTTCCCAAATCGTCAAGAATTTAAATTGTTCCGACATTTTTTCCGGAATTTTCTGTTTTGATAACGCCAAAAACATACATATTATATGCTTTTAAAATGGTGTGAGAGATAATTCTAAAGCTAGTCGGGTTTAAACTTTTTATCTATAGATATGTTTTAGTAAATTAACTTACTTTTGAATGATTTGGGCCCCACATTTTTCTCGTGTGGGGATGTTGGATTGTACGCTTTTAACAAGTAAACATTTCAGAACCGGCTTTATTTTTATCAATACACGTTAAATCCACTGCTAAAAAGTACCCATTTTTATTTAAAAATTGAAAAATTAATGTTAACTTACCCAATTGTAATATTTTAGATCATCGACATGATTCCATAACTAATAAACTTATAGTTAATAAAGGCGGTAAATTTACTTTATTTAAAAACCTGACACATTGCACAAAATACTGCTCTTAAATTTTAGGTTATTATTATTATTATTATTATTATTATTATTATTATTATTATTATTATTATTATTATCGATCAATTTTGATTTGTTACGACAATTTCGATAACATAGTTCCATCTGCAAGCAGATAGAACCCTGTTACATTTTGACTGTACATAGAATTTTGTATTATTATAATCGTGATATATAGGTACGGAGATAGAACTTTGTAATAGCTATTTCAGCTATTATGATACAGATGGTACTAACATTACTAAAAGAGGTAAAATAAAGCAGATAGAACCATATTGCATTAAAATCTCTATTTTGGTAAAAAGCATTATTTGTCAGTTATAGCCATGGTCTTATGGTTGTCATCACATTCGTTATTTTCTCTTTCTAAGCATAATTTCGTGACACGCTTAAATATTAATAATTTTTTTAAATTCCAGCTCGTAACTTCCCAACCTTTGGATTTGACAGTCGTGGGTAAACACCAGAATGTTAGGTTTGTGCATATATATCTACAAAATGAGCACGCCCATCGGCCTAGCAATTGTATTTTCCAAAATGCGCATTTCGATATTTTCAGAGAATGGAGCTCGCTACTGCGTATCTTAAATTTAACTTTAGCGGCAGACCTACTGAGTACTCCCCATCTATATGTATTTCGTTATGCCATTGACACCACCGTCTTTTGAACTTCAACAATAACCCGTAACTTGGTCCCATAAGTGAACATAAATATTTCCGATAGCATAATAAGTGTAATTTAGTCTTTAAAAATCAAAATATGTATTTGCTTTATTTTGTGTATTGTAAAATAAATAATCTAAATGGGTAAAAAAATTGATGATGCGTTTAGGGATATTCAGGTGACGAGGGACGTCGTTGCGACTTTGCCCCGCCTATGTGCAATTCCCATCAAACAATGCTTCATTTCAGATTGATTTACCGCAGATTGCTCACACGACCACATTCATGTTTACAAACGCACTCGCTGCCATTCCACCACAGTCAAATTCAAAAACCTATTTATGGTCTGCTCTTGACATTTATGTTGCCAGACTATTGTGCATGTAATTGTTTGCGATCGCTTTGTTCGTTTGCTGATCTTGATAAATTATTTTGTTAAAAATCTCGGCTAATTTTGCTAATGTCCTCCCGGTTTTGCGGCTTCCTCCATCATCGACGCGGTTCGATGGGACAATAACGATATTTGCGGTGACATACGGTCCTGATAACGGAACAAAATCGATTTCATATATGCAAATAAGACAATTGCTGTGGTCATCATCATTATTAAAATATATCTTTTACCTAAAGGAGTTAATATATTGTTCAACGTATCTTATAGGGGAAAGGTGCTTATTATGAGGTACTATTTTTATTTGTTCAAAATTAACTTTATTCTTAGCGCAATGAGTGCTGTGGATCAAACACTTAAGTATATTAATGGTGGAAAATAATATTTTAGGAGTTAAAAATAAAACATATAAAACTTTACGTTGAATTATAATTTGAGACAGCTGAACCCTAATATTATTTATAATTGTAATAAATAAAACAGGTATTTAGTACAGAACTATATACTATCAGACAACATATTTAAGTAAATAAATCTGGGAAAAAAGAAAAATAATAGATAAATCTTATGAGTCAAAAATAACATGGGTTACTCATAAGAGATTTACTCTAATAAAATTCTCGAAAAGAACAAACACAATGACTAAAATTGAACATGAAACATAAAGTTAAGAAGCCAGACACAAAACTGATATGATAAATAATAAACCATTGTTAATATTAATTAAATTAAATGAGATTCCAAGTAATGATTTAACCTCAAAACTAAATTAAGGAAAATGTTTAAAATAAAATGCTTTAGCTACCTCTAATCTTAATGGAAACCATAAAATAAACTAGACACATGATTTGGCATAATAATTTAATTGATTTAGATCAAGTTAAAGGCATTTCATCATTTTATAGTAACGAAGAATGTTAAATTTAATTTATAAATAATAACCTTATAACAGCGAATTCAGATGACCTGAGGCATTCTGCAAACAGAGAATTTTAAGAACATATTCTGCGAAAGAATGAAAGTAGTTCTCAAAATGATAGAATAGCGATGCAAGGACCATTCACTGTTTATCAATCCCAAGAAGAGAGAAATGGTCATTTTTACATGGAAAAGGATAAAAATGGAACTTAAACCTCCAGAACTCCCAAACACTAAATGGGCTGTAAGAATAGTTCAAACAGCTGCTAGCAGCAAAAGAAATCATTAAAAACAATATAACTGGAAGGTATATGCTCATCTATACAGATAGCCGGCAAACACTACTCACACTGAATAGATTACAAATTTACTCAGGGTTAGTACTAGAATGTCACGAAGCTTTGGCCGAAGTATCCATCAACAATGTGGTCACTTTAAGATGGATCAAAGGTCACGCCACATCGAAAGGTAACCATCCCGCTGATTCACTGGCCAAGAAAACACCCAACCAAATACTTTTTGGATCTGGCCCTTCTATTGACTTGACAAAATTTGTAGTGACAAACCTAATTAAAGAACATTTCCTTGTGAAATTCAGGGAAAGATGGAATGAAACAAGAAGCTGTAGAGTTGCCATGGGGCTTTTAAATTATCCTGACAACACTGCAGCAAACAAATACTTAACTATGACTGGATAGAATCTACGCCTAATCACAGGCATTTTGACTGAGCATGGAAGCTTCTTCATTTGATAGGGCTATCAGAATCCGCACTTTGCAGGAGGTACGAACAAGAAGATTAGACCATTAAGCATATTCTCTACGATTGCTCGACGCTCTCATAGAAGATTTGTGTTTGTCGAGTATCGGTTAATACCGGTCGATATAAGAAAAGCACCTCTTGGCGACGTTATAAACTACATTTAATCTGTAAGCTGGCTCACGAGATAGGAGGTGCCTATCATCTTAGAAGGATGCACAATGGGTCTAGTGAGGCCTAAGTGCCGTGGAGTAACCCAGTTTCCACACGATACAGATACAGCTAAGGCTGTCAAAATCAGCACTCTGCAGGTGATACAAACAAGAGGATATCATTGAGCATATCCTCTACAATTGCCCAACGCTCTCATTTATTAGAAGATTTATGTTCGGCTAGTATCATCTAACACCAGTCAATATAGAAGAAGTGCTTTTTAGCATTGTTGTCAACTACATTAAATGTGTAGACCGGCTCGCGAGCTAGGAGGTACCTATTAACTTAGGAGGATACACAATGAGCTTAGTGAAATAATATTAAGTCATTTTTACATGATTCTGCCAAAAGGTATTCGAGTAGCATAACGTTGAATAGATAAGAAACAAGATCAGAAAATCACGCAAGTCCAAGATACTCCATCAAAGATCTAATGTAGGTAGCTCTAAAAATGATTCAGAATTTACACGTGGAACTTTTTTAATAAGGACAGTATAGATTTCAAAGGTTTACATACCACTGATATATTCTCTGACTAGGACAATAAGTTCTTAGTCATTGTAGTAGTTCACAGTCGCTAACACACTACCGTTTAAAAAATATTCCTATGTGAAGGACGACACATTTATTCATGTTTAATGAAGAAAGCCAGGTATCAAATTTAAATAGCAGTCTTTATGTAACTGGGCAGAGTTATCTACAAAATTTCAGTACAGTTTTAGTTATACTAAAAATATGGATTTTAAACCTATACCTAGATTAAGGATATATCAGAAATAATAACAGTCTTGAGGAACATCACTTGGAACTGAGAACAAAAAGTAATTTATCCAGAGAAGAAAAGAGCCGTGAATGTTAACTTTTTCCAACATAAAACCAGTACCTTTTTAGGAACATGGTGAAAGGCTTTTGAGAAGTCAAGATATAGAACATGGACAGGTTTTTTTAGTATACACAGCTAAAGTATAGTAAATAAATAGATCATTAAAAATAAGAGTCACGAACATGAAATAGTTGAAAGGAAGCAAAGCAGTTCGGTCGCTGGCAAAAATCTTGCATGCCAAAGAAAATACAAGAAAAGCAAAAATTAGAATTTACGAAACAATCATACATCCAATATATGGAACATGGACCATGATATAACAAAGTTAAAAAAATATTTTTAATCGAAAGTATTGAGAAATATTTTTGGTTGTAACAAAACAGCAGAAGGGGGATGGAGAAGATGTACCAATAGGCCACATAACTAGAATGCCAGAATATCGATGTACTACAAAAGTCCTAATTAGAGCAGATGGCAGAAAAGAAAACGAGACTGACTGAAGAAAAATGTCTGGAAGGAATAACAAGGTCTGCAAAGCTGACTTATTATTAAGGGAATTCTTACTTTTTTCTAGACGGTGCAATTCTAATTTTCATTTGATCACATATAGTGCAGTGAAACCGACGTGAAGATATATTTAAGTTAAATAGACCAAAAGTTGACAAATTCGTTATTCACATGAACATCGCTAAGTGGAATATTCGAATATTGGTTGGGTCCGACGACAGTTGACGGTTACTTTCAAGAATGTCGCTTTGTCAAATACCGTATTTAATTGGTCTCTTAGGGCTGCCTATTAGAAGGTACTTCTCTGTTTTTAGTAGTCGGTCTATTTGAAGATTCTTCAGCTATGCTGTTTTTTAATTTTTTTGTAAGACTTACCGATTTAGAATACCTGGAAAGATTATGTTATAGGATTTAAATGCAATGCTCAGTTTATTTTAAACTGTACTTATTTTTTAAATATTCGTGTTTTATTACGAACAATTTGATACCGCACGATAAATAGGTAGGTACTTTAATTCATCCATAGTAGGGCCAATTTCATAATTGAACCCTAAAGACGGATTTAAGCAAATGCAATGTTTTGGATTTAAAAGTTTTATATTTAATCATAAAGTATAAATATTTATTCAACAAGATATTTGTAAAATGATAGATATTACATAAGCCCTTCGGGTTTTTTAAAAATAGATGAAAAAGAAATTGAACGATTTGAAATTTAATTATTCTAGTAATTAATACCTACAGTGTAGGACACAGGAGGCATGTTAATGTAATGGGTAATCCTACTAACTATTCTAAGAACTCTTTTATCGAAAATACGAACCTTAGAGTACCTATATCCAATTACAAATCATTGCGTTTAATTCATTTTAAATTTTAGTTTGGGATTTACGAGATTATAGTATATGTGAATGTGTTCTGTCGTGAAAAAGGATTTCTCTGGGAAAAATAAAAGTTTGGACCTATTATTTGAAAGCAAAATTATTTCAGTATATTTTATAGTATTTTTTTACAACACATAAAATAAACAATATTGAAAAGGTTGGTATAGCTTATGGATATTAGCTTATCTACGCACAGACTACAAAACGAAAAAGTATGTCATTGGGTTCAACTGAACGAATATATTTCATATCCTTTCTAGGTAGTGAGAATACTTCACAAAAATGAAATCCACCAATCCCAGTTCATATTTTGGACTCCAACTACTATTACTTTTAAAATTTTAAATAAGTGACAAACCTGTCAAACTAATTGTCAGTATATTTTATAATTATTAAGATTAAATATACATTAATATGAGTTATTTTTGTTTAGAATCAATAAATAATCGTAAATAATAGCATTTCTATTTTTATTTGAACTATATTTTGAAACAAAAATTAAATTTTATTCAAACTATATGTAACTATTTTAATCACGAGTATTTTTTTTGTGTCATCGGCTTCAACTACTAAGGTTATTTCGCTTCGTCTTCTGTGTAGGCTTTGTTACTGTTTCCCATAGCCACTTTAGGAACAGCACTGTTAATTAGAACCCAACAGTGAATGGTCGAGTGGGGAATCCTACCAAGCCATCAGAATTAATTTTAAATAGTTAAATTAAATGAAAAAAATCCAGCCAATCGTGGGAATTGAACCTGAGACCCTTGGATCCGTAGGCAGAGACTCTACCACTGAGCCAGCCACCCCCTAATTACAAGTATTAATACCAAAATCATAAAAGAGGCCGTAGAGGCATGGACAGAGTACTTGACTTCCACGTAATAAGCCGGGGATCGATTCTCGGCTGGCGATAATATTTATTTTATTTTAAAAATCAGTGAAATTTATAAAGTATTTTAAAATTAGTTATTTTGTCTTAATAACCTAAAATATTTTTTTTTTAATTTGTAGATTTCCGTTAGTGGGTCGTAAAAAAAATATACTGTACAACTCGAGTGGATTGTCCATATCGCCCTCAGACTCTTGAGCGGCGTGCCCAAATTTCCTCTTCGTGTGATATGGCCATCATATCCACTCTTGTTTGTTGCACAAACTATTATCATGATAAATATAAAAGTCTTTTTTTTTTTCAAAATAGAGCTTGAAACTTACTGACTGCAGTAAAAATCAAAATTCAATAATTTTAAAATAAAGTTATAATATTTGTTTGTCTATTCACATCAAATTTAACCAAAGAACTGGCGCGATATCATAAAAAATTCTTAATCAAAACGAAAAACTTTTAAACGACATCAGAAAAAGCACGCTTTAAAGCTTCTAAAAGAGCAGAAACAGGTATTTAGTTGAACGAAGCTTTAAAGTTAACTGTTTTAATAAATTTTTATCATGAAATTGATATAACATTTAAAGTGTCCAAGAATTCGTTGGAGTTTTGTTTAATACTTCAGAATGGTAAGGTGCATTGTCTAAAATAATTACGCTGGGCTCACTTAAACCTAGGAGAAGTTTTTCATGCAACCATTTTACAAACATTTCTGTGTTCATATTATCGTGATTGTCACTGGATTTTGATTTAGATGAAAATAATAAATCAGAACCTTCTATAAAACCCGATTTCCCTCCTGCATGTAAAATTATGTGTCGCTTTCCTTCTCCATCGGTATGTTTGATGGACTTATCATCTTGCCATATTCTCTTGGTTGCACCCCTAGAAAATATCCATGTTTCGTCTAAATATATAAAATTCGCCCCTTCTTCTTTAAATTTAGAATATATTCTTAGGAAGTTAATTCTCTTGTGCACGACATAACTTCTTTCACAAAGGTCCTTTCTGTTATCCTCCTTTTGAAATTTGAAACCCAACTTATGTATCACTTGCCATAGACTTGCTCTGCCAATGTCGTCAGATTTTCTATCTATTAATTCCGAGAGAATGATCAATGATCTTCTTTCGGCAGTTCACTATTGTGATTTTGTAATACTTCTCTTAATTTGGTTTCATTAATTCCTAGAGCATCACATACGCGTTGTTGTACAGACATTACCGATTTTAAAGGACCGCCATTTTCTTTTTCATCCGGAAAATACTTATGTACACTACAAATTAGACTATCTACATCTAACACACGTCTAGGCATTTTAAAAAATTCCACTACATTTACAATATACATACAATGTCAACACTTGCAAAGAATCAATTCAACTGCAATATTTGTAAAAAATTTAGTACCTACCCTAATGTTATTTTAATTTAAATCTGACCATTAGGGCAATTTTACCTAATTTCTTGGGAAGAGGTTTATTGGAACTGGTTGTCAATGACTAATTTGCATAATTTTGTTAATACGAAACCCGCGTAAGTATAGCGAACATACTGTAGCTATATTATTTTCATAGTTTTACGTAAATAATTTGCTATTGTTCTGTGTCCCATTCCTTTCGAGATACACTGTATTTTTAATTTTAGAAATTTAAAATCTTTTTTATCGACCTCGAAAACTCCTTATATCAAATTTACATATTTTTTTAAATTTTTGACCATTTTCAAAAGTCCTTTGAACTACAAGAAAGATTATAGAAAACCAGAAACACGTGCACTCATAGCGCTCAATCCCCAGGATCACCTCTTGTTGCAGGCCGCCGCGTCTCCATGACAACAAAGAAAGCATGTGAAGGACAGAAGAGGATAAGCTTGGATTTTGCAATAAAAACAATGCATTTATAAAATGGAATTATGGCAATTCTAACGCATCAAATGAATTTAAATTTTAAAAACATACTAGGAACATATAAGAAAGTCTGCTCATCTTTTATTTTTTTGATATTTATAAAAATATACGCGTAATAATTTTTAGAAATTGGACGAGTTTAAGCCGACTTTAAATTTTTTTAATGGGTGTCCTATTAAATTTTAGAAAATTTTAAATAAAGAGCAATCTAAGTTTAAGTTGTTTATACAACATATATAATAATAATAATAATAATAATAAAGGTCTTTATTGTTTTCATTACAGCATTTTACAAAATTAATATTACTAATAGTTTATTAAAGAAAACAAAAGGCGAAGTTCACTTTCCAAAGTTTAAAAAAAACACTTGGAAAATGTTCTTCCACTTAACCCAATGATGGTGTTTATATACATATGTAAATACGAGTAGGTATATGAACTAAATCTAAACATATTAAAAAATCAAAATAAAAACAAAAAACTATATCTTTATATTTTTATATTTTAGAGGGAACAGGTAGAACAATTACGATTTAAGTGCATTGCTTGCTAAATAACAAGGTTTTGTATTTACATTTGAAAGTAAGAGGGTTAAGATTTTTAAATATAATAGGAACAGAATTATACAATTGAAAAATTTGATATGAAAACGAACGTCTAAATAGTTCGGATCTAAATTGAGGTGGTGATAGTAGACCTTTGAATCTTAAATTTAAGTTGTGAACATCTGTCCTAAAGGATATTTTTTTGTAAAGATAAATGGGGATTTTATACAAGACAATTTTGTGGTATAGCGTAGTTGCATGATGAATTCGTCGGTTTTCCATATTTAGCCAACCGATTTCTTTGAGTTTATGTGATATCCTTTGATATTTTCTTATACCGTATATGAGTCTTAAGCAACTGTTTTGTATTTTTTGTATTTTTTTTTTGAAGGTTACTGTTAAATTTGGACCATAGACAGAATCAGCAAAATTAAAATTTGATAGTACAAGTGATTCACATAGTGATATTTTAATACTTTTAGGCAACAACTTACGATTACCGTATATCAATTTTAATGAGCTATAAGCTCTCTGAATCAATTTAGTGATGTGTTTTTCAAACCTTAATTCAGAATCAATTAAAACTCCTAAGTTTTTAGCTTCATTTACTATGGTTAGTCTATCATTATTAATTTCAATACCTAATTCTTCAATAATTTTGTCACGATTACGACTTGATCCAAACAACATCACATTAGATTTTGAAGCATTAATTAGTAAACAGTGCTCAGTTGCTGATCCAACAAAAGAATTCAAATCACGATTAATTATCTCACACGCATTTTGTGATAGATCTGGAGGGAAACTGTAATAAATCTGAGTGTCATCGGCATATAGGTGAATTTTACAGTTTTCTAAAGAATTAATAAGGTTCGAAGTGTATATTGAAAAAAGCAGAGGGCCTAAAATGGAACCTTGGGGTACGCCCGAGTGAAGATTTAAAAATTCTGATTTATGTTCATCGATTTTAACACATTGTTTGCGATTTTCCAAAAAATCTTTAATAAATAATATAGCGTTGTCAGCAAAACCTATATAATGCAAGATGCTTAATAATAAATTATGATTTATCGTATCGAAAGCTCTACTAAAATCTAATAGAGTTAAGATAGTACAATGCCCTTTGTCAGTTGCAATAATGATATCATCTAATATTTCCAGAAGTGCTGTTGTACAGCTATACCCTCTGCGAAAACCTGATTAAACAGGGGGCAACAATGAGTTATTTGATAAATGTTCTGTTATTTGCTTTTCCACTGCTTTTTCTAAAATTTTGGATAGCATTGGTAAAATGCTGATCCCCCTAAGGTCTTTATTCTCAGTTGGGTTTTGTTTTTTGGGTATCACTTTTACAATTGCTTTTTTCCAGACAGTAGGCACAACATTGTTTAAAAGGCAAAAATTGATAATATGCGTAATGTATGGAACAATATGCGGACAGCATAATTTAACAAACTTACTGTTCAAATGATCACAGCCTATCGCATTTGATTTCATTTTGCAAATACTGGTAAATATAAATGTTTCGTCAACTTCTCTGAATTTAAATGTACAAGGTACAACATTATTAGTATTTTTTTCATTAATATCATTTACAATTCCTTTCCGAAAATCCCTTCAAGTTTGTTAATGTGGAACGGCATTTAATAAAACCATGATGTCCTTTTTGTATTGGAATTCCAATTAACAGCCGACAACACGATTGATCTTCATCGAAAACGATGATCCGACCACGCTTATCACTTTAGTATCATCAGTACATTTTAAAGTCCATTAAACAGAGTCGGCCCTGATTTCAGGAATCAAGACTGCAGCAATAGAACCGGTGACTCCTGAGACCGCGCCGTGACGATATCCTGATGCATCCCGTCCGGATTCCTCTCGGCACCCGTCTCGTTCGGCACTTTGCCAACAATTGCAGCGGAATGAAATTCGCAAATGTTTCGTATTTTTATTATTAGACAATCTCCCCGCTTCTTTATTACGCAAAATTTGCATCGACCGAAAGTTGGAAACTCTTCGGAGGAACATTGACGGCGGAGATGAAGGGGTGAGAATCGACAAAGTTTCGCCAACTCCCGATGAACTCGGAGGGAGAGTATGTTAATTTTCTTAAGGTGAATAATTTGAAGGATCGTTGCATAATGTTATCGGGATATTACTGGCTCGTAATTGTTGTGCTCATGAATAAATTTGGGGTTTGTCGTGCTGTATAATTGATAACAATTGAAGGCTCTTAGTTTGTTCAAAACAATACTTTTCTTTTGATCAGTAAATGTTACTTTGTGAAACGAAAGTAGTTTCTACTATTTTCGTTTTCTTGTAACTCTTTTCCTTTTTAAAATGGTTGTAAGATTTTTGGGATTATACAGGGTGGGCCACTTAAAAGTTCCACCCCCCCTTATCTTCGTTATTCATTGAGATATCGAAATAATTTTTTTCTTTTTTGAAAGACTAGAACAAGTTCTTTCTTGCGATGGATTCAATTATTCTGTGACGTCATAGCTTACTTCCGGTTTTTCCGGAAATAACAGAAAATCGTAATTTATCTTTTATTTTTAAATTGAAACCCACTTTTTTTAATGTAAATTTGGATTTATGGGACATTTTTGTATAATAATCATGTATTGAAAATTTTCTGACAGCCTTCAAAATGGCCGCTATATTGGATAATATTTGTTCTAAACATGTTACTATTGATTTGTTTATGAAAAAAAATATAGGAATGTATGTTACTTATAAAATCTTTGTTATCTTTAAAATTCCCATCAAGCCCCATTTACCGTATACCAGTGGCGTATCTTAGCATTTTTAATATTAGCAAACCGTTTAATAATTCCATCCGCTTTTATCTTCATTGTTAATTGAGATGTCGGAATGAAAACTTTTTTGTTTAGGAGCTTATAACAGATACTTTCATATACTGAATCCAATTGGTGTGTGACATCATGGCTTACTTTGGATTTTTCCGGATATAACTTAAAATCGCAATTTATTTTTAATTTAAAATCAAAACTTCTTTTTTGTTCAAAATTTAAATCACTGGGACAAGAAGTATAAGTATAAGTATAAGAAGCGTTAATTAAAATTTTGCTGTCAGCTGTCAAAATGGCCGCCATATTTAATAATATTTTTTCTAAACATGTTACTATTAATTCGTTTATGGAAAAAATATGGGAATGTATGATCTTTATAAAATCATTGTAAGCTTCAAAATTCCTATTAAGACCCATTTACTATACACCAGTGGCGTATCTAAGCATTTTTATTATTAGCAAACTGTTTAATAATTCCATCCGCTTTTATCTTCGTTGTAAATTGAAATATTGGAATGAAATCTTTTTTGTTTAAAAGCTTGGAACAAATACTATCATATACTCGATTCAATTGGTCTGTGACGTGTGTTAACAATTTTCTGTCAGCTGTCAAAATGACAGTCATATTGAATAATAGATTTTTTAATATGTTACTGTTAATTCGTTTATGGAAAAAAATGGGCATGTATAACATTTTTTTTGAGCTTCAAAATTCCCATTAAGACCCATTTACATTGTACCAGTGGCGTATCTAAGATTTTTGTTATTGCAAACCGTTTAATAATTTCACCCGCTCTTATATTCCTTATTAATTGAGAAATCGGAATGACAACTTTTTTGTTTGAAAGCTTGAAATTAATAATGTCGAATACTACTTCAACTGATGTGTGACATCATGGCTTACTTCCGGTTTTTCAAAAATAACAGTAAATCGCAATTTATTTTTTATTTTTAAATGAAATTCCTCTTTTTTATTGAAAATTTAAGTTTCTTGAACTTATCAATGTTTATTATTGTATGATGAGTATTCCTTAAATCTTTCTAAAGAAATTAAGCTACTTTAAAATTTAAAATAAAAATAAACATTTTTTTTTTAATTTAAAGATCTGTTGTGTGACGAATTAATTTATTTTTCTGCTACTGTGCGTTAAACTATGTACATTAGCGCACTACGGAGTGCATAAAGTTTTACTTTTTCCACTAGCGCGTATACTAAAACTTTTTACGCACTAGTGCGTCAACAAGACACAATTTTTAGTGTTTTGACATGACAAATGACATTTTATTTCAAACTTTCTTTACGCTTTAGTGCGTAAAGTAACCTTTGTATTTTTAATCTTAGTGGTCAATATGTACAGTAGTAGAAATATCGTAAGCAATTCGTATGTAAAGGCCTTTTTTAAAGGCCACTTTAAGCACTTATTATAAGCATAAATAACTGTTTTTTGAGTAGTTGATTGATGTAGTGGTTACAAGAGCTGAAATCGTATGAATTCATTTCGATGACAGATATGCTCAAGAAATATAAGTTTTCAATAAAAAAGTGGGTTTTCATTTGAAAATAAAAAATTAATTGCGATTTACTGTTATTTTCGAAAAACCGGAAATAAGCCAAGACATCACAGACCAGTTAAGTCAATTATTTGACAATATTTATTCCAAGCTTTCAAACAAAAAAATTTTCATTCCGATATCTCAATTAATAAGGAAGATAAGAGCGGGTGGAATTATTAAACGGTTTGCTAATAACAAAAATCTTAGATACGCCACTAGTATACTGTAAATGGGCCTTAATAAGAACTGTGTAGCTCACAAAGATTTTATACATTCCCATATTTTTTCCATAAACGAATTTACAATAACATATTGAAAAATATATTAACCAATATGACGGCATTTTGACAGCTGACAGAACAATTTTAACACACACTTCTTGTCCGAAAACGTCCCAGAAATTCAAATTTTCAATAAAAAAGGCGTTTTCATTTTAAAATTAAAAATAAATTGCGATTTTCAGTTATATCCGGGAAAATCGGAAGTAATCCATGACGTCATAGACCAATTGGATCCAGTAAATGAAAGTATCTATTATAAGCTTTTAAACAACAAAGTTTTCATTCCGATATCTCAATTAACAACGAAGATAAAGGCGGATGGAATTATTAAACAGTTTGTTAATAATAAAAATGCTTAGATACGCCACTGGTATACGGTAAATGGGTCTCAATGATAATTTTAAAGTTTACAAAGATTTTATAAAGATCATACAGTTCTATATTTTTTTTCCATAAACGAATTAATAGAAACAATATTATCCAATATGGCGGCCATTTTGACAGCTGTCAGAAAATTTTTAATACACGATTATTATTCAAAAATGTCCCAGAAATTCAAATTTAGAATAAAAAAGTTGGTTTCAATTTAAAAATAAAACATAAATTGAGATTTTCTGTTATTTCCGGAAAAACCGGAATAACACAGAATAATTGAATTAATTATAAGAAAGTATTTTTTCCATTCTTTCCAACAAAAAAAAATATTTCGATATTCCAATAAATAACGAAGATAAGGGGGGGGGTGGAACTTTTAAGTGGCCCACCCTGTATTCGTAGTTTAATGAAAATTCAAATTTATCTAGAATTTTTGGTTCCAATCGTTCTTTAGTAAAAATGTTTATATTGTTTTCTACATGGTTAAAAAAGTTTATTAAAATAACTACATCGGATGTCATCAGTCAAGTTAACGAGAATTTTCCATTAAGTACGAAATTAAACAGAATGGCCGATTATACACTCAGAGACACGTTATTCATCAAGGGCGCGCAATTAACAAAATAAAGTACTCGTAGGGCAATTAACATTAAAAAAATAGTAAAATTGTGCAAGTAATAGATATTGAGCTTATATTAAAAATTTTTGATTTTTATTATTCATTCATTTAGTTTTATCTTTCTTCAAATAAATTTAAAATATTTTTAGAC
Source organism: Psylliodes chrysocephalus (assembly GCA_927349885.1). NCBI lineage: Eukaryota > Metazoa > Arthropoda > Insecta > Coleoptera > Chrysomelidae > Psylliodes > Psylliodes chrysocephalus. Next base: position 41,117,555 of record OV651822.1, read on the forward strand.
TTTGGTACACTTACCAAAATATGTTATTCTTATTAAGAATCACGAACAAAAGTGCTGCCACACTATTTGTAGCTATCTTTATTTATTTATTTGTTACACCACCCAACAGTAATCGCCATTTACTGGGTGGGAAAGACAAAACAATAAAAATACAAATACAAAATTTTCAAAAAGCTATAGAATACAATGTAAACATCCATGAAAAATAAAAAAGACCAAACACAGGATAAAAAAAATGGCTGTTTATATTGCATTATATGCTTTACATCATTTTTTTTACATTTTAAAGAAAAAATATTTTTAATCATATATTTGTTACATGCAAAAATATCCAAGCTATCTTGAAATTCATGATATTTTTGAAGAGATTGGTACATTGGAGATGAGTTCAAAACATTAGTTCTAGAAGCTGGCATGTAGAAACTCAAGTAAACTCCTAAACCAAAACAGGGGATTTTTAGATTAACGTCATTTAACAAATCAATTCTGTCGACTGAGCCATTTAAAAGATTATAAAGTGGGAGTACCTGTTGGAAATTTCTCTTAAAGATTGAGCCTAGATACTAGTAAATCCTGGGGATATCCCCTTGTAGGGTATTTCATGAATTTTCTTCGAACTGTTTCAAGTAAGTCAGTATAAATGTTATGCACCGGAATCCAAACAACAGAACAGAACAAACATCAGATGTATCAATCAGAACCGCATTTATTTCTTTTTTAAGGGCACAAAGAACTCAAATAGCTCAGCATTATTTACGGTACTGTTACACATACTGTGTAGCAGCAGAAACATTGTTAAATAAACGAGTTGTTTTTGTCCTTAACCCTCTAACATTGGTAATGCAAATGAACACTAATTTCTGAACAATTATCAGAGCCAGATACGGAAACCATCAATGGTTGCTATTGTGACGGTAACGGTACAATTTTATTTTTAAACATTGTCAGAGCTCGTTGATAGTAATGGCAATCTTTATCCCATGCTACATGATTGACAGAGGTACTTATATTGTGATTTGCTACTAGATAAGTGCAATTTATGCATTTACTGGTATTAGATTTACAATATTTGAGCTCGTGATTAACAGAATATTTAGGACAGTACATCGACTTGCTAAATGATGTAAACCCCAACACTTATAACACCTATGTGGTTCAACAGCACAATAAATTGGACAATTAAAATCGGAACCAAGAGTGAGCTTACCGAATTTCATAGCCTTATGATAGGTGGCCGTGTCAACTTGTACGACAGCTTGGAAAAGTTTACTGTTTCTTTTCTGCGGTTTTATATACACAGGGTGGCTCACGCTCAATGTGACGGAGCTTTATGGGAAAACGACCAAAGGTATAAAAAATTCGTTTGGGAGGAATACGTAGGTTACAGACGGCTACAATTTAAAATTTGTTAGATGTATACAGGATGTCCCACATAAGAAAAAAAAATTAGTTCATTAAAAATTATTCAAACAAGAGTAAACAATTAATTTCTGGGAGACTTTTTTTCCTTAAAAATTCAAATAAATCGAAAACTAATAATAATAGTAATAGGGAACCTTTAGTTAACTGACATTATTTTTGATGTAGTTTTTAATTCTAAAATAAAAACAGGGTGTTCCATTAAAAATAATATAACTTTGTATATTTTCTCTTATGTGGGACATCCTGTATACATCTAACAAATTTTAAATTGTAGCCGTCTGTAACCTACGTATTCCTCCCAAACGAATTTTTTATATCTTTGGTCGTTTTCCCATAAAGCTCCGTCCCGTTGAGCGCGAGCCACCCTGTATAATTTCAATGTTAGTTTTCGTTAAAGCAGCATCTGTTTTGGGATTTAAAATAGTCCAGTAGAATGGGATCATCAAATTTTTCAGACATGTTCGTGACTTTAATTGATGTTGATAATCGGCTGGAATCTGGATGAATCGTCTTTGTTATCACAAGTTATTACAGGCACCTTGACATGTAGATACATTTGAAACATTAATGTTAGACTTAATTGGGCCAACACTTCGTAGCTAGGATTTCGGCTTTGGTAGCAGCTATGGGTTGAATAGTATTTTTAGGTTGAATAATGAATTTTGACCTATTAGCAACATCGAAATAACTTGGTTCGCTTAATGTAGCCAATTTTTGGGAGATTAAATCTTTAAGACCGGCTTCTACACTCACAAATAAAGTTTCTTTCTTCTGAAATATATCCTGACGAAAACTTTCGAAAATTGTAGACGTGACAACTTCGGCTATCATCTTATTGATACTAGACTCAATACATTGGGACTCCTTCTCCCGATCGATATCCACAGCATAAGGTCTCATTATGTTTAACCTATTCAATAAACAAATTATTTAGTCAAAGCTAAAAATATATAAATTATTATCACTAAAACATCTTCATAAAACGATGGCACAAATTCCAAACACAGACCTTTTAGGGACATCCTGTATATAATTCCTCTACTTCCTAATAAATTTTCTTAAACCCCGATCGGGCCCACTCTGTAACATTTCCACTTCGACGTGTCAATTAAACCGCCACTCGGGCCATAAATTTTCAATTGTGAAATCAAAATTCCCATAAAGAAAAAGTAGCAATATGAAACTTGTTAATTTATATCCGCCATCATTTTTATTCTAGCTGATGTTCGATGGGGTCACAAGTCATCATCAAAATTCAAATAATCTTGTCATATTCTTAAATCATCGAGTATTTTGTCGTATATTTGAAAACTTTACTGTCTTAACGTACCTGATTTATGTGTTATGCGATTTTTAGTCGGGGAGCAAAAGTAATTTATGAAAATCTACTTATAATGGGTCCTATGATTGAACGTTTACGCTATCCTTAACGTACATGTTAGGCCAAGTTTTAACAGTAACGGGGCAAGTTCGTCTGATGGAAATTTTTTTCCAACACATTACTGTTATTTTCCGCCTGTTATGTTCCAATTTAACAGTTTTCCATGATACGAACTTGCCTCGTTACTGTTATAACTCGGCCTAACATGTACGTTACGGATAACGTAAACGTTCAATTATAGGACCCATTAACTGGTTGACATCCTTTAACAAATTTTTTGGAAAATGATACATTAATAGCATAAAATCATTCCGGAATCTGGTGGAATCTTAAAATAAAATAAATAACTTCAAAGAACTAAACAATATAAAATAACACAACATACTAATAAATTTTATACATATTTTACCAACTAATCTAGATTTGTCTGCGTATGGCTCTCTATAACCGATTTATTAATAATATAGATTCTTGTTCTTATTTGGTTATGTGAGGTAAGAGTAACAATTATAATTAAATTAATAATGTAGGCTTTATTATATCAATACCAATAAAAAATAAATTGTTATATTAACGATGTTTTTGCAATGTTTATAATATTTATGTTAAATTAATAAAATGTATTCTTTTAAACCTTAAAATAACTTATTTTGTTAATGAAGTAAATTTAATTTTTTGAGCAGTATTTTTCAATATATCTTTGTATAAGCCACTGAAAATTTCTTCTCCACTCACTGTATGACGACTGGACTATAAGGTACATTTAGAACCACCGGTAACATGGTTAACGTATGTCCGTTTCTATGTAGGTATTAGTATCACTCGGGCTCTCTACTATAACCGATTTACGCATGCATATACAAGACACCAACGCACGTTAAAAACACTTATTTAACAGTTATAATTACAACCATATTGCTTGGAGTGTCGCTTCGCTCGCAGAAACGAGACGGCTTTAGCGACTGAGTACTGGTCTTGCTGGAAAACAATTTTTGATTTATGAAGCCAATTTTCATCAACATAAACAATTGAGTATGTTGCGTCGTACATCCAGATTTTTACGTTGTCGTCTTTGATGTTTTGTGTTTACGACCAGTTTATGACATATCGGTCGTAGTTTACATTTTGATTGCCTAGTTTTTCGCACTGTTGAACGTTGGTTTAGTGGTTTTGTTGCGAAATATACTTAACCTACTATTCGAAAAATTTTGAGAATTTTACGTGAAAAATCAGTGCAAGTTTTACAGGTTAAATTAATTTTAATTTATGAGTACCTACTAACAACAAGTAATGTTTATAAAGAAAAGAAATAAATAATGCAAGAATCACGAAAGGCAATAGATAATTTAGAATGTTCATATTACTTACAAAGTCAAAATACTCTTCTAAAAAAATCAAAACACACATTTATAATACCATTTTAAACCCCTCACTCCTCTTCAGAATTGGTTTGCAATATGGATGTCAATTCCTTAATTTAGTCAACAATAATAGAACATGTTCAAACATTTCAGAATTTTTTTTTATGCATAATACAGCTCAATTTATCCATTTATTTGTTAATGTTATTAATTTTTTTAAATTTAAGATTTATCTTCTAAAATATCGTTAAACAAATATCTCTTAAGGAGGTCCTTTCGCCACCCCTTTCGCCACCAATGTTAAAAAAAAATATTAGATTATAACTAAACTTTATTTTTTTTTCTAATAGTTCTAAGTCCTTATTTATCTAATAGTGAAGTAAGTAAGAGTATTTGTACAGTGTCTTACGAGAAAGTAAGACTTCAACAACAATTTTCGAATTATACTATTATTTATTGATTAGATGGAGTAGAAAAAAAATAAAAATAAGGTTTTTGAAATATTTAGGTTTTGTTTTTTACAATAAAATATATAGGTTACCGTGGAATTTATTGAGAAATTAATATTAAAAATCTGATGTGTCCAACACATGACTTTCCTATCTAGTTATTATAAGCTTTTTCCGGTTATTTTGTACAACCTATTGCAGCATCTCTATAAATGTTTAGAGGATAAACTAAATATATACATTGTCCACATACATCTACCGCGAAACATTTTTCTATAGATATTCATTGAAAATGAAAATACTGAAAAATTTAAATTTCCTACAATTTTTTCATTACGGTCCATTTTAGAAAAATCATGTATAAACAAAAATTATAGAGATCGATATCGCAAACAACTTTTATTTCAAAAACTTTCATAAAATTCAGAATTTTGCACATTTTGTCAAATTTCTCGAATACGGACCATTTCAGGAAATTTTTACATAAAACAAAAATTATAGATAATAATATTAGAAGTAACTTTTATTTGAACAATTTTTTTCTCCAAACATTAATAACAGATATATTCCATAAAATATAAAAGTGGCCTCCCATGAAGTACCCCCCCAGATGTTCTGACTATGTCTTAAATCTAATCTTTTCACGTCAGGCCGAAACAAACCTTAAGTTTAAAATTTAATATTTTTTTCTTTATCCGTTTTTGAGTTTTCTTCAAAATTCGAAATTTACACATTTTCTCAAATATCTCGAATACGGTCCATTTTAGAGAAATTATGTATGGAATAAAAATTATAGAGAATTATATTACAAACAACTTTTATTTGAACAATTTTTATAAAAAATTATTTTTTTTACATTTTGTCAAATTTCTCGAATACGGACCATTTTAGAAAAATTTTGCATTGAACAAAAATTATAGATAATTATATTAGAAGGAACTTTTATTTGAAGAATTTTCTTCTCCAAACGTAAATAACAGATATATTCCATGAAATATAAAAATGACCACCTATAAAGTACCCCCCCAGATGTTCCGACTCTGCCCAAAATCTAATCAGCTCATTAGACGCTGGAACAAAGCTTAAGTTTAAAATTTGGTGTTTTTCCGTGTATCGGTTCATGAGTTATGCGTTATACAGACACACACACACACACACAGACACACACACACACACACACACACACACACACACACACACACACACACACACACACACACATCATCGCGAAAATAGTCAAAACGGATTCAGGGGACCTCAAAACGTAAAAATCCGTCGAAAACTCGAGGTCGAAAAAAATCATGATTCCTATACTTTCCTTATATCTGTATACAGATAGGAAAGTAAAAAAAAAATTCAAGTAACCTAGTTGAAAATTTTTTGTGATTTTTACTTTCCTATCTGTATACAGATATAAGGAAAGTATAGGAATCATCATTTTTTTCGACCTCGAGTTTTCGACGGATTTTTACGTTTTGAGGTCCCCTGAATCCGTTTTGACTATTTTCGCGATGATGTCTGTGTGTGTGTGTGTGTGTGTGTGTGTCTGTATAACGCATAACTCATAAACCGATACACAAAATAACACCAAATTTTAAACTTAAGCTTTGTTTCAGCGTCCAATGAGCTGATTAGATTTTGGGTAGAGTCGGAACATCTGGGGGGGTACTTTATAGGTGGTCATTTTTATATTTTATGGAATATATCTGTTATTTACGTTTGGAGAAGAAAATTCCTTAAATAAAAGTTACTTCTAATATAATTATCTATAATTTTTGTCTTATGCAAAATTTTCCTAAAATGGTCCGTATTCGAGAAATTTGACAAAATGTAAAAACAATAATTTTTTATAAAAATTGTTTAAATAAAAGTTGTTTGTAATATAATTCTCTATAATTTTTGTCCTATACATAATTTCTCTAAAATGGACCATATTCGAGATATTTGAGAAAATGTGTAAATTTCGAAATTTGAAGAAAACTCAAAAACGGATAAAGGAAAAAACATTAAATTTTAAACTTAAGGTTTATTTCGGCCTGACGTGAAATGATTAGATTTTGGACAAAGTCGGAACATCTGGGGGGGGGGGGTACTTTATGGGAGGCCGTTTTCATATTTTATGGAATATATCTGTTATTTATGTTTGAAGAAGAAAATTGTTCAAATAAAAGTTACTTCTAATACAATTATCTATAATTTTTGATTTATGCAAAATTTTCCTAAAATGGTCCGTATTTGAGAAATTTGACAAAATGTAAAAAAAATAATTTTTTATAAAAATTGTTCAAATAAAAGTTGTTTGTAATATAATTCTCTATAATTTTTGTCCTATACATAATTTCTCTAAAATGGACCGTATTCGAGATATTTGAGAAAATGTGTAAATTTCGAAATTTGAAGAAAACTCAAAAACGGATAAAGGAAAAAACATTAAATTTTAAACTTAAGGTTTATTTCGGCCTGACGTGAAATGATTAGATTTTGGACAAAGTCGGAACATCTGGGGGGGTACTTTATGGGAGGCCGTTTTTATATTTTATGGAATATATCTGTTATTTATGTTTGGAGAAGAAAATTGTTCAAATAAAAGTTACTTCTAATATTATTATCTATAATTTTTGCTTTATGTCAAAATTTCCTGAAATGGTCCGTATTCGAGAAATTTGACAAAATGTGCAAAATTCTGATTTTTATGAAAATTGTTGAACTAAAAGTTGTTTGCGACATCGATTTCTATAATTTTTGTTTATACATGATTTTTCTAAAATGGACCGTAATGGAAAAGTGCTAAATTTAAATTTTTCAGTATTTTCGTTTTCAATGAATATCTATAGAAAAATGTTTCAAGGTAGATGTATGTGTAAAATGTATATATTTAGTTTATCCTCTAAACATTTATAGAGATGCTGCAATAGGTTGTATAAAATAACCGGAAAATGCCTATAATAACTAGATAGGAAAGTCATGTGTTGGACACATCAGATTTTTTAATATTAATTTCTCAATAAATTCCACGGTAACCTATATATTTTATTGTAAAAAACAAAACCTAAATATTTTAAAAACCTTATTTTTAGTTTTTTTCTACTCCATCTAATCAATAAATAATAGTATACTTAATTATAATTCGAAAATTGTTGTTGAAGTCTTACTTTCTCGTAAGACACTGTACAAATACTCACATTTTTAATTTTTTTTTCTCAAAAATTTGCACGGTAAGGTATAGTTAAAAGTTCACTATTAGATAAATAAGGACTTCCAACTATTAGAAAAAAATTAATTTTAGTCATAATCTAATATATAATATCAAATGTTTTATCATTGTTTTAAAAACGCTACTTAATAAACAAAAAAATGGCAATGCGACAGAACTGTATGTGTCATCTGTCAATCAAGAATTAGTGTGTTATGTCAATAAATTATTTGGAATTTGAAAATGTTTGTGTTTAATTTCGTACGTTTATAAACATCATGAGTACGAAAAAGTGTTTTGTTTCAAGATGCGAGAGTAATTCAAATTCATTATTAAAAATATTTATTAGTGTTGCTGGAAATTTAAAAAGAAGAAAATTATGGTGGGCCACAGTAGCACACACGGAAACGCTTCAAGCAACAGCTAAATTATTTTGAGGTTAGAAGTGGTTTTGAGGTTAGTAGAATGTCTCCAAAGTTTTTATTATTCACCACACACTGATTCTGCCAAAAAAAGGAAAATAGAAAACAACAAGAATGTGTTCTAAAAAAGTTGACTGGAAAAGAAAATAACCTTCTACTAGAGGTGTTTTTCGTCTCTATTTAATAAAAATACACCTGATATTCAGGATGCAGCAGCAATTTATGACATTGTCCACTTCGAAAAATTAAAAATGAGCCTACTATAAGTTTGAAGGTGTATAACCATGAAGTTTTACCTGAATCAGAAGAAACATCTATAATATCTGATTTAGAGGGACTTAATAATAATGAGCAGGATCTTCAAAAACAATGAACTCTCAAAATAACTGAAAATAAACCGAAGGTATATTTAGGATTGCCCAACAGTGATTTTAAACTCCTTAATGATATTTATGAAAAGGAAAGTGTAGCTTTCATGAACCATTTTCAATTTTGTGAGAATTAGTAAATTTTCTTAATAATAGCTGCATAATTACTTGTGGTAGTTTAACTTACAAGAACTAATTTTGTAAGAATAAATAATAATTTAATGAACTGTTTAATTGTGTTTCTTTTTTTTTAATAATTTATCTCATTTCAGTGATTATAATAATTGTATGCTTACAAAAATGTAAAACTCTGTGAAAATTTTATTTATTAACCTATTATTAAATTATAGAAGTACCTGAATAAAAAAAAACAAAGTTAAAACACTTTAGTTACAAATAATAAAAAAAATATATACATGCCCTAACAATTACTTGCAATTAAATATTTTTTAAATAGCCTCTTTCCATAATGCTGTTGCACAAATTAAAATTTTCTCAAAGATTCATTATCAAATTCAACTTCTGTTATTTCTGCTTCACTATTATAATAATAAAAGATTATTTCTGTGGTCGGCGCTTAAAAGGTAATAAGTCGATATTACACATTTTTGTTTTGTTTATGTGTAATTGTGAAGTTTTATCTTTCGCGGTTACCCTTGTATTATTAAATATGTTTTTTGTACTTTATTTTACTTTACAACGTATATAGACTTAGATACTTTTAACTGCCTAAAATATACACTCTTCTAAACTTATCTTGACTAAAAACTTAATTTACGTAAAAAACGACTTATGAGCTTTTAAGCGCCGGCCACAGATTTAATGAAATGATTTTTTTAATATTTTCAAAAGTACATTTTTATGAATTCCTATTTTTTCAATTTTTATTGTTTTTCTATATTCCAAATTATTTCATAAAATATAAACATATGTTTTTATTATTTCAATTTAGCAATATTATCGTAGATTTTTTAATGTGAATACTAGACATGTTTATAATAGTTGTGACAGAAAGTAGTTATTCATACACAAAAATGTACTTAAATTACAATTATTTACAATGACATGTGGCAAGTAGGCAATTCTCGGCCTAAATAAAAACAGTTTTATAGTAACTACTCATGCACCACCCTTCTAAATAGTTTTATGTGTTATTTAGTTTTAATTTAATATAAGGGTCCTTTGTTTTTGCTAGTTAATCTACAGTTGTTCAAAAACAAACAAAGTCTCAAAGTCCATAAAAATTACAAATATAATATAATTTTATAAAATTTATAAACTCGTTTTATACAATATCAAATTTGCTACTTCTTAGGTAATACATAATAATTATACTTTTACTTCTAATTATAGAAATAATACCAACAGCACAAATTTAATAACAATAATTCACAAATAATTCACAAATAATTCACAAATAATTCACAAATAATTCACAAATAATTCACAAATAATTCACAAATAATTTACAAATAATTTACAAATAATTCACAAATAATTCACAAATAATTCACAAATAATTCACAAATAATTCACAAATAATTCACAAATAATTCACAAATAATTCACAAATAATTCACAAATAATTCACAAATAATTCACAAATAATTCACAAATAATTCACAAATAATTCACAAATAATTCACAAATAATTTACAAATAATTCACAAATAATTCACAAATAATTCACAAATAATTCACAAATAATTCACAAATAATTCACAAATAATTCACAAATAATTCACAAATAATTCACAAATAATTCACAAATAATTCACAAATAATTCACAAATAATTCACAAATAATTCACAAATATTTCACAAATAATTCACAAATAATTCACAAATAATTTACAAATAATTCACAAATAATTCACAAATAATTCACAAATAATTCACAAATAATTCACAAATAATTCACAAATAATTCACAAATAATTCACAAATAATTCACAAATAATTCACAAATAATTCACAAATAATTCACAAATAATTCACAAATAATTCACAAATAATTCACAAATAATTCACAAATAATTCACAAATAATTTACAAATAATTCACAAATAATTCACAAATAATTCACAAATAATTCACAAATAATTCACAAATAATTCACAAATAATTCACAAATAATTCACAAATAATTCACAAATAATTCACAAATAATTCACAAATAATTCACAAATAATTTACAAATAATTCACAAATAATTCACAAATAATTCACAAATAATTCACAAATAATTCACAAATAATTCACAAATAATTCACAAATAATTCACAAATAATTCACAAATAATTCACAAATAATTCACAAATAATTCACAAATAATTCACAAATAATTCACAAATAATTCACAAATAATTCACAAATAATTCACAAATAATTCACAAATAATTCACAAATAATTCACAAATAATTCACAAATAATTCACAAATAATTCACAAATAATTCACAAATAATTCACAATTAATTCACAAATAATTCACAAATAATTTACAAATAATTCACAAATAATTCACAAATAATTCACAAATAATTCACAAATAATTCACAAATAATTCACAAATAATTCACAAATAATTCACAAATAATTCACAAATAATTCACAAATAATTCACAAATAATTCACAAATAATTCACAAATAATTCACAAATAATTCACAAATAATTCACAAATAATTAACAAATAATTCACAAATAATTCACAAATAATTCACAAATAATTCACAAATAATTCACAAATAATTCACAAATAATTCACAAATAATTCACAAATAATTCACAAATAATTCACAAATAATTCACAAATAATTCACAAATAATTCACAAATAATTCACAAATAATTCACAAATAATTCACAAATAATTCACAAATAATTCACAAATAATTCACAAATAATTCACAAATAATTCACAAATAATTCACAAATAATTCACAAATAATTCACAAATAATTCACAAATAATTCACAAATAATTCACAAATAATTCACAAATAATTCACAAATAATTCACAATTAATTCACAAATAATTCACAAATAATTCACAAATAATTCACAAATAATTCACAAATAATTCACAAATAATTCACAAATAATTCACAAATAATTCACAAATAATTCACAAATAGTTCACAAATAATTCACAAATAATTCACAAATAATTCACAAATAATTCACAAATAATTCACAAATAATTCACAAATAATTCACAAATAATTCACAAATAATTCACAAATAATTCACAAATAATTCACAAATAATTCACAAATAATTCACAAATAATTCACAAATAATTCACAAATAATTCACAAATAATTCACAAATAATTCACAATTAATTTACAAATAATTTACAAATAATTCACAAAGAGTAAACAAATAATTCACAAATATTACACAAATAATTCACAAATATTACAGAACCTATAAAAAGAACAGAAATAGCACATTATATGAAAATTTCGTAAGCCCTCTTTTAAAGAGAATCTGGATTTTAATGCCATGTTGTTCTTCATAAACTAACCACAAATTTTACCTATTACTACGGGGATATGATGGACAAGTAATGTTATTTTTAACAGACACGTTATTTGTGAACAGGTTGTAATTTCTGTGTGTTTATAAAATAACAGATCTGGTAAAAATAACACAGGTTGTCAATCATAACCCCCTAGATAGTGTCACAAAATAAGGAATTGAATGTTGCCTAAATACGACAATATTTGTAAAAACGTGAATTTTTATGTGCTTTTTGCCTATGTCCTTTAAATTATCCAAATTACAAACAAACAGTACAAAAATACACACACACAAAAACAAATAGTACACAAAATACACATATGATGTACATAGTATAGATTTCTTGTAAACCATATTTTATTAATAAGGTCCAAAATTAAATTAATTTTGATACATATAGGGTACAATGCTTAAATTGAATAAATTTAATCAAGATATGTTGACGAGTGTATACGTACTGAGTAGGTAATTTAGAAATAAAACAAGATTTGTCTTTTAAAATGTGTGATTATATAAATATAATCCCTGTCTTTATTTAAAATTAGTCTAGTGCTTTTGGATTTTAATCCAACATCTGGACACTTATATTTACAATGTATTTTGATTCAAGCCACAATGAAGCTACCAATTTTTAATTCCTGAAAACAATATTAGTAAGCTATGCAAAAAAGGTAAAAAAATTCACTCTGCTCGACTTTGAGCAGAAATTTTAGAAGCGACTGAGTGTGAAAAAGTCGGTTTGTTGCCTTCAGAATATAAAAAATTATATGGAACATTTTTTACCGCCCTCGGACTGTAAAGTAATACTTAACGCTATCATTTAGCGGTCGATAAAGTATACTTCACCTACCGTTTGGGTATAAAAGAAATAATGACAATAAAACTCGAAAAAATCTGTTTAAATTGAAATGTTGATAAACTGAATAAAATATAGGGTTTTTCGAAGTTTTACAACTCCTATTTTATTATATGTTGTTCAAAGTTATTCAATAAAAAATATCGAGAGGTGAGCTGTGAAAATGTTGTACATTTATGCAAATAGTACAGATATAGTAAATAAATAGTATACATAGTACCCAAATCGTAGAGAAATGGTACACAAATATATTAACAAATACCTACTAGATTAATGAGCTAAAAAAGGCTCAGATATTAAATTTAAGATGATAATAAAAAAAATGGTTTCTCCGGGAAACAAAATAGTACCAAATAGCACAAAATAGTGCAAAATAGTACACAAATATTGCAGATACAGTACACATATATTTCATAAATAGTACACAAAATACAATAAATAGTACATAAATAGTTCACAAAATACACAAATAGCACAGATAGTACAGATAGCTTGTACACCATAGTACACCAGCAGTTTACGCCTCGATAAAATTAATTTGATTTTCATGTATACAAGGTGCTCGGAAATTAAATTACATGATTTAACTAGTTTTTTTTTTTAATACATTTTAGAACATTTATCGTCAATAAGTGGTGCGATTATTGTCAATAGGACCGACAATAATAATTGTGTCCCAAACAATAAAATAGGCAACAATTTGACGTTATTTTTTAAAATATATTATATTTGTTTAAACATTAAAAATATTTTTTTTTATTTAATTAGCTATTTATGCAACCATTTACGAAATGCTTTATTTTAGTAAGGCGACGTCCCGCAATATGAACGAGTTACACAAAACGGCCTTTTGTAACGTGTTACATACAAGATTTTGAGTATATTATAATCCAATCAAACATTTTATAAAAATAATATTTGAAAAATTGTAGAGCAAATGTGTCATTTTATATAGGTACCTAATTTGATTAATTTGAATGAAAATTATTTCAAGCATTTAAAAAATAAATTATAAATTATGTGTTTTCGCTCACTTAAAGAAATATAATTATTGAATATCTATGCAACCAGTATTACGGTTGTATTGTTAGTTACACAACATAACTTAAATAGGCATATTTGCATTTATTGTTTAGAAAATCATTAATAATGTTTCTCGACTTAACCAGTCCTTGTTGTCGAATGATTCTCTTGTTATAGCTTGTCAGTTTTCAAGAGAGTGAGAGTGGATCAGCATTTTTACTTATTCTGTGCAGATTTAGGATGGCAAATAGAAACCGATATAGAATTGTTACTAGGTTGTTAGTTCATTAACAAATTATTGTTATAAAACTATTCCATCGATATAAACATTCAAATTTATTTTTATTTTATTTTAAAATCAAATAAAAGGTTTCTATTTGTTTTCTTTTCACATCTGGTAACATAATGAATTTTTTATAAAGTTGCATAATGTTGAACATTATGAGACTGGTTACAGTTGCGAAAAGAAAACAAATAAAAGTGAACCTTTTTTGGTTTTAAAATCAATATGTACATTATTATTAAAAGTTTATAATAAAGAAGGGCAGGTAGGTAGACTTATAAAAATATAATTTGATAAAACTTACAACCTAGCGATAACGTCGTTTTGATCCTTATTTTCCATTCTAAATCAGCACAAAATACAATACATGACTTACGACCCTCTTTCTTGAAAACGAAATAACTTTAACAAGCAATATAAATACTGTAACAAGTTGTTCAGAATAAATTATTATGATGTTTAATTTTTTAATAAAATGAACGAAGCTATGCCTATGAAAAGTAATGATGGTTGTCTAGGTGTCGGTAATCTAGTCAAAATTGGCAAAATATTGTATGAAACACGTTACGAAATTCCGTTTTTTGTAACTCGTTAATGTTATGGAACCTCGCTATGCTCGACCCGCAAATATTCACTCGTTACATAAAATTGGACAATTCGTAACTGGTTGCAAAATAGCTATTTCGTATCCACTTTAATCATGTTCAATTTTATATAACTGGTGGCATAAATTGCACCATTTTAATACTCGCTGCGATTACGAAAGATTGTCACCTTATATGTCAAAATGAAAAAAAAAACTTTATTTAAAGATTTTTGAAAACATTTATTAAAACGTTTATTAAAACTTTTATTAAAACATTTATTCAAACATTTATTAAAACATTTATTAAAACGTTTATTAAAACATTTATTAAAACATTTATTAAAACATTTATAAAATATTTATAAAACATTTATTCAACGATTTATTAAAAGATTTATCAAAACATTTATTAAAACATTTATTAAAACATTTATTAAAACATTTATTAAAACATTTATTAAAACATTTATTAAAACATTTATTAAAACATTTATTAAAACATTTATTAAAACATTTATTAAAAAATTTATTAAAAAATTTATTAAAACATTTATTAAAACATTTATTAAAAAATTTATTAAAACATTTATTAAAACATTTATTAAAACATTTACTAAAACATTTATTAAAACATTTATTAAAACATTTATTAAAACATTTATTAAAACATTTATTAAAACATTTATTAAAACATTTATTAAAACATTTATTAAAACATTTATTAAAACATTTATTAAAACATTTATTAAAACATTTATTAAAACATTTATTAAAACATTTATTAAAACATTTATTAAAACATTTATTAAAACATTTATTAAAACATTTATTAAAACATTTATTAAAACATTTATTAAAACATTTATTAAAAAATTTATTAAAACATTTATTAAAACATTTATTAAAAAATTTATTAAAACATTTATTAAAACATTTATTAAAACATTTATTAAAACATTTATTAAAACATTTATTAAAACATTTATTAAAACATTTATTAAAACATTTATTAAAACATTTATTAAAACATTTATTAAAACATTTATTAAAACATTTATTAAAACATTTATTAAAACATTTATTAAAACATTTATTAAAACATTTATTAAAACATTTATTAAAACATTTATTAAAACATTTATTAAAACATTTATTAAAACATTTATTAAAACATTTATTAAAACATTTATTAAAACATTTATTAAAACATTTATTAAAACATTTATTAAAACATTTATTAAAACATTTATTAAAACATTTATTAAAACATTTATTAAAACATTTATTAAAACATTTATTAAAACATTTATTAAAACATTTATTAAAACATTTATTAAAACATTTATTAAAACATTTATTAAAACATTTATTAAAACATTTATTAAAACATTTATTAAAACATTTATTAAAACATTTATTAAAACATTTATTAAAACATTTATTAAAACATTTATTAAAACATTTATTAAAACATTTATTAAAACATTTATTAAAACATTTATTAAAACATTTATTAAAACATTTATTAAAACATTTATTAAAACATTTATTAAAACATTTATTAAAACATTTATTAAAACATTTATTAAAACATTTATTAAAACATTTATTAAAACATTTAATAAAACATTTATTAAACCGTTTATTAAAACATGTATTAAAACATATTTAAACGTTTATTAAATAATTTAATAAACATTTATTAAAACATTTGTTAATACATTAATTAGGCAATACATTTATTAATACATTAATTAAAACATTTATTAAAAAATGTATTAAGAGAATATTTTTATTAGAAAAAAACATGATTTTATTTATGAATGAAATATTATAATTTTAAACAGTCAAAACTTAGCTTCTACCTAATTGTCTTCAACAATGTTGTATCCAACAATATTATTATTATTATTATTATTGATATCCTAACTGGTTGTTTAGTTTTTCTACATCACTTAGTTTTTGACTTGCAACCGTATTGAACAAGAACAGAATATGGAATATTGGACTAGGATTTTTAAAACAATGATCATTGCAGAATATGAAACGAGCTAGCTTTGAAACCAATTATTTTGATACAAACTGATATTTCGTATAGTTGAAACCAATTTTTTTTTGTTATTTTTTTTTATTTTTGATAAACAAGTTTTGCTTGAAAGAAAGAAATCAAACCCGTTTCATATTGTATTTTTAAATCACCATATATACAATAAAATATGGTTTTTATAGGATAATATTTAGGGATACCAATGGTGTTATTTTCGCCTGGAGATTCCAGTTTTGGCAACATTTATCCAGTCTCTAGTTTTACCAGTAATTTCACCAGTGCGCAGTGCTTTCATTATTTTTTAATATTTAACTTACAATCTTTAAAATCATTTGCGGACAAAACGACACTAGTACTAACACGTGAATTGACGAGTTGAAAAAGGGATGAGCCAAAAAAAGTCCTCAACAACATTATTTTTTCTCTTAGTCAGCATTACTGCAATAATGTCAAATTTAATAGTATTTTCTACAAATACGAGATGTCCCGGATCATTGTGTAGTCGATATTTTATAATTTTATATTAATTTTATTGAAGAAATTATTTCGACACGTAAAAGTGGTATGATTAAAAGAATATTTTAACGAATTAATTTAATGACAATTTTTAAAACCAAATTTAACAACACTAATATTTCAGATTATCAAAGAACCAATTTAATTAAAACACTACCTGATCTGAGGCCAATTAATCTGAATTTAAAAACCAAACAAACACACAGATACGGCCCCACTTAAAAGTACACAAATCGTCGACTCTTCCAATCCCCATCAACCCACGTTGTCAGCTCAGTCAGTCGACACCGTATGCTACAGACAGATAGATGAATCCAACATCACAGGTTCGTCACGCTGGACCTGACACTGTCTTCTCAAACCGAAGAAACGCTGTAAGGTGGTAGGGATAGCGTCAACGTCACAACCACTCATATCCTGACTTTTCACTGCCCTTTCGCAGGGACAAAGGGAGGGGGTTGAACGCTCTAAGGGGTCTAAGGGCTGGAAGCGATGTAAACAGAGTTCAGTTTTCAGTTCGGCTCGAGAATCCGTGAGAGGCGTATGCGAGACAGCGCTCTGGCCGGTTCGTAGAATACTCTCGAGCTTTGACAGTTCACAAGTTTGAATACCAAGTTTTTTTGGGGTGTTATGTGTGGTTTATTTTGAATTTTGTGGTGGTATGGTAGTGTAAGGAGCAAATATGAGAAGCAAAAGTGTACCTGTGAATATTTTTATAAGGAAAATCAACACGATTTTTGGTAAGTTTCTGTTAAACTCGTTGTAATTTTATAATGAAACTAATTTGAGCTGGAAAATATATTTTTATATTTAAATTCTTTCTTTGAGTGGAAATACCTAAATTGTTTTTATTTCAAAAATTAATCAAAATATTTTCATTTATATAGATGGAAAACTAAAATTTAATTTGATTTATAAAAATAATTTTCATGTTTATTATGAACTGCTAAATGTACTAAAACTAGTTTATTAAAAGAATTTATAAAAATGTACCTAGTTTAAGTTCAATACAGTGAAAAATGTTTCGAACTAAAACCTTCAACAAATTAATAAGATTTAAAAGCTTTTAAAAGTTATGTTATAATTTCTAAAAAAAACAACCTAATTTTCTTTAAATTCGTTATATAGAGGTGTAAATTTCCAGGAATACCAATTTGAGAAATTACAAAAAATACAATTACCTCAAATTTTGTCAGTATTTTTCATACGTTTTAAAATATGGAGGTTTCATTTTCGAAAAAAATTTCTTATGATCAGTAGTAATACATATCAGTTCATACAAGTTTTTCAAAACCTTAAGCAACGTGGGTAGGTTGAATATAGTGAAAATTAAAGTAGGTACCTACCGACATAAAATATAAATAAAAAATTTAAAGTTGGAGAAAAAATTTAACTCAAATTTCAGTTTTTTTCGAGCAAAACAAATTTATCTCTAAATTAATAATCTTCTTCCTAAACAAAATGTCAGTTCTTTCAAAGTCAATTTACTAACTTCCTTATAATATAGTTAATGTATTACTAGTTTAAAGAAGAAAAATGAAAAGTGAATATATAATTTCGTGAATTTTGGAAGTATCTACCTCCATCAAAATCCTGATTGACACCTGTTAATAATTATTCTTTATATAGAGGTGTTAATTTCTAGAAATACATATTTGGGAAATTACAAATTTCGTCAGTATTTTTCAAACGTTTTGAAAAATTAAGATTTTCGAAACCTTAAGCTAAGTTGGGCGGACAAAATCCTCCTGAAATAAAGAGGATTTTGTTTTGTGAAATTTAGACTCATAATTTACACAAAAAAAACAAAATGATCTCAAAAAAAATTCTCACTTGCCTCAAGTTGAATTTTTTTCCATCATTAAAAATTTGTTAATTTTTATATATTAACAATCTATCTACTAAACAAAGTGTCAGTGCCAGTTGAATTATTAAGTACGAATTTAGTTTATTTAAGAAAGAAAAATAAAAAGTGGTGATTTAACATCGTAAAAGTATCTACTTCCACCAAATCTGTTATTACTTTTACCAGATAAGTCTACCAGATTTCTGAATATATAAAATTTTATAAAAAAAATAAATCTTATGAACCTTCACCAAAATTTAGAATTTATTTATATTGTTCTATTTTTTCTATTAAGTTGCCACCAAATTTTACGAACTTATATTTTGTTATTAATTTGGAAAAGCCTTATATTTTTTTTATTAGTAGCAAACTTTACAAAAAACAAATATATATTGAAGAAATAATATAAACGGGTATGTTTCTCCACAATATAATTGAAGAAAAGTATAGTTATATGTAAAGTATGTCTAATTATCTTAGGATCATACCAAAACATTTATTTGTTAGTTATTATTAGTTTTACGAGAACGTTATATTTTTTATAAAAAGTTCTTCATCTTTGGAAATCCATAATCAAGCACCAAATTTGTAAAATTCAAAAATTTTCAATATGTACACATTATTGGTTGTTTTTTTTTTATTGTGTATTTTTAATCCACATTTTTCTCAATATTGAAATTTAAAGTTTCTTTAGTATGAATACGATTTTACTCACAATCTAATATGTTACTTTTCCGGATAGCATATGTCACTTCCCTCACCAGCGAATGTCATTTACTATAGTTTCTGTTTTTCTCCCTGATTTTTCCGGAATCATGCCTTGGGTAGCTTTTTCTGCAGCTAATCTACTATTAGTAATTTTATACAACTTTCAAGCAATATCTGTATTAATTTTATCCATAATTCAATAAATTATTTTAAAGAAGATACCTGAAATACCGTTGCTAGTAACAAGTTGGAATTGATCGTTACGTAATCAATTTACAACCGTGATTCTCTTTTATTAATTCATAAGTGGCTTAAGACTGTATATCAAAAATAACTCCTTTCTCAAAATTAATAGGTTTTCCACACGATTCCAACTTAAATGCACACTGTATATTAATAATACATTTTCTGAGAGCTGTAGATAAAGATTAGCAACAATTTTTAAAAATAAATAAATATTTCAATTTCGATTTTATATAATTTTTTATTTTATTTCCATTAATATTCATGGAAATGCGCACATTAAACATCAATATTTATTTAGGGTATTAAATGAATGCATATCGATTGATTATGTCATCAAACACGTGTATCCGACAAATAATATTTGATTATTTAAAAAGAATATTATTAGACTTACATATATTATGCGGATTTAAATCCAATTTTAAACTAAAATCCTATTTTTAAATTAAATTAATTTTTTACGATTTATCTAATATAATTTAACATAATTTAAATTTAGCTTTTCATTTTTTGAATACAGTTAGTTATCTTGCCAATTGCAAAATATTAGTAAACAATGATACAAAACTTTTAGGACATGTCTCATAAACTACTACTTATATCCTTTAGTCCTAAAGAGCTTGTTAAATGCAAAAAAATAATTGCTATGAAAACCGTTTTTATATTATGCGTTACCCTTTAAAAATTTGGTTTTACTTGATGACGCATCCTTAAATCTCGACATGTACACTAAGACATTTATTTAATTAAAAATATTTTCTATAAATTGAATGCAGCTAATGTGGAAAAAGGTTTGATTATTTGATTTACCTTGACAATCAAAATGTGTATTATCAAAATTCAATCCACAGCCTTCTTGATTCATTAAATAAATTCCACTTTTCTGTTTAATTTACAGGAAACAATGTAAATTTAATTTTCTTTAACGTAAATTTATCAAAAAACACATTTATATTTAAAATAGCTAGTTCTCTCCCATAAGATCCTCGAAACCAGAAACAATAATACAAAACTTTTCTTATCTGCCTCATAAAATACTACTCCTGCGTACCTATATGTCTTTAGTCTTGAAGAGCGTGCAAATATTCATAAATATAATTGCTATGAAATTCGTTTTTTATATTATGCGATACCCTTCAACAATTTGATATACTTGATGAAGCATCCTTAAATTTTGAAATGTTTTAGTCTAGCTCCGCGAACAGCTCATTTATTTGTTTTAGAATATTTTCTATAAATTAAATTCAGATAATCTGAAAAATATGTTTGAATATTTGATTTGGCTCGTCTATCAAAATGTTTATTATCAAAATAAACCGATTTAAATCACAGCCATCTTGATTCATTAAATAAATTACCTTTTTTCTGTCTGATTTATAGAAAACAACATAAATTTAATTTCGTTTATCGTAAATTCATCAAAAAACACATTTATGTTCAATTAAAAGAACTAGTTCTGCCCCGCAAGACCATCAAAACCAGAAATTCTTCAGCTGTTAACTTACAAAACAAACATCATTTAACAGATATTCATTTCTCAAGATAGAAGACATAATTAATGAATATTTATAGCTTGATTTATATTTATCGATACAAGGAATAATTCAGCCATATGGAAATGCCAATTTAAAAATTAGTCATCTCCATAAATCTTGTCAAATTGTTTTGTAAGTGTGTTACGAAAAAAATATCATTAAACAAACATAAATTTATGTATAACTGTCACCGAATCACTCAAACATCTTTTCCTATTTCTTTTTTTTTTTTAATTCTAATTTATATCTTTCCTAAAATGTCTTCAATACCGTTTAATTTATGTTTTGAAAATAATTTTAAAATATTCATCCATTAAAAAAATAGTCCCTTGGATCGTATGACAGAAATACCATAAATTGAATATTTGGGAAAGCGAGTTTTTAATTTAATATCTGAAGCGTCCTAAAAACATTTTCAAGAGGGTTCAGATAAATTAAGCAAGAATTATTGAACTCTAAGTGGTTCCAGAAAAAAGGTTTAATACACTGATCACCCGGTTGCAAAAATGCTTGTTAAATTGAACATCTTAATAACCAATATTCCCATATCTTTATTTATCTGCGTAATTTGAAGTTTATGTCATTAAGACAGATCATACTATTCAAAGTATAGCAAAGTATATCAGGTACAGTCTGTTCGCTATATTTACGCGGGTTTCGGATTAAAAATTTTATGAGTATTTCCAGGTAAGTACCCGAAAGTTTGACCTGTTCTTTGGGGAAATATCAACTGGTTAGATGAAATGAAAAATAATGTACAACTTTTTAATTAAATAATAATGGAGAATCTTTTGTATAATTGAGAGCAGAATTAAACTTCTTCATTAATGGAGTCTAATGTGGCTATTATAAACCTAATAATAATTTTATATTACACTTCACACAGAAAATATGGTCTATGTATAATAAGAGGGTTATTTAGCTTAAATAAAATATTTTGTAACAAAAATTTGTTTCATGTAGAAAATTTAAAATGAAAAATAAAAAAATTGAACTTGCCAACAAAAATGAAAATCAGTCATTATCATCCAAAATATCATAATCGTCATCATCATCACTGTCATCAACATTAATTGTTATGATGATTGGACTTATTTGGTTTAGTTTATTTTCACGAGTCCACCAATCTTCTATTAGTTTCTCGCACTTGCATATACAGTCCCGCCACACTTCTGGAGTTGCAATTGAAAGTGATTTTCGCCAAGTTTCTCGAACTGCGTCGTCACTATAACCATTAGGCCCAATATGGTTGTCATAATATTGTTTTGCTATTCCCCATATACAGGGTGTAACTAAATAAGTGTAAAACATTTAAGGGGATGATTCCTCATCGAACAAAAGATAGGATCTTTCATATAAAGAAACTTCATTGGAGCATCCCTTGTTAAGATACAGCCCCTTAAAGGGGGGTACATAAAATTTGTTTAACAATTTTTTTCACAAGCACTAAACAAGTTACAATATTAAAATTAACCTGTCATTTTCTACTACCAAAAAGACACTTAGCCAGTAATTTATTTGGTTTACCCCATGGTTGTAAGGGGTGGAAAACGCAACCCCTAAAATTTCGTTCCAATGTAACTTTTTGTCTTATTATTTGTTTACCATTTAAAATTTTATTTCCGATAGCCTGTTTTATTCTAAACAAAAAATGTCTCCTGAATTTTTTGCCCAAAATAAAACAGTTCGCAGCGTTGTCAAGTTATCTTTCATGAATAAATCTTGGAACAAGAGAAATTACCCTCACCAATAATTTATATATGACGTTATTCCTGTCAAATAATTAATTTTGCTCAAATTCAGATTAAAGTATGAATATGTTGAGATGAATTTTAGGAATGGCAAAATAAAATTTAAAAAAATCTTAAAGCACTTTAATAAATCAATGTCTTGAGAATGTCTTAAGAATCAATTAAAGAAAACGTTTCTATTAAGGATTTGTAATTATATCCTATATATTCATAATTTTAAAGTAGTAAAAAATAATCAAACTTGCTAAAAAAGTTCTACCAAACTAACATACAATACTAATTAAAATACAAAATTCTAAAAATTTACAACACGGATTTCTACATAACCTTTTGATAAACCTAAAAAAATTGTTACGGGTAATACCACAGGAATTGGGAATTTTTTGAGAACATTTTGTTGTTTCTTTGGAAATTATGCGTCTAAATTTCACGAAACAAAATCCACCTTAAAATACCACGAAATCCTGGCGAGCGTTATTTCAGGATGATTTTGTAGAGTGAAATTTGCATAATTCTTACCTCATGTGGTGTTTGAGAAGATTATTTAACAACAATATAAACTAAACTTTTATAAACGTTAGCTCTGTCAAAACTATAGATAGTAATAGAATAGTACAGGTAGTATGGTTCACGAATGAGTCCGGAACAAATTCCTCGTATCATTTGTAAAGTTTTATCAAATAATTATAACTAAAGAACTTAGCAGTTTCAGAGTGAGTGATGCTGAAATGCTATAAAAGGGTAGTTTTAAATTTGTTTTTACATAAATAAAATTAAATATAGAAACAAAATTAAAAACATAAAATATAAATAAATATGAACAAACCTTTGAAATGGAATTTAAGGAGTTCGTCATCCCACTACCGGTTACAACATCAACAGGCGGCAGTAGAAAACTCATTTGTGAGCACTAATCTACACTGAAAATAGTATAATCACTCAGAACTCAATCCTCACATATAGTCCTGAATTAAATTTCATAATACTACTAACTAGAAGTAATATACAGACTGGCTTAATTATTTACACTTAAAGCATAGCAACTAAACTAGAAATTTTCTAAATTTTGTCTTGAATCATGTAACCAAAAGAGTAACTTATCGAGTAAATATCTCAAATTTTTTAAACCATTCAAAAGGAATTTTTTGCATTACTTGACAAAATCTGTAGTAGATGCACTCATACTACTATATTAAAGGGTACTATTTGCACCCATTATCTTAATGTGTGATATTTGCGCCCAAGCGTACTTTTTGAGAGTACCTGCTCTTCTAGTACAGTCAAGTTAGTGGTAGTTGCGCCTCGTTTGTATGGGTAGGTAGATAGGTAAACTTAAAATGTCTTTACTCGACGAAAGCTAGACAAAATCTACCTAATAAAACATGGATGTCTGTGATCCATTTTTAAACTTTCAACTTTTTTGTACTGTCGGGAATCACTAGAAGCTTGTCTATTTTCGGAATAGTTATAGCCCATCTTAAGGTCGTAAAGCTATGAGCTAACTAATCGTGAAGCAAAAAATACTTTTTCTCCTCTATTTTATTTAGGCAAGTATTAACCCTGCTGCGACCATTCCGATCCTGCTCTAATCTCTTAGGTCCCTCTCTGCCTTATTTGTTCCTCTTTCAGTATATTTTCCGATTATCAAGAATATTCGATGGAATAAGTCAATCTCTGAAATTCCCCCTTAATAATCGGAACGGTGGCTTAGGTTTCTATGGTGCTAGCATTCATTTTCAACAAAAGACCATGTAGATTTATTTGCATGGTTCTCTGTAGGATTTGATGGATGCCGTATTAACATAAATAACATTTTTGTTAAAATTGTCGCTATAGTTACTCAAAATGTAATGTCGTTACTATAGTTTATATTATATTTTTTGTATCAGTTATCTAGTAGTTGATTGTATTGATTGATTAATAAAAAAGTGTCAGAAGTTAAATATTTTATATAAAATATATTTTGAGTTTCCACTGTTGAAAGCCACTTTGCTAGAGGTTATGGGCCTACTTAAGGGTTACTAGCAATAGAGGCATCGTTTTGCGTGAACCTATTACGATATTTACAAATCCTAGCCGTTGGTGTGTTGTTCTCTTAAGGTTAAGGCATCTCAAATTCCATGATGTCTGGTTCCGGAATTCTCCCTCCTATTGATAAGTTAAAAGGTCGGGATAATTACAACTCATGGAAATTTGCTGTTAAGACGTACCTTGAACATGAAGAACTCTGGGATTGTGTTATCGCAGATCCTGCAAAGTTAGATAAGAAGAAGGACTTGAAGACGAAAAGTAAAATTATACTTCTGATTGATCCTATCAACTATGTTCACGTTCAAACTGTTAATACTTCTAGAGAAGCATGGGAAAATCTAGAGAAGGCATTTGAAGATAAAGGCCTTACTAGACGTGTTGGTCTTCTTAGGACTTTGATTACGTGTAATTTGGAAGATAGTCCTACCGTTGAAGACTATGTAAATAAAATATTATCGACGGCACAGAAGCTTAAAGGCATTGGTATGGAAATTAATGACGAATGGATTGGTACTTTACTTCTAGCAGGTCTTCCAGAAATGTTTAAGCCAATGATTATGGGCATTGAGAGCTCAGGTATTAAAGTAACTGCTGACGCAATTAAAACTAAATTACTTCAGGATGTCAGTAAAACTGAAAGCTCTTCCAACGTTGCGCTTTATGGAGGTAAAAGTAAATCTCAAGAAAAATCCTCTCGTTTCAAGCCCCGATGTTTTAAATGTAATAAATATGGTCATATATCGCGTAACTGTATTGCAAATACTAAGAAAAATAAGATTTCTTCAACTGACAATGAAGCTCTGTTCTCAGCTTTATCTGTGGGCCACCTCAATAGTAATAGCACTTGGTATATTGATTCTGCAGCCTCAACGCATTTAACTAGAAATTCAGATATTCTGTTTGATATCATTACTTCCGAAGTTTTAAATGTTTCAACAGCAAATGGCTATGAAATGAAAGCAAATTTTAGCGGAAAGATAAAATTACCAGTTATCCGCGACAAAGTTTCTTCTGTTGTTGAAGTCAGTCCCGTGTTGCATGTTTCTGAACTAAGTGTTAATCTTTTATCAGTCAGTCAAATGGTGAAGAAACGTAATACAGTCATATTCGACATTGATGGTTGTAGAATTTACAACGTAAATAACAAACTGATCGCTACAGCTTCATTAGAAAATGATTTATTTAAGTTAGATATTCCTTCTACATTGCCATTTTCTTCTACCGTTGCTTATCAGTCAAACATAAAGAAGAACCGAATGTTATGGCACCGACTATTAGGACATATCAACAACGCAAGTTTGGATCTTTTAAAAAATGGAGCTGCTGAAGGTGTCAATTACCAATCTAGTGATCCTGCAATATCCTGTGATGTTTGTATTCAAAACAAAAGTCATCGACTTCCTTTCTCAGTCAGCAATTCAAGGTCCAAAAAATTGCTTGAACTAGTCCATTCCGATTTGTGTGGACCTTTGGAGGTAAATTCAATGGCAGGTTCAAGATATATTCTCACATTTTTGGATGATTTTAGTCATAAAGCTTTTATTTACTTTTTAAAAAATAAAAATCAGGTGACTGAATGTTTTAAAAGTTTTAAGATTTTGTCGAAAATCAGAAAGGAGAAAAAATTGAAGTTATTCGCACAGATAATGGTGGCGAATATTGTAATGAGAAATTAAAAAATTTCCTTACAACTTCTGGAATTCAACATCAAGTGACGGTTCCTTATTGCCCCGAACAAAACCTCTGGATAAGCCGAAATTTATTGCTTGCGGTAAAGTGCAAGGACTTACATTTTGATGGAGGAGTGTCGCTATAGTTACTCAAAATGTAATGTCGTTACTATAGTTTATATTATATTTTTTGTATCAGTTATCTAGTAGTTGATTGTATTGATTGATTAATAAAAAAGTGTCAGAAGTTAAATATTTTATTTAAAATATATTTTGAGTTTCCACTGTTGAAAGCCACTTTGCTAGAGACATCCAGATTATAAAAATCACCATTCGCTACCGTTTCGATGATGGTGGGGTGAGGTTTTCCGGGTTTTGCTCACCTGTAAGTCAAATGGCGCTATCAATCACCTTGAAGTCGTTCCGGAGTGCCACGGCAAATAATAATAATAGCCGTCCCTTCCCCTATACAAGTTGCTCAGTCGGCTTCAGGGGTTAAAATTTACTCGTAAGGAGGTGAATTAGGGAGAGTATTAATTATTAACAATCCGCCCAAGGTAGTCAGTCCTAAAACGACCTAAAACGTTGGCTTCTAAAAGTTGGTGGATTCGCCTATTCTAGAAAATTCTGGGCCCCGATAAATATGCTCTAGAAATTGCAATTTTTGGCGAATGCCTTTATTTTGGTCCAATGTAAGAAATGAAGGAAAATGTTTAGAATTTTCGATAATAATAAATGGCGAAGGCACCTAAAATAGAAACGTCTCTCTAAATGTCTAGTATGATTTTGTATAAGGGAAAAATTTTCAAAAGTTTTTCTTGTTGCCATTGAAACGTTTTAAAATAACAGCATTTGATCGCCTTTAAAATAGAGGGGTACATTTTCAGTTCAATTAATTATAATATAAAACTAAAATTTCTTGAACGCCCCCTAATTATCCGCCCATGGAAGACATTGTCAATCAACGTACACCATTGCCTTCTAAAATTTAGTGGATACGTCATCACAGAAAGTTCTTGGCCCCGATGAATGAACTCGAAATTGCAATTTTTTACGAATGCAGTTGATATTAAGAATGTCTAGAATTTTCGAGAACAATAAATGGATAAGGCACCGCTGCCGTGGCAACTTCTGGTGTATGTGCGAACATTACAGTTGCTGTTGGAGCGGGGAATTTAGGTTTAAATATTGATGTAAGCATATTAATATAATTAATATAAATTAGTATATAAGTAAATGTCACACAAAATATTATAAAAGGTAAAAAAATAAATTAGCGTATTAGTGTAAATAAATAAACTTTACCTTATATATTATACATACTGGTCGTAAAACAGGAAACATTAAATACAAACTTATTTTTAAAATAAACTAATTTATTCACAGTAGGTGTATTACTGTTTTGATACAAAAACATTAATATTACCAAGAGCAGAGTTGATTGACACAACTAAGCTCAAATTAATTTAATACATTTTGTGCCATATCGATTTTGTTTACATAGGTGAGTTTATATTAAAAATTTAATGAATATGAATGTATATTTCAAAATTTTCAACTTCAAATCATAATTACTAAATTTGATATGCTAGTTTATATTTTAATAAATTAAAATAAAATGACATGGTCTAATCAAAATTGGCTGAACAAATTGAAATTCAATAAAAAAATAAAAATTTACCAACAATCTACGGCTACGTCAAAGATCTTAAATTAAAATTTGGTTAAGTTTATTGTTATGCAGATGTAATTTTTTTGGAGTCCTAAAATTTTAATAAATTATTATATTTTGTTATATTGCAATCTTCATAACCTTTTTTTGGTTATTAAAAGTTTAGTACTAAAATTTAAAAAAAGGTTTCTAGAAGAGTAATTTATATTCTTTTTCATCAATAATTTGGTGGTCAACAAAATCTTTGTAAATAGGGTTTTATCGAACTCTAAAATAACGAGACATATTTCATTACTATATATCGCTGTTCCAGAATAACAATAACGTAACTGCAAAATTAGGGTAATTGTAGTTAACTACTTCACTGTTTTAAAAAATACGTTACACATATGGGAAAACAACGACGTAACTGTAGTTGCTTTAATGGCCTCTAGAGTAAGTTGCGTCATTGTCGAAATATCAGCTGTTTGTGACATAATTTCAGAAGAACATCGTCGAATGATTTAATTCAGTTTAATGTTATCGAGTCTATGTTAGTGTCCGGTGGAACAACGACGCAATTGTAAAATTTCGCGTAATTTGAACCACTTTAACTGTAATTCCAGTGCGACAACGACGTAAATGTACTTTGTTTAGTTTCATATAAATTAATCTACAATCTAGTTTAGCTTAGTTTTTTATATTGTTTCTTTTCAGCTAAGTACCTAGAAACTATCTAATAAAAATCATACCTATCTTAGAAGGCATTTGTCTAGAACTATTTTTTTTTTGTTACTTTTTGTCCGAATTTGTTACTTTGAGTCATAGTTTTAGCAGAACAATGACACATTTGCAAAAGAAAGTAATGATGGGGGTACGGCGTAAATTTTACAAAAAAAAAATATTTTGAACTTCATCGTGAGCCATATTGTAACGATTTGCCTGAGTGCCAACTCCATATATTAATTAACGTTTGAATTATGGAGTTATTAAAAATAAATTGTAGTTTTTTGCGTTTCCTGAACAATTATCATTTTGTCAGTTACGTAATTGCTCTTCTGGAACAGCCATATCATAATTTAAATCCCAGGTATTAGGCTGAATGATATCATAGGTCTGGTAATGCTTTCTTCAAAATTTATCTATTAATATTTATAAATGAAACAATTTTACCGCAAATATTGTCTTATAGGACACATAACTTAACTTCTGTTTTAAAAATACGTATCCACCCTTCTTTTTAACTTAACCCTTGAAATAGACAATCAGAAACAGTGGAATAAACAGATATGGAACCCTGATCAATAGATCCCACCAAGCATTAGCATACGCAGATGATGTCGTTCTGTTAGCGAGAAGCCATAAAGAACTTAAAAACATAACAGAACAGTTATTAGACACGGCAGGAACAATGGGGCAAAGAATATAACAAAAGCAAACATTTGATAAAAAAATCCTGAAAAGCTAGAATTATAAACTAAAACCATAGGAAAAATAACAATAGACGAAACAGACAGTTACTGTACCTCGGTGTTCTCATTACAAATAAATGCGAAGCACAAGCTGAAATAGATCTTCGTCTAGCAAAAAGCAATAGATGCGCAGGAGCTTTACATAATATATTAAAATCTAAAGAATTGTCATGGGAAATAACGAAATGTGTATACAAAACAATAATCAGACCTAGAATGCTATACGGCAGTGAGACATGGACAATAAATAAAAAAGAACAGACAAAGATTGAAATATGGGAACGAAAGATACTAAGAAGAATATATGGGGGCAAAAAGACAGAAGAAGGATGGGAAAGATGAACAATCAAAGAAATCTACGAAATATTCAATGAACTCTGTCAAAAATGTTACAATGGTTGGAACTCTTTTACAGGATGGATGACTCCAGGACAGCAAAAAGAGTATTTTGAACAACACCGGAAGGAAAAAAGGCCTAGAAGGAAATTGAGGTACTCGATCATAGAAGTTATTAAGGAAAAAAAGATCACCAACTGGAAAGAAAAAGCCAAGGACAGGGACGAGTGGAAAAAACTAACCAGGCCATAGATCTAAACGGTCTCTTTCGAGCCTTTATAATAATATATACATGTGTTTAGATATTTCATTTATAAACATTTACATTAAAGTTGTGTCTATGTAACAGAAATATGTAAAAAAGTAAACGCTATTACTTTTTTTGACGATTTCAACATGTTTTAATTCGTAATAAGTATGATGCATCGCACGACTATAATGTATTTTTACTATATTTATCCCATTCTATAACATGTTATTAACTATTGAGTGGTATAATAAATAAATATAATTTTTCTACACCCGTATTATAATAATGCACTTATATGCCCATAATCCGTTTCATAATGATACCCATTACGATACAGATTTTTCATTACGATACAGATTTTTAATCAATAGAAACCTACAATTTTTCAATCAAGCATGCTGTTTGACGTTTGTCCTAGGTTCCTATGTAATTATTTTAGTTGTCAAAACGTATTAAATTTTCGTAGATAGCTAAACTTCGATAATTATATTATCAAAATGTCTGATATCAGCGATATAGAAGACTCCTCCACACATATCAAAGAAAGCAGAAAATGCAGTACAAAATATTTTGCCCCAAAAATCTATGATAATACCCGGGGTAATACCATTAATTACAATTTTGTAGAATTTTTTATAGAAATACGAGTAATTACTGTTATTGTATTCAATACCAATATGAATATAATATTTATAGTTCTTGATTATTTATCGGGTGTAGAAAAAATAGCGTATGCAACTCTCATGTAATGGTTATTAATACACTCGCATAAACCATACGAAACTCGCCTTTGGCTCGTTTCGTATCCCGGTTAATGCTTGTGTATTAATAACCATCATTACATGATCGTTGCATAATATACTATTTTTTATGATAACAGAGATATTAAAATTCCTCCCACTATTAGTATACAATTAATCAAATACCTAATTGTCAATTTCAGTGTTGCCAACCTTGAATTAAGATTGTTCCCATCACATTTCTTCAAAATTCCCATTTTTATGAAATCCCGGACCACCTTTGTTTGCGAAATTTCTGAACAAAAAAAAACCCTCAGCATTATTTTATAAACCAGGTCTTGTCTAAATTCTAAAAAAAAAAAAAAAACGAAAAAGGTTCTTATATTTTATACCAAAAATACAAGTATGTATCGAAAATATTTTTACTTTCAAAATACGTTAAACAATTGACAAATTTTATTTTTTAAATCATACATTTTTCACATTGTAGACTGTAGTAAAAAATTCCTGATTTTAGTTAACTTTTTCCATTTTTTCCCTTTTTCCCTCTTGTGTTAAAAATTCCCGCAAAACGGAAAATTTCCCTCTGGTTGGCAACACTGGTTAATTTCGGCCCTCAATAAACGGTTTGGTGATTATGCGGATTAAATTAATAGCCTCTTTATGAAATCGTCTAGTATATTTCGAAGGCAACACTACTCGTTATCCTTGTAAACTAAAATATATCTTACAACCGTCACGAGGACAAACACTAAATAAACTTAATTTGGCCTCATCCCTATTGGACGTTTATTGAAACTTTATTGTCGCGGCTGCTTATACGAAACGTCCGAATAACTGAACATTGGAATTCGATGTCCCGCCAATAACATTCGCCGCGCGAAGACCAAACAAGAAAAAGATTTTACCGGTGTCTTATAGGATTTTTCATTTTGACAGTCATCTGCGTCCGATCTTCCGCAATGTGGACTATAACAAAAGAAAATTGTTATTGATGGTAGAGCACATTTGTCTTTCAATTTAACCAGTGCACTTTGGATTAAAATAATAAATTTTGCGGGACAAAATTAATTGCTAATGAAATATATTACACTATTAAATTTAAAGGTAACAAAAATTAAATAATATACAAATATTGTTGTAGAAGGCCAACCTAGCGAAGACGGTGACTGTAGGTAATTTCTTTGAGAGATAGTTAAAGAATTTAATGTACTATGTCACCTAAAGCCTAAATCTACGAAGATCCTGCGATTTTAGGTTTATTTTTGAAAGATTTTTCATATTTATTGATAAGCTAAACCAGTACTTCTTAAATTGTATTCTGCAAAACCCTTAGCTTCCGTGAAGATCACGCAAGGGTTCCTCGAAACTTACAACTAAAACGTCAAAAAGGCAATAACAATTAACGCCTCTATACGAAATTTTAAAAATAGAACAAAAATCCATTTAAAAAATATTTTATTATAACCTATAACCATACTATTGATAAGAATTAGTTATTGATCACCATAATGACTTTTAATTTTTATTTTTTGACCACGAAATGTCATTCTTTCTTCTAAATATATCTTATACATTTACAACGATAAATAATTTATTTATAATGGGATGCATATATTTAAAGATCCCAATACGATGGGACGAATAGTAGATCCCACATACCCATTAACCGTACAGATAACCTGCAATAACCTTTTATAACGGGTCAGAAATTAGCATCTTCCACATTATTGTTAGATCAGAAAATTGTATTTTATAAGATTCCAGGTCTAGCCTACGGCACGTAATAAAATTTGCCCACCGGTCTAGTAAAATTTGATTTATAGAACTTATTAAAGTTTTTTTGTTAGTTTGCGTTGCACTTAGCTATATTTCAGACCACCATGAACATTATGAACTTAAGTGGCTTAAAACTAAGCATCCCCCAATGGTATCTTCTCATAGCTATTCATATGGTTTGGTCCTTCTCATTAGGTATCGGTTGTCCAGAAACTGTAGAACTTTAATATTGACATGGTTATCCAGTCTTTTTCCTGTATTTTTTTTTGCCATGGGTTTCCTCTCTTCTTCGACTGTATGCATTCTCAGATCTTTGTGGTCTGAATTCCTTACATACCAAAAGGCGTTCATTATTGCCCTTAATATTTTATTCTGGAAACGTTGTATATTTTTGTTGTGTTTTATATTTTTAATGGCTCACCTCAGAGCTGTATTTCGTAAGTCCATACTGGTTTCAGTACTTGTTTATATATAAAAAGTTTTGACTTTTTTTCTATTCATCAACTAGTATGAATTTCTATATTTAATATCCAAATTTTCTCGTTTTTTCTTTATGTGTTATTTCACTTTCATTTTATATTTAGGTTTATGTCTAAGTATTTCGCCTAATTAGAATATTGTATTCTGGTATTATTTAATATCACTAGTAGGTATTATATTGATCTTTTATTAGTGAAGTTAATATGAACTATTTTGTCTATTCGTAAATTTCATTAGTTATATGTTGAAGTTTTCTGGTCGATTCTTCTATGGTTTTACCGATGGCAAGTATGGCTGTGTCGTCGGTAAATGCAGCTACTTTCACATTTTATATTTTATGGTATGTCGGAGGTAAACACCAGGTAAAGAACTGGTCCCAGAACACTTCTTTTAGGTACCCCTGATTTAGTTTCTGTAATCCTTTTACTGCTGATGATGCATATGCGAGTCATTGGAACCCACTTGTGTGTTGAAGCATCAGTATATTTGGCTCCGGCCAAAAGAGCTTTAATTTGGATTTGCAGTGGATTTGCAGATTCTATCAATCAAGTAGGATTTTAAGATGTCAAGATATTGCTTAGGTAAAAGTTTATTTATTTTATAATCAAGCAGTGGCGGCTCTTGACTTGTGTAATAGGGAGGGCTGAGTATAAGGACACGAAAAAAACAATTCCAAAAAAATTTCACAGGTTTATTTAAATGCGCTGTTTAACAAGAACAACCCAAATTTACAAATATGGAAAACTTGTCAATGAATGTTTCATTCTACCAGTGAGAGGATCTCTTTTTTAGCTCTTCAATAAGAGAAGACTAGCTCTTCCATAAAAGGTGGACCTTATTTTTTGCTTTTTAAGGAGAAGACCTTTTTTGCCCTTCAATCAAAATTGGACCGTAAAAAAAGCGGGTGCTTCTCCGTCCTTATCGGTAAGTCCTGGAAGTCCCAATCCGACAATCGGACACTATTCATGCACCATAGTTTTTTCAATAGATAGCATCTCCAGTGCTGTTATCCTGTTTTCTCTCATTGTACTTCTTAAAAACACAATTCTTTCATTTAAACTTAAGCGGCTGAATTTGAGGCTTTTTAATTTCGTTTATGATAAATAATTATTACGAAAATAAATAAACAACACCACACTAGATCAACACAACAAAACAAACCACAAAGCTATCGCGAGATGGGCTGACTGAGCTGCGCCCATCAACGCATGGTTCTCTATGGACTGCTCTTACTACACCGATACAATAATTATAGCGCGTATTTATTATATGATAGAGAAAGACCGTATTATTTCTATTCGTATTGCATAAGTCCGGCTCGTCCGTAGCTAATTAAATAGTTAGCCCACAAACTTTATTATTGCATTTATTTTTGTTTAACTCTTTTATTGTAATTAAATTTAGGAGGAGTTAAATTAAATTACTGATTAAGTATATTGAAATACTAATTGACTCCTGCTACTTCGGAGGGAGGGCGGCATCCCAGCGCCCTCCCTCATCAGCCGTCACAGTGTTCAAGGCCCTCTAACCATACTTTATCGAAAGCCTGAGCTATACCCAGAAAGGGTGAGGTGCAGATCTTTTCTCTCAGTATTTTCTCTATTTAATTCGTTATCCTGTGGATTCAAAGCTTATTAATAATAGTTGTAATATTGTAATATTTTCGTACGTAATTTATATGTGTTTAATTTATTTTCAGTTCGTAAGAAAACATAGAATTAATAATTAAATAACTGTTTTCCAGTCAATCAAAGAATTGCAGTACATATACAGACAATAATCAAAAGTAGAAATATATCCTTTCTGAACATGTACTTAAGGAATTTTAAGGAACATCGTAAAACAATAATAATTTAGGTATACAAAACCTTTTAGTTTTCTTATGTCTACTATTTTCAGTAGGTATTAGATACTGTTGTTACAAAAATAAATGTTTGTAATTACTTTTCTCTTCTTACTGCAATTATAGGTACGTTTAATTCTTTGTTTTAATTTCCATTTTGCTACTGAAAATTTACACAGCAACTCCGATTTTTCACTATATTGCATTTAACTTTTTTTTTAAAATAAGTAAAATTTATACGTGCATTTGATACGCTAAAATTACAAAATATCGCTCTAAAATGCACGAATATCTTACGGTTGTTAGAAAAACGGCTCAAATCTGCACTAAAATTAGGATGGAAGATCAAATTTTCAAGGGATATATCACAAAATAACCGTCTTCTTAAAGTCATCAATATTTCTTCCATCTAATCTTCTAATATTTTCCTTATTCAAATAACTCTCCAATGATCTTTATACATTTAAGTCACAGCACTTGAATCACTGTTGATACATTTAGTGACATCGTCAACA
This sequence comes from Psylliodes chrysocephalus, assembly GCA_927349885.1. Lineage (NCBI taxonomy): Eukaryota > Metazoa > Arthropoda > Insecta > Coleoptera > Chrysomelidae > Psylliodes > Psylliodes chrysocephalus. Next base: position 41,153,842 of record OV651822.1, read on the forward strand.
GTTACTGAAGCCACACGGTAAATCTCTAATTAATCATTAATAAAATGTCACCGTTGCGAAGCTATAACTCAGCGACCTCACTTGCTATTTTTTTGGCGTTATATAAACGATTTATACAAAATTTTAACTAGATATCTGTCTGCGATCTCCATGTCATCAGTTATTCCTCAAAAATAAAATTAATCCAATTTCTACAGAAGGGAAAACTCACCGATGCAGCAGGCACATCACATCAGGCCGGGAAGAGATGCCTTTTAATTTTGAATTCAACAGTTTTGCATGTCACAAGTCCGAAGGAGTGACGAAGGTTCGCATCCATACGAGAGAACGAGAGAAGAGACTCGCAAAAAATGTAGCAATAAGATTTATAGAGCAATGGACTCGATGATCAAGTGAGCTGGCATTCTCGGCGTGGCTGACTTGGATTCGAAGTTAATTTCAGTCAACGCTGACTGACACATGGCGAATTCAGAATTTTATTATCTGGACAGAAAAAAGCGGACGAAAGGCATACGGAATGAGAGTGGGATGAGGAAACGGAAGATTTATATGGAAATATATGTTATACAGTTTGTCCTAATCTCTACATGTATAACGTGTAATCAATTTTCTACTAATATTGTAATTACTAAAAGTTAGGTATATTTAGGGATGCAGATGCCTTATCCATAAAGAAAAGTGATAAAAATTAAAACTAACTTGCCTTCCAATATCTTATGGATTTCTAAAAGCGAATTAAATAAATAATTACGTTCTGATCTATTATTTATTCGATTCAATCTTTTAGGGAACAATTTTTCATTTAGTTTTGATATTACAGGCAGTAAAGAAATTGGCGGTATGATGAAATTTTATTAGATTATTTCCCTGATTCTAAGATCATCGTAAATTCTGCTCTAATCCAAAGTTTCCAGTCTAAATGAAGCATTTAGATGAATTATTTTTTCAATGGCTATCTTTGGAAGTTGCTTTAAAATATCACCGGATAGTAAGTCAAAACCAGAAAATTTTCCAGATTAATGTTATTTTTAATTTCATGAGATTTCCTGTGAAGAAGAAGTTGGTCTAATAATGGTTGTTTTTGTAATTGGTTCAGTCCTTAGATAAAAGAGACCGGAGATGTAACATTGCGCATTGCGCATGTTGTCTATTCCAAACCTAAGTAACCCACCAATTAAAAATCATTGTGTTCACGACGCCACCCGAATTGCTCCGAAATTTCTATTCTTTGCTTGTCTCCGCGTGAGTAAATCATTTATGGACCGCCGTTTTTGAATTATTTGTTGGTGTTATTAGCAATTTAAAGTGTTTTAGTTATTCAATTTCAAGTTGAAAATGCCACGATGTATGGTGAAAAATTGTATATACAAATAATATGTGTTAATGTTATGGAAAATAAGAAATATATTCGTTTTCAGCGGTAAATATTTGTTGACGTTTTGACATAAAGTCGCCATGATTCTTTGAGCTGAATACTTCAGATCCGCATTAAGGGGTTTCAAAAAATATTTAATCTCAATAAGAAGTAAATAGGCATTGTTACTAACGAAATTTTGTTTTTAAAAAGTAGTTTTATAAGAATATTTACTAAAAGTGGTTTTTAGCCCTTTATTAGATATTTTTAAAAGAATATTAGATGAAATACAGGTTCACATACTTAAAATTTCAAGGTTTATTTTATTTGCGGTTAAATCAAAAGTGACATTTGAATCTTAAAACAAAGTAAAACGCGCAATATGATCTAGTATAAGCAAAAAATACTAAAGTTACGGAAATTAGTCATATTATTAGTAAAATGTTACATTATAAACCCCTAAACAACTCGAAAAATATCTTCGTTTACTAAAAAAATCTAAATTCTAGCAATATTTATTATACAATCGAATGCGGTTTCAAAGATAACAGGATCAATAAATCCGAATATTCAAATTTTGGAGCTAAATGCTCTAATAAAAGCATGCGACCGATAGGGGTTACAAAAATAATCGATTTATCGTTTTCATGAAAATCGATTTATCCGTTATAATTAATCGATTATCTTTAATAGATTATTTTTGATTAATCGAACATTTTTAATAAACTTTTTTCGTTTTTTTAGGTAATGGAATAATCGATTATAAAGGAATTACAAAAAGAGAGTAGATTTATTCAAAATACTCGATTTATTGAAAATAATCGATTTTTTAGAAAAATCGATTTATTGTTTAATAGACTTTTTAAATTAATCGATTATTTTAGATAATTCGATTATTTTCGATTTTTCAAAGGTATTCAAATAATTTGTTTTAAAATACAAAAAATAGATTATATAAAAATAATCGATTGATCGAATATAATCGGTTATATTATATAATCGATATTTCGGTTATTTTATAGAATTATTGATTTATCAGTAAATCAGCTTTTTATTAATCAATTATTTTCGATTTTTCAAAGAAAATTAAATAATCAGTTTTAAAAGGAATATAAAAAAAGAAAAGGATTATTTGTAAATAATCAATAATTATTCAGTTTTTTTTTTGGAAAATCGATTTATCGTAGAATCTTCTTAATTAATTGGTTATTTTCCGTTAATCGATTATTTTCGATGTTTCAAAAATGATCGAATAATTGATTTTAAAGGAAATAATTCTTTTTTTTTAAATCGATTTATCGATTATTCGACTTTTTAATTAATCGATTATTTTTGATTAATCGATTATTTTAGATTTTTCAAAGATTATCGAATAATGTTTCAATGGAAATACGAAAAAAAAAATAGAAATTAAAAATAATCGATTATTTAAAATAAACGATAATTCGTTTATTATTTTTTGTAAACACTGATTTATCGGTTAATTGGCTTTTTAATTAATCTACTTTTTTTATTTTTTAAAGATAATCAAGTAGTCAATTTTAAAGGAAATACGAACAAAAATAGATTGTTTGAAAATAATCGATTGATCGAAAATAATCGATTATTATTAATGATCAATAATTTATTTCGATAATCACCCACTCCTAGCGACCAAATGACTTTTAATAGGTTTAAATTTTAAAATGTTATCTGGTTTCAGACATATACATTTCTAGAGTTTTATGTGACGCATCCTCTATATTAATTAATATTCCTAAAGAAACAAGCTTTAATATATCTTTTTCTGAGGTTATAATACAAAACAGCATTTTCTCATTTTGACTAAATTTTAATATTATGTGATAGTCGTAGAAAAAATATAATGTTCAACTCACAAGGTTTGATTTGCAGTATTCGCCTGCGCACATGCTTTTTTATAATACTCTTAGACAATGAGTACCATTTCTTACTCGATTAACAATATTCTATTTCAACATTTTACTGTAGTCTCTTACAGAAAAGTCCATAGTAAATAATAGCTAACGAAATATTCTATTAAAGGTCTTCTCTTTACATAAAATATCGTGGCATCTGTTTGATATTAAAAAATCACGTTAAATTTATTTCATAATACAAAATTCCATTAAACGTATATTTTAAATAAATCTAATAGTTCATTATGATGCTAATAAACAAAGTCCGGTCCCTGTCACAGAGTTCGAGTCCCTGCCCAGTTCCCCCACTCCGTTAACCTTTCTTTAGAAACTGGCAACATTTGCGCAGGTTAAACACCGGTGTATGTTATATCTCTGGTCTCTTTTATCTAAGGTTCAGTCCAATCATCATTTTGTGAAATATAATTTCTAAATAGGTTCTGTCTGCATTTCTATTTAGTGGATTTTTAAATATGGGCCTTTTAATTGTTTCTATTTCTCTGAATCCTATTCTTTGGATCCACAAAATATGTTCCATTAGGAATTGATTCTACCGAAAATAAAATAAAAACAAAATTATGTATAAACATAGATCGTAAGGGAGCTAAAGGCTTTTAATGGATTGCTTCTAAAGATGGTTTTTGAACATTCATTAATCTTTTTATGCTAAACTCGAAAATTTCATTTAGATTTGTTTTAATGTTTTAAAACAATGTCGGCTCTATCTCCCTTGATATCCATTTGTTGATCTATATTTATATAAAGTTTTATTTCAGTGGCGTTCTGTGACATTTTTGGAAGGGGAAGCGATTGTATAAAAACACAGCAGGCCAGTTAGCACAGCGCCTTAGGCGAAAATTTTTCGCGGCTCATTCACCATTTTGTCAAAATTTTGCTTTTTTTTCCTCAGTACTACGGATATTCGAGATTAAGATTTTTGAAGTGTTACTATTACTTTATTACCTAGTTTATTACTAGAAGCTGTAAAAAAACTTACCATTGAAAAGCTTTCTTGGTTTATTTAAACGTAAAAAAACATTTAACTGGATTTTTTTTTATTTTTTCCAGCATTTTTCGCACAGTTGACACAGCAGTTGACATTTATTTATACTTAAGATCTATTCTCCTATTCTCAATGGCTGCAAATTTATATATAACATCATCGTAAAATTTTGGATTTTCTGTTTAACAAGCTATTTTTCAATGGATATTAGGGCTAAATTAGAGAGTCTGTCTTCACTTGATGAATTTCGTATAAAACTTTTAATGCTCTTTAAGGTGAAAAACTTCGCTCAACTGACGCACTTGTGGCTAGGATGGTTAATTTAACACATTAATGGGCATCTTTTTATCACTAATTTCAGTTGTTTCATAAACAATACTTAACTGGGACTTTAATGCTGCAATATTGAAACAATTTCCACAATTTAATTTTAGTGAATTAAAAGCTTCCGATGGAAATTTTTATGAATCGTAGTTACTAATATTAAAATTGCACAATTCAACAAATTTTAATTCGTTAAAGTTTTGAAATCGAGAGTTTATTTGTTGTAAAATATTATCAAAAATGTCGGCGTATAATTGATGATAGCAAGTCTCTCTGTCGCCGACATTATCAATTCTAATTCTCTTTCTTTCAGGTTCTAAGCCAATGGTTTAAGTCTTATCCCAAAAGTGTTCAAACTGATCTCGTTTTCTTATTCATTTTATTTTTAAAATCACCAATTTGTTTAATGCAAAAGCCAATGTCATTTGACTGTGTCTGTAAAATGTCGAATAAAATGTCAGTAAAAGGAGAAATCTCTGCAAAAATGTTGAGCAAAAAATTGAAATCAAAGTTTTGTTTGAGCCAATGCCAATACCCTTTAGCGGCAGTAACAGTTTCAGCAACCCATTTTTCTTTATTATCCCAAACGTTTTGAAAAAAGTGTATCAAAGAATCACGGTATTGAAACACTGTTTGCACTAAACGTCCATTGTAGTTCCATCGCGTCGGAGCAACTTTTGGAAACCTTTTTTGAACGTGAATGTTTAAAGCGCGAGTTCTTTTCGATGACTATGAAACGAAGGAAGTCAAACCACTAAGCGCCTAAAAGAAAACTTTGCAATCCCTAATATTATCCATGCTTCGCGATAAAACAAATTAAGTCTATGTGCTATACAGTGAACGAAAATTGCATGTATAAACTTTCCTTTCACTTTAGCTTGAAGGCCTCCTAAATGGCCAGCTATTACGGCAGCACCATCGTAGCTCTGGACAACAAGCTTAGAACCACATTATAAACTTGAAATAATGTCACAAACAATTTTAAACAATGCATCTGCAGTTCGTTCGCTAGTGGCGTCCAAAAATCCTAAGAATCGCTCTTGAGGAATGCTATCCAATACATATCGCACAACAATGGATAATTGACTTAAGTTTGCTACATCTGTGCTTTCATCAAGCGCAATTGATACGAAAGGTGCTTTTTTAATTTTACTTTTAATGTGATCCATCTCAACGTCGGCAGTGCATTTAATTAAATAATTTTGGATTCTATTAGAGGTACCTCGGAAAGTCGTCGAATCAATAAAATGATTCTTTAGGGTATCATCGTATTTTGCTAAAAAACTTAGAAGGTCCATGTAATTTACTCGATTGGCGAATCCACTTGATTCATTGTGACCCCTGAAACTTAGTTCATGCTCTCCCAGGAAACAGGTTACATCTATTAATCGTTGTAAGACGTCCCTATTTTTTTTACCCTTTCATTGTGAATTTTGTTGCTTATTTTTAAATGATTGTCCAAAGTATGTTCAATGTAATAGGTCCCGAATGTTTTTTTTTTTATTGTAGCACTGAGATTTGCTATTTACATGTCGTTTTACACTTTTGTGAAAATTATTCAAGTCTGTAATACCGACTGAGTTCAAATGTGTTTTTTCGGCTATATTAAAAAGTAGGCAAGGCCAGCAAAACAATTTCTTTAAAGTTTTGCAGCCGGTTAACCATTCATACTTTTTATAGAACGCAACGTGAAAATGCCTGGTAAATTTCTTTGCTGACTTTTCTGCTTTCGTCTCTAAATTGATAGAATTCTTTAGTCTACTAGAATTAATAATGTCCGTTTTCTACTTGAAAATCTTTTTTTCAATAAAGAGCACACAATACATACACAATTTACCACATTATTATTGTTCACAGGCACAGTGCATAGTTCCTCCATTTTACAAAAAGAAGAACAACTACGAAAATCAAAGTAAAATCTATCTGAAGGCTACGATTTTCCTCACATGTCGATTCGATTCGCGGTGCGAATTGCAATATGCGTAAGGCGACGTAAAAATCGCTGCCTCTCGACCGTATTTGACGTGTCCAAACAGACTGACTACTGTCGCGGCAAAGCAAGGTCAATAACACGAAGCGAAATCAATTGGAAGATGAGCCGGCTTTTTCAAGACGCGCTTCCGCCGACGGACTCGAAGTATATGGTGTGTGCGTTTACCCAATTAATTTTCTCATGGGTGGTGCGTGCGTTTACACATTGCACCAATGAATTGTTAGTACATTTACGAAGTTTACGTAATATTTCTGAGAAAATATAATACCTAATAATATTAATTTCTATGCAAAGTGTAGGGAAGCGGTGCTTCCCCCACTTCCATGGACCGCACGCCCCTGTTTTATTTCTATAGTTTTGCCTATAACCACCCTCTGAAATATTTTTACACCATTTACATTAGGTTATTTAAAATAAAAGAAAAGTTCAAACAAATTTATATAATACCTCAATGTTTGAGGAGTATTAGAGAGATAGGTACAGGTATATACGCACAGGTGTAGTTTTAGGTATACATATACGCACAGGTATAGGTACATGTACATACGCACAGGTATAAGTATAAGTAGGTAAAGGTACAGATACATGTGCGGGTAAAGGTACAGATACATGTGTGGGTATAGGTACAGGTACCTGTAAATATAGGTATATTTAAAGGTATATTTACAGGTGTAGGTACAGTTATAAGTTCAGATAAAGGTACCGGTATATGTACCTAATTTTTAGATTTATTTTTTCAATTAAAAATAAATTTTAATCTGTTTCTTTGGTGACTATTAATGAATACTATTAATGAATACACTTTGATCAAAGCTTGTTTCGGTGTTGTATTTCAAATATTTGTACTGTAAATTTCACATCCATGTTTTTAATCTTAAAAATGCTTACATTGTTTCGGATTTTTTCTGCTGGTGTACGCTGGAAAGAATTATATAGGATTTTTTTGAAATCAGAGGTTTTTTAATTTGTAAATTTAACATATTTGAAGCAAATACTTACCTAATAAAATTTTGTACGTCTCTTACATTTAAAATAATTGAAGCTCTTAATATTATAACTGTTATATATAAAAGATTATTGAATAAATCATTGTGAATCCGATAAATACAATAACAGGCATATGATCTACACTTTTGAAATAAATTTAAAATAAAAAACGTAATAACACAATAGTGACAAAATAAAAATACTTTCTGGCTTTTATTAAATTCCAGCCGCAAAGGTTTTAACCTATGTGGTGGTATTATTTGTGAAAATTTAGAAGTAGACACTAGAAATATTCAATTTAATTGTTGAGCAGTGTATTATGACTTGGTGATAATTAAACATAAAAGTAATGTTTGGAAAATGATTTTTTATTAATATAATTTATTTCAACATATTACTCACTGCAGTTGTTTAATAAATTTAATTTTGAAACATAATTCTTTGGCATCATATACGTATAATCATTTTTATTTTAATTTACGATTATTTTTAAACGACGAATACGGCCGTAATTTAGTGTTAATTATATAAAAATTTGACTCATTCCGATAGTAAAACGATACACAACAGTAACATAAAATGTGATTTATTATTCATTATAGCCATTAGTCGTGAGGGTTATGAAGCTACCGTCAATATTTTATGAAATAATATACAACTACATTTTAAGGCCTATTCTGTTATAAATCTTCCGTATGAATATTGACTGGAAACCATAACAAAATGACTATAAAATAACGGATTGAATTTCAGATCCATTTTATTACAAGTTGTGTAAGAATGTTTCTAATAAAGTACTTTTAAATAGCCACAACTATAAAGACAATATTAGAATTTATCTCATCAGATAAATTATCATCTGTGAAATTTGTATCTAATAAATAGTTTATTGTACAACAAGTGCGGAAAATTGCCTATTCCATATGAGTTTTGCATATGGAATAGATGATTTGTTCTAGTAGAACTATATACTTTTTCTACGAACATAATTAATAAAAGTCATAGTTTACAACATTTTTCTGAGAATTGGCTCATTTTAATTTTATTTTCCTTTTCAAAATACAAACTTAAACCGTAATTTTAACTGGCTAATCCTAAACGTTATTTATGGCTGCAGAAATTTCGATTTTCTATCCAGAATTGTTTTAATTATAAGTTAAAAATATTTTTTTTATAATTGATAATAACATGGAAAAGATTGAAAAATTTGTTTAATAAACTTTGAACTTAAGACCATTATTAGAGCCGTAAATGAGGTCAGTACAGAAACTCACTCACATGGTATGAATGACTCAAATTTTTGTGCAAAATGTGACGTCCTTGATGACATTATTTACCGCCTTAAAAGATGTGGAATAGCGAAAAATGTATGGAAATAAACTTAAAACCAGCAATGAGAGTGGCAATCCAAAAGAAATATTTTGTATCAAATTTCTAAAATAAATTAGATCCAAATGTATGGTGTTGGTTTTAAAGCGCGATAATTTGCTCTTGGAACATGTAAGAGATATTTCAGAATTTATAAGTATTTTAAGACCAAATAGATAGTTAAAAATTCGTTTAGTTAATATAGTTAAACTTTTCTAAGAAAATCTTCAGTCTTCAACATATTTTAAATTATGTGATACTAACTAACCTTAGTCTTTTTCTTGTTGTATATACTTTCATCAATATAAAAATGTAGAAACTTAATTTAATAAATAATTGGTTTTAAAATAAAAAAGAAAATTACAAAAATAATTGAAAAGTTTAAGAGAAATTAATTATTAATAGTAACAAAACAAACTTTTTGTTTTATAAAACATAGTTCGAAATTACATATTTTGTAATTGTTTGTTTTGAAATTTTGTGTTGTGTTTATCGTCACCTGCTTGTCATTTGTCATTGTCAATACTGCATTCCAGTGCTATCAATCAGATGTTACTTTTATCGCCATCCATCAATGTCAATGGTATTGAACAGTGATAAGTTCATTGTTATGTTTTTTTTTCGTTTCTTTCAAATTTACAGACTTTTCAGATCTTTTAAATAAATCGTTCTATTAATGTCAGAATGGAAATGCCCAAAATGAAATGTGGTATAAATAGCATTTTATTCAGTTAGGTATATATTTTTACCTAATTTTTGGATATTTTACCTAAATAGATGTTATTGTATTCATATTAATCCATAACCTGAATATTGAAAATTCGTTAATTTTTTAATTTGTTAAAGCAAAAATGTTTTAACAATCCACAAAAAGCGATCCCACGCTCTCAACGGAAACTATTAAGTTTTGAATGTTTTTGAGTGTAAATATTTACAATTACCCTATTAAAACAGTTTCTAGATATACAGGGTGATTAAAAACTAATGGGATATAGATTAAGCGCAGGCTATTTGGACAACAGAAAAATTACAGAAAAGTTACAGAAAAAATGCATAGTCATCTAGGTGTTGTTATGTTATATATATTTCAATTTAAACAAACACCACAAAGGACACAAAAAAAATTTTAGTTGTTTTTTTTTGTTATCTCGATAATTGAGCCGCTAAGCTCGCGGGATACACTGAAATAATTTTAAAATTCTTCTCGAAAGCCACCAAAAAACCATTAGAATAAAAAGGGGCGCCACAAATCTTCGATTAGTTGCCTACGAAAACGATTTCTGTGACGTTTTCAGTCCATCGAGATCAATTAATCGGTTCTTAGTCGTCGTAAAAAAAGTGTCGATGGTAAACATTAATCTAACCTGTCAATCTTTCTTCACGTTATACCTGTTCGAGTTCGATGAAAGAGAGGACAGAGTCGACAGCGGATGAGATCGTGAGGCATCAGGTAGACAGACGGTTTTGTGTTTGTCCTTTCTTTGGTACACAAGTTGTTTAATTACTTAGTTTCTTATATTTGCTCTGAGCTTGAACTACATTTATTTTATTTGAGATATTTTGAAAAAGGTAAATGTAATAAAAGTAGGGGTTTGGCCTAACAAAAAAGAAAGGAAGGATATTATGATTTTTGAATAAAATGGAAAATACTGAAACAGTAGTTTTGTTCGACATTTTTATAAGCTGTTTAACTGCAACTAAAATAACTAAAATCAACAACAAAAATGTAAAAAATCAAACTAATTCAGGTGAGGATATCCTCCATCCCTGGTCTTCCACCATTGCCAAAACATGAAATGGTTTTCTAAAATTATAAAGAAAGAATAATGACAAAGAAATAAAAAAAGAAAAGGAATAAGAACACAGAGAAATGAAACACAATTGTAGAAAAACAGAAAGAAAAGAAGATAAGATATAAAATATTTTTATATACATAATTTGTTATCGAAAACACTGAAAAATTAAAATTTTTCAATTACGGTCTATTTAAGAGAAATGAAGTATATAACAAAATTTAAGAGAATGAGAACTTTTATTTGAAAAATTTTCTTAAAAATTAGAATTTTGCATTTTTGTCAAATTTCTCAAATAAGTACCATTTTATGAAAATTATGTATGAAACAAAAATTATAGAGAATAACAATACAAGTCAACTATTATTTGAAAAATTTTCTTCTTCACGCGTAAATAACAGATATATTCCATAAAGTAGAAAAACGACCCCCTATAAAGTACCTCCTCCCCAGATACTCCGACTATACCGAAAATCTAATCAGCTTACGGCAGGATGGATTATAACTTAAGTTTAAAATTTGGTGTTTTTTTCTGTATCCGTTATCGAGTATGCAGACACACACACATTAGGAAAATATTCAAAACGGATTTAGGGAACGCCAAAAATATTTAAGAAATTTTTGTATTTGCAGTAGTGTATTTTTATGACAGTATTTAAATATTTCTGATTATAAATGTAACAATATTGGGTCAAGTTTCATGTAATAATACTTAAAATAAAATTTTGTAAAAAGAACTTAAATATAAAAGAACAAAAAGTTTTAAATTAATGGATTTAAATACCTTTCAAATGAAGTTTCACACGACAGCTATTTTTGTTTAATAAATTCAACGATTACATCATCACGCCAATACTTGTGACGTTATCAGTTTCAAATATAGATTGAGATATAGGTTATTAAAAATTAAAATCAACCTGCTTCAGAATTTCTTAAAAATACGATAGTTTTTTAAAAATTGATTTGGTTCCATAATTTAGCTGCTGACTATACAGGGTGTTTTTAAAACATGTGTCAAAAATTCAAGGGGTTGTTCCTTGGACGATTCTAAGAATATTTTGTCCATTGATGATTTTTGAAAATCCGTTTTGTTAAGGAGATACAGGGCGAACAAAATTTTAGACAAAAACTTCATTTTATTGCCAAAAAATACATGTTAATGTTACTTAATCTACAAGAACTGTTGAAAATGACTACCTCCAGCATTAATGCAAGCATCCAATCTTCTCTTCATTGATTGCCGAACTCTTTCAAAACCACCAGGGTCGTTTCTTATTGAGTTATACCCAGCAATTATCCGAATTCGCAAGTCTTTCACATTTTCTATTGGAGTAGTATACACTAATGACTTTAGATGGCCCCATAGGAAATCATCCAAGGGGTTTACGAGCGGGCCATAAATGAGGTCCTCCTCGACCAATCCAGCGATCTCCGTATCTTAGTGTCAGAAACTCACGAGCAACCAAACTGAAATGCACTGGTGCACCATTGCATTTCTTATTGCTAATGGTACATCATCCAGAAAATCAGGTAGAGTTTGTTCCAAAAAGTTGCGATACACTTCACCGGTAAGTCTGGCTGATAGAAATACCAGCTCTATTAGCCAGTCACCCACAATTCCAATCCAAACATTCAACGAGAACTGATGTTGAAAGAGATTTTCAATTACCTCATGTGGATTTTCGTCAACCCATACATGCTTATTGTGAAAATTCCTTATTGCATTTCTTGAGAAATTCGCTTCATCGGTAAAAAGAATAAGCATCAGTAGTTGAGGAATTTGAACTAATGTCTGCAAAAGCCATTGACAAAATGCAATACGTGGAGGAAAATCAGCAGGAAGAAGTGCCTGAACGTGTTGTATGTGGTATGGGTATAACAAATTGTCCATAAGAATTTTCCAAACAGTCAAATAACTCACATTCAAAGTATTTGCAATTTTTTGAGTAGAAGTACTCGGATCTTCCTCGATCATGTCTAGCACATTTTCTTCCACTTTTACCATTCTTGCTGTATTTGGCCTTCCTGGCCCTTCACTTCGTCTCAATGCGCCTGTCTCATGAAGACGCTGATGAATATTTTGAAACAATTTTCTATCAGGAATATTACGGTCAGAAAATCGTCCAATGTACAACCTCCTAGCTTCTAATGAATTTTCATCAGCAAGACCATAAATGTAATGCATGTCAGTCATCTCGGCGTTTGTATAGTGATTCATGATAAAGTCAGCAACAAAATTTTAACTACCAAATGATCAATCACTAGACTAATTCAAATGAAATCCAGATTTAATCTGCCGCATGTTTAAAAAACACCCTGTATATTGAAATTCGGTAAGTACTTTATTATATTATTTTGTTCTTCAACGGGACATAAATTTGCTTAACACTAATACTATTACTAATTTTGTTTATTCTCTTTTAATTTGTTAATAAGCTAGTTGTTTTAAGACTGGTGAAACCGTACCTTTTCTTCTCCATTCTAAATGCCCCAAATTAAATATTTCTAACCTCTACCTGTAGAAAACCCACTACATTATTTAAAATACATTTTTATATTTAATGAGTTAAGTGTGATATCAAAATCTGAGTTGAGATATTATTTATAGAAACAGGAAACAGTAACGGTTCCAAGTTAGATCCATGAGGAACACTAACATTAACATATTTTATACCTACGGGCTTTATTTTTTAACTATCTTATTAAAGCATGGTATAGAAAGTTCCTGTTTAAAAAATATCAAATTTGTAACAATGTTAATATAATACAATTTCCTCATCAAAATGTATCAAAAGTAATTTAATACACAGCGTCAACATTGATGGATTCCTTGCCTTCCACTTACACGTTATATCAATATAACAATGTCTTTTCTCTTAATATCAGTCATAAATTTAATAAATTAATCATCTCAACGTCTGGACGACATCACATCACCTCGATGCGTTACGATAACCGCAAAGCTACACCATCAATTTTAATGATCAGTTCAATTTTTAATGCTCACTTCGTATCTTAGTTGGACAAGATGGCCAATAGATGGGTGTGCTGTGGATAATGGTGATCATAATTCAAGCGATGATTGCTGGTCGCTACCTACGAGAAGCCAAACTAAAATGACAAGGATGATGTCAGCGGTCAAGCCAGTTCAATATTAATTTTGTAAATAATGTATTTATTCGTTAATAAATTGTTTTAATCAACTTTTCTCTATTCTATAATTTGTTATAAGTTCAAAAAATTAAACTAGAGTTTTACTAAATTTTATTAATTTAGCAATTTTTTATTAATTAAATATCAATAATATTGAAATATGTCTTTTATCCTTTCACTTAAACATGATCGATAAATTTTTGATAGTTCATTGACGTGGACTATATTTTTTGTTTAATACGTTGTGGGGACTTAACACAAAGGAACATTAATTTTTAATATTTTTTTTAAAGATGTTCATTTAGAACTACAAAATAAAATATCTGTTCTATTGAAAATTCATATAATTTTGAAAATAACCAAACTGTTTATAACTTGTCGATATTTTCACTCCCGCTTACAACAAAAGTATAGTATATTACATTACGAGTGTGGAAAATCACTTTTCACACAAGTGATGTACAATACTTTTCCTACGACCACAAAATAATTTCATCAAAAAATGTAAAACCAGGTTATTATTATAATAATTAAAATGTATTTAAAAAAATAATCAACAATAATCGTATTTATTAAATTTTCATATTTTCTAAAAAACAAAAAAAATAGAAAACAAAATAAAAAACAAAAAAAAAATAAAAAAAAACAAAAAAAAAATCTGGCCTTGCCAGGATTTGAACGCGGTCGCTCGCCAGGTCTTAAATGGCAAGGTTGATAAGTTTGACACTGTAAACATCTGAGCTAATAGGCCTTACGTGAATTGAATAATGTAATCGGTTATGTGTTTAACCAGAATAAAAAGCAAACATATCTTAGTTATTTTAAAATTATTTTAATAATACTTGTTAAAGATAAATATCTAGGATCTAATTTACAACAATTTCAATAAATTAACAATCATATCGATTTTAGTATTAATATGGACATTACATAGATCAAAATAGAAATGCTGTGTTTGACATTTTGTGACAGCTGCTGCGGAAAGTAGCATATTCGTACACGGGTGGAAAGTAAATTCTTATTCATACGCGTGTGATATAGGGCACTTTCACTATATAGTGTGATATGTGTCATTTTCCTAAGTGGTTGTAGGAAAACTTATTTACAGAGAGTCTTAAAAATAAAAACTCTTCAGGACCTGATGATGTACCAATTTTATCTTAAAAAATATTATTTCGAACATTAATGAACATTTAACTTTTTTAATCAATATCTTTTAACATTAGAAAATTTTCCAAATTTGCTGAAAGAAGACAACATTATTCCAGTCCATAAGAAAAACTGGACGAAATGTCTATACAACTACAGATCGATGACCATTCATTCTAGTTTTTCTAATATTGTTTAGATAGTTTATTAAAATGTATAAATAATAAAACATGTGCGCTGTCAAATAAATCTGAAAAATCCACTAGTACAGCACTATATGAATTATATGACAATTAATTCAGATATTATACATATTTTTTGACGTAAGTCGTGCTTTCGACTGTGTAAATCACAATATATTAATTTCTCAATTATATAATTAGGGTATCAGGGGTATGTGTTAAAAATCGCATAAGCCATTTTTAAAAACTAAAACCCAATGCGTTCAATTAAAACTTAAGAAAAACAATTTTTTGGTTATGTTAACTCAAAAAGAACTCTAATAGATTTGGGAGTCCAGAAGGTTCGGTTTTAGGCCCGGTGCTTTTTATTGTATATATTAATTAAATTAGTAATATCCTGCATGATAGAAAACTAAAAATGGACGCTTATGACTCATCGCTAATGAAAATGTTAATAAGTGAAAAGAAAATTGTCAAAGCACTCTTATTAAGTTCAATTATTTCGTGCATGGGCACTATACTTAGGAAGGAGCATACGAAATAGAAGGGGACTATCTACCTAACTTAATGCCACTCCAAATTTTACACAGACGTTCAAGAGCACCTAAAATGCCCATAATCCATATATTATGCATGTTATGTAATTGATTTTTATTTTTTTTATGTTCGTTGACACGTAGAACCTCTTGCAGTATTATACATTTAAAAAACATTGTACAAATATTTTATGGTTCATTAATTTATACTACACTCCATATCGACCCTAAAGCAATACCTTGTGTTACTCCTAAAACTAGAAATTATAAGGAGATAAACAGGGCCTCAAAGTAGTATGTTGATAAAAGCAAATATAAGATGTCCTATGAAATGTTACCATTCATTCAAAATCAGATGGATCAAAAGAAAGGTTTTCTGCCTCGCCAAATAAAATTGTCCCTTTCAAATAGCGATTTAATTCTACTAAAAACGATAAATTTTTGTTACAATGCCTTCCAAGAAATTTGACCGATATTATGTCCGCCAATAACATGACTCATATACTCTCATACAAATGATTTAAATCTCACTAAACCTTTCAACCAATGATCTAATTCTGGACATATTCTTTTTCTAACTCCGGTTTCCTTTTGACCTTCGTGATAGAAGGTTAACAATGCAGAGCGGGGCGAACAATGAAGTATTGTGAAGTGTCTTCAAAGGAGAATGCATACAAAGAAAAACGAAAGATACGGGATAAGGAAAGTTCCAAAATGTGATCGTATTAAGAGGGTTATACCAGAAAATTGTGATTGTCAGTCAATTTACACGATAAATGTATTGCGGTACAATTTTTTAATAAAGTTGTAGGAGATTGGCTGATAGTACCAACTACAATTTGTAAAAATTAAATTATACAGGTTGGTATGCCGCAGAAAGTTTATCAGTCTTGGGTACTGTTCGGTGACTCCAAAGATATCTTTCAAAGAGCTTCCCAATCTATGGCTTTTGCGGGCTTTTGCATATTGTGGACAGTCTATCAGTATGTGACTTAAAGTAAGATTGGTGTTATCAATATTGGCAGAACGGTGGATTATTCGATGCCATTAAGTGGGTGGGTTTTATATGACCTATCCGCAATCTTCGTATTACAATTTTATTTTTTCTATTAATAGCTGGAAATTTAAAGGAGGTGACATCGGGTTTAATCGCATATAATTTGGTATTGGACCCTGTCCAGTATTCTGACCACTTATTACAAATTGATTTTTTAGAAGAGCCTATTACATCTTTAAATAATTGAATATTTTCTAAAGGTATGTTACTTGCAATAGCTTTTTTGGCGTAGTGGTTGCCTTCAATACCCTCGTGAGAAGGGACCCAAATAATTGAAACGCAAGTTTTATTTTTAAATAACGTTTGGACACAATTTAAAGAATATATTCTTTAAACTGTGGTTTGGAGAGATTCATGAATATCGTGAACTAGTGGATGTAGGAACTTTTTAAATGAAATAACTACAAAGAGGCAAAATAGTGGAATCGAGTAGGATAACTGAAAGAGCTAGACAAAAACAGTACTTGAGTCCCTGGACAAAGCGGAAAATGGTAACGAGATTGCAAGGAAAGGGACTTAAACACACTTTGTAGAACCTGAGCTGTACTGCGGTATCGTCAGTAATACAATATTAGGAGAGAGTAAAAAAGAATTGCGCGGTAGAAGAACTGACAACTATATATCTTGGGGATTAGACTGGCTAATACTATTCTAGGCGACTGTAACTATAGAATGCAAAGATACTATATTTGATAGCATACACACCTTGCATCTACTTTAAATCCTAAACACCCTTTAGAGGATCATTATGGACTTCGAGACTAATACTTGGCCGCCTTAGCGACAGAATGGACCAGTGTATCTGCTCACCAATAACAAGAGAAATAAGAAAATAACTATAGACAAAGTCTGAAAGAATATTAGAAAATAAAAATAATATAAAATGGAGAGATTAAAGTATATTTTCTATTTTATTATCATCGATATATTCCGAATAAAATGTGGTCCACATCCTCTTAACATCCCGCTCCTCGGATGGACGTCAGTCGCGTGCGACCCCCTGACACCGGATCATTTGTTCGAGATTCCGGACTCCACACACACTCACTCAACTCGGCTCACTCACTCACTCACTGAGCCATTAATAGCGACTCAATCAGGATCCGTTCAAAAAATGTACTGAAAAATTGAAAGCGGACTAGTCGGTTCATTTGTTTCCCACGAGGTTTTCCGAGAGCGTCGGATGTCAGCGGATGTGTCTGTTATTTGATTAATTCGCAGTTGGCGTTGGTCGTGTTCCTGCTGGTGGTGGTCGGAGCTCGGAGCTCCTGCTTACCGACGACGAGAGAACAGCAGGATTTTTGCGGAATATTTTGACAAGCTTTTCGAACGGAATGTGCCGCGTTGGAATTTGGTTAGTTTTCTGCAAAAACGTTTAGCAGATGTATTTGATGTTCGCACCTTTTTTAAATAGAGCATGGCTTTGGGAGGTGTATATTAAAATTGATAGAACAATGTCATGTAATATTTTTATATATTTCATTAATGAACATCTGTTTATTCAAAAAGAAATTAAATCATTTCGAGATATGTTGTCATTACTAAAATTGCAGCATTATGACTGTTTAAAAACACATTCATTAATTTTTATAATTAATAATAATCATTACTTAACATGCAAGTGTAAATTAAAACTAAAATGAAGAGTTCTACATGGGTATATTCAGTATTTTATTTATACAGAGTGTTTCACAAATATACCGACAAAATCTTAGGCTTGGTAGGAGACATCAAACTAACATATTCTCAAACGCTTAATTTCCGAAATATAAACGATTACAGTTAAGAACCTTTTTTTTTTTTTTTTTCGTTGAAATTTTCAGTTTGTTAATATCTTTTGGACCTACTAGCTATATCCAAAATTTTTATAGGCGCGCCCCAAAAGTTTGTTAGTATAGTTATAGGATACCCTGTATAATTCTATATCCAACAAGACTGGCATAAAATTAGTTGATATAGCCTCCACGAGATGGCGCTTGTATCGCTAAGACATAGACGTATTTCGCCCACATCTTGCATCAGCACCGGCATGTTTTTCGACTGCTTCTGAAACTATCCTTATTCCGTGTCTCTGACTCCATATCTCTACTGCAATTTCTAAATCAGAGGTATATTTTGAGGTATGTCACTACATACTCTATTTTCGTTGAATATGTCAGTGTAGTTAATAGCCGTATTTTTATAGAAACTGTGTCATTTCGATTTAATAGTTGTGGTAAATATTTATAATATCCTATTTTTTGAAAACACTTATCAGGCTTCAAAAATTTAGTGCACAAAAACTTACTAGTGATCTAAGGCAAGCTCATCAATTCAAATAACATTTGGAACATGGAAAATTAAAATACCTAAAACATTTATACCGATTTTCTCCAAATTATTTATTCTCGAGTTGTGCCTCTATTGTCACCGATGAGCTGCATTAACATTACATTTTAAATACAACTCCTTTATTCATTATCATTACCAAACCTGTATAATATAAACTACCGAAATACATTTGGAACGTTAAAAAAAAATCAACGGTAACGCCGTTGAAATCCGGGAAATTTACTTTGCCAGACTAGCGGGTGTTTTTTAGTTGCAAACTTTGTACATCGTCTTTGAAGAGGGACGTGCAGGTGACGGTGACATGTCCATGTGTTTCCTGTCTCTTTCTAAGCTTTCCGCATTGATCTGCGGGACGGACAAGGGTTGGTTTCGACTATGGGTAGCGACGACTAGAAAGTGTCTCTTTCTCAAAAGTTTTAAATTCTGTTGAACGATCTTCGGCCGGTTCAGAGTAATTATGGGTTAGGTTACATTGTAAATGAGTGGAATCACATCATCGTGTTCCACTGCAGATGTATCTTTTTTGGCCTATGCTCAAGTTATAGTTTAATAATATAAACCACGCATTTTTATGAAGGCCATGATTGCAAGTTCAATTGGGCATAGCCAAAGAAATTGAAATATTTTCAATATGAAGCAGTTACATAGAATGACCACTGCAGATTTGTCTTCCATGGTGCAGAATCGCAGTTAGGTTATTGCAGTCCTTCTGATGTGGTCACCTAGGTGTCTTGTCATTAGTTTAGGAAGAATGCCGCAGGAAGGCGAAGCGTTCATTGAAGGGTTTAGTACAAACGCTTTCGAGTAAGTGATACCTGGTATATCTCTCCATTGCCATTTGTCCATTTTAGGATAATTTCTTTGCCAATGCTTAAGATGGTTTTTGTCTTTAAAAAAACACAAAGAATTTCATAGCGTCTTTTGGTAGTATTCTAGGGCCTATGTAATCGATTCGACACACAAATGTGCCAAAATACCTATATACATATATATATTAATAATTTAACACGGAAACCTCCTTTTGGGACAGAAAATTCGGATATTATTTAATAACAAGTTATTACTTAAAATCTAAAATTCTACCTGCTGTTATATGTTGTGATCACTTCTACGTTTTCTCGTACTCGTTCTCCTCCGTCACTCCACGAGATTCCTCTTACTGTCTTCGCGCCTGTTAGCTTCACTCTTTGTGATTCTTCCAATAAATTTTCTTGTTTTCCTTTTTTCTTTATTTACACACCTTCTAACAAATTTCAGTCTATATTTCTGATAAATCTCGTGATCTCTAAAACTGTTTTTTTTTTATTTATCTCTGACAACTTTCCACAATCAATAATTTTAAACCTTTTTTCCCTCTCATTTCTAACTTAATTATTCCTTTTTTTTAATGGTATTTCAATTTTATACACCACCTCGATATTACTGCTCATAGAATTTTGACAACCAAATTTTTAACGTATTTGCCCTCCAGAAATTTTAACTAATTATTTGGTTACATACATATTGTTAAAAAAAAAATGCAATAGTCATGAACAATTAAATGGCGATGAAAACTTTGACCTAGTTGGTGGCTTCTTTCAAGAATATATGTCATCAAAAATAATAAATTTCTCAAAATATTTTAATTAAACCTTTTATACAGAGGCGGTTTTTGTCCAAAATATTGGGGTTTATAATGGCAGAATATAGATTTCGGTTTTGATTTGGATAAAAAAACTTTCAGTGTTTTAGAAAAGTATATTATAAGCACTGAACGTTTTTTACCTAAATCTTTACTGAGATCAATCTGTCATTGTGAACCCCCAATATTTTGTTTACAAGCCGTCACTGCTTTTATGTAAAGCCAAAATTAGACTAGCTCTTAATATGGCCAGTCAGAATTCCTCTGATCAAATACAGATTCTGTCTAGTCATAGTTATATATTTGTTTGCTGTAGTATTGTTAGAGTAGGTTAAGAACTTCCTAGAAACTCTGCAGCCTCTTTTTTCATCCTTCTTTTCCTTCAATTTAATGTTTTTTAATTAAGTTTGTCTCGACCTATGTTGTAAGTCCAGTGGAAGGGTCAGGTCCAAAAACTATTGTGTTGGCTGGCTTCTTGGCTAGTAAGGCGGTTACAATTCAGTTTGGTGTGGCCTTTCATCCATTGTTTAAGGATATTTCGATGAAGACTTGGTGACATTCTAATTCTGTGTAAATTCTTGGTCTGTACAGGAGGAGTAGTGATATCTGTATAGATGAGCATTTTACTTCCAATGATATTGTTTCTGGTAATTTCTTTCACTGGCACTATTGTTTAAAGCCTATTTTATACTTAAGTTTAAGAATCTGGAGTATCTATATTCTATACCTTGTTTCGTTTTAAAACTTTCGGTGCCAATATTAGTCGTACCTGCCATTTTCGGCATTTCTATATTTTTATTTACAACTTTTTAAGACTACTGTTTGTTTTTGTTTCAATTTTTTCAACGGATTTAATTTTCATTTCGATTTCTTGGGTTTGGCAAATAGGCGTTGATGTAGATCTATGATTCTTACCTAACATCTTTGTACGACTACTCGCTAATATCTTAGTATTTGGCCAACTTGTTGAGACTATTTTGGCGAGTCTGTCATAATCCCATTCTGTATCAGTATATATGTTATCCGATTTTTGTCTAATTACGGAGCTTCGACCTTTAAATTTTCCTCCTTTGTTTGTAACAAATTTTTTATTTTAGACGATTCTACTCCAGTTTTTCCTGCACATCTTAGAATTTTAACGTGTCACCTATATAATAGTTTTATTTACATTTTGAGAACGTTTCTTTTAAATCAAGTAGTCTCAATGACCTAATTATATTAACAGCAATATGCACCATTCCTTAGTTTGCCATTATTGGAGGGTTAAGTTCCTAACAGACTGGTAATTGTAGGTTTCGGTAATTAATAAACTGTTAAAGAGTCTGACAGTTAACAGGCCAAATATGACCTGTTAATTCAAGAAATAAGAAAAGAGGTTATGCATACTTATTAGTTTTTTTTTTAATCAGAGCAAAAAGTATTAATATCGACTGTACTTTAACTTATTAACTTTATCACCGTTGGACGATGAAGATGTTAAAATACCTTGCGTGTGAACAGTACAACAACAAAACTATTTAATTCTTGAATTAGAAGAACAGCAGTTTAAAATGGGACTCTGTATGAACAAACATATACTGTGAATATTATCAAATTTATTAGGTGACATTGAAGAGACAAAAACCGAAAGAAATAAAATTATTTTAAAAATAAAAATGATTCAAATAAAGTAATAATTTTGTTTTTATTTTCATTAGGGCAATAATTAATACTTATGTTTCGCTTTCAGTGAAATTTGGAGCACGTTTTTTATCTTTATCTATATTTTTATATACAGATAATATACAGGTTAAATTCAAAGCATTGGTATAGCCAATCGAATATTTTATTTGCTGATTACTAACTGGCAGTGTGAAATGCATGGTGCATATCAATTATTCCTAGCTGACCGATAAATCTTAACCATTTGATGGTTAACAAGAAATTTAACCGAGGAACAGTGCATGTGGGCGTAAAAGACCCAGTTAAACTCTCAAATTGTGTCTGGTCGTTTCCCTTCGCGGAATGAAACCGTAAAAGTGCCGGCCGAGACAGAAACAGAGATAAGTTTGGAGGTTGAAAATGTCACTCGGACAGCGCTGTCACTCTCGGAGATGTCTGGAACGACAGGTTTAGAACAGAACATTTCACGCCACTCCAACTTCTCTTCACCGCTCCTCTGCACCGCTGGTCCGCCTCGAGTCCTCAACCAATCGATACATACAGACAGAATGCTCCACTGCACTACAAAGCTCTTTCTTAGCAAATTCATTATTTTTTTGTTCATTTTCAACCGGATACCCGGTCGGATGTTAATTATTGTCCAGATTTTTCGAATAATAATCTGGATATGGTATCGGCAACGAGTTCTTATAATAATAATAATAATAATAATAATAATAATAATAATGTTTATTTTACATCAATATAACATAAATATATAAACAGGAAAAATTACAATAAATAAACATGAATAATCACAGAAGCTGTGTAGGACGAGGCCTATACAGCTTGTACGTGATATATTGGTAGTAATGGTATAAGATAATAATAGATAATATAAAAAAAAAAATTAAAAAAGAAAAATATGAAAAATCAATATGAAAAATCAATATAAAAAATCTATAGGTATATATTTTTTGTTTTGATTTTTTTTCGTATTTTCTTTTTTGTATTTTTTTTGTACATTTTTTTTTATTTTTACAATTATTTTAAGTTGTTACAAAAGTAAGTAAGTAAATGAATTCAAAAACATATATATCTTTTTTATTTAATCGTTATTAACTATATTGCTAAATACAGTTCTATCAGTTTTTAATATCCACAGTTTGACTTTATTTTTAAAAGAGTAAAATTTGTTAATACGTTTTAAATCATTTGGTAAGATATTATATAATTTAGGGCCTATAAAATGTATACTTCGTTGTTTAATATTCTTATTACATTTTGGTACTTTAAAATTTTGATTTCGTCTTCGGGTATTATAAATATGGTCTACTTCCAACATTTCTATTTTATTTTTATAGATAGCTATAAGTATACGTTGGCAGAAAAGTTGCCTTATATCAAGGATTTGACTATAGTTATAAACCAAATTACTTGAGTATGTAGGTTTTTTGTTATAAATCAGTTTTAAAATCCATTTTTGCAAAATGCAAATTTTTTCAAGGTAGATATCGTAAACTCCTCCCCATCCTAGTATACCATATGTTAACTGAGATTGAACCAAGGCATAGTACACAGTTTTTAAATAAGGTATATCCAGGTATTCCCTTAAAAATTTGAATTTACTAATAAGACCTCTTATCTTTTTAGCAAGATGATTTATATGCAAATCCCAGCGCAGATGTTTATCGATGACAATTCCTAAGTATTTAATGTGCTCTGATTTAGGGATCTGCGTTGTTTGGTCGATTATCAAATTTCCCAGGTCAGGCAAGTTACTTGAATAGGAAGTAAACGGCATGTAACTAGTTTTTTCTACATTCAGAGTGAGTTTGTTATATGCAAGCCACCTTTTAATAATAGAAAAGTCAGCTTCTACCATAACTTTTAGGTTTTTCCAAGTGTCTCCTTTATAAAATATTGCGGTGTCATCAGCAAAGCTCGTAATGGCACCTTTTATGTTCATTTTCAATAAACTGTTTACATATATAGTGAATAACAAAGGTCCAAGAACGGTGCCTTGCGGAACACCAAAGGTTACAGCTCTCATATCGCTCGTGACACCATCAAGATAAACCTGTTGATTTCGATTATTCAAATAACTTTCTATAAGTCGAAAAATTCTTCCCCTAAATCCATAACATTTAAATTTTTGGAGTAATATATTATGCGATACCGTGTCAAAAGCTTTTGAGAGATCAACGAATATGCATAATGCTGGTGTTTTTGAATCTATAGCTTCATAAATGGATTTTGTTAAAGCACATATAGCATCTTCCGTTGATTTACCCTCTCTAAAGCCATACTGATTTTTTGAAATAATCTGGAATTTGTCTAAAAATTTTACAATTCTGGTTTTTAAAATGTTTTCTTTAACTTTTGATAACGTAGATATTAGGGATATAGGTCGATAGTTTCCTACTTCCAATTTAGATCCTGACTTGTGTATTGGCTTAATAATACCGACTTTTAGACATTTAGGATAATAGGATTTTTCAAAACATATATTAATTAAATCTGATAAAGGTTTATTAATAATGTCCGATACATGTTTTAAGGTTTCCGATCGAATGCCATCATTTCCAGGAGACTTTTTGTTTTTGAGAGTTTTTATTAAATTTTCAACCTCAGTTTCATGGGTAGGGTGTAGATAGAAAGTGTTTTCAAAATGTGGGATATTTTCCGTGAAATTTTCCGGTGTTTTTATGTTTCTCGCATATTGTTCCCCTAAGTCGCTAAAAAAATTGTTAAATTCATTTGCTATGGCGTTTTTATCTGTAATTATTTCATTATGTTTTTTAAGTGATGTTATTTTTGTTTTAGGGCTTGACTTTCCGCTTATCTGATTTACACAATTCCATATACCTTGTGAGGAGTTTTTGTTTTTGTCTATTAACCGTTTAGCGTATTCTTTTTTTGCCTTTTGAATTGACTTAGTTAATCTATTTTTAAGATTTTTATAGCTTTGTTCTAGATAATAATTTTGGTTTTTTTGTAATTCCAAATAGATATTATTTTTTTCTGTTATTAATTTAAGTAGATCTTTGGTTATCCATGGTTTTTTAATTTTTTTACTTATAAGCTATCTTTACAGTTGTAGAATTTTTTTCAATATATGTATTTAAAGTAGAAATAAATGTTTCTGTCATGACATCTACGTTGTTGTTTATAATTATCATGTTCCAGTTTACCTGTTTTAGATCGTTTCTTAGTTTAGAATAATTAACAAATTTTTTATATTTATTTGGGTTTGGTTTATTGTAAATAAATGAACTTTTTAATGTAAGGATTACTGGGTCATGATCTTTAGGGTCACACCTGAGGATATAAGAATTTATTTCAGTAAATATAGGACCTTTACATTTGACATAAAAGTGATCTAAACATGTACCGCTTACTCGTCTAGTTATGTCATTGATATACGAAATATATTCAAAAGAATTTAATATGGTTTTATATTCATTTACAAAATCGACGTCTTCTAACAATATATTAATATTAATATCGCCAGTTATAATATGCGTTTTAGTTTTAGCTTTACTTAAATATTCATAAAGTGATGAATTAAATAACATGGGAGAAGAATTAGGGGATCTATAAATTGCTGTTAGAGTTACTTTCTCTTGTAAATTTAAAATTGTAACTTCAATAGCTTTAGAAACGCCCAGTGGCACTAAAGTGTATTCATAGTTATAACAATTTTTAAGATAAATAATGGTTCCATCGTTTTGGTTGAAATTGCCATTGTTATATATCATATGATATCCTTGAATGTTGAATAAATCGGGTTCATGTACTATAAAAGTTTCCGTAAAAACAATGATATCAAAGTCACAATCTATATGAGTTATTAATAGAACTAGCTCATCAAAATTTTTTTGAATGCTCCTTATGTTTTTATGAAAAACCTTAAATTGCGATTTTTTAATGGAATTGTTATTTGTGATGTCCATTATACTATTTAAAACTATTGGTTTTACTATTTCTATATCATAATTATTAATATAGGGATCCATATTGCTTTTTTATGGTTACAGATTAGGAAAAACAAAAGAGAAAAAATTAATCAAATTTAAAAATTAAATGCTAGAGAAAAAAAAATAATTTAAGATTTACTACCAGCTCGGGTTCTTTTCTGTAAATTTTCGGTTTGTATCTTAACTTTTGGATCAGCTCTTTTCTCAATTGCCCCTGTAGGTGTCTTGTCAGTTTTCTTTTCGTTTTTATTGTCTGGCTGCCTCTTTTGTTGCTCCTCTCGTTGCCCCTGTTGCTGCAAGATTGAAGAAACTTCAAGTACTTCTTGACTTGTAGTTCGTATGGTGGGTGTTGAAGGTGCACTGTTTTGTTTTCTTGGAGATGTATTATCCTCTATTTCCTCTCTTGCCTGTAACTCAGCAGCAGTAAAAGCTTTATTATTCACATAAAGCTTATTACCTTTAATGTAGGACCTTGTAGTAGGATCTTCCCTCACTTTCTTCAAATGTTGCCTTAAAATATAATTTTCGTCTCTCTGCACTTTAGTTAAATCGTTTACGATATTTATTTATCTTTATCTTTATATGATTTATATTTGAAGACAATGCAATAATTATATATCAATATATCAATACAACAAAAATTGGACTAAAATATAATTCATTATACACTTCTCCATCAAAAGATCAGTTTGATTTTAATAACAATTTTAAAGAATATGTAGAAGTTACTTTTTGGACCGTTATATAAATATAGATAATAAATACTTATCTATCATGTACATACGTATACTAGGATTTATATCGATAATTAGTCAGTAAACCAGAGTTAAGTCTTGTATTGACCATATATTTAGAAAGGCACAGAACACGAAAAACGTAAAGCTTAAATAATCCAATCTGATTACTGAAATCATATTTCAATTATTTTTCTAGAATACAATTATAAATACCCATCGAAGTATTGATGAAATCATTTGACAAAACAAAATTTGTATAAAAAATTCATAAAAAAATAAGTATTTTGAAACCGATACAGGTTTTTTAAAAACAATTTTATTGATTAAAATAACTTAGGTACGTCTTCACTCAACAAAAGTTAGACAAAATCTTGTTAATAATAAAACTAGGAAATGAACATAAAAGATTAAAAGTCTAAGCATTGAAAAAATATATAATAATTTTTTTTTAATATGTCAGCTAAATGCGCTCACGTAATTCTTCCGTCTCTAAGATGAGAAAATAAGGGAGTTACTTTTGCGATCCGAATTTTCTGGAACATCCTCTATTTGATAGCTTCTATTTCTTTTTTTTTTTTTTTTTTTATTTTGGCATCTTCTTCTTATAAAAATTAATAAAAATACCATTATACATAAAATTATTAAAGTTGGAAATGGATATTTTTGGAATTTGGTAAGAGTCAATCGGTTCTTTCATTGGCGATTCTATTGATGTCATATATGTGGTCGAAATTTATTTTGCTGATATTTGAAAATTTAATAATTTTTCAAATTTAGAAAAGTTGGTTGCTTCTACAATGTGACTTACCGCTTTCTGGTTCCATGGGAGCAATCATGATATGTAAGACATTTGTTCAAATATTGATTTTTGCAAGTCCATTCAGAATTGGGTAATTACATGTACTTTAAAAATTATTACAACGCACTTTTTCAAAAAAAGGAATTAATTACAATGTTGTAAAAATATGAATTATACTGATTTAATTACAATTACATAAAAAGGGATTATCACTTTTATAATTACTTTACGAATAAAACAACAAATTTTGATAGAATTGAGGAACCATGACCAGTTCGAGTAACATTTGTAAATAGGTAATTTAAGATGTTCACTAACAGCCGTTTGCAGCGACTTAAGGATTCCTTAAAGTTAAAGATATCTTAAGGGTGGGTTATATAAATCTTACTTAAAGGTAAACTCGGTTTGAGGTGACATATGACAAATTTTGTATGACATAGGTAGAGTATAAACACCATTTAGCACTAAGCTTAACTTTAAGTACCTTATATTTATACAACCAGCCCTAAGCGTATTGTTTTCTATACCATTTAAGGTCTTCTTGATTTAAGGGAAAATGCAAATTTCATAACAAGTGATAAGTAGTCCAAAAAATGGAACAGAGAAGTTTATAATAAAATGTGAGCTTTTTTATTATAATCATAGCATACAAATCGGGCATCATTAGTCCGGAGTCGTTTATTCAATCTCATAAAAACTACTGCATGCATCACTTCATACTATATTTCCTGAGTTTATAATGTGTATGTAACATAAATTATGTTTATAAGAATATAAATACAAAATATGTCTTAAAAATAGGGATATCACATCTACTTTTTCATACTGTTATTTTGAGTTCAACAATTTTACTACTTCACTGGGGCTCTTTCCACGGCACAGCGCTTTCGTTAAATAAAGGGTGGTCCAACCAAAACGCACGATGTCAATTGTAAATAAAACAAAAAGTTTTCAGAGAATTATCCTAATATTTTTTATTATGATAGAAGGATATATGACAATTATGTGTGAAACAAAATATCGACCAAATGCTCGCCACGGCTTCGGTGGCATACCTCTATCCGGTGATCCATATTTTCAATGACTCTGAGACATAATTGACGTTCAATGTCGTTATTGTGCCGAATTATCTCATTCTCTAGCTCTTGAATTATTCTTGGCTTATTGACGTATACTTTTTCTTTTAAGTATCCCCAAAGAAAGAAGTCGAACGGTGTCAAATCACATGATCGTGGCGGCCAATTAACATTACCACGACGTGAGATAACACTGCCGTTGAATTTCTCGCGCAAAAGAGCCATTATTTCGATGGCTGTGTGGCAAGTGGCACTATCCTGTTGGAACCACATATTGTCCAGGTCCGTATAATCAATTTCTGGCCACAAGAAGTCCGTTATCCCATTTGGTCGATTATGCTAACCAAAAAACATGAAGTGTGCGAAATGCATTTTGATTTGAATGCCCAAATAGTTCATGTTTGGTAAGGATGTGTTTTCTGAGGAAAGTATGGTGGAATTCTGCAGGGTTCTGTACTCGGCCCCTTATTTTTTTTTATTTACGCGAGTGACGGTCAATACCATGTCTATTTATATGCCAATTATACTAAAATGCAAATTCCATACTGTTTTTGATTAAGAAAACGTTTACAAATTTATCTTCTAAAACGTGTAATCTTTAAACAGCGTTTATCATATTTTGGAGTACACTGTGTGGTATACAGATCTTGTTCTGGATCATGACATGCTAAAAAAAATTCAACGACGCTTCGTCACACTTTCGTTCGGTCGTCTAAGGCTCGCATATAAGGATCGCTTAAGAATGGCGAACCTTATCAATTTCTATCAACGACGTTTACAAGGTGACTTGATTCTTGCTTTTCGAATTATGGAATTTAATTTTGGTGAACTAAATGCAGCGTTTTCAGTTAACCTGTCTTTTAGGACATTCTTTAAAGTTGAAGAAACAAAATTTCAAAACACTTTCTAAGTAACACCAAATAACATATTTTTGAGGTTGAAATAATCTTTATCAAGAGATAACATATACACTTAGTATAAATTTCTTCAAAAATAAAATAGATTTACATCTAAACTAATAATTCGAAAGGGTGGCTAAATCTTTTTCTCTATTTTTTTTTTTTTTACAAATTTATCTTTATTTTTATGTTTTTTTTGTGTCTTTAAATAGTTCTTATTTAATATGAACGTAATAGGACACCTGTTCTCTTTCCATATCATATTTCTAATAATAATAATAATCTTATTTTTCTTAGGTTCTTTATAAGCGAGCCAATCTGTTTTTACCTGTACTACTTATTCTTCAGCTTGTTTCACATCGTCTTTTAACAAGCGATCCATGCATAACGTTGCATTAACGCCAAGTAACGGCGCACAGTAGTTTTCGCGATTAATAATACGTCAGATTGATGCGAGTGAGTGAAAGATGAGTGGCAGGAGGTATATCACGAGGCGTTATCTATATGAACATGGTGGGAACACTGATTTCTGCTACACCTGGACTCCCCGGAGATGATGAACCGCGTGACACAGCCACCCGGCTGCGTTGCCGCTACCATCTAATTTTTCCTCTAATGCGGTTTCGTTGCTGATAATTCGTCCACGCCAAAATATGATGTGCTGATGATGATTGCTTGAAGGATAATTTTGATTCAAGTCTACCACATTATTCGCACCACAAATTGCGGTTTTATAAATGGAAACTAAACTGCTGGCCACTCGAACTTACACATAGAGATTTTTAGGCAAAATTTGAAGTTCGGGAATGCAAATTTTTGAACGCGGCTTACAGATTTTAAGAGCTTATTTTTTTCGGATTTAGCTACATGACGTATATTTATCGTAGGGCCATAGGTTTAATATATACAGGGTGATCAATGAAGTCATGCTAAAAATCAAAAAGTTTGTATGAGTGAAATTTCCGCAAAAATTTTTTTTGGTCCTTGCAATATGGTTCGTTACTAAGGTAACATCAATATCTCTAGATATTTTTGTAGGGTTTTGGATTAAGGCCCTTAGGTCTTGTACACACTACTGAACATAAAATTTCGGTAGCAAAATTTTTAAAATGCTATAACTTGACATTGGATTGAAGGTTCTTGATGATTTTTGCGGATCTGGAATCCTTATTTCACGTAGATTTTATATGGTCTAAGCATTTTATTTGAGAGTTGAAATTTACACATTATACCGGGTCGATAATAGACAAGAACGTAGCGCACGACGCGCTCTAAGGTTTGGCATTATTTTAGTTTTTGTAAAAATAAAT
Source organism: Psylliodes chrysocephalus (assembly GCA_927349885.1). NCBI lineage: Eukaryota > Metazoa > Arthropoda > Insecta > Coleoptera > Chrysomelidae > Psylliodes > Psylliodes chrysocephalus. Next base: position 41,185,051 of record OV651822.1, read on the forward strand.
TCTAACCTTAAGTATTTAATATCCTTCTCACTGTTCTGTACAAAAATCTTACCCCAGTTTGTTGTCTCAAAGAGTCATTCAGTTTTACAGAGTTCTTTGTCCACCCCATGAAAAATTAATGGACAGACAATTTATGTTTTTCAAGCTAATTTTTTTATCATTTATTAAAAATTACCACTACCAATTACCACTAAGTATCCCCATCCATACATACCTAATATTTGTTATTACAGTACATGTTTTTTAGGGATTGCAGGAACCTTTTGTAAAAATTGACTTTTGGCCGTTGTTAACCAATCTTGTATAATATAATGTAATAAACTTGTTCTTGTCGCTACATTTTTGTCTATTATCGACTGCAAATCCGCAAAAATCATCAAGAACCGTCAATCCAATTTTAAGTTATAGCATTTTAAACATTTTGCTAATCAAATTTCATGTTTAGCAGTGTGTACAAGGCCTAAGAGCCTTAATCCAAAAACTGACAAAAACGTCTAGAGATATTGATGTTACCTTAGTAACGAACCATATTGCAACGACCAAAAAAATTGTTTGCGAAAATTTCAGTCATACAAACTTTTTGATTTTTTGCATGACTTCATTGATCACCCCGTATTTAATAAACCTATGGTCTTACGATAAATATGCATCATGCAGCTTAATCCGAAACAAACTAGCTCTTAAAATCTTCAAGCCGCGTTCACAAATTTGCATTCCTATTGAAAATATTGAACTTCAAATTTTGCCTAAAAATCTCTATGTGTAAGTTCGAGTGGCCAGCAGTTTAGACAAGTCTGGTTGTGATTCGTAAACACTATAGTGAATGCCTAAATCTTGAGGGGAAATTGGAAATTGTTTGAAAAATGTTTATTAAAATATATTGTTTATTTTACAGGAGTTTTCCTAGAATTATTACAATTACAAAATATATTATAGTTATATCTCTTCTATTTATTTTAAAGCAGTGTATAAACTGTTTCAAACTAATGTGAAATTACCATCTTTCTTCACTTGTTGTACAATATACAATTATTATATAATTATATTTTTTGTTTTAGGTAAGTATCCAGACTATTTCAGCATCTTCAAAAACTGTTTGGTAAATATATTTTGATACTTTTCTAATATTTAGTTATTTGCTCCGTGCGTGACAGCAGCGCCATTTAATTTTTGTACTAATGGACTATTCTTGCCTATACTGCCAATACTGAATAGAATTCGTAATTAAAAAGTATATATGTTAGTTTTAATAAAAGTATATGGATTTGTAAAACAAGTAAAACATTATTTTATTATTATATATTTTTATCGTTTAAACTAAAAAAGAAAGTATATTCAATAAAAATCAATAATAAAATAAAGGCGGGCAACAGTATTTACGGGAAAATGTATGAGAAGTTGCCTAAGTCTTAGAAGTTATCTTTGAAGAATTAACCCATTCTGTCAAAATAAAAAAATACCTTTAAATAATATCGTAAAGTTTAAAAGGATTGTTATTTATATTTTCATTTTTGCTCGAAAGAAAACATAGAATGAATGATTAAAACTGGTTTTCTATCAGTAAGTCACAAAATTGCATTCCAGCCACATACAATAATTAAAGGTAGAAATCTAGTTCTTGATGAACATTTAAGATTAAAGGGATATTGAAGAACATCGTAATATGATATTTGTTGTTTATTTAAAACCTTTCAAGTTTCTGATGTCTATTATATCCAGTATTACTGTTATTATTGCCAAAATAAAAGTAATTTTTCTTCTTATTGTACACATATCCATTTATTTCTTTGATTTAATTTTCACTTTGCTACTGAACATTTTTATAATTTACACTGTTTTTTTGGGTAGTATTTTTACAATTTTCAACACAGCAATTCCGGTTGTTTTTACCTACTTAAAAAAAAAATTAAATGTTTACGTGTATCTATCTGCAACGTGTGGAGGGTGAGTTACCCCCACCGCACTTAGGCCTCATTAGGCCCATTGTGCATCCTCCTAATATGATAAGCACATCCTAGCTCGTGAGCCAGCCTACAGATTTAATGTAGTTGACAACGTCGCCAAGAGGTACTTCTCTTATATCGGCCGGTGTTAGCCGATACTCTCTGAACACAAATCTTCTGATAAATGAGAGCGTCGAGCAATCATAAAAGATGTTTACGTGTATTTGATATGCCAAAATATAAAAATATCTCCCTAAAATTCAAGAATTATCCGCAGCTGGCGCTAGTATCGCTTTTGCTTCCCCTACCATGACTTCGCACTGAGCGAATACGAAAGGTCTTCAAATTATCAAATATTTAAAGTTTTAGGAGTTTATAAATGCGATTGTACATGGGAAGGGCTAAGGGCAGTGGTAAATTAGAATGTTTCTCGTTAGAGGAGACAATGTAAGTTCTGTGTTATAAAAAAATAGTACTAATTCAAATCGTTCGATTTTGACTTTAACACAGCTAGGGCCAATTTCCTAATCAAATTAAAGGAAGCTTCAATATTAAAACGACACTTTAAATGTTATACCGATTTCATAATACAAATTTATTTAAAAATTACACTTTAAATATTCATTTGACTAAATACCCGTTTCTGCTCCTTTAAAAGCTTTAAAGCGTGCTTTTTTAGGATTACGTTTGACAGTTTGTTGTTTTGATTGAGTTTTGATAACATCGCTCCAGTTGTTTGGTTTAATTTTATACAAATAAACAAATAACTAATATAAGTTGTTTTTAAAATTGTCGAATTTTAATTTTTACTGTTCGTTAATTCTGATCACTTGATTTATAGCGCATTAAAACCTAAAGTCAGTAATTCCAAGCTCTTTTTTAAATCATATTTATCATGAAACAAAAAATAGTATTCTAGTTAAATCAACCTTTTAAACATTATATATTTTATCTGTTGTTTTACATTCCAAAATATTTTTTATATTTTTGACTTCTTTGAATAATAATAACTTTTCTTCTTTGGTAAAATTGTAAGGCCGCTTTTTTTTGTCAAAATTATTTATTATTTTAAGACTATCTCATAAAAAATACTATTAAATACTGAAACACTATTTGCAAACAAATTAAAATAAAGTTTCAAATACAACAAAATAATCTGAACTTTTTGGTTTCTTTTTCACGATAGAACCACATTGATACATACTATAATTTCGGAAATTCCAAACTAAAATTTTAAATGGATTAAACGCAATGATTTGTAATTAGATAGTAGGTACTCTAAGGTTCATACTTTCAATAAAAGGGTTCTTAGAAGTTAAGGTGATTACAGCGCCCCTTATAATTTTCGGACAAGCATATCTCAAGAAGTAAGTTTTTTAAAAAATTAAAATTTTGGCAAAATAAATGAGACAATAATATCTAAAATACGCATATATTTTAAAGTTTTAGTTCTTACCAGTTTCCAAAAAAAAAAATCAAAGAGCTTTAAATTTTAAAATATTATAATGAAAATAAATGCATTCCTCAACAGCACTACTCTTAATTTAATCCTCAAATTTAGGCTCTTATTCTCTTGTTAATGATTTTTTAAAATTCGCCAAAACTAATGGCTAAAAGCCTTGTTAAGTACTATTTTCTGGTGTAAATCATTGCAAGAAACAAATGATGAGTCAGAGTGTAAAGTGATTAAGGGCTTAAATTTGAGGATTAAATTAAGAGTAGTGCTGTTGAGGAATGCATTTATTTTCATTATAATATTTTAAAATTTAAAGCTCTTTGATTTTTTTTTTTTTTTTTTGGAAACTGGAAGGAACTGAAACTTTAAACTTTATGCATATTTTAGATATTATTACCTAATTTATTTTGTCCAAATTTTAATTAAAAAAAAAATATCTTTTTGAGATATGCTTGTCCGAAAATTATAAGGGGTGCTGTAATCACCTTAATAGGATTATCCTACTTCCTGTGTCCTGCACTGCAGGTATTAAATCCTAAGTTAATATTTTATTAAGTGTTAAGTAATCCGTTTTAGAATGGAATTGCTAAATATGTATCAAAGTGTATTCATAAAATGATTACTTTTGTCCTGTTTGATATAGACCAAAATTTGTTATTTAATAATTGCCTATTTATTATAATCTTATTAAAACAATAATTTTGACCAATCATTTTTATAAAGTAATTTTTCATTATTAAATTGATCACGTTGGCATTTTGAAATAATACTTATAGGTGCTAAAGAGACTTTAGATTCATTAGTTGCTGGCTTTGTAATGATTTTCGGCAAAAGTATGCGTAAGTCTTGTGGACTGTTTGGCTCGACCTTGTGGACATTATGGTCCAGTCTTAAAGATGGTCCGGGTTTGTAGTTAGTATGGTTAATTTTTGTGATGGTGCGTCTTATAAACAATATTGTCACGTTAAGTGTGTTTTAAATAAAAATGTCACGTTATGTGTGTTTTTAAAATTATGGGACTATCTGTGTCCCAGGGGGTTAGACGATAAGGGTCTAAATAGTATAAGCACTAAATTACTAGACGACCTCGTAGCCCTTAACTGTACAAGGGTTCTACTTTTGATATAAGACCTAACACGTCTCTGTAAAAGGGCTGAATGAAACACAGTGTTTTCAAAAGAAATATAATAATATAAATAACATAATTGTACAAAATGTCCTAACTAGACATACACAAATATGGGGCTCAATATAATATCGAAAAACAATAGAGTATTAACTAACCAACTCCGTTAATATTTGGGGCACACGTCACAACCCTTGATTAGTACCGCGACTCAAAATACAAAAAAAGGCTCTAAGCCCTCGCGACCAACATGCGGCCTAGCCACGCGGAGAATCTCCATCTGACCTCAAATTACCTTTTTATAAGTTCACTTGTTAGTTTATTATTTTATTTATATTTAATAATTATTTAAATAATCAACCTTGCACATGATTACAATTTAAAACAAATTGTCGACATAATTAAACAAAGTTTTATGTACAGAATGTTATTTAAATAATTAATTAAAATTTGGAAAAATGTGAATTTATACGAAGCGTGACAATATGATGAAGTTTTGTAGATAGTATGGCGCAGTTTGTGGACAGGATGGGTCAGTCTAGTGAACAGTATGGTCTAGTATTGTGAACAATTTGATTAAGTTTGTAGACAGTATGGTTCAGTCTTGTAGATGGTATGGCTGAGATGCTGAAAAGATTGCTTTGTTGTCATGTATTTTTCTTGGGTCTTCTTTTTGCCGACTCTTTTCATATAGCGCAACAGCATATCAGAAGAAGAAGAATAACTTTGAGAGTTTTATTATTGTTATTTATACGTGTTTCTTTTTAATATGCTAACAATTGGTATATAAATTTTTTTTCTAACATTACCCGATTTTTCCTGGCAATACTAATGTAATTGGTTTCCATATTTTTGGCATTTCTAGTATTAAACCCTCTCCAAAATAAACGATTTGTAAAACAGACGAGGCCGTTCATAACCTAAGATATCCTCCCGTTTGCACCTAAACCCCGAAGCAGGCCGTTAAACGTGGCGCGCAAAAATTAAATCCTTGAAGGGCAGACAATAAAACCCGCAAATTCGGCGTACTCGAACCCATTTTCTTCTCGATTCAATTTTATTTAATACGTCTCCGCAGTCCAACAAAACATTTCCAAAACAGTGAGCCGAATTCAGACAGAGGGTTAGATCGACATAAAGGGAGGCATAAAGAAGGAGAAAGGAGAGGAGGAAAATACCGTTCGAGAAATAATGCATAATTCGGTCATAAAATATGTCGGGGTTGCCAAGAATTGAACGCTATCCTTCAAAGCGGGCCCGGCAAGGGGGCGGCGGGGGCCCGTGGGGTGGACGGGGCGTTAGATTTATTGGGCAATAAAGTATTATAATTAAACGGGCACAGAACCCGCGATGTCACTCGCGCTACGTCTATAAATCTAGAGGGTTGATTGCGACTATGCCGGACGCGAAGCACTCAGAGCAAAGGTGAGGCAAACTACCCCCGGCCGGGATGGAAATTTCGACCCCTCCAACCCTACCGGACTTGCTTTGTTATCGATACGGTTTATTTCAAGAGAGCGAGCGCTTTCTGAGTAAAACGAAATTAACATTCCGAAAAACTATTCGGGTCAAAAGAATCCAATGCAAAAAATAATTACGATTTAGAAAAATTTATCTTTATGACTTGGAACTCAAAAAAATAAATTTCCATATTTCGATATTTTAATCGATTTTTCTGAGTTTCTAGTCCGGAAAATCAATTTTTCCGAGTTGTTAATCTGAAAAATGAAAATGAGTAATCTGTGGCCCTTTTGCGCATACATCTGTACAGTTCTAGATAATATCATTAATAATTATTATAGTGTTGACAAGTAGGGAAAAAAAAACAGACCTTGTGATGTGTTTATTGCATGGAAATAATGGATATGATCCTTTTTTGCGCGGATAAAAATTGATGCGTCAAATTCGCGCTGAGACAAAAACATGTAGACCAAGTTAGCACCGGGTCAAATTATAGTGAGTCACGCGCTAATGACAAAATATTCCGGTATTCTAATTAAAATAAAAAAAAAATCTGATGTGTCCATCACATGACTTTCCTATCTAGTTATTATAGACTTTTTCTGGTTATTTTGTACAACCTATTGCAGCACCGCTATAAATGTTTAGAGGATAAACTATATATATACATTTTCCTCATACATCTACCTCGAAACATTTTTCTATAGATATTCATCGAAAACGCAAATACTGAAAAATTTAAATTTAGCACTTTTCCTACAATTTTTCCATTACGGTCCATTTTAGAAAAATCATATATAAACAAAAATTATAGATATCGATATCGCAAACAACTTTTAGTCCAACAATTTTCATAAAAATCAGAATTTTGCACATTTTGTCAAATTTCTCGAATACGGACCATTTCAGGAAATTTTGACATAAGGCAAAAATTATAGATAATAATATTAGAAGTAACTTTTATTTGAACAATTTTCTTCTTCAACATAAATAACAGATATATTCCATAAAATATAAAAACGGCTTCCCATAAAGTACCCCCCCAGATGTTCCGACTCTGTCCAAAATCTAATTATTTCACGTCAGGCCAAAATAAACCTTAAGTTTAAAATTTAATGTTTTTTCATTATCCGTTTTTGAGTTTTCTTCAAAATTCGAAATTTACACATTTTCTCAAATATCTCGAATACGGTCTATTTTAGAGAAATTATGTATAGGATAAAAATTATAGATAATTATATTAGAAACAACTTTTAGTTGAACAATTTTTATAAAAAATATTTTTTTTTACATTTTGTCAAATTTCTTGAATACGGACCATTTAAGAAAATTTTGTATGAAACAAGAATTATAGATAATGATATAAGAAGTAACTTTTATTTGAAGAATTTTCTTCCCCAAACGTAAATAACAGATATATTCCATAAAATATAAAAATGACCACTTATAAAGTACCCCCCCAGATATTCCGACTCTGCTCAAAATCTAATCAGTTTATTGGACGCTGGAACGAAGCTTAAGTTTAAAATTTGGTGTTTTTCTGTGTATCGGTTCATGAGTTATGCGACACACAGACACACACAGACACACAGACATCATCGCGAAAATAGTCAAAACGGATTCAGGGGACCTCAAAACGTAAAAATCCGTCGAAAACTCGAGGTCGAAAAAAAATCATGATTCCTATACTTTCTTATATCTGTATACAGATAGGAAAGTAAAAACTTAACCAATTTGCCTAACCTGGGTGGCCTAGAGCAATATCGGTTCGCTTAGAAAAATAATTATACGCAAAATGAGAAATCTGTGCGGCCTGAAGCCATATACAGCAACCCGCGGTGACTCCAGGCCGCAAAGGTTAGGTAAATTGTTTTTTAAATTTAATTAGAATACTGGGATATTTTGTTATGGTCTAATTTATCTGGCTCTTTTTTGACAGTGCTAACTTGTCTTACTATAATTTGCCCAGTGCTAGTATTTGTCTCAGTGCGAATTTGTCACGGCAAATTTTATGCGCGCAGAATTATTTTTGCGATAAAATGAATCGGATCCCAAACAGTTTGTTTAATAAAATAATTATTTATAGCAAATGAAGAGATACAACCATATGATGAATAATTCCTAAGAATTTTCTCAGCAGGTTATTTAAAACTTAAATAATATACATTTACTTCTTCCACGATTCTCCAGAGTATCTCCCTATCTCTTTTTCTGTTCCCGTTTTCTCTTCCTGGCTAACCTAGAGACGTGCAAGCGGTTTAATTCCTAATTTATATAGCTTGTAATGAAGAAATAATTATTTGGATTACTTACTTATATCACTTGTGTGAATTTAATTTTACTAATCTAGAAAAATATGCAAAACTTACAAGACTTCACTTAAATAGTGGTAAATCGAAGACGAAAATACATGTTTTGCTTTTTACTCTAGCTAACTTTAGTTATACTTTAGACATTTTCTTTATCTTCACTCACTTGTGCTTACATTACGATTTCTACTTTATCTTCTTGATGCTTTGAGCTGTATACAAATAGTTTAATAACAGCTTGTAAAATATAGCTTACCTTTATCGTTTGCTGGTCCCTGTTCAGTGGAATCTGCTTCTCCTAGCCTACTTTAGTGACTTATATACTGAAGAAATTTCTGTATCAGTGGCTACCAAATTAAGAGATTATAGTTACTTACCAGTTCAATATAGAGCTGTCCACTAATATGTAATCCAAGTTTACCTAGTAAAGAACCTATAGTATTGACCCTCGCTTTCTTCAACCTACATCTTAAGAAGAAGAAAGAGCTAATATCCTGTGTATCTTACAGTGGTATTTTTAATGCAAGCAAATTTTAGGCAAACCATCTTCAGAATTAACTACAGTTCTGCCATCTGGCTCTGCCGTATAGACAATGAAAGGATATCTTAACCTAGATCCTATATTTCTAAAATCGCTATTTTTAAAGTATTGATACTGTATTTAGAAAGAGAAAACCATTGTCATACTCAGTCTAGCTTCGTTTTTCTATATGGAAGCTTTAAGAAAGCAGGATATTCAAAACAGTATAACCTTAGCCTGGGTACTAGGCCATATAGCCCATGAGCAATGAAGAGGCAGATTTGATAGCCCGAGAAGGAACTTTAAAGGCTCTTTTTGTTTTGGTCCAGTACCCTTCCGTGGTGCCACACAGTCAACCATCACAATAATGACGAAGCCGTAAATGTAAAACATTTTAAAGAAAGTGAAATAATTTATTCCAGAAAGTTCAAAACTCACCGAACATATTATTAAGCCAACATAAGAAAAATACTAGAGTACTAACTAGTAGGCATGTTAATAGAACATTCTATACTTCATACCCTAGGCATAACAAAGGCCTGGCAGAAGAAATCTAGTATCGATTCTGTCAGAAATAGAAGGAAACTTCAGTACACTTATTCTGCTACTGCGCAGGTTTATCAGAAGTGAGATTCATTACACTTAGAGAAGAACAATCAATGATTTATTTTTAATAGTTTTATATAATTATTATCACAGATAAAGCTATTTTGGGTAAGCTATACTATGGTATCATTCAATATAACCATGAAATTAATGTCCTTCAAAATAATACGATGCTTTTACGTATATTAGTATTTAGTGATAAAATAAACTTGCTGCAGTGTCTTATTTTTATGTGCCTGTCGTCTTTCCTATTAACCACCATAAACTAATCACGTCATTAATATGCCACTCGATCCAGGATTACCCCAATCGCTGAGCTCATATCCTGTGGGAGCACCCCACACCTATCAGAATATCGCCGTAATCCGGACGATCCGGAAGACAGAAGCACTCTCCAGTGCCCTAACAGTGGTCATAGGTGAGAAATCTTATTTCAGTGGACCGCAATCGAAGTCAGACGCGTCTAACGAAGTTAGCGCCCTCTCTTTCTCCTTCTCGGCTCGTTCTCCTCGGCCTTTCTTTCATCAACCGGCTCGATCAACTGAACTGATACTTTCCGTCCTTTCGGCTTGCTTTCAAAACGATTGGATAAATGCTTGTTTGAGAGAGGAATTATTTTCGAAATAATCAGGTGTAAAATGTTTTGAGAGCTTTTATTTAATTAGATAATTAATTTTGACAGAACGAGCTGAGTTAGGTCGTTAACGGAGACGTGAGAATTTGATTTTAAAGGATCTAGTTTTTTCGAGAAGGTGAGATAGTTAGGGCTCCATTTAGTGGAAATGTTTATGCGATTTCAGATTATTTATTTATTATGGAATATAATACTTACTTAGCCTTCTAAGTATTTCTTGATTTTGTTGTTTTTGACTGCAGCGATCTGGTGTTGTGTGAATTGTATGCAGTTTTTGTAGAATAAAATTCAATGACATTGTTAACATCAAAGTTTTCACATTTCTTCTTTATGTGCATCATTTTGGTAAAAGTTCAAAACATAAGATTAAAAAATTATTTAATGTAAATAAATTTTTTTAAATTTTTTTTAGAACATTAATTTGTTGTTACTAATAATTTGGTCCGTATTATTTCTATATGGTTTTTCTCAAACGATATAATATTGTGACAAACTTTAATATAGATCAAGCCCTTTCTCTTTTTAACATCAAACAATCTTATGACAGATTAGATGAAGTATATGAATTTTTTTAATAGTTTAGTTGTAAAAATCGTTTAAAATTAAAATAATTAAATACTAGAGTCGGACAAACTATCTTTAGAGACTAAGAACAAAGGCCAAAGTTATTGAAGAAGTTGTATTGAAGAAGTGGCGCCTGCCACAGCCAATGCCGGTTAGAGATATAAATTTTATTAGAAATTATGAAATATGTTAATTTTGTTTTTGTTCAGTGTAGGGCATTTGACTTAATTGATCATTTGATGTTACTTTTACAACTTCTACAGGGGTGGACACAATAAATAATAAATATTTTTTGTATAATAAATATATATCCGAACAGGATTAATTTCCGAGATAGGATATCTATTCTAGGACGGATATAAAATAAATGTTTCGATTTCGATACAAAAGAAGATCATAAAAAGTTAAAAATTCCTAAACTATCCAATTACAAAAAGTGATGAGTCTGCAATCTAAATAATATTTACAAATTGGGTAAATATCAAAAATCACCAGTTTTATTAGAATTTGCAGCATTTCTTAAGAAATTAACCCTGTTTAAAGATAGAGAGAAGTTAAAACCCAAGCAAGGAGGATAGGGAAGAACTGAATATTTTGAGAACCCAATTGAAAGTAACTAGATCACAAAATATTAATGTCAGCATTAGCCGAAATCCTAATTTTTGACAATCAAGATAACAATGCAGATATTCAGTTTATGACACAGGTTCAGGTAGTCGAAAGTCTACCGTGTTGTAAAGAATCCAACTCAAACGAAAATAAAAAAGAATCAAGTGCTATCCTTGTACTTGAGAAACATTAAAATCATTAATGAGTAAAAAAAGTGGTACTTTTAACCAAATTCATTGTCGCCCTTGGTGGTCCAACTTATGAACTATTTAATAAAAAAATGTTATTTCAAGAATTTCTCGTGTAAGATAGTATGGAACTAATTTTAATGCCACACAAAAAACAAATTACCATACGTGTTTTAAAAAATATATTTAACCACTTATTTAGCACCGTATTATGATGAAACTTAGTAGAAAGGGCGGCACTTGGCCATAACAAAATTTTAACAACCGTAAGAAAGTTCTTATCTAACTAAACTAATTGTTTTTACATGATTAATTGTTTTTTTATTGTTTTTTAATTGTTTTTAATTTGTTTTGTAATTGTTTTTTATTTCTTTTTTAATGGTTTTCAATAATTGTTTTTAATTGTTTTTAATTGTTTTTAATTGTTTTTAATTGTTTTTAATTGTTTTTAATTGTTTTTAATTGTTTTTAATTGTTTTAATTGTTTTTAATTGGTTTTAATTGGTTTCAATTGGTTTCAATTGGTTTCAATTGGTTTCAATTGGTTTTAATTGGTTTCAATTGGTTTCAATTGGTTTCAATTGGTTTCAATTGGTTTCAATTGGTTTCAATTGGTTTCAATTGGTTTTAATTGGTTTCAATTGGTTTCAATTGGTTTCAATTGGTTTCAATTGGTTTCAATTGGTTTCAATTGGTTTCAATTGGTTTCAATTGGTTTCAATTGGTTTCAATTGGTTTCAATTGGTTTTAATTGGGTTCAATTGGTTTTAATTGGTTTTGATTTATTTTAATTGGTTTCAATTGATTTTAAATTGTTTTTAACTGGTTTTAAATTGTTTTTAATTAGTTGTAATTGTTTTCAATTATTGTTTATTTGTTTTTCAATCATTTTTTAATAGTTTTAATAATATTTAAAACTGTTTTTTTATTTTTTTAAATTGTTTTTTAATTACGGTAAGGTAAGTCTAATTCAAATCCATGTCTAAATATAAGTAAATTTTGTGCTGTGGTGTTGATTTTGTACTTTATTTGTATTGATTTTTTTGTAGTTACCATTTAATTGTTTTTTAATAAATCGTAGAGGTTATTCAACTGCTTATATACGACCATTTTCATAATCGAAAATAAAATTTTTAAAATCAGTAGCACACAAAAATTTATTAATTTATTAATACAGTAATTTATTAATTTAGTTGTTTTTAGAAATGTAGAAAATATTTTTAATTCGTTTAGATAATTTTGTTTGCAGTGGCTGATATTTTTGCATGTCTTAAGCTATTTTGCCGTCATTATTTTAGTGTAATTGCCTCCGTTAAATATCTACATTTAAAAATTATCGTTTGTCGAATTATATCAAAGTTCACTGTAAATTAAAACGTTTTTAAACCTTTTTACTTATCTGTATCCATCCTATGAATTTGTGTATGTATTTTGGGTATCTAATTTGCAATTTTTGTTTTCATTTTGACTTGTCCATTCGTGATATAGTCACGAACGAACAACTTTGATCGAATCAAGCCGAACTCGTCAGTCGAAAACTTTTGTCACCCAAAAAAACATCCGCCAGCATTTTGTTTTATCGCTTCTGTTCCAGTTTTCCCGCCCCGCTGCGAACACCGTCTGCACGAATGCAGCGGATCGCAGAACGCACAACTCTAACACCCGAAAATTTAAATCGTTCCTCGGCGGCGAACACGGAGCCAGCAGAGAGAAGTTTTCGGCCGGCGTCAGCGAATTGGCGGAAAGTAAAGAACGAAAAGTGGCGTGACAGAACAGCTCCGAACGACAAAATCCGCTGAACGTCCGAACTCTCGAGCAATAAATTTCTCTAGACATGTAGCAAATACATAATCAGCATTAGGAGGTCCAACGTCGGCCTCGTTGCCCGAAATTAATTCGAATCACGTTAACGAACGTTACTAAATTAGAACGGCGAATGAGTCTAGCGCCCGGTCCTTCAGGTTCAAGATGGGTTCGGTCGTTGTATTTTAACCGGTTACTTTGTTCACCTGCGAGTAAACAGAGAACGGTGTCGCAAAATAAAAAATTATACAAAAATCATATATGCAGAGCGTGTCATATTTTTTTTTTTTTTTTAGTGTTTCGACCACATATTTGAAAGGGCCCATTTGGTGGGCTTTTAATGGTAAATGTCCGGGTGAAGCCATTATGTCCGTCTGCCCTACGGGGTATAAAAGTTATAGTAAATAGTGGCTAAGATTAAATTAAATATAATAAATACAACTTGGTCTTCCTGTAAACATTAAATATTTTATAAATTGATTAGAATCAATGCTCAAATAGGAACCACTTTTTTAAAACTGTAGTGACTACTTTCAATCATGGATAATCTGGGATCATATGCTTTGTGTTCTGTGGTACCTGATAGTTTTTTGTGTATATATTGTAAGTAGCTATGCACCAGAACAAAGAATATGGACTTGCACGTATTTCTGTTTAGACAATAGCTTGTTCTATGAAGAATAAATGTTTGTGAAGACAATTTACCACAAAGAAAATTTTCATGTGCAACTCAGTTTAAACTATTATCAAGAATAACGCCCAGCAATCTAACTTGTTCGGACTTCACGTATTTCTCTAAACTGAACAAGAATGATTATAAAAATCATCGGTAAGTTGTAATTTATTAGCCGTAAACCAATTTTTTGTCAACACCCAACGTTCATGGCCTGTAACAGAGCCAGTTCCTAATACCAGCATACAAGGTGCAGTCATCCGAGCCAAGTATTTGTGGTTAGTCGTTAGTATACAATAGGAAAACGCTAGGTCCCAAGACCGATCCTCGCGGCACACTGGTGCTAATAGGTAGGATTTCGAAGTCCTTGATTTCATGTTCGTGAGTTATAAATTATAACAATTTATAGCTACTAGCCCGTATATACTATTCTATTTTCGTTAGTAATAGTTTGATATTAACATAGTCAAAGACCTTCGTCAGGTCACACATTGTTGCGTAAGTGTAATATCTGATTCTGTCATCCAGATCTTCGACAACGCGTTCAATCAAAGCAACAATCGTCTTAATTGTTATTTGATTTTGTCTGAATAGCTATGGGACGATAATTATCTGCATACAGGGGTAAACTAAAAAACTAATTTTTTTATCTTGGTGGTCAGTTTTGAAGGGTTAAATTGAAAGTCAAAAATCAATTTTTTCTAATGCCATTGGGTTATTATAATTTTAAAAATGTAGAATACGTTTGTTTGAGATATTTTTTCTTTTGCACTTTTTCTCTATTACTTTTTTCAGTTTTTGTAAGGTTGACACGTGCCCTATTTTGTTATGCGCTATTTTGTCCTTACGCTATTTTGTCCTTGAGCCATTTTGTCCTACGCTATTTTGTCCTGCATTATTCAGTCCTTGCGCTATTTTGTCCTGCGCCATTTTGTCCGGCTCTGTTTTGTCATGGAGCCACCTAGAACAATCAGAAAATAATCCAGGTATAAGATTGTGCTGGTATGGTAACAAAATAAGCATTTTTTTTGGAATGTGTTTATTAGTTAAATAAAATGTCGTATTTATATGATTATTATTAATTGTTTCAATATCTATTTCCGCAACAATTTCAATTTTGAAGGAAAATACAAACTGTTATTTTTTCTTATTTAATCAATATTATTTTGTAGCAGTGGCGGCTTGAGACCAAAATATTGGAGGTTTATAATGACAGAATATAGATCTCAGTACAGATTTAGGTAAAGAAACTACCAGTGTTTAAAATATATACCTTTATAAAATACTGAAAGTTTTTTACCTTAATCTGTCATTGTGAAACCCCAATATTTTGGTCAGCAGCCACCACTGTTGTAGACTATAAAAACTATATAAAATAATAATTTCCTCACTTTTGTTTGCCAATTTTACATATACAGTTTACAGGTACATTTGCGAATTAGGATATCGCCGAACGTAAGCTGTATAAGATTTACAATGTGAGCTGTCAAAATAATAAACTACCATTTTCTGCGTGAAAATGACTCTTAAAAGTTCAAATTTAAAATTAGACCAATCTCTTAATGTTGGTAACCAATTCTCAAACCAAATTTTAGCATCGCCCAATAAAAAGCGTTCAACTCTTACCAGTATCTGCAGGTCTTACCATTTGGCTGCTGCCTAGAGTGCTTACAGAATTAAAAATGTAGCTAGGCTAGTGCCCACTTTACATGAGCCTACCTATTGTTAAAAAATTTAATACAGATGTATCTTTCACATGATAAATCCTAAATTGAATTCAATATTTCTGACAGTAAACTGTCATTTTTTGTTTTCGTACAACATAAACTAACGATATCTCGCGGATTTTTTAGAACTGTGCACAGTTTAGGGTTATACTTTTCATCGTGGTTACAACTAATACAAATTTACAGTTTCCTGTGAAAATAGTCGATTTGTTCTCCCTGTATTGTTGTTAATTTTTCAACTAAATTCTAATAATACGAATTCTAATTTCGTAAAAGAACCGTCGTTATAGTCTCATCTCTAGAACGTCGGTAGAACTCCGAACTGCGGTCAGTGCTGACACGGTGTAGCTCCGAACTCACCCCACAGCACCCTGCTTCGGTGATTTACGTCTTAACCTTATTTTATATAATGTCAACCGGGACGTACTAAAATGTAAATGTGTCAGGGGAAGTTAATTTATAGCCTTCTGGGTGCGGACTCTGCGTTGATCTAGCATCTGCAAAAATAAACCTATACTAAGCCAGTTCTGTCTCGTATTTCTATCATCTATCTGCTTTGTGTCGGTTAAAGTTTCCACTTTTTCGAGATTTATTGATATTTATGTAATATATTTCGAGGAACAGCTGACGAAGTTCGAAATTATATTTGTCTCATTTATTTTCATTGCAGCTCGCTGCTAATTTGTCAAAAAAACATGTAAAACATTTTAAATTAAACCAATGAAAATGTGAAATTTACGAGTTGGTAGTATCTACAATCTATTCTTATGTTTGATTTTATGTAAACATTAATTATTTGTATTCGTCATTAAAAATTAACGTTGATATCTATACAAAATGGAATTACGATTTAATCAGAAATGTCCTACATATGTTATCATCTACTGTGAATTTGACGAATTTAATATACTGGATGGGGATAAAATTCTCAGTCAGACGAATCAATAGTCTCTCAATAATAAAATGTAATTATCTTGAAGTAATTTTAAAGTTTGGACAAAAATCTATTAAAAATATAAAAAAGTTATAAAATTTAAACCTACGTGGCATAAGGTGCATACAACAATGTCATGGCAACAGTGTCATGTAATAAAATCGTAAATTTAAAATATACAGGGAGATCCATTAAAAAAATCAAACCTAATGGAATTTCCGGTAAAACCACAAGTCGGTCATTTTGTTTAAATATAAGTGTCAATTCAAATTAATGTTTGTTTTATCCAAATTGCTTAATAAATAAAAAATATATTAACGTGGCCCTAATCTCATCATCACTCAGTATGCTGTCAGTAAAATTAGAAGGAAAATCGTTAACCATTTTTTATCTGCATTTGAGTCATTGTATTATAGTATTAAAGTTAACCTGCTGGTTAACTAGTGATTTTATTGACCAGTTCATTTGGGTAGGTCAAATAAAAATAATTATTTACGTGTTTTATAATGTTTTGACAAATTTGACATTGCCATTGAATATGCATTGAATTAAAATATTATTTCGTCTTGTGTGAAATAGAAGACTAGCAAGAACTCGAGTTCACTGATGATGAGTTTGTGGGATTATTAAAAATGAAGGAATTTCCATGAGTGCCTCGAAATTTCATAAGGTGGAGCTAACAACTTCCAACCAGGCTTTGTTTTTTTTCTAGTTTATTAAACTCGTTTTTTTTTTTAATTTCTGTGATACTGGTATGTTTTTTAATTAGTTTCATTAATACATTTCTACCGATTTTTAAACATTTACGGCATATTTTCCTCCATTTTGTCAAAATCAGCAGTTGGGTGGGTACTCATTTATATAACGAAATAGTGTTATTTGAAAGAAAAGCCATATGTCTACCACAGTTAGTAATATGACATCAAAAAATCAAATGTTGCCAATACAAAACATGCCTTTTTACCGTTATCTAAGGGAACTTTGAACAAAATGAAATAATTCATCTAACTTATGTTAAGCAAGTTTTTACTTAAATATTTTGCATAATTTGTCGGTTCAGTAGGAGTATTGTCAAATTCCATATCAGAATCATAATATTTACCCATTTTTGAATTTAAGTTCGACTCGACAATCATGAAATTCATGGCTATCTACGATGCGAGCGTGATATTCACAGCCATTGGCCAGTAGTTATTACAGAAGGAACATTTTGTCACTAGAGAGATTAAAAATTGTATAAAATTCAAAAGAGGCAAGTGTCTCAGAATTTTCGTCTGATCTCCAGAGAGAGAATGTTTTCTTTGTGTTATTATAGGTGGCCGTAGAGAAAACATATTATATTATTACGGTAGGCGAGTATGTAAATAATAAATATGTTGACAATTAGGTCAAATAATTAATTATAATAATTAAATATTTTAAGGCTGAAAGTAATTGAAAGGAGTAAAAAGAAGTAGTAAGAGTTCGAGAACAAACCTTGGAAAATAATAGAAAATCGTCGTCACCTGTTATCTGTCAACGACATCTGTCAACGACATCTGTCAGTGTCATAATATAACAATTCATCCAAAAATGTCATCTATCAATGATATTTGTTAAATTACTTGCACAGGGCCAACCACGTTCGTTTCAATAGAGCAAAATAGATTTTAAACAGACCTAATTAAACAAAAAGAACCTTTTCAAACATTTCTAATAAACGGTCACAATACCGTTCTATTGCTAATGTTTTGAGACCGTTGAAACTTTATATGAATAAACTCAATATCAGTCCGTTTTATTCAAAGTAGTTTTGTGATTTTAGCACACCGGGGGGTCCATCGTTTATTCTCCATAATTTGCAAGCAGACTTCGAAGAATGTATATACATGCTTGGGTAAATTTACTCGATTTAATAAAAATAATTAATCGACATATTTAGCGCATTAACTTTATTACTTTGTATCTTTTATGCGACATTGACTCTTTTTAAATATAGTTGATATTCATTAGGCAATCTATGATGCTCTGTTTAATCTTTAATTTTATATAGTTGCAAGCTGCATGTATATCCAACTATAGATATACATAGTGAGTCAATAACTATTGTAACATAGAATAAGCTCAGGTTATTTGGATCAAATTATATACCGTCTAAAATGTTGTTCTGGAAAGTTAAAATAGTTGTTAATTTTTCAATAAAAGTTTTAAATATTAATCAATCAAAATTGGCATAGAGGCATAATCTTAGACAGGGAATAGTATTTTATTTATTTTACATTTTGTTACATTAGAAATTAGATTATATCTTTTTAAACGATTTTTTTAGTAATTTTGATTAGAAATCATTATGTGAACATCATTTTTATATAACATTGTTATAAGTACCTGTTTAATTTATAAAATTTCAACATTTTCGTGAAAAAATCTCTTTCCTTTGAATTTTTATTTGTTGGGCACCTAAAATAAAAAATATACGCCTTTCCGTTTGCAGATCAAACAGAGTTGCGACACTGAATTGTTACCGAAAGCCGATAACTTTATGAGTAGATTGTATCATCGTATTTTAAACATAGGTCCGTTAAGTTTTAGAAATTTGATTTTTTTATTGATATTCCTAATAAATACTTGTATCTAAAATATCTTCAAAGTTATATCATAAATAAAAAAAATATGGGGTTGCAGTCGGGTTTCATGGGGTTGGATTTCTGAGTATGAATTTTAACAAGAAAATTTGTCCCCAATCCAATGAAAGTTAACGTTTTTTTTTTATTTCGAAAAACTCCTTTGTTTGAGTTTCTGTGTCAAGTTATCGTTGGTACACTCTCTATAAACCACTAAAAAATTCTTTCCATCACCGTATGATTGGAATATAACAAAAAATCCTACTTACAAACTGCTTCCTATTCCAAATTATCCTAAGTTGGAATAAAATAAAACGTCAAAGTCACGCGGAGGATTTCCGTTTTGTCAAGAATCGGCGAGCAGAGTTCCCCGCACCTGCGTCTAACATGAATTCCAAATTTGACAACTTTATTAACGGCCGAAAATATACGGCCGGACTAAAAGCACCCAGCCATAAATTGATACCCCTCTATAAAACAATACGATTTCGCAAACGTCAACTACCAATAAATTTGGAATCCTTTTTGAAACAAATGTCTACACTGCAAAAAATATGAGCATTTGCAATGTACGGAATGAAATTGCTTAAAATTATGTTCTGACTATCTTAATGGGTATTTATGATCTTCTGCTTATTGGAGATGTCTCGAAGTAAGAGGGGTTGTTACAGATATTATTCAAACAAACAAGTCTCTAAAATGAGGCCAAAACAAATAATCTAGCATCTGAAAACAAATTTAGGGTTCAATCTTACCGATGTGCCCTTTATAGGACATACGTTTAGAAGGTCCAGTGTTGATAACCATAGCGGAATTGCCCTACAATAGCGAACTTTTATCCCTTGTAGACTGCTGGCGTATTGGTGTTGCGAGAACTTTTTTATGTAGTGGAATTTGTGTCTATC
Organism: Psylliodes chrysocephalus; assembly: GCA_927349885.1. NCBI lineage: Eukaryota > Metazoa > Arthropoda > Insecta > Coleoptera > Chrysomelidae > Psylliodes > Psylliodes chrysocephalus. Next base: position 41,205,112 of record OV651822.1, read on the forward strand.
AATATAGACCATACTCTCTATTAAGTTAGGGATATAGATTTAGAAACACCCTGGCAATTCTCCAAATTTGGATTCCGTAAGTTCATATAGGCTTTAAAAAACGGTAGATGAGTAGGTAATTTATTGAACAAGCTGTAATTCACGAACTAATACATCTTTTTGTAGATAAGTTTCAGCTGTAGTATTTTGTTCCATATATGCGTACTCCATGTGAGCCAACTGTCCACATGAATTTCTAAGTATGTGACGTCATATTGTATTGGCAAGGTGTTATTTATGATTACATCTGGTCCAATTACCTTTCTTACTGTGAATGTAATATGTGTCGATTTTAATTCTCCCAATACTAATAACAAATAAAACTATGAATCATTCTTGGAATTCTAGGATTTTACAAGGATGTCCAATTTTAAATCAGTTTAACATGTTATGTAACCTCATTTTGTTTTTGTTATCAAATAAAAATTTAGTAATAGAAGAAGATACCGATTATTCTGAAACGGTAAGGAATTCTAACATAATTTATGACGATGGATAGTTGATAAACGATATCGTTGTAATAATAGATATAAGAATGAAAATTACTTAGGAATGGTAGTGCCTCAATATAGTTTTTTATTTTGGGATATTTTCGAGTTAGTATAGCAATATAATAAAACGCTCAAAGTTTTCTAACATTTGTTTTAATTTTGTGATTTTATAGTTGGTTAGGATGAACAAACGAAATTTTTAATCGGTTCTAAATCGTTTGGGCAAACATTCTAAACAGTTCTGAACTTCTGAGAATTTTCTATAAACAACAGATAATTATTAAGAAAGTAATTTTCCGGACTTGATTTTCTTGATAACAGAGTCTTTTTTTTGTAGTGTAGGTACTAATAAATTCGGAATCCTCTACGAAACAAACGCGTAGTCACCGGGAGCAAGTCGACTCTCGCCGTTATCCGCGATTTCCGATTTGCTCTCTCTAACGGGCTTCATAAGCGGTCACCGAGACATATATCTCCATGATTTATACGCGAAATGTTTCAGCGAAACTGACGTTTTAACGTGGGAGTCGGCCGATGGAGTTTTTTTTAATGGGCACCGGACAAGAGATAAAAGGGAACTGGTCTCGAACGATAACGAAATTATTGTGCACCGTTTCGTTGTTAGTTTGTAAGTTCTGAACTCTTTAAAACAGAAAACGTTAAAATAGGATTGTATATAATATATAAGGTTGGAAATAAAACACAATCGTTGAGTTTTCTAACAAATAATTCTTATTATTCGTTATATTGAAGCAGACGATAAATATCATCTTTGTTTAACTTCTAAAGTAATCTTATTCGATGAACTGTAGATGCTGATACACCAGATTCTTGAGCTGGTTGCTTGATAGATTGTCCATTTGTTAATGATCCAATCGCTACTTCAATTGCTTCATTTTGCACTGAACATTCTACTTTGTGCTTTTTGTTGTAAAAGAAGCTTATCTCTTCAAATTTACCTATTAATGTATGAGTGACTTATGTCATACATGTCATATATATGTCAGCGGTGTGACTCTGCTTCTCACTACACACTCTCAAAGTCCATACACATGCGTGCCGGGAAGAACGAGCGGGAGAAGGAGGACCAGCGGAGTAGGCAGTACGCAAATAGACAGTGGCAATACCACCAAAGAAGTACCATCAAAGAGTGTGGAAATTATGCATGATTCAACCTTTCACTCTTACACATGTAAATAACAAGGATAGGTTTCCCTAAAGCACTGTAAACAAATTCCAGGATTGGTTTTCTTCAGCGATTATGTTTTAAATTATACTTGTTAATTGTTTTCCGATGCACTATTTTATAACTGTTATACAAAATGTTGTGAAACGGTCCCTGAATCTTGTTTACAAAATGTGCAAAACGTAATTATTGTGCATTGTGTCTGTTATGTTTTCAGTTGGTGTAAGAGAATAAAACTACTAAACTTATAGGCACGTTTTTTATTTCCCTCCTTAGCACGAATATCACAGAATTACATCACATTATTACTATACATTATGTACGCGTCATACACGCCATTACCACAGTTCGGTACAGTTTTTGACAGACAACCATCAGGTTCGGAGTCTAGGAGAAGGTCGTGTGACTTGTTCTTCTACCAGTGGTCTCAATCTTTCCCGAAGTAGTAGGTTTACAGCGAGAACTATGAATTACAATACATCACAGAGTCTATATTTTTCATTCACAGTTATCATTCCAACCCTCTCCACTTTATTGAATACTACACATTGTATTTAAGAATACTTGACAAAAATACTTCCTTGTAGGACGCCAGCATTTATTGACTTTAGTTCGTTTTCCATTTTGGCATCTAGAAAAATTTCTTTATTTTAAATAGTATGCCTTGATGCCACCACTTTATCGAAGGCTATTGAGATATCAAGAAATAATGCGAAAAAAATATTTTTTTCTTCTTGAGAATTCTCAAATGTATTTATTATGCGATGGATCTGATCAATCGTAGAATGTTTATCCTGAAATCTGAATTGATGGGACGGAATAAGTTGTTTTTTATCGACTATCTTATTAAGTCTTCTTTAGAGCAATTTCTCAAATAGTTTTGATATCACATCTTATCTTATTAAGTCTTCTTTAGAGCAATTTCTCAAATAGTTTTGATATCACAGGTAATATGATGTTACTTCATTGTTGGGTTTTCCCGGCAGTTTTCCCAGCAGTTTTCCATAGTAGTGGAACATATTGAAGTGTAAGTGCTGCATTAATTATATTTTTTACATTAATACTATTTTTTTATATATCTTTGTACCTCTAAGGACTAGTTAATAATATTTTCTTTGTCACTAGCTTCCTCTTGGTTGTCCATTTCAATTTCATCACCTTCTCTTTGGTTTGGGTGGAAGATGCGTTTTAAATAGTTGGCAAAAGCATCAATTATTTGTTTGCAACTTTTTGCTTATCTCCCATTTTCTGTTCGTATTGGGGGTATGTGTTAAATCGGTTTATTAATTTTTTTTTTACAACCTTTCCATAATCAGTAATCACTGATTTGGTCATCTGTGAGATTTCTCAGATATTTGCTGATTGACTAATTTTTCTAGCTGTTATGTAAGTCTATTTAATTTGTTTTTGTTCTTTTCGGTTTTCATTTTGTGCCACTCCTTTCGAGCCTTCCTTTTGTTTTACTTTAAATCCTTTATTTCTTTGGGATAATTTATACCTATGGTTTTCCTTTATATTATTGGCGTATTAATTTATGCACCTTGTTGGATATTGACCATAAATACTACCGTTACTGTACCCAAATCTTTCACTGTCCTAATTGTGACAATTAATTCAATTTTTTCAGCAAGTTCAAATTGAAGTCTTTCCCAGTCTGTATGTTTGTTCATCAGTATGGGATTGAGTTCTCTAGTGATAATATTTTCAGGACTATTGGGAAGTGATCAGATATTAATTCCTCAACAGCTTCTAGATTTATAAAATTTGCTGCAGTATTTTTGGAAATAAAAATGTACAGGAGGTCTGGTATTTTGTTTATATCGCTTGGCCAATCTGTAGGTTTTCCCGTGGAGTACCACCTATGTTTCTGATCTTCGATAGCTTTGTTCAGTTCTTTTCCATTGGTTTTAGCGTGGTGTGAATACTCACACCACGGGTTTTAGTAAGTCTTGAGTCCCAGCAGACATTTTTTTCATTAAAATCAGCACCTAGTATAAATGTTTCACCTCGGGCAGAATTGTTTGGATGAATTGCATTATAGATCTAAATCCTTTTAATTTGACGTGCGAATTTTTTGTAAAATGTGTTTTTGCTATTAGGCATATATCCACAATTTGTGACTCTAAGGTCAGTAATAACTCTTGCTGGTGTTTCATTCAAGAATCATGAGGTCAGGTGTCATTTTCTCTTTTATTGTCTTTTATTATCATTTTCTAGTCTGTCCAGCCCTTCTAGAACTTTTTTGTTAAATTCTTCCTGTTTATTTAATTGATTCATAATTTTTTTGTAGCATTGAAATTAGAGAATCAGCACTGCTCTATACTGTCGGTTGGGTATACTAGCCTCCATTAACGCTTGTTGTCTTCTTACAGTTTTCTGTAGATTTCCTCGGTTCACTTGGTTGACTGTATCTTTCTCATTTGTAGTTTTGTTTCTTTTTCTCTGCAGAGCTTTTACAGTGGTGCAGCCTCTATAATTAGCTGGCTGCTCTCCTCCACAGTGTACTTAGGAGCTGTACTTATTGGTTATTTACAATCTTGGTGTGAGTGTTTTCCAACACATTTGACATATCTGGGTTCTCTTTTGCAGTAGTTTTGAGTATGCCCATATTTTTGGCATCGTTTACATTGGGACAATAGTGAAGGTTTTTTGTAGGCTTCCATTCGCACTTTAATCCCATTCATCTCTTTGACATCTTCATTTTTGTTAAATGCTAGAGTGAATAATGGGAGCGATCTTTTATATTTTCTCCTCAGTATCTGAATTCCTTCGAGTATTTTAAACCCTTTATTTTTCAGTTCCTCTGTGATTTGCACTGGGTGACAAGATTGATTCAATTTTCTACAACTACCTTTATTGGTCTTGACTATTTATTTTCAAACGAAAACCATTCCAATTTTACCATGTGATTCATTTAATAATAATTGTAATAAATGAATCGATTATTTTAATACCGATATTCTCTTTAATAAGTTTGAGAGATTGCCATATTGAATACATCTCTGCTGCGTATAAAGTTCGAAAGAGCAGAGGCTATTAAAGGATCTATAGAACAAAGACAGATCATCAAGTGCATGCAAAAGATGAGATTAGAGACAAAATTTAACCGCAAGATCAGTGTAATTGCAACCAATACGTAAATACTCTTAGAAGAAGTTACTATTATCTAAACCAACCAATTTACAACGACTAATCTACAGTCACCGCTTATTTTATTAGACAAAGCCCTTTACGAGCGATGATTTCAAATACATCCAATACAAATATTTGAACTAAAAAATTAATTAAAGGTGTGTTAATTAGACAATAAAACAACAGCAGCGACACACTACCGAGAAGGCATAAATAAGTCACGAAAGGGAACAAGTTACAGATCTGATATTGTCGTAGACTATTTGAAAGCGCTTAAGCAAAGTAATTTACAACTTAACAACCCGTTAAAAAAATACAAAACGTATACGTATTTTTAAACAAACCTAAAGAGAGAAGGTAATAAAAAACATCAAAGTGTTCGAAATTACTCTACAGCAATGTCAATAGTCGTATGTAAATATATCGTAGGACGGCTCTTAACAAAAAGATTGCGGCATAAACAGGGATGTAACTGAATATGTAAGGCCCATATACAACAGGAATTATTCTTCCAGTAGTTTATGATATAAGAGCATGCGAACTATCTAGGAAAAATTATAAAATGTCTGCTGTTCTATAAAAAAAAAATACAATAAAATCACTCATAATTTTTGTCATAATTAAAAAAAAAATATTAGTAATTATATTTTACTGCAATTGTATTATAACATTTTGGGAGACTTGTTATGGAAATATTTTCTCCATTATTCAAATTAGATGTAGAAGTTGAAGTGAGATTGGCTACTAGCGAAATTGTCTAAAATTGTAAAAGAGGTTAAAGGCCAATATGAAGGGAGGGATGTATTATATTGCCTAGTAACTAGTATAGACTGGTTGGTAAACGAGACAGCAATGGAATATTATGTGATTCTTGTTAGGAATAAATGAAATTACAGAAAAAAATTTATTCACTTGTAGTTTATGTTTTAAATATCATACTCATAGGAAATGAATACCTACCATCCCTTGCTTGTAAAACAATATTCAATTCCTTCACTAATAGTGCTATAAAATCAATTCTAGCTTGATTATTTGAGAGAAAATAAATATATAAACATTTTAAAACTAATTTTGATAAATTAAAGTTATGAATTCATATTTCTTCAGTTAGTGTTTGTATAAATTCTATATTTTTTAAATAAGAGTATTATTTTAATAAACACCTGCTTTTCTATATTAAAAGTACGGTCCTGGCAGATACATGTAAATACTTCATAAGACGGTTCTTAACAAAAAGATTATGTTATAAATAGGTTAGTCAATGATGGCCATAAAAGAGGAGAGATGAGATGTGAGCGGTAGCGATTTAACTTTATTTTCTCTCTATACTCCGCCGTATTTTATTGCCAAACATTTATGGCTAGTAAATATAAAGTGTTTGTTTGTTGTTCATTATTACAATTGATTTATTTTCCTAACAGAAGAGCTTCGGTATAAAATTATTTTCATAGCCGGTTAGAAGATTCACCGATGAACTAGTTTTAGATTTACAGTGTAGTATACTAAATTATTTTATTAGGAATATTTATTACTACATAGTATGGTCTGAAAATATTTTTTTGAAAACTGTTAACTTTCTCACCCAGGTACCTTAATAATTTATTAATTCCATTTATAAAAAAAATCAATTCCTTCATTTAACGAAAAATCTCCCAGATAATTAAATCTTATTTACGACACTTAATAAATAATATTTATAACCCTGTCCGTAATAGATCCAATTTTCGTGCACGAGTTTGGGAACCCTAGACCAAAAACCGCCGTACAACAAAAATATTGTCACGAAGTGGTAATCATTGAAACACTTAACGCACTTATCGTAAGTGCATTTGAATAGTAACGTTATTTCGTTACAAAAAATTTTTCAAGGCAAGTAATAAATCTGCCATCCCCTTTTCCACCCAGATTTGTTTCCCACTGGGAACTAAGATAAACTGACGTCACAAAAAGCCATTAAAACGGGTATAAGAACCCAAACCCAAATGAGCTCGAGATTAATTCATTTTTTTATTATTTGATATTCATTATTTTGTTATTTGATATTTCAAATTCAGTTCAGTAGTCAATACTTTTTCTAAAACGCTCTTTCTAAACAACGTCTATCCTACAATATCTCCTATCGCCCGAACGCTGTCACGTTCCGCACCACCTAAATATTTCTACCGTATATCTGTCCCGATGCAGTACCATATTAAATACCCTCCTCTCCACTACGACGCTAGGCGCCTCGACGCAAGGCGACGCTTAACGCTGCGACATACCTAAATAGACGCCGGTACAACGCTAGATGAAATTAGTACATAATGTTTAGTATAGACGAATCTAATGTCAGTATATTCAATGGTGAGTCAAAAGATTTATGTAACTTTGTTTGAGATACCACCGGGGTTTCGTTTAAACGAGGGCCTGACATTTTCTTCAAAATATCAATGTTACCAATAAACCACAAGACAGGATAGACATCTGTTTTCGATGGGTGAATTTGAGTTCAATAAAAATTATAAAAATCAACATTAAGAAATATACAGGTTTGTATTATGTCATTTCAATAGAAATGATAAACATAAATATTTTAGAAATATACAAGAATGTGCTCTCTTGGATAAATTGTACAAACCGAGATGGTAAAATTTAAACAACTGGTCAATTCACTGTTCGTTAGCTCAAGGGGGGCACCTATATGCTAAGCCACCCATTCTACTAGGTTTTAAACAAAGTATATGTGAAATCAACACCGTAAGATAACTAACTAGCGAATTGTCGCTGTTCGTTACCTCCGTTGGTCATCACCGCTATACTCATCAAAATATTTACCTAAGAGGGTACAATCTGTATATCTAGTATAAACATCAATACAGTAGTTAACCAACTAGCGAATTGACGCTGTTTGTTAACTCCGTTGGTCATCAACCTAAACAAAAATATAAACATCAACACAGTAGTTAACCAACTGGCGAATTGACGCTGTTCTTTAGCTCTGTTGGTGATCAAGCTAAATAAAATATATCTTGATAGCAAGTGAACGTGGTCCGCGTTTAAACGGGACTCAAGTGAGATCTCAGTAAATAATACCAATTGTTATATACTTTGCTAATTATTGCATCACATTTAAAGTATGAAAAATAAAAGAGGTTAAATATAAATGTGTATGTTTTATTTGTCAATTTGCGCCAAACTTTGCATCGAATCCTTGTTTTTCTTAATTAACATTATCACAACATGGGTATATAAATTATCAATTAATTAACTAGACGATCACTTCTACTACTAGAGGAAAAAGGCCAAATACAGTAAGTATAAACTAAAATAAAATAAACTTGTGAGGTAAATAATAACATTTCAGACAGTAAAACAAAGAACAATATAGAGTACAGGGGGAGGGCGGATAGAAAACCAATTTTTGCTTTTTCCGGACTTGGTCTTTGAAAAATCTTTTTCATTTATCCCTGGACAACTCACGTCTTTCTTTATACCTTTGGTCGATGAAACAGTGTTTTTACCATTTCATTTTTATCCCTTCTCTAGACTAGAAGTGTAGTTCATCTTGGAAGGTCTACTTTTACTATCGCTTACTGTGGGAACCAATCATCTGATACTGTTCAAGTTATACCACTTCCTCCATAACCCATTTCGGAAGGTTATTTTCAAGATCTTCCTTTCAAAACTGTAACAGCTGTTCTTTTTTTTTTGTTATAGTAATGTTCATACATTATCGGTAGGAATATTTTACAGATCTTGTTGGTAATATACACTAATTGATCTTGATCTTTCAAGATATAGAAGCGTAAAAGCTGTAGAACAATAACAAATAGTCTTTTATTTTTGCATAATATAGCATATTCCCAGATATAGAGTCTAGTAAACACAAATTTCGAATTTAATATCTCGAAGGCTATACTAAAGGATGAAATAAATGAACACCTTTAATATACCTTTTTCGTTTGTTTACACTCTACTGTTCTTTGTTTTTATTTTAATTAATTTCAAGATATAAGTTTCATCAAAGGTATTTGAATTTTGGCACGAGCTTTAGTTGTTGACACTCTATTACAATAGGAATGTTTACATTTTAAAATTTCATGACAGCCATAATGTTTTTTTTGTTATATTTTCATTTCCGTTAGTTAGTTGGCATTGTCTACTAGTTGTTGTAATTCAACGGCAGGCTTAGTTGACAGGTCAAACAATATGTTGGTTATTCCTGGAATTCAGAAACTAGTTTGTTGTCAGTTGTCATTTTAATTTTTTAGAAGTTAATAGAAGAATATATATAAATAAATATAAATAACTTTAAGGAGAACCATAATTGGTATTTTCAAATTCAGGACTAACTGCACATAAAACAAATGAATTTTTGCATTTTGTGCGTTTAGACTCCTCCAGGAATAAAAATTGAGAACATTCTTCATAATGACAGCTTTTGGGTAGAAAAGATGCAAAATAAAATTGTAAATTTTTATATGCAGTATGCCTTACCAGAACTTTTGATAATATCTATTTTAGAATATAATATTTCGTCTGTTACCCGAACCACATATCTCTTTTCTTTTATTCTATATTTAGTATTTAAATATTACACGTTTTCAATATAGAGTTTGTTTTGTATAGACTGCCATTCTAGAAGCAAACGCAATATTAATTAGATCATTTCATATAAATCAATTATTAAGAACCTGATTTTAAAATATGTACGTTATAGTTCTTATTCATATTGGGATTACTGGCTATACAGCTTAAAAATAGAGAGAAGCTTTTTGTTTAATTTTTCGGTGAAGGCTTAATCCAGTCCTGACTACCACTAAATACGGTCTCATTATTCTTTATGGCTATACTTACAAATGAGATATGTCTGATCTTGATTGCCAACGACTTAGATATTATCCTCAATGTATACTCTAATAACTGTAACATACTACTAGTGCATTGAATGCAGATGCCCGGGTTACTGGTTATATATCTCAAAAGAGTTAAATTTTATTAGGTTCAATTATATGTTGGTTGTAATAAATCCCTTTAAACCTGGGTTAAAATTAACTGAATTATGTTAACGTCCGCAGTTCTATGGGCTTTAAATTGGTGAAATCTCCAGTACCGTTCTGTAGTTATCATAATTGTTCCTCTTTATTGTTTCCATTCATAAATTAATTGAATGGCTCTAAAACAAATACACGAACTAATTTGTTCAAAATTACATACCAAAATGTTGGTAATGTAATACCATTAATGTGGGGTTATAATTTGTATAAAGTAAAGTAATTCAAAACTCAAATGTTACTAAGATGTAAACTACAGAAATATAGATATTTCTTCAATCAATTACTCCTTTGACTATTATCATATCAAGTATTGTATTATAGCAAAATAAAACAACGGAGACATAAAATTATTCTCTAATTTTGTTAACTAAAGTAAACGTAATTATTTTGTTATAATCCAATGCCTGTTGTGATATTAGCCAAAGGATTAGTTCATTTCAGAAGGAAAACAGTTACTTGCATTATTTTGTGACACACTTTTAAAGTTCCATAGATGATACTCAATATTATTGGAAACCAAATGCTACCTGATGGTCTCTCATCATCAATTTCTTCTTTGTCCATTCTATTCTTTTAAATCTTTTTAAATTGCCCTTTTTAATAAAAGAACGTACATTAGACGATTTAATTTAATTTAAATCAAGCATCTTAATTTTAGACAAATGTTTCACTACATGAAATTAATGGTTTTACTGTATCTACGCTTGTATCTTTAAAATCCTAAGATATACTTTTTCTTCAAAGAACTTATGCGGAAATAATTTCCGAGGTAAGTAAGTCAACATGGTAGTAATTAAACGAAGAACAAAAGCAATAGTCGCTAATTTTCAACCAAGGAAGACGAGATATCGTGAGAGACGGAAAGTGTTGTTTTCACCTGTCTGTCTACCAATTCAGCTGTCACTCAATTCAAGCCACAATGAGACCTGTCACTCATCCTTGTTTCGTCGTCGTCTCCCCTCCTCTCCCGCATCCTTTTTATCATCCATTGTTCGTCCGCTTGTCTCCTTACAACACACAACCCCTCTTTACTCTTCTGGTTTAGTCTGGTGCCAAGTATTGTTTCTTATTGTTGTCATCCTTTATATTAAAGTAATGTTTACTTATAATGCGGAGCAGCGAATATAAAATAAAGATACTTGAAATACCCGCGGTCAGATTGGTTTATTATCGCCCGACAGTTATGTTAGTACGAGTTACTATCATTTGTGAAATGATGTAGGTAAATAGTACAAACAACAAATAAAATAAAAAATAGATCGGGATATATACTATAAAAGTTTTATAAGAAATATGACGAAATTAATATTAAATAAATGTGAAATATTACAAAAACTTTAAACCTGACTCCAGGAGAACGGTATAGCAAGGGTGGCTTCAGTGGAGAATAAAATTCTTACAGTCCATGTGTCTATTATTTAGGGTGACCCTACCGTATTCTGAGTAATAAAGCGGCATAACTCAAAATTTGCATGTTTAAACTTTTAATCGTAAAACGGCACAAAATGGCGCCTCCTATATGTAGACCTAATTAAATGACGGTGTTACTCCAACACAGAGATAACGAGGAGATGTAACTACTAACAAATATCGTGCGGTCCTGAATAAGACATATTCTAAGGGACACAGGCGGGTATAATATCCGCTATTGTCATATATGCCTATTTCATTATTCTCGTTTTGTTTACAAAAGTATTTACATATATTAAAAAAGCAAAAATAATTCAACCTGTTTTATTGCAACTAAACCCAAAAAATTTTGAATCATTAGCTATATTAAATTTAACCAAATTAGATGTAATTTCACTAAATTAGATGTAATAATTTTCAATAAATTCCAAAACCTAGTGATGTTAGGTTGGAAGTGACAACTGGGCTTACACCGGCATGGATATTTACGTTGTTTATTAAATGCGCACAGCGTCTTACACATTTATTCATTGATACAAATAAGTTGCATCTGCTTAAAATTCTTCACTTTATCCCTTCTTTTATTTCTCACCTTTCGCCTCGCCCCGTCTCTACAAATAGAGTGCATCGATTGTCGAATTAATCTTGGCATCGTGAATATTATATTTTATCAATGAATGGTTATATCTCTGTTATCTCTGCTCTAACACTAAGACGTACGGCTTTGGAGTAGCACCGTCATTTAAAAACGTCTAAATATGAAGGATGCGATTTTGGGCCGTCTTGCTATTAAAAGTTTAAACATGCAAATTTTGAGTTATGCCACTTTATTACTGGGTATGTGATATCCACGTCAAGGCCATTGTACAGCCAAACGCCAAGCATTTATTAGTAAGTAGGACTTGACGGGCAAAAAAAGTCTTCAAGTAGTTTCTACATGTCTCTTTTTTGTTTTTCTGTTTTGAATTTTTCTGTTTTGGATAAATTCCAAAACCTAGTGATGTTAGGTTTAAAGTGGCAACAGGACTTACACCGGCATGGATATTTACATTGTTTATTATAAGCGCACAGCGTCTTTCACATTTATTTATTGATAAAAATAAGTTGTATCTACGTAAAATTCTTCTCTTTATCACTTCTCTTACTTCTTACCTTTCGTCGCCTCGCTTCTTCCCTACAAATAGAGTGTATGGATTGTCGAATTAATCTTGGCATCATGAATATTATATTGAATGGTTATATCTCTGTTATCTCTACTCCAACACTAAGACTTTGGCTTTGGAGTAGCACCGTCATTTAAAAAGCTCTACATATGAAGGACGCGATTTTGGGCCGTCTTACTATTAAAAGTTTAAACATGCAAATTTTGAGTTATGCCACTTTATTATTGAGTATGTGATACCCACGTCAAGGCCATTGTACAGCCAAACGCCAAGCATTTATTAGTAAATAGGATTTGAAGGGAAAAAAAGTCTTCAAGTAGTTTCTACATGTCTCTTTTTTTGTTTTTCTGTTTTGGATTTTTCTGTTTTTGGAATGTGGTATAAGTACTTCAGTGTGTATTTTTTTTTATTAATTATTAGTCTGAGCGCTTTCGGCTTACAAAGCCATCCCAAAAGGAATTACAAATTAAAATGTTTAAACATTAACAGATGATAAAACTTATGTCTATGATACCTTGCACATTGAATCAATCAAACAAAACATTGAGTTGTTAACAACAACATATATATTTAAAACATTTAGGCACCGATCCCAATTAAACCTTTTAAGAGGTATAACAATAATATAATAAAATAGATGTATTAGAAATAGCGGTTAAACATGTGACAAGCGTACCTAATTTTGACATTTGACAGCAGACATATGACCTAAACAGACTGACACAGGACAATACAACAAGTAGATAGAGTGTTCGAAAGTGGTTCTGGAGTCAATCCGGGTTAGACCAAACTTATCATCAAAAATATAATAATGAAAAAGAGGCGAAGGGATGTACTAGACTTCCAAGGATAAGAACCATACAGAGGTTTTGGGACACTTATGTACATCGGACATCGAAAAATTAAGAGTAGAATGAAAGCCAATAACTCTACATCCATACTAGGCCTGGTAACTTGAAGTAAATAAATGTGAGTAGACCATGACCCATACATAGTACCTAGTCGAAGAAAGAAGGGTAAATTAGAAAAGAAGGAGGAAAGAAAGAACCAAAGAAAACTGACTAAGTTATATTAAAAACAAATTACTTTCTAGACCCATACTAGGTAGCAACAAAGTACAGTATACACTAATTTTACAGCTGTATGCTGAGTTGCCTATTGTAAGACCGGACAACCATAGTGAATATGAGTATGGTCCACGAGTAGGCTCCAAAATCATTAACGAGGCTGAAATGACAAATAAAAAAAATAAAATATTCAAAATATTTTTTAAAAATTAAATTCCAAAATGGAATAAAATAATTGAAGATCAGTTTGAAATTACAGTATAAAATTAGAGTTAGGTTAATATCTAGTTAATAGGTTAAGTGAAATTTAACAGTGAGAGAGAGAGAGACAATTATAAGTAAAAAATCTGAATAAGTGAAGAATGTGATTATTACTGAACTTAAATTAAAATTAAGATGAATTGAACTGAATGGAATTAAGAGTTTTTTTAATTTAGTTGTGATTCCCGAAGAGTTTTAAATAACGGCTTATAATTACAATTTGATTATTAAGACAATTGTCAGAATTCATGTTTATCTCACGAAGGATCTCAAGATCCTCCAGTAGGTCCATTTTCCTAAAGTTGCTGACTGGAACACTGTTTAAAATTTTGCTATTAGATGTAAGAGAGAAGTTATTAAATTTGAAATGATCCCCAAAATTAGATTTTCCAGATCTAGAGAGGCTACAGTTTAAGTTTCTCTGTCTGCCAGATTATTATAACCCGAGAAAATGTCTGCAATGTGGAATATAAGCTAGTAATACTGAGAGTAACATTTAAATTTCATATTTACTGAAATATAAAAAAAAAAAACTTTTTCCATTTTGAAAAGCGTGTGCCGTGACGTCACAGCCGTTATAAATGTCTACGACTGTGATTTTTCAATAACAGTAAAATATATAAACGGCCGATTTACTGAAATACTTTCCAAGGTAGTCTAATTTTTATACCTGTTACACCTGAGCGCCACTCAACCTACCTCTACGGGGCTAAGCTAGTCCTCCACTCATGAACAGTAAGTATAAGACAGTCTTTGGACAAAACTGAGTGTTTACTGAAATAGGTTGTGTCTGCTTTTCACTGGCTCTTAGACTAAAAGTGACAGTGGATCTAAACTCAAGTTTTAAGTATAATAAAAAATTTAATTCAATCAAATATATTGTTGATTAATATCCCAAAACAATCCCAAAAATATTTTAATTTGGTTTAAATTTACAATTTAGATTAAATTTATTTTTACCACTTTTTTAAATTTAAAATTAACACATTGCTCTCGGACTATATCTTCCAACACTCATCTACTGTCTGTCTTAGCTGTCTTCAACTTCCATCAGACAGAATTACTTCTTTATTTTAGATGGGGAACTGTTCTGTGATGATACTGAAATACAACGATGTAGTCTCTTTGTGTTATTTTATGTTCGGTCGACAGATATTGTGTTTATGTTTTGTGGTTACTCTTAGATGTTTTTGCCATTGTTTCGGACATTTTGTATTTTTCAAAAACGCATAAAGGATGATAGAATTTTAGATTGGTTTAAAAATAAAACTATTGTTTTTAGTTTTTTTTATAGTGCTATACAGAAATCTCATTTTATTTTAAGGGTGAGATTACAGAAGCTCTGCAAATCGTACTTGCATCTGCAAATATCAGTTGT
Organism: Psylliodes chrysocephalus; assembly: GCA_927349885.1. Classification (NCBI taxonomy): domain Eukaryota; kingdom Metazoa; phylum Arthropoda; class Insecta; order Coleoptera; family Chrysomelidae; genus Psylliodes; species Psylliodes chrysocephalus. Next base: position 41,220,275 of record OV651822.1, read on the forward strand.
AGTTGCAAACGAGAACCATGGTATTACAGAAACGTGTTTTCACTGTAAATCATTTTTTCTTTACTTTTTTTTAATAACCATGAAGTCTTCTGTTCCTTTTGATTGAATACATTTCGTGGTGTCAGATTATCGAGTTTTTAAACATATAGTAATGTATTTGGATTTAATATTGTTAGGGGTTATAAACCAAAATAAATATTGCGAATTTGCAGATAATTTTTGGAATACGAAAATTTGATACTTGCATCTGTAAGTCCGCCATATTTGCAGATCTGCAAAGTTGCAAACGTTCTCTAATCTAACCCTTAGTCGATAATAAACTTTAATAGGATGGTACCAGGACTGTTAACTGGTAATAGATGTACCAAACCGATAGAAAACCGTTGATCTCCCACAAAATGAAAAAACAAAAATCATATTAAATTCAAATCCAACTCTGGCAAAAGCAGGAATGTAGTTTACTGTATTTAGGGAAAATATAGTTTTTGCACTATTAGAAAATTAAAAATAAATAAATACAAGCGCCAACTCATTTCCACTCGCAGATCTATTTCACTCGCTCCTGTATAGGCCTATTTAAAACAAAAAGTTGAAAATAAATATATACACTTCCTCTAAGGCAGTGTCAAACTATTTTTTCTCTAGACCAATCACAATAGTGACACATAAGCACTTTAACGTAACCAAGCGATACCCAACACACTCACACCGAGACCCTGTTCAATCTCCGACCAAGCAACAACTACATTATTTCTTTGCGCGACTGTTCGGTTTTCTTGACTTTGAAACAGTATAAAAAGTTGTTCTAAACTAGCATGTTTTAAAAAACCTAGTTACATGTAAAAGTATTATAGAATTATTGTTATAGGATGCAAAGTTTATGAAGTTGAATAAACCAGTTTACAGAAGTAGTTACTTTCAGAAGTAGTTACTTTAATTTCGACACTACAAGACAAGTTATTCAACAATTCATCTTCGAGACTCTACAAGCTTTCTTTAAGAATACAGTCAACTTTCTACCCTGTAAACAGGAAGGAACCCTTACGTAGATAGCGAAGATTTAAAAGAAAAATAAATCACTGTTAGCCTTTCAGCAAGAGAAAAATTATAATTTACCAGTCAATCACAATGGTATATCTATAACTCAGATATTTTAACTTTTTATAAGTTTATTTGGACTGTCATAGTTTATTGGATTATCATATTTACTATATTAAATATAATTTATTGATCCCTGCTTTATTTTTGCCCATTCCTCTTTAAATTCTTGCATATTACAATCCAATCTGGTAATAGTCCTTTTATCTTGTATTTTAAATTCTCATGCCCTGAATTGAAAGAAATCAAAGCAAGAGTACCACAGGAAAGCGTCCTGGGACGCATTTGGTATCTGATATTGTGACATACCCCAATTAGTACAAGACTGTCACTCTAGCGGTAAGCAAACATATTGTAGAGGCTGAAAACAAGCTACAAAAAATATATTTTAATCAAATAAATAATTGTACCAAAAGATGGCGTATTAAACTTAACGAAACCAAATCTGCTCATATTAATTTTATTAACAAAAATTGTTAACAAATACTAATCAACATAAATATGTCCAGATCCCTTGTGCTAACTTAGCAAAATATCTAGGTATTACATCAGATGCACGACTTTGCTGGAAGGTCTAAGTTTGACTAGTTTCGGTCTCATATGGCCATCTTCAGGCGATTTAAAATACATTGTCAACAGTATGTATAAATTAATAACTAGGATCCATATTGTAGCGTTACAGTGTTGTAGAGTTGAACATTTGCATTGGAAAAGTAAAAATGATACAAGATGACGAACTGAATGACTATGCTTACTATGTAGTCATACAAGTTGCAGTTTCATAAGATCTGTGTTGATTGTAACAGTGTGCGGAAGGTCCAAAGTTGAAGCTCGACCTGGGATTGCACTTTGTGACCCTTTAACTTCCTGAAATAGTTGAGAAGTTAACACCCGGATTCATCGGGTAGAACCCGCTAGCTGAGAAGTGGGTCTTATATATAGAAACTAACTCCAAAATACGTAGGAACTACCTCTAATATAAGGAATGAACCCAGATGATGAGGAGGTAATACGTTTTTTATCCAACCAGTTTGAGAAAATCAGCATACCTATTAGATAAAAAAGGGTATGTGGTGTTCCTCATGGTTCTTTAGGAAGAAGGAATCTGAGATGGAATAAATAATATCTTCTAAAGGACAAAAGTTGAATATTTGAACAAGACACAATAGCTACATTTGCAGATGATATAGTCACTCTAGCGGTAAGCAAACATATTTTTAAATCTGTTCAGATCTGTCATCGATACATTTTAACGTTTTAATTGGAAACACTGATATTCGGCCAATTGCAACTGAAAATTATTTAACTTTTAAAAAATAATTAGCAAGTAGATTTTTACTTTTTAAGATTGACCAGATTGTATTTGTATTGAGGTTTTTTTTATGACAAAATAATGAACTTCTATTTTGTTTTCGGAATATTTTCCTTGAACTTTTAATAATATTTTGATAGCTTTATGAAAATGTATAATTATTTTCTAACAATGTTCTGTCAGTTTATTAAAATTGGAGAACGGAAATGGGAGGAATGTCCCATACCTGTAAAAATCTGGCTTAGCTCTTAGCCCAAACATTACCCGATTGTTCGAAATCCGATCCCTTGCAAGTTGCTGGCCGGTCCGAACGAGCGTGCATTCCGATGCGGTTCAATCGATACAGGACACCCGATAAATTGCATCCTTGACAATTATCGTGATGGAGTGAAGAACAGGTGCCGGTCTAAATATTTCAGTCGCTGGTATGCGACATTACGATCCGATATACCCTGTTCGCGGTTACAAATTTAACTACTGCTTTGGACCAGTCGATAATGGTCAATTATTTTGGGTGCTAGAAAATGTTATTTCAACATTTAACTAACTATACTAACTATATTGGATATATTTTGAAATTAATTAATTAATCTACCTTTTATTTAATTTTTTGGTAAATGTGTTCATAAAATTTTAATGTACATTAATATACAGTTACCGCGTATTTTGGCCTTAAGATATATACTGAATACAAGTAAATGTAATTTGGCAACCTTGTTTGAAGGTTTAAACTAAGCAACCATAAAACCATTACAAGAATTTTGATGTAATTCAAACTGATTAAAATTGAGGTTTCAGGTAATTCTAATCTTGTTAGTCTGTATTTGTTATTTAAATTAATTAAGGTTGGGGAGTTTCAATTGATTTTGGACGATGATAAATTAACCAAATATTGTTCGTTAAAGGTTTAAGTAATGTTTTAATAAACGTATATTGATATTGATCATTGTCATGATCACAATCATCATCATCATTATTAACCAGACCTTTTCCCATAGGCGTTGTCGGCCATATTTATTTTTTAAATTAATTTCCTTTACTCTTATGACTTTATTAAAACTACGTTTTACTTAGTCTAACTCTCATACTTCTTTTATCATGCTATCCTACCACTTTTATTCTCCTCTCTTTTGTTCATGTCCCATATAAGCCTATTTTCTATCTTCTTTTTACCTATATGCACAACTCTTAAATTACCTTTAAGCTACCATTTGCGAACGTGTGACAAAGGAAGATGACAGGCAGCAAATCCTACCCTGCTAAAACTGCTGTTGTCTGTCGTGCTTTCCCAAATGTGTTACATGTGTTCAGACGTGAAAAGAATGTTTCGGTCTCCCTTGCTGTCGTCTTACGCTAGAAGTCGGTCTCGGGTCGCGCTTTACCAAATGGTAGCTTTAATATAATTATTCATGTCTAATTATTTTGTCTTTCTTTCACATAATATAGAGGCAAATAGGAATTAAATACAGCATTAAAAATTTTAATTTATTTTAAATATAAATGCAGAAAACGTGATTCCATTGTAAAAAAATTAAATTAGTCATCTTTAGAGCATTTGTAAAAAAATATCAGGTATTCGGATTTTGATCGGAAAGGTTTCGACATAACTTTTTAAATATGTCAAAAGTACAACTACTAATAACCTAAAAACCTCCATTCATGTAATTAAACATATCCGTTGACCAGACTATATCTCCTAGTCGCGGTTACAAATTTAACTTCAACCTTACAACAGTTAATCTTCTGCGTAAATACATCACTCATGACTTTATTTAATTGCTCGGTTTGGTATCAACTTGCAAAGATATGTCTCTGATTTGCATGTGTCTGAAATATACTTGGCTAATTATTTTTTGTCAGTCATGTTTAAATTTATATCTGAATCGTCATGAACTAACTAGATCGAGTTTTTTAATATTGTGATTTCTGAGCTATTTTTAACAAAAATTAGTGTGGGTCTATGGGATTATCTAGACACAATAGAACGTAGTACAGAGTACGAGTGTTCAACAATGCTGGAGAAGTTCACTAAAAACTAAAATTTTACGCCAAAATTATACGACTAACATATTTGACAGAATTAACACTTTATTTTTCATAAAAGTCACTAAGAAAGGTCATTGCCATTTACCAGAGTACGTGGGATACGGGTATTGTATGGGTCAATGATAGAATGTTGGTAATCTTGAGAAATCATACATAAAAATTTACGATCGCATTTAATATATTGAATCAATAATAAAATAGCTATATGTATAGATAACAATCGCCGTTGTTGGGTATATTCTGATTTGGGACCCTCGTAAAAAAATAATTTTGGGAAGAATTTGAATTAATTTTTTTTTCTTAACTTTATTAAAAAAATGAATACTAATATATTTAACTGGTTTTTTTTCTATTTAATATCCTGATAAAATACTTATTTTGGTTTATTATCTCGGATATTAAATATTTTATTTACTAATAATATATCACTATGCCTACATTATTATTCATGCGTTACTATTTGTACATCACTACCCATACATTACTATTTCTGCACCTACATAACTATTTCCACATCAGTGTTCCTGCATCACTATTTATAGATCACTATTTCTACTTACCTACCTATTTCTACATCACTATTCCTACACCTCACCATTCCTTGACATCATTATTCCTAAACAAAAATCCAAATCCGGCAGTGAGGAAATGCGTAGTTGCCAAGTTATAGATTATTTTATGTTCACTTTAGTTTAGCCGAAATCAGTTATTAAGAAACTGTTGCCATGGAAACGCTTATTAGGCTAACAACTAAACAAAAACCCAAATCTCGTGGTTGCCAAGTAGTGGTTAGTAGGTGGGTGGAACGAGCGTAGCGTGATCTTATGATGTAGGTGGAAAAAGAGCGCGCCCGGCCGACGTTTCGAAATTCGCGCGCGCGAATTTCGAAACGTCGGCCGGGTGCGCTCGCTTCGCTTGCTTTCGGGTGGGTGGGAGAAGCGTAGCGTAATCTTACGATGTAGGTGAAAAAAGGGCGCGCCTGGCCGACGTTTCGAAATTCTCGTGCGCGAAACTGTTGCCATGGAAACGTTTGTCATGCTAATGACTAAACAAATCCCGTAGTGAGAAAATGCCTAGTTGCCAAGTTATAGATGGTTTCATTTTCACTTTAGTTCAGATTAGGATATTGTGTTAGCGCTAATCTTAAAGTTATAGTTATATGCCTTGTTCTGGTAAAAATATATGGGAATAATCCTAAAAAATTATTAAATAGAATAATTCTAGAGTTAATCTAAATATAAGGGGCAACTACGCATTTCGTTTTTGTTTAGTCGACATCACGACATCTCCATAACCGATTTCGGCTAAACTAAAGTGAAAATTAAATGACCTGTAACTTGCCAACTATGCATTTTCTTACCACAGGATTTGGGTTTTTGTTTAGTCGTTACCATGACAAGTGTCTCTATGGCAAAAGTTTCTCTGTAACTGATTACACCTAGATTAAATCATCTGTAACTTGGCAAACACGCATTTTCTCATCATGATATTTAGCTTTTTGTTTAATTGTTACTATGTTAAGCGTTCCCATGGCAACAGTTTTATCATAACTGATTTCGTCTAAACTAAAGTGAACTTTAAATAATCTATAACTTGGCAACTATGCATTTCCTCGTCACGAGATTAGGGGTTTTGTTTACTGGTTACCATGGCAACGGTTGTCATAGCAACAATTTTCACGTAACTGATTTCGGCTAAACGAATGCTTGTTTAAGTTATGCTGCCGAACAGTATATTCAATTCAATTAAAGCAGATTGATAAGTATCTTAATATTCACTAATTTAAGCAGCAAATGGTTAAACAATCGTACATCAAAACTGTCGTTGAATCGTTAGGTTATCGGGCGTGAAATGATAGGGAAGCGTCGATCAAACGTCACGTCTTGTACAATGTGACTCATACAAATACTGCATGTACACGTACACATACATCCAACATCACGAAATAGAATATAGTTGTGTTGTGACAGATTTATGTTCCAATAGACGTACTTGTTTGTTCAGGGTCGCAGAAATGGGGGAGAAATGTCAGAATGGCTTCATAAAATGATGACGATGCATAGATAGAAGCTCAGTTTAAAAACTAGACAATAAAATGTTAATTATCGGTTTTATGAACAGCACAATAGATTTGTTTTCAGGACGATCAGAAAAATGGCTCAGCTAAATACCATGCAGAATTTACTATTATTGTATTTTAATTGATGTATTTGATAAACTTACTATAGCTACTCACTTTTACAAGTATTCAAAAATATATACAGGGTAAAAGCTTTCAATGGCTATATCTCATTGAAACAATATGATATCAGAAAATTAGGAAACAGAAGCGGACTTAAATGACAAAATACATTTTTGACTATCTTGTTAAACATCATTGGAAAGGTAGTAAAAAATTATTTTCAACTATATAATTTATACTCTATACAGGGTAGTTCAATGAATTATGATAACTAAAAGCCTATTTATAAAAGTAGATTGCATACTTGCACAATTTTTGTTGTAATTCCTCGAATATGGCGGGTTGGGTTTGGTACACTGTACACTGTTCATTTGAGATACCCCGTAAAAAAAAGGTGTTGGTAAATCTAGTAATATGGATGGCCATTCAATATAGTTTCTTCCTCCAATCCACTTACCAAGATAACATTAAGGTAAGAACATCTTTACAAGAAAAATTTAAAGAACTAATGTGGATAAAAGACGGCAGAGCAAATCAATAATAATTAGATAGTAAATCTCACCATGTGAGGAACGTGAATTTTGAAACAAATGTTTATAGCCTAAACATAAAAGTGACATATAATAGAGGTGTAGAAAAATACAAGGAAAGTAATTTGCACTTAGAAAAGATAAATTAGAGAAGACTTATTTTGTATTCTTTTTCTTCTTCCACTTCGTCTTAGCTTTTTTCCTATTCTGCATAGGCTGATGGACCCTAAGTAGGGAGTGCAAAGTCATGGAGGCTATAATAACAGATGAGATATTTATGTCTTTTCGGCGTTACATTGCATCACAAGAGCATGGCTTTTTCAAAGGGCGATCAGCAACTACTAATCTTGCTGAGTATCAGCAGTTCTTTTATCTGCAATAGAGGATAGCAAACAAGTGGACTCTATCTACACTGATCTGTCTAAAGCTTTCAACAGCGTTTGTCATTCCCTGCTGAAAAGGATGAGTATTATCGGCAACTACCTTGAGTTTATTCGTTCCTATTTAACTGAACGTCATCAGAGAGTGAATTTATGTGGTTTTACATCCAGCGAAATTTTGGAACATTAAGGTGTGCCACAGGGCTCGCATGTAGGACCTATATTGTTTATACTTTTTATTAAAGATGTAACAACTTGTTTTAATAACTCCAGCTGCCTCCTATATGCAGATGATCTAAATTTATTTTCAATCATCAATGACCTTTCAAACAATCACAATCAGATCTCAGTAATTTGGTTCAATGGTGCAACGATAACTTGCTTAAACTGAATATCCATAAATGTAAAGTCGTAAGGTTCAATAAAACTGCTTATAGCCATTGTGCATGATTATGTCATTGCAGGTTCTGAACTAAGTGTTGAGCAAACTATAAATGATCTTGGTGTTATTTTTAACTGGGAACTATCGTTTATTCCTCATTTGGAAGAAATTGTAAATAGAGCTTTTCGACTACTGGGCTTTTTCAAAAGGAACACCAAGCACATTTATGACACGACAGCTCTGAAGAGTCTCTACAACTGCTTAGTTAGAAGCATTTTAGAATAATACTTCTCAGTGATTTGGAAACCTAACTACAATTGTTATATTGATAAACTAGAAAGAGTGCAAAATAAATTTTCAAAGTCTCTACTATATAAACATAGGCTTCCATCGCAAAATATAGATTACCAAACCAGAATTATGTTGTGCGAACTTAAGAGTTTGGAATGTAGACGTCAAGAAGCATTGCTTATTTTCCTGTATAAGTTATTAAACGGTTTGATTGATAGTGACAGCCTAGTACATTTTATTAGATTCCTTGTTCCTGCCAGACTTACTAGGCAGATTAAACTATTTTATGTAAATACTCATAGAACTAACTATGGACAGAATTTATTTGTAGACCGACTACTCCAATTACAATAAGTATTTTTCAAATTATGACATTTTCAATACGCTTGTTTTCTTTAAAGCGTCAACTTTCATTATACTATTGACTTAATTTTTGTACTGTGACAATTTTATTAATTTCTTTTTTTATTTTTATTTTAATTGATATTTTAAATGTACCTCTTAGAACTTTATGTATCTGTAGTGTACTGTAAACAAATAAATAAAAATATCTGATTTATTCTACTGTTTTGTTCCATCCAAAATAAGCTCTTCTACTGTAAATTTTTACAGATTCTCTGGTCCCCTAGATGGTTAAGTTCAATGTAGATAAACGTTATGCAGGACGAAGATATTATATATACTATTTTCTTTTGGGTTGTTTCAAATTTTCAACTCGATATCTCTATTTTTTATTTTCTTGTTTTAAATGTTTACTTTGTTGTTTAACGTTTCTATTTTTAAAAGGGGGGCGTGTTTTACTTACTTCAGTTGCATTTTTAACCGACTTTAAAAAATTCGTCTAAATATTTTTTAGTTATTTTTAGCGACAATTCTTTATATTCTTAGAAAGGGGGTACCTTATGGATACCCCAGGAGAGGTCCCATATAAATCTGGTCAAGATTTATTAATGTCGCCACAAGAAAATCATTAAAATCTTAATTTTTTATGTATGTTCAGCAATAATTCTTTAGCACGTTGTACGACTTCTATAGAAAAAGCATACCTCTGTTATGGTACCAAATAAATTTGGTCAAGATCTATTAGTTAATTAATTAATTAATTATTTTATGTATATTCAGCGATAATTATTTAGTACGTTGTCCAATTTTTATGATTCTTGTTTTGTTAGAAAGGGGTTATCTCAAGGGTGGTTCCCTTAACATTTCGTCAAGATGGCATCTATGATAAATTCAACAAACACAATTTGTAATGGTATCTGCACAATTTTGGAGTCTGCTTTTTAAAAATACCTTTATTCTTGTTTAATTCTTTTTTTTTTCATTTGTACTTTTATTGTTTAATTTTTCCCGAGAATCTGTATCTCTGTAACTGTAACGTGTGGAGGGTTGGTTATCCATACGATACTTAGGCCTCCTAGGCCCATTGTGCATCCTCCTAAGATGATAGGCACATCCTAGCTCGTGAGCCAGCCTACAGATTTAATGTAGTTGACAACGTCGCCAAGAAGTGCTTCTCTTTTATCGGCCGGTGTTAGCCGATACTCGCCGAACACAAATCTCCTAATAAATGAGAGCGTCGAGCAATCGTAGAGGATATGCTCGGTGGTCTCATCTTCTTGTTCGCACCCTCTGCAGAGTGCGGATTCTGACAGCCACATGATATGGAGATGCTTCCGTACTTGGCAATGACCAGTCAGAATGCCTGTGATTAGGCGCAGATTCTGTCAAGTCATAGTCAAATATTTGTTTGCTGTAGTGTTGTCAGGATAACATAAAAGCTCCCTGACAACTCTACAGTTTCTTGTTTCATCCCATATTTTCTTGAATTTCACAAGGGAACGTTCTTTAAGTAGGTCTGTCACTACCGAATTTGTCAGGCCAATGGAAGGGCCAGGTCCAAAAAGTATTTGTTTGGCTGTTTTCTTGGCCAGTGAATTAGAATCAATTTGGCCTTTGATCCATCTTAAGGTGACCACGTTGTTAATGGATACTTCGGCCTAAACTTCGTGACATTCTAGTACTAACCCTGAATAAATTCGTGGTCTGTTCAGGGTAAGTAGTACTTGTCTGCTATTTTTATAGATGAGCATGTTTCTTCCAGTGATATTGTTGCTGGTGATTTCTTTTGCTGCTATGAGAATCCCCGAGTTTTTACTAGTTCATTTAAAATTTCTGTAAGACTAACTTTTTTATTTGTATTCATTCTACATTTTAAACTTTCGGTAAGTAGCATCTGTATTAATACTCTGAGATTATTTTATGGGTTACTTTTCTAATTATTGTTTAATTCTTATTTCTAAAGTACTACTGTATATTTTGTGTGTTTTTAAATGTTCGAATATGAAAGATACTAATTTCTAAACTATATCTTAGTGTAGAGTATCTTAGTGAGGTTGAAGCCCAAACACAAAAATAATCTATGATGTTTAGTCACCATCCCTATTTGAAATTCTCCCTACCTCCGCCCTTAGATTGATATAGTACGCGTAGAGCGATTACCAATACCCCGTTATATTTGTATATATATAGAAAATGATATATATGATAGAGCGTAGTAATAAAACATACAATGACACAATGAAATGTACTGCGCCGATGAGTCAACTTGGCTCTAATGGCTTTTATGATTTATAAACGAAACGAACACAATGTTATATTGGGGCTTCATTGAAAACAAAGTAGTATCCCATTTTATTGCCTTTGTCGACAAAAGAAGAATCTATTGATTATTTTTTCTGTTTGGTTGAAAAGTTTTTTATCAACAAAATCAGTAATGTTTATCTAAAAATTGTATTCTAGACATTTGATTTGATTCTAAAAAACAATATAATGAAATTAAAGCTTTGGGATAAGAATCAATTGTTTTAAATATCAAAAGATCTACATATATCCAGATGAATTGAGGATTACATTACGTCATAATTTTCTAATATAACTCTTTACATTAGCCACTTGAAAGCTAAACCTCACAATTATAAGGTCCTTTCCTTGAATGATTCAACGATGATGTCTCTAAATAACAATATTGCCATTATTAGTCCAATTATTTGCAGAACTTTATAATTTTAAAAACAATCAGATGGAGACAAATACAAATACAAAACAATAAAAAATAAATAAATTATTAAAGTAGAGGTACAAAGATTTCTAGCTAAAGCAGATTATGAGGAAGTTTTAATGATGAAATCGATCCATAAATCTGATTGAAACTTCTTATAAAAACAACAACTGATTGTCGAGAAAATTATGGAAAATAAGTAATTCAAAAGATTGTTATGTATTAATGCTGTCTTAATTGGAGGGTAAAAGAATATTTTGAATTATGAAAACTCGAATGAAAATTATGTGGCCTTGGAATAAATATTATGAATATAAATTTAAAAATATCATAAATGATTCTTATTTATTTAGTTAGTACAAGTTTTCTAGTGCAAAGTAAGTGTGGTAAAAAAAACGTCTCAAAATCATTCTCCATAAAATTACCCTTTCAATGATATGTCATACTTGTTACTTTCTCTATTTAAATTGTATTGGTTAAAGTGGCAAGGAAATGGGGAATGACATGTGACAAGCAAGGATAGGGTATCAGAATGCTGTCTTTATTCAAAAATTAACATGTCCTAGGGTTTGTCTAAAATGTTGACGCAGTTGCTATTTGCTCTTTTATGTTTTCTTTTGGCTACACTGTATATACGACTACATTAGGGTGCAAAAGAAGTAATATATTATATAACTATTATAATTAACATGTTTATTAATACAAAATTTGTTAGGTAATGATATGCAAGTTACATTTTTTAAATAGTCTAGAAAAAATGATTTTAACTTTAGAGTTAATTAGATAATAAAACCTATACTTACTCAAAGCATTTATTACATAAATATGACAGAAATCTACCCTATCATGTATATTTCTTGTAATATGTCACATATTGGATTTATTATCCCATTTTGGCGCTGATTCTGGTTATTAAATCTTCTAAATTATTAGATACACCATACTTTTACGGTGCCCTTACAACAAAAATTCCAATTGAGCCAAATCTGGCTAGCATAATAGCCATACTAATTCATAACTTCTTCTTGAAACATCATTCTGTTAACGAACCGATAGAAGTTCTGCATAAATGGATTTTAATTTCAATTTAGCTTCTAGAACTTTGAAACAAAAAAAAATTAGTATAATCGAAGAAATCCTTCTTCCTGGTTACTTATAAGAAATTACAACAGCTGTTGAACAATTTTAAACGCTATATTTTCTATTCACCCGGTAGCAGTATTTACGAGTGGATTCCTGTCAGAATCATAAACCCAACCAACTGTTACTGATTCATCAAATCGGTGACATTTTACCCAAGAATAACTTTCAAGATAAAAACACAAAACGCGTATATTTCACCGAGAAAGAGAAATATTAATCACCCACAGCTGGCCGTATAGCATCAGACCTTAAAGCTATCACTATTTGCACTCAACCTTTCATACATAAATCCATCAAAAGATAATTTAAAGCCGTGTCTGGCTGTCCATTACATCAGTCAAGTTTCGGCGGCCATCAGTTTGTCACTAATCCTCCTTCCCGTGTGTCATCCGGCGGAGAGGGTACAACGAACTGATGGCGATGGATGGGACATGGGACAGTGGGACGCGTCATGGACGTTCCTGACACGCTCACGATTTATTTGCAGTATCAAAACAACTAAAAATTTGTAAAATTTTACGGTAATAATTTCTTAATAACTTTGATTTATTGATTTGATCCCAGATTTGAGATGTTTGGGTAGAAAATCACACACAAAGGATGTCTCCATATCAAGTGGCGCCGAACATGTGGCTGATAAATAAAAAGACGTCTGACTACTTTTTAGCGAGATTAAAATCAGGAGAATTTTAGACAAAGTAAATTTGGTAAGACCTTTTAAGTATACATTAACATTTTTATGTCATTCCAATTAAATTTTTGTAATTTGAATTCTTCCCAGCTTTTAAAAACACATAAGTACAGTGCATTTTCATCAATATATTTTAATTTCTTATCTTATGTTTCAATAATTATCCATTTCCCCTGGCTGAGAAAGTAATAAGAATTATGAAATTGATAGATACAATAATAATCTTCCCAAAATGCACTTCTTATTTTGGGAACGAAATCATTGCAGTTAATTGCTGTAAGCTACTCTCTATAAGTTTCTTTTTTGGAATATTGGTTACTGTTTAATCCCAAAAAACGGACAAACATTTTTTACAAATGGTTGCTTGTCAAATAAAGCGCACTTACATTATTATATTTATCTTATTTATCTCATTCATTTTTTTTACATTATTTTCTATTGCTTATTATTTAATTAAGAAAACATCAAAACAGTTGCTGAAGTAATAAAAATAATAATAATTCAGTGTACTCAATCTCTTGACTATCCCTCTACTAATATATTAAAGCTATCTAAACTATACCTGGTCGTTTGTGGAATTGATTTCTCTGTCTCTTAAGAAATAATTTTTAATACATTCCGAAAGTAAATAGAATAATAATTTGATATTTAATTTCGGAATAAATCAAATTTACTATTACGCAGTTTGGCATGCAACCGATATAAATCGCGAATTTATATTTTGGCCTGTGCACTTTAAAATTATTACAAGCATTTCATTTACGCCAATCAATAACACAAAAAAGAAACTGAACTCGACTTCACAGAGAAGTTATTATGAGTAAAGAATTTTGATAAATGCCTACCAGTGACACTGATGCGGGCACCTGCCAGTCGTACGTCACTGGCGCAGTAAATGTCCGTGATCGAATGCAGAACAATTATTTAGTGGAGACACCATTAGCAGACGTTGTGTAACAAGTACTGCTAACAGGACGAATAATTTTAACACTTGTCAAGATCCGGAGACGATTTATTCGTAAACAGTGTTGAACACATCTTTGGTACACCTATATTTAGAACGTTAGCTTTGCGTTCAAATTTACGACCGTTTTTTGTCTATTATAGGATAATAATAATTCAATTGGACTTATGCTAAACTCATTTATACGAGAGAAGTAGTAATGCTTACTTTTTGAAAATATTTACTTTACAGATATTTACCTTCCATTCAATAAAGGGCAATATACAATAATGGTTTTTCTAGAAAAATTTAATACCAATCAAGAGTAAAAGATATTAATAAAACACCAAAGTAAGATTGGCTACTTTTTTCCTGGCCGAAATATTGGGTTGGCAGGTATAAACAAGTAAGCTATGATATATATGTAGATAGATAGATTTGAAAGGAGTTGGGCAACTGTCCTTGTCCACCACGATCTATTGTGAAACTAATATAAGTAATTTACACATCCCCAACTAGCCACTGATAAAAGTGTATTTGTTGTGAAGACATCACGCCATCTCTAAATCGGAGAGAGAGTACCGATTATCTGCCAGCGCCTCATCATCTACTGTACCTATAGTCCAGGGGACAGTGACGATTTTCGGTACTTATTTTCCCAGTCAGCAAACATGGATAGAGAATTATAGGGTTAGCAATTCTAAGTAAAATTAATATATATTTAGAAGTGGGGGGGTTCGATGGGTTGAGGCCGAAAAAGCGTTAGAACATACGAAATGGGGTGGTTTTTATGGAAAATTTTAGTATTAATACTTTACTAATTAAACAGTTAATTATTTATCTTAGCGCGTTTAATTTAAATGTAAATGTATTACCCAATGAAATTAATGCCGCTAATAAAGGTTTTACCTCGTCACTTTAACATTTTTATGCTCCCAGTTGATATGTGTTTCTATCAGGCTTAACACTCTCCATTGGATACTTTTTGAAGTTAAATTTTACCAAATTTAAATATTGGTTTATCTATTACAAATGACTTTCAATAGAAACGTTTGTTACTCTTAGAGTAAGAAATAATAAAATCTGTCGATACTTATTGTATACCAATTTTGTTTTTTGAGATAGGTGGCTCTGATTCCATATAAAATGTTTCCATATTTTTAAAAATACGTAACTGCCCTAATTTCTATTTTTTGACATTCCTGTTATGGTAAAAAATGTGAAATTTATTACTTAGTGGCACCTTTAGGAAAATATAACGGAAGAGTTAATTGGATTTTCTTCTTGTTGAGTTTCAAAAATATTAATTTATCATGATTTAAAAACAAATACATGAAATGGGCAAAATAAGCCTACAAAGGCACTTTGTGCGCAATCTCTCCTGTACCGATGTGACGTAATGCGCGATGGCTTACTTTTGTTAATAGAGACTGGCATTCCATTTTAAATACAGTTCACTGGGAAAAGATTATTTAAATATACACCGACCGGGAAAACAAGTAGAAAAAATTCACTGGCTCCTGAACTAGTGCCGTATCGAAGGAATTGTATGAATGAAACAAATTACGACCCTACTTGTAAATACTACAATGGCTGCGTTCATCCGCGCCACATGCTACCTGATCGATCTGGTAGCGCTCTCGAGTGGCACGTATGAACGGTGTATTTTGACATTTCGCTCAAGGAGCGGTCGCCATTAAAAGTAGCGCATTTTATTTACGTCTGATCGGTGATCACTGATCTGTCTTACGCACTTACGTCCACGGTTTGCTTGGTGACTAGTAGGGTTATATTAGCATATTAGCAATTGAAAAATAAACAAACAAATCTTCAACCAGAGACATTCAACTCAAAAGTAAAACGAATAAACCAAAATCAAATGTCACTTTTAAACATGGTTCATCCGTGCATAAAGATCGATCAGGTAGCGTAAGTGATCGCTACTTTTGTAGCGCTCCTTGAAATGGCGCGGATGAACGCAGCCAATAACAGTCAAGTCTAGTTACACTGTTGTCAGACATAATTTTTTTTGGATTATTTAAAGACTTAGGCTTCGATCACATTATAGGCACGCTTGTGCAAGTAATTTGGTGGCGCTCGCGTGCGCAAGCTAGGGTGAACAGCAATGTACTCACACTAAATGCAAGCAGGTGCAAGTTAGTTATTACTTGGATGAGCAGGAAATCAGGGAAGAGTGGGTTAACGAGAATTTTTGAGACAGAAGGGAAGATGGGGAGTATGCACGAATATTTAACGATTTACTTAGACAGTCTAATAAGTATTTTGAATACTTTAGAATAATGCAATTTGCATTGTTGTCCCAAAGCTTCTTGATATGATCCCTATTTCTGTAAAGTTTTCACGATGCGTCCCAAATCGGTCTTCTTCTTCTCACAGCATCGATAAGAGTGTCCGTATCAATTATATGCTCGTAAACACAAATCAAGAGCTCCACAACACTACACTATCACTGCCTTGATGGTCAGAAATCATCTGAGATCACGCAGCACGCTTGCAATTAAAAAACAAATATTTTTGTTTCGGATCAAGCTTGCACAAGCGTGCACTTGCTTGTTGCGTGCAGTATGAGCGGCGATGGACAAGAACCACTTGTTTTTGTGGCTCTCCTGAGGATTTTGTTTCTATGTACATGCTTGCGCACGCGCGCTCCACCAAATTACTTGCAAAAGCATGCCTCTAATGTGATCGAAGCCTTAACAGTATTGCAAGCAAACGTAATTACATTACTACAGTTAAAAACATCGCAAACTTGTCATCAATGTTTTATCCAAATATTGCATATGTGTCGAGGATCATCCGCGTTGGCTTCAGAAATTTTGTAAATAATCCTATCTGTCTTGGTTATATATCTATGATAATTTACCCCCTCGTCATTTTTCTCAATTATATATAAAAATGGAAATAATTTTAGTAAGAACACGGTGGTAAAGGGTTGACTTGGCAAATGTTGACGATATTAGGGTTGGCGCAATTTTTAGTTTGGATGATTAAGTAAGAGAGTGTCTCGTGTACAATATATTATGTACTATTTTAAAAACTCTAAATAAACATTATTTGCCTGCTTTCAAAATACCGCTCCTCAAAAATCCGAGTACTTCGTTTTATAGCAATAACGAAACACTTTGTACGGTATTCTATAAATGCAGTGTATATTTAATAATAGATTTTCACGACGAAAGCAAAAGAGTCAACTAGAATCCACAAATAAAATTGGTATAAAACGTTTTCCCGGCGCGACACTTAGATTTGAGAGATATAACAGGTAGTAAACGGCTGGCGCTCAATATTTGCCTAAGTGGGTCCCAGAAACCGCGTACAATTCAACCTTTGATGTATTTGCTCGGTCTCGGGTGCGACCTCAGCAAGTTGAAAATCAAACATTTGGAAATATGACGCAAGTCAAGATAGATGGACGGTCTCGTCTCGTGATAACGTATAATTACAATAAATCAAAGGTAAGTGGACAGGTGGACAGCCGGTAGAGGGACAGGATGGTTATTTTATGTGTGTGTAGGGTGTGGGTTGTTGTCGTATGGATCTGTCGACTAAAGGAAGACAAATAATACACGGAGGCCAAACGTAAATTTGAAAAATAATCTTTGTATCGTATTATATCTAGAAAGCTATTTATTTATTTACTGGAAAACCCCAATTTATAAGAAAACAGTATATGTTATAAACACAAACACTAAGTAAAACAAACAGAGAAAAAAATAAGGTGAAAAACAGCTGATTAACGAGGCATAAGAACAATAGCAATACTATAAAATGTCAATAATAAATTAGTAATACTTTTTTGAATAAAGAATATGAAAAACCAAAAAAATCAAAGTCTATATCTATACTGTTAGCACTTCTAACTAATCGTGTTAATGGACTATAAAAGCCGTAATGTGGTCTATGCTATTTATTATAAAAAGTTTCATTAGATCTGGTTCCACTATTAATTTTAAGACCAATTTTTAATAAAATATTCGGATAGTATATTGATTCAGACAAAAGCCAAAATAAGAAGCATATATCTAATGAACTTATCCGGGTCTACAAAGTTGTCATCTCTAATCTGGAACATAAGTCAGCATATTTATAATTAAATAAGGAAAACTTGATAAGAAGAATTGCAGAGATTTGTATCTGTATCGTGTGGATGGTGAATTACCACACGGCCCTTGAGCCTACAGATTTAATGTAGTTGACAGCGTCGCCAAGAGGTGCTTTTCTTATATCGGCAGAGGATTAGCCGATAATTCTAATAAATGAGAACGTAAGGCAATCGGAAAGGATATGTTCGATGGTCTCATCTTCGACAGCCCCATGATATGGAGATGCTTTTGTACACTTGGCAATGACCAGCCAGAATGCCTGTGATCAGGCGCAGATTATGTCTATTCATAGTCAAGTATTTGTCTACTGTAGTGTTGTCAAGATAAATCAGAATTTATCTGGCAACTCTGCAGTTTCTTGTTTCATCCCATCTTTCCTTGAATTTTACAAGGGCATGTTCTTAAATTAGGTCTGTCACTGCCGGTGTTCACAGGCCAATGGAACGGCCAGGTCCAGAAAGTATTTGATTGGCTGCCTTTTTGACTAGTTAATCAGCAAGACAAATACCTTTTAAAGTTGATCCATCTTGAGGTTACTACATTGTTGATGGATACTTCGGCCAAAGCTTCGTAACATTCTAGTAAACCCTCAGTTAATTCTTGGTCTGTCCAGGGTGACTAGTCCAGGGTGAGTAGTACTTGTCTGCTATCTGTATAGATGAGCTAGTTTCTTCCAGTGATATTGTTTTTGGTAACTTCTTTTGCTGCTATAAGAATCCCCGTAAGCTCGGTTTGAACTCCACTGGTACTATTGCTTACATCCAATTTTATATTTAAGTTTAAGGATCTGATTTATATTCCACATCCTGAAACTTTTTATGATTTAGATCCGTCGGTGTAGATATGAATCGTATATACCACTTCCGGCTCTTCTATTTGTTCCGTTCTAACTGAATATGGTTTATTGCAGAGATTCCAAGTGTTAAATATGAATTATATATCAATGAAGTGTGACTATAAGAGATATTTTCAAACAAACTATTTAAGAAATAGACTAAAACATTATCACACATAGTAGTTAACTGTGTGTGAAAGAATTAATATCTAGATTCACAGAATAACTACCTGTTGGTTCAAAATCAAAGGAAACATAATCTTCAAAATTGGAGTACTCATTTTTGGATATATCAAGGTCAAAAGACATAAATACATTGTATAGGTAACTCAAATCCTTTTTTATATAGTCTATAACATTATACATTTTCTATACCTATAGAAAGAAAAATAAATCAAACAAAACAAACATAATTTTACTAGGAATATAAAAAAACTGCAAAATAAACATTGAATCATCTGTTAACATAAATGTGTAATAACTATTATTTTAAGTTTAATATCCCTGTTTTTTTACAGGAAATTGAACAATCCATCAATATATATTTTTATCAATACATATCTGTTTATAAATTATTAATGAAAACTCAGGGAACTAAAAACACACGTCGACGATAAAATAAAAATAAAGGTCGATTGATTGACATCTAACAAGTTTGAGAAGAAGACAAGCAACTCCTATACATCCATATCCATCTGCATACCTGTCAGAATCGAGAGGACTTCTACGATCATAGGCGTGCACGTACGAAAAGCGAAGGGGTACCAAACTGCGAATATTAACATTGTACAGTTACAAAAAAAATAAGTTGTATTGTATTGTTTTTATTTAAATAACAGTTATTATTAACAAAATCAACAAATAAAATACAACAAATTGTCATCAAGGAACTAAAGAACTAAATTTGAATGACTAAAGATTAAACTGAATAAATTAAAAATAAATAATATAGGACATCAACCAAAAAAAAGCAACACTTTGGAAACGATATGTGTTGTATGATTCATAATATATTCCAGGCATGATGTTGTCTGAGACTTGGCCTTTTTAATTATAACTTTTTCAATTGTTATTATATTATTATTTAGTTCACTATATTCAGTTTGAAGTGATAAGTAAGAATGTCCACTTCTTGCTAAGCAGTTCCGAAAAGAACGAGTTTCAAGAATGGTCTCCTTTGTAAAGGTACGTTCTCCTAAAAATTCGCTGGTAGTCGCTACTGGGTAGCTGCTACCAAGTCGCCAAGGTACTGCCAATGAAATTTAATCAGACTGTTCTCCTACAAGCTACTAAGTAGCTGCTACCGACGACTGTTCGCTGGTCGTTGGTCGTCAGTCGTTTGTCTGCTTTGAGAGCCGACCAACGTCCCAATTCGTAGCAAATTAGTTGGTTTTTATTCATTTTGTTTATCACATACAGTATATAATTAAACTGATATCGTGAAATACGAAAAAATTATTTAAATTTCGTTTCATTATCTTTAAGATGACTTTTTAATAAAATTAATTGAAATCCTTCTGTTTGTCTATTTTTAAACATAGGCAATTCTTTCTTCCTGCGTTTCTCATTTTCTAGTATTAAGAGTAAAATCAGATTTTCCTCTTGTAATAACATTAAAATAAGTCTCTTTTTATTAATATTAATTTTTCACACTGTAGGATATTCGCAAGCGTCTACAAATACTGACGCATGTAGGAGAACACTACATGCCTTTGCGACTTGGTAGCAACTACTCGGTAGCGGCTACCAACGACCGACGAATTTGTAGGAGAACGTACCTTAAGCAAACTCAAAGCTAGAGTGTTGTATATAATTTTACATTTTTGCTCTTTTCTGTGACACATACCTAGTTCGAAATTGTCTTCTTCATTTGTATTCAATTCCATTAATTAATAGGAATTTCATCTCTCATTCCCCTTAATCGACGCACATGCTTACAACAACAACAGCCAACTACGACGGACAACAGGTAAAAGTCCTTTTGGGCTCGTCAAGTACGAACATGATTGATACGAGGAGGCTGTGAAACAAACGCGATGATTGATTGAATTGTATTTAATTATCAAGTGGGCATAATTGCAGTGCACTCACTGAACACAAAGAGATATCTCATGATGGAAAGGGGCCTCACTTGTCAAGATGAGATCGCCAACAGTGGACACTCGTAATCGTCTAAAAGGACGGATTGAGTTCAGTGCGGGCAAAATGTACATTATAAAAAATTAATCTCCATGATATTTTTAGAATAGAAGTACAAGGATACTAAATCAGGTTGATATATCGGTAAATCGGAATCCTATTTGTTTTGGGTGATTGGTTAGTTTACAGGTACATCGAATGTGTCAGTAACAAATTGATGCTTTTAATTTATTATCTATCTATTATCTATTAAAAGGTGCGGTTTCAATATTACAGTATGGTAAGAAAAAACGTGTATGGAAATATTTAGTATTTTTCAGTGTAGGTATAATATTTTTAATGCGGCAGAAATAATATGATAAATTGATCCGGTAGTCAAGATGGTTGGTAGTAGTTTGAGTTTAAGTATTGTGATGTTTTGAAAGTACAGTTAAATGGTGAACATTAAGCAGATTAATTATGGCATCAATCATTTGGTTATAATCTAGGATGTTAATTAGTATTTATGGTGGTAGGTACGAATTTGGCGGAAAATAGTTTTATCGTTTGTGATCCAAAATTAGTAAAATTTTGCCACCTGAATTAACAATAAATCTTTTTTTTTGTATTTTAAAATACGTACTTTCAAATATTACTGAATATATTTCTCAATATATTTTTTTAAAAAGATGATAATGTAGCAATATGATAAAATGTGGGGCTTTTGAGATATAAGCTATTTTATAAGACACTGAGAACAGTCAGCTATTAAAGTCTCTACCTTTTTTATAAGGTAAAAAAGTTCTTGCCGTCTTACTGAAATAAACAATGTTTTTTAAAGATAAACTAATGTTTAGTCAACACAATCTTTTTCACTAATTGTGCATAATTTGAGTTTACCAACTGTTCTCTAAACTTTTCAATATTAATGTGTTTTTCTTTTTTTCTAGGTAAGTATTCAAGCTTTATGGTCTACACAAATTCCGGTAAATATATAATAGTTTCTATTAATTTTGGCTTCAATGGTAAGAAAATTAAAAATAATACTTTCTTCTAAAAATTAGCAAACTAACAGACACTTTTTCTGTCAAAACCAGAGATAACAGAGATACAATATTCACGTATGCCAAGATTGAGTCGACAATCATAACACTCTAGTTGTTGGGACGGGGTGAGGCGACGAAAGGTGAGAAGTAAGAGAAGGGACAAAGGGAAGAATTTTACGCAGATACAACTTATTTTTATCAATGAATAAATGTATAAGACGCTGTGCACTTATAATAAACAACGTAAATATCCATGCCGGTGTAAGCCCTGTTGCCACTTCCAACCTAACATCACTAGGTTTTGAAATTTATTAAAAATTATTACATATAATTTAGTGAAATAGGCATATGACAACAGCGGATATTATACCCGCCTGTGTCCCTTACAATATGTTTTATTTAGGACCGCGCGATATTTGTTAATAGTTACATCTCCTCGTTATCTCTGGTCAAAACCGTAACTTAACTTTACTTCTTTCATATTTTTATTGTTACAATTTTTTTTGCCACTTAATTAACTTTCAAATATTTCAATTCATACAATTATAAAATGCATCATATTGTCCACTTAGAAATATGTATTTTGTTTTGACAAAAGCGAATTTAAATTATATAGTCTGAATTTAATTTCACTATTTTCTAATAAGTGTTTTACATTCTAGAAAAAAGATTCTTCATTCAAATAAATAACTTTTTCTAAAAAACTCAAAAATAAAATAAAAATTAAAAATTACAAGGATTTAAGTCTGGCGACCTCAGTAGCCAGCAACTCAGCCATTTCGACCGATCCGCACATTGGGAAAAGTAATGTTTAAAAACTCCCGAACTTCCTGACTAATGACAGGCCCGAATTCGTGTTTAATTGTGTAACATTATGACGAGGTCATTAAACCTAAATCGTTGGGATTATATTGTTTTTAATTATTTTTTAATTTTTTTTAAATAGTTTTTGATAAAGTTGTTTATTTTAATGACTTTTCTACTTCTCTAAAAAATATCAATTTTGCAAACACTATATTAGTCATATTTGGAAAAATTTCATCAAGATTCATAAAAAACCATGTATTTAACTTTGAGCTGGCATATATTTCTAACCCAGATCATTCAAATTCTATTCATCTTTAAGTAAGAAGATCAATTCCTTGGTAGGTACCTGAAAGCTCATCTTAAAGGCGAATATTATTTTAACTACTTATTAACGATCTACTTCTAGTGAATCTTCTAACCGAATCCATAACGTCTAAGACTATTATTATTATCAACACAGTTTATTCTTTAAACTCTGCTATTAGGAGATATTTTATTACATTGTACTCTGAAAAATCTTTAATCTCAGCAAATAAACAGACATACAATAAAATACAAAATAAAGATCGCAATGTTTGAATTTAACTGTTAGTTTCAGTCTATTAGGATCATCCTCAGAATTGTCAAAACAAGCAAGGGACCATGTGATACCATCTATTATATTTGCAATCATTTTAAAATTGGTATCGTTATTATCTTTGTCTTGTATTGTCTAATTTAATCCTTCATATTCCCCTTTCTTTTACCCGTCTCTTTGATTCTTAGTCGATACTATGCTGTCTTCTGATGTAACCTTCTAGGACATTGTGCCATACTTTTAGGCTGAAACTAGTAGCTGCACAAAAAATGTGATCTACGACTTTTTATTTCATTGTATGTTATTGCAACTATGTTATTTGAGAATGAATGTAACTTTAAAATGTAGGAATACGCAAAAGTACACATTGATAATAAATTGGGTTTCTGTAAATTACCGTCCAGTTCAAATTAATTTTGGGGGAGTTTGAAATAAAAGCATTAAATATTAAATCTATATTATTAATATGTTTATTATACCTAACCATATTATTATTAGAAATGCATTTTAAATGAACATTGCGTAATATGTTTACACACACGTCTACATACTAAAGTATCTTGTTCTAAATTATTCAACTCTTCACTTCCTCATTAATTCTTTTTCGATTCTCTATCATTTGCATTTGCACACAGTGCGCACGGACTTCAAAACGAAAACAAAAAGACGGCAAAGCAGACATGAAGTGCAATTTGCAGTTTTTAATTCCGTATTGTAAGGAAACGAGAAACATCGGTATTCCTAAGATAAACTAATGT
Organism: Psylliodes chrysocephalus; assembly: GCA_927349885.1. Classification (NCBI taxonomy): domain Eukaryota; kingdom Metazoa; phylum Arthropoda; class Insecta; order Coleoptera; family Chrysomelidae; genus Psylliodes; species Psylliodes chrysocephalus. The sequence continues at coordinate 41,244,599 of OV651822.1, forward strand.
ACATTCCTATTCTTTTCGATAAGATATCTATCACGTTTTACTACAATTGCTGCGGCAATAATACAGTCAGAATTTTATAAAGAACGCATTCCGCGTTTTTTTTTTTGTTCGATAGGTAGGTACGATTTGTGTAAATTGCTTTTCATTATTATTCTAAGCCACGTTATTATTGTTTAGGCAATCAAAATGGTTTTAGAGAGGGGAGGCCAACAGAAGATGCTCAATTGATAAAAAATATATACGAAAATATTGAGTAAAAAGGGCATGGCTATGCATCTTCATCGACATTACAAAAGCATGTGACACGGTTAGCCTATTTAAAACTAATTGATACAGTTACACAATATTGGTTCCAGAGATCAATCTGTTGTAATTGATGATGTGGTTAGGAAACAAAAATGTTACATATGGTATCCCACAAGGAACTAAACTAGGGCTTATATTTTTTTAAATATAACTAAATAATTTATTTACTGGCAAAACAAGTGGGAAAATAATTAATTTTGCTGCCAACACCGCAATTATTTTTAAGAGCTCAGACTAGGATACATTAAAATTATTGGTTAAGAATGACTTACCATATATGTTTCATTCGTTAGAAAACCCTAAAATATTCTTCAGAATCCATTCCTGCGATATCTGACTCTACTTTCAGCCTACCATATGCACTCTAGATAAACACGAACTTTTAACAGACTAACTTGGGGTTATTTTAATAATACCGAACTCTTGACCCGCTACTCTTTAAATTTTGTTCATTTTTTTTTTAAGAAACCATTTGGGAAGGCGTAAGGTGACCGAATTGCATCTCTTTATGTCTGAATTATATAAAGCACATTTGGGACCGAGCGACCGAGGCAAGAGACCGCGACAGCACTTTTAACACTGGCTTCATAGGAGTGTTTTCTGTCCTTGAAGCGTAACGTAAGTGCATAGATCGTCTGCCGGAGTCGCTTACATGGGTCGTGCTCCCAAATTGTACCTTAACGCGATATAAATTAGGTTTATCAAGTCTGAGCCTATTCATTAGGACCATGTAGTGTTGTCTTAATTTTAACTGGTCTATAGTAAGCTCCAAATTTCTTGCACCTATGGCAAATATTCGTGGGGGTTGGGTATTGCTATTTTATTTCTCGTAATATCAATTATTATTTTAGAATTGGTTTTATTTTCCTTGCTCAATACGAATCTAGATTATTACCCCTAATTAGAGCTGGAGAACTTTCGACAGCACTATCGATACTATCGAAATTCTATCGATAGTCGTAGTGAATAATCGATAATTTACTGTCTAATACTGACAGTTGATGTCTAATAATGACAGTTGACATTCGTAGTTTGACTTCTTTCAATGTATATCCTAGGTCAAATAAAAAAACTAAAACGAAAAAAAAAAAGATTAAAAAATGTATTTGTGTTAAGGGATGTCATTTTCGTGAATGGTGAATATTTTCTGTTTTGATTGATATTGTTTAAAAAAATTAATTAATTCGTTTGAACCGAAAATTATACGGAACTGTAATAAGATTGTAACTGATAATATGAAGACATTTCTCATTCGCACAATTCGCAGTAAACCGAAAACAAGCAAAAGAAAGTTGTGATTCTCTCTTGTTTTTGGAATCCTCTATATTAATATCCATTTCCATTGTGTAGGTACCAGGTACCAGTGATGATGAAACTGATGGAAGGCCTATTGATAATCCTAGTAAGGATGATAAAGATGGTGATAAAAGTTTAGAATCTAATAAAAGGAAAAGACCAAAGCTTTCCAAAGTTTGAAACTTTTTCAAAAAGTCCACTGATAAACAATTCGACAAGTGCTTGAATTGCGACAAAGAATATAAAACGAATGGGAACACAAGCAAATTGAATGACCATCTTAAACGACACCACCCACATTTTATAGCAGAACCTAGAAATATCCAAAGTACTAATAATAGCTACAGTGCTTCAAGCTCAGCAAGATCTAGCAACAGATCAATTAGCCCTTTCTTTTGGCGTGAAGCTCAGTATAATAGCGATTTAAAAAAAAAGAGCTGGATAAGTCGTTGGCCTTAACGATTGCAAAGGATTTTCAACCCTACAATATTGTCAATGATACAGGATTCAGATCATTTATTAATCTTTTAAATGCAATGTATATTATACCCAGCAAGTATACTATTTGAGAGACAATGTATATTGACACGTGAAAACCTGAGGAAAATTTTACAAGGTGTTCAATTTGTTGCAATTACTTCAGATTCATAAACTTCAGTCGCAAGCGAATCGTTTTCGACTGTAACTTGTTAACTTGTTGCTGCAGCGTTAAGTGATGTATTTAATGAAAGAAATATTGAAATGAAAATCACAGGTATAGTAACATATAATGCCTCAAATACGGTAAAAACTTTACTATGCACACACCATTAATTTGGATGTCAATGACAGTTTGTCATTGGATCCAGTGAAAACCATTTGAAATAGGTGTAAGTAATGATGCCACCGATATTTTCAAAAAGGAACAGAACACTGATACTCCGTTGATACTGATTCAAGAAGTGGTAACAAAATGGAATAGTGTTTATGAAAAAAATGATAAAGAGAATTTTAAAAACTAGTGAAGCTCTTAATACATCACTATTAAAAATAAAAAAAGCTCCACCCCTTTAAGCATAGAAGAAATAGCTGTTTTAACAGATATGGAAAAATTACCTGTCCCATTTGATGAAGCAACTGTAAAGGTAACAGGCTCAAGCTATATCGTAAATTATTCCCTTAAGCTTTGGCATATATAGTGTGTCAAAAATTATTAAATTCAGTAGGAGTTAGACTCTTTCCTTATGAAAAGAGGACTGTGGCTCAAATGGGTACATTAGTTCATTCAAGATTTAAACAGGAGGGTTTTCAAAGTATGGATAATGCAGCGGGGCAATTTTTGGAGCAAGAAATGGTAAGCATTTTAAATAAAGAAGAAAATGAAGAAACAAACGAAGATCATGATAAAAAAAATAGTTCGATGAGCAGTTTAAATAAAGGTAGTAATGGCGGTGATAGTAACAAATCATCATTATTTTTTTTATGAATGAAAGAGCAAGTCAGAAACAAAGGTCAAAGAAAGTAGATGCCATAATAATAAAGAGGCAATACCTAGAGAGATAAAATACAAATCAAGGAAGTGACCCTCTACTCTTTTGGAAGGTGTTTAAAGCTAAAAGTATTATTATGTTCATAATCTGTATAGTTTTGTATTTTTTTCAGGTAAATGGAACTCAGTTTCATCCCCTACAAAAATGCGCGAAAAAATATTTATGTGTGCCCGCTACTTCAGTAGAATGTGAGCGGGTCTTCAGTGCTACAGGACAGATAGCTACTGAGAGACGATCAAGGCTTAAGCCAAAAAGTATTGACATTTTAACGTTTTTAAATAAAAATTATTGGTTAGTTAATAAAGGGATATTAACAGATACTATCGATAGTATCGATAGTGAAATCCTTGACTATAGATAACTATCGATAGTGCCAACTATCTATAGTTCTCCATCTTTACCCATACTGTATTAAGGGACTTGCTAAATCTGTGATAAGTACCTTGCTGCCCTGTTTGTAGTGTGGGAGTAATCTGTGGTATAGTATTGCCGCCCTATATATTTTAACAAGTACCTACATTTTATTCTAACTCATTATTTTTGATTTTATTAATATAGTTTAACCTACATAGCATCTTTAAATGTACTCACGTGTAAAATCTTGCAGATAGAAACGTCTTTATAATGTTTTGTTAATCTTGTTAAATGACATTCTTTACATAATATAGGATTTATAAATTTTATTTAATATTACAGTGTACAAATAAATTTACTATCTGTAACGGAAAACTACCTAATTTACACCATATTTTACAGTTGAAGTAATAAATCAGATAGATCTTGTTATTACATAATTTATTTTTTTTTTAATTTTTCACTAATGAGAAGGAACTCGTTTACACCAGTTGCATAAATCAGGTAAATGAGTGCAATAATTTATTTATTGGTTAATCGGTGTAAGTCCAATTAATGAGATAGGTAACGAATCAGAAATTTTATCCAGTTTTAATTCTCACAAGAAGCATCGTCGCGGTACCTAATTACTTGCATTTGACGACGTGCATCAACAATTAATAAGTAGTTTATTTTTGTAGTGCAGGAAACATTAATTAAGAAAGGAAACGCCGAATAATATCCTGTATTTTGCCAAACAACCATTCTCCATATGCCAGAATACTTTGTTTTTAATCTTAAAGTGATAATCAACACTGTTTTAAATTAACGAGGTCTAAATCCACTGCCGTGCAAGCTCTTGAAATCAAATTTCTGAGATTGTTGATGGAAGTGAGTATCCTGCTGCCATTTTGCAATTTAAACAGGAATTTTGCCTGTGTCAATGATACAAAATTATTGAATATCCAAAGTCGTTAGATGTCTAACTGGAGTGCCTAATATTTGTCATTATCCAATTGTAAGTAATTATTAATTATCCGTATCCACACAGCATTTTTTTTAAATAGTAATCTACGTATAATTGTTTAAAGATAAAACCAGAGATAACGAGGAGATGTAACTACTAACAAATATCGTGCGGCCCTGAATAAGACATATTCTAAGGGACACAGACGGGTATAATATCCGCTGTTGTCAAATGTCTATTTCATTATTCTCGTTTTGTTTACAAAATTATTTACATTTATTTAAAAAGCTAAAATAAGTCAACGTATTTTATTGCAACTGAACCTAAAAAATTTTGAATATTAGTTATATTAAGTTTAACTAAATTAGATGTAATTTCACTAAATTAGATGTAATAATTTTCAATAAATTCCAAAACCTAGTGATGTTAGATTGGAAGTGGCAACAGAGTTTACACCGGCGGTGTGGAAATTTACGTTGTGTATTATAAGCGCGCAGCGGCTACTTCTCACCTTTCATCGCCTCGCCCTGCGTCTAGAAATAGAATGTATCGAATGTCGAATTAATGTTGGCATCGTAAATATTATATTTTATCAATGACTGCTTATATCTCTGTTATCTCTGGATAAAACTAATCAACAAGAAAAGGTCATTCTTTACTTCAATTTCTTATCGTTGTATGAAACCAAAAATACATAAAACAGTAGCAAAATAATAAAGATCAAATCACAAACTGAGACTGGCATATTAGGTGTTTTGCTATTACTTTTGTTATTTTCAAATTTTATTATACATTAAACAAAATAAGTCAGATCAAACCACATAATTCTAAAACAAAAAGAAACAAGGTATAACTTTTGTATCTTTAGCTTTAGTCTTTACTTACACTATAAAAAAAACTACAACTGAACGATATAACAACATAAAAATAACGTAAATACGGAAATCAGAAAACATTATATTATTTTATTAATTTTAAAAAAATTCATAAAATAGTATATTAAAGTATAAGTGGATATAACGGTCTCTAAAACACGCGCGATTTTTCGAGCACGACGGCGCAGCCGGAGTGCTCGAAATAGAGCAAGTGTTTTAAAGACCAATTATCCACGAATACTTTACGCTATTTTTTTTTATTGGTATACTTTAAAATCCTAAATATTGGTATTATTTCTACAAAAAAATGGAAATAAAAACTAATAACTGAAAATGGTTGAATTTGTGATGTAACATCAGTATACCTCGTTGTCATGAAAATGAAACAAACAAAAATTTACTTTTAATCTGTCACCTAAGATTAGTTGTCACAACAGTTGTTATTGTTTAAAATGAGTTCAATCATGTCCCCAGCAAATTGCACGTTATCTTAAATTGGACGATCCTGAGAAATATACTGGACATGCATTTCGACGTACGTCCGCTACCATTATGGCGAATAATGGCATGACAATAGATCAAATCCAACGACAAGTAGGATGGAAATCGGCAGCTGTGGCGACTGGTTACGTTGAAGAGAGCATTAGCAATAAGAAGAATATTTTAAATATTATTGGAAGTGCTATTAATGGAAGTACAACTTCATTGACTTCCATGAATGTTAGCAATCTTAATTTGAACAGTATTTCCTGTGATTTAAAAAACCGAAGTTTTAATATTTCAAACAATTAAGAATGTGAAAAAAATATTTGAATAAATTTTTTGAAAAATATCTCAGAAATATTTTATTTGACATTACAAGGCACTCTTGTCAAATCAATATTTTAAAAGTTGGCATTTAGACATCACGTTTCTCGGGTTGTTGATGTCGTTTTAAACACGCTGAGGCGTACTTTAAATAAGTAAAATAGGGTACCAATAAAAAGAATACAATAATTTTGCTTAAAAAATAAAAAAAAAATAGTAAAAGTGTCAAATTTTAATAGTGCAAATAAAGGTGTGTCAGAATTTGACAAAGGAGAGAGAAGGATCACGTATTAACGTGTAACTAATGCATTTATGCTATAATCTGATCGAAAGAACTGATGAAGAGGTGAACAGGTTTACGGAACATGTTCTCGGGTAAGAACCGAACTGTTTTGACTTGTTTAGCAATGTTACTTGTTCTATAACAACTCAACTTTGGTGGTGGTCGGCTGAGTTTGATAAACTATATTTTTAACATGTCCCCACAAGCAAAAATCTAGAGTGGTTTGTCGAATGATCTAGAGGGCCAATTAGTGGAGCCTCTTCTTCCTATCCATTTTTGGGATACGTTTGGTTTAAATATGTCCTGACATTACGCAAAAAATGAGCGGGTACACCATCTAGCTACATCCACATTTTGCATCTAGTATCAAAAGGAATATCCTCTAGAACAGGCCTGCACAACTCAGATTTTCAAAGGGCCACTTTGAGAAACCGTAAGTGTACGAGGGCCAAGAGAGACCTAGGCAAAAAAGAGGCCCTCACGTTATAATTCTGCCGAGCTTTTCTAAAAAAAAGGTCGTCAGCCTTAATGTAAGTTTGTTACTGAAAAATGTATAGTTTGACGTAGGCGGGCCAAACTGGTCAACGACCAACACGATAACGGCGAGCCGCATGCGGCCCGCGGGCCGTATGTTGCGCAGGCCTGCTCTAGAAAATTCCAGAAATCTTCCTTAAAAAATTTGACAATTTTTTTTCCATTTAAATGGATATTAAAAAAGTAGGACCTCATTCCACCAACGTTTAATGACCATCAGTTTAGTCGATCTAGTTTCGGTGCTGTATTAATTAAAATTATGTCTAATCACAAATATGTTATCATGGAAAGTAGATTTATTAGTAAATACTATTTGATCGAAAAATTGTTCATATTCTTCTGTTTTTTCCAAAAACCATAAATAAAATTTTAACCTGCGTTCAAAATCTGTCTCATACAAATTTTGGTCCGTCTGAATTTTAAAAGGACGATAAAAAAGATTTTTAGGATTTTTCTGTCACTTGTTTGGCTTAAATCTAAATGTTCTGTCACAGTAAACTCTGTAAATATTTACATTCGATACTGATAAATTTTGTTTGTCTTTTTTTATTATATTAATATAAACAATTTTATTATATTATTCATATTTGCGTTATCATCGTTTAGGTAAATTGATTTCCTCTAGGCCATAAAGGTTAAAAACTAAACTAGTTCTCTTTGATTTTTGTTTAATTTTAATTAGTTAATCGAAATGTACAAATTTTAATAGAAATAATTAATGATAAGTTGCTTAAATGCGTCACAATATTTCGATTAAAATCGTCTTGCTGGATAAAAAGTAATTTTCTTTTTCATAATCGTAATATAAATAATTCTTCTACTTTTTATTAGAATAAATATTGTTTGAAATTTGTATTTTTGTAAAATTAACCGTAGCCATTCATAATTATTGAACAATAATTGAAATAGCTCTATCCGAGAAGGATTTGAACCGTCTATATCAACTCAGGATATTAATTGTCGGAGTCCAAGTTGTCAATTTGCATAATAGATTCGAATCTCGGTGACAGAATAGTATCAATTTTCGAAACTTTAAATTTATAACAATTTTTATAAAATCCACAAATTCCATTTAAATATATCATAAATTCTTTATTATCCGTTCATTATTATTTGTAGAATAAATAACTAGACCGAGATATTTGATATGGTATGAACTCATTCCATATCTCTCGAAGTTTTTCTCCTTTTTCTCCCTCTCCGATTCTGGTATATGGCGTTCCGTGGAAATGCAGGCAGTAGCCGCAAGATACGACTAGTCAACTCGAATGCCTTATAGGAGAAATATGTGTTCAAATGAAAGACAATAGCGTATAAATTCTCGTGTGCCATTACGGGACGGACATGCCGTATTGTTCCCGAGTTTAGAAGTTCGAAAGATGCACAGATCTCATGCCCCTGAACATTACCAGTTTTATTTATATGCATTCATTCAAGTGCGCACTGGATTGGATGCTGCTGTTCCTGCCGCGATACTTCAAAATGCCATGTATCGAATTAACATATAATATACTTGATTTATCGTTCTGTCGTATTAGACGAAATCAACTACTTCTCATTTTCTAATACCAATGTTAAAAAATATAAAATGTGTAATACAGTATATTTTTTCTACGACACGCTAACGAAAATCTACTCATTTTACAAATTATTTTAGGTTATTAAGATAAAATAACTAATGTAAAAATAATTTATGACTATTATTAATTTATAGAATAAAATAAAAAGATTTAATTTGTCCATGCAAGATTTGAACCCAGGTCTTTCGAATGAATGGCAAGTGCTTCTTTGATCTCACAACCATCGAGGCTCTTGTCATTTTTGCTTTAATACTCTTAATTAAATTGACTTTATATAGTTTTATTAAAATTAACGAATTATTTATAAATGATAGACGAAATAAAAATAGATATGCTATTATTTATCGTTTCTTCACAAGAATTATTTCTTTTAATGTATATTTAATCTCAGTAACTAAAAAATAAACTATTAGTTTTACATAATTGTCACTTATTACAAATTTTAAAAATAAGAGTAGTCGGTTGACCAAATTATAAACTGTGATTCCATTTGTTTTCGTTTAGTTAAACTCAATAGCATACTTTTAGTTTTGTAGTATGTGCGTAGATAAGCTAATATCCATGTGGGTATAGGAAATAGCTATTTGTGTATTAAGAGCGAAAAGTGATACTTTGCCGCTTGAGACAGAAAGTTGCCCGCGCGACATGTAGCGGAGCGCGGCAATCTTTTGTAAGCGGCAATGAACTTTTTGCTCAAAATGCACATAAGATTTTGTTCTACGATCACATACCTACGTTAGTAGAAGAGATGTAAGGATACGGGAACAATACTTCTAAAAGTCGCTGCTAGATGGCGCCACCTGTCAGTGGTGACCAATTGAAACTTGACTAAGTGGTTTGAAACTCGGCTAAGTGATCCAACATGGCGGCCATCGTTTACGTGAACGATCCTGCGCAGTAGCAATGCCAAAAGAACCTAAGCGCGTATCTCGGCTACTATTGGTCAGATTTAAACGAGGAAAACGATATTATGTAGAGAATGCAGTATAGATTAACGTTGAATAGAAAAATCATGAGCAGTAGCAATGTCAAAAGGACCTAAGCGTGTATCTCGGCTATTATTGGTCAAAGTCAAATGGAAAAAAAACATTATGTAGAGAACGTGGAATAGATTAACGTCGAATAGAATGTTATAGTCAAAAGGATCTAAGCGTGTATCTCTGTTATTATTGGTTGGATTTAAAAAACCTCCCAAAATAATTCTAAAATAACGCGAGATTCACGCTTAGGTCTTTTTGGCATTGCTGCTGCGGGATTTTTCTCTTTAACGGACATCATTCACGTAAACGGTGGCCACCATGTTTGATCGCTTAGCCTAGTCGCAAACCACTCAGCCCAGCTTCAATTGTCCACCACTTACAGGTGGCGCCATCTAGCGGTGACTTTTGGAAGTAGTATTCTACTACACCAGTAAATTCGTGGTCGGCCATGGTGAGTAGTGCTTGTCTGCTAAAATAGTTTCGGAAAATATTGCGACAATGCGGCGAGGTGGGAAACATGGCACGAGATTCGAAAAATAATTGGAAGGATCGCTTGACTTGTCGCAATTTATCCCGAAACTATTCAATCTATGTATTCCTGTAATATTATTTCTGGTAACTTCTTTTGCTGCTATGAGAATCCCCGTGAGCTAGCTTTGAATTGTACTGGCACCATTACTTACTACCAATTTTATGTTTAGGTTTAAGGATCTGGAGTAAATTCCACCTAATAAGTATTGTTTTGTTTTAGAACCGTCGGTGTAGATATGAATCATACCTGCCATTTCTGGCTCTTCTATTTGTTCTATTATAACTTTATATGGCTTATGAAAAATATATATTGGTTAGATGGAGTCCAAGTTAGCTAGAAGCAGTGGAAATGTATCGAGCGCCTCCTGCCAAAAGCGTCGTCTGGCTCACCAGATCCTACATCAGTATAGTTACTCATTAAACATTATTTTGTCGGTTGGTGGTATTGAAGCCATAACTGATATATTTCTCTTATCAATTTATTATTTTTTCGCAACCATAATTTCTTTCGGTCTACTTAAATGTTTATCAATTATTTTTCTGTGGAGGTATCTATGTTACGTAAGTTCAAGAGACATTTATTTGTACATAATTTTAAATTTTTCATCCAATTGGACATGTTCAAAAAATTGGGCAATTTTAGATGAAAAACACAGTTCAAACTAAATTTCAATTTTTTTTTTTTTTTAATTAATAATTTGTCTGGTTTATTAATTTTAATTTTACAGGTAAGTAGTGTCAATTGTCAATACTGTCATTAAAGATATACGTTAATTTCTTTGACATGCAGTGTTGATGTCTTTGTTGACTTGATTCTATATAACAAACAAAACTTCGAAGTTAATTGATTGGCCTATTCCCGGTGACGTATGCATTTAAAATTTAAAATTATAAATGATTATACCTTAATAACTTTTATAACTTTATAGCTTTCGGATGCGCTGGCCGATATTCGTATCAGTTCGCAGTTATTTAATATTAAATACCTAATATCATCGTCTTCTTAACCTTCTATGATAATTTCTAATGCCTCTTCCATATTACGTACTATTATAGACAACACTGCAGTTCAATTTGTTTAAAATGATGTTAGAAATATAATATCAAAACTTTAGATTTGCAATAAGTCTTATTTTAGCATGGAATTGATTTGCCTTTAATTACGTTGTCACTATTAGTGGCTGACGTTGTATAAATTTGCAATATCTCTCTAATGTTTAAAACTGCATATCTTACACTTAAACATGGTAATAGTTTTACGACAGCTATAAAAATGGCTGTAAGGAGAATTTCTTTAAATTAATTTTATATACTGAAGTACTTATCCATTTTATTTACCGAAATATATTAATACTTTATCGCGATCTTTAGTACAAAAATATATTCAGCATTAATTCCATTTATTTTCCACGGTACAAAACAACAAAATCTCTTTGTTTATTGAAAAAACAAGAGCTGAATCGTGACGTCTTTCAGCAACAACAAACTTTTATCCAACGAGTCCAGTATTTTTAGACGAATAATAACCGTCAAATAGTTCAATAGTGTGTCTCCCGTATCAGGCAGGCAACATTAAAGGACTACTCTGGCATTTGGGACAGTAAATTCAGGGAAGCGGGAATTGTAGGGTATGTTTTGTGCCTTAACGTGCTTTGCTGTCGTTGGGAGTTTTATCAGAGTTGTTAGTGAATACGCCTCCGGCAGCGTGGACAAAGCCAAATGGGGTAGTAAATTCGTGACGGCATCGTGTAACAATGTAATGGGACCATTTGGTAGAGCTGGACCCGGGGCATCAGGAGTGTCGGTAATGGGTTTGTGAAACTATCGCGGCGTTTCCAGGGTGCTATACCAGGATGCACGACATCTAATCATTTAGGCGCTTTCGTCCGTATCTAATCTAAAAAAATATGTTTACCATTTCGTTTAATGATAGTACAGTTCATGATCAAAGGTCCTCTAAAGAAGAAAATAATTTATGAAACTTAAAAATTGATATAGTAGAATTAACTTTACGTTTGTTTGTTTAACTAAATTCAGAATAGCCTCAAAGCTTCGGTTTAACTTCTACAATATATTGAAGACCTTCTTCCAACTACTTCTAACCTTCTCTATATTTACAAAGAATACGAAAGTCACAACGTAGTTTGCATGTTCATTATTTATTCGACAGAATCAATTGCAAATTTCTATAACATGAGCCACTAATATTGCCAATGTAATTGGAGGCAAATAAATTCCATGGTAAAATTAAACTTATTGCCAACCTCAAATTTTGCTGTTGTCTTTAATAGTAAATACTATGAAAGAAGCATTAAAAATGGCCATTTTAGGTGATTTAGATGACGTTTATATTTGTGGCGACATCATAGCACCACATAGTCTTAGTTTTGACTTTTACGTCAATTTATTTTAAGGTTTCTTACATATATTATGATCTTGGTCGATAGCTGCGTACACTAGCACCCTACTTATCCGATGGATGGTAACCATGGAAAAAGAAAACAAAAAAGATTGATTGATTACGGATTTCGAAAAAGACAAGACAAGACGTACCTCGACACAACATTTTTCATATAATGTTTTTTTATATTTTAAAATAAAATTATAATTATTTACTGAAATTCTGATTTCCTGCTACCTACAATATTAAATATGAATTATTAGAAAACTTCTAACTGATACGAATGTTGTTGAGCTCACCCGAAAGCTAATCGCCGCTATTTGTTGTCGTTAAACATCCACAGTTAAGGCCATGCACTATCTTTAATAAACTAAGAATGGTATCCAACCTTTCAAATTTGGCCATCTCATCTTTAATAAAGTTATTCCTAGAACTTAAATGATCTGCACATGCGCAGATATCAAATTAAGAGCGACGCTAATAGTACCTGATCTTAAGCGAACTTGCAATATATCTCTAATATCTTCCAGCATGCTTGACATCCGAAGACAGATCATTCATTTCTATCTCAATGATGACTATTTCCTCCCTTACTTATCCATCGAATTGGAAACTATCGATTTAAATGTTAGAATCAAGGTATGGTAGAGTAAATAGGTCATATCAGGTGACTACAGTTAACTCATTTGAAACTGGAAACTTGGATGCCTAAGTACAGTTGGTTGGGCAAAACCTTCCTTGCTAGGATACATGCAAAGGAATGAACGACCTGAGTTTTTTTAGTATACATTACGGCTAGTTTCTACTAAATAACCTAAAACAATTATAAGACTTTTACTTGTAAGAGAGTTAGTTTCCAAAAAACTGCTCTTACCTGTTTGAGCTGCTCAGTTTGTCATTGGTGTATCATGACATTACTCTTCAATAAAAGTTTCGGTTGACATTGTGGGATCTCTAGAGCTCTTTCCTTGGCTTTTCCTTCTACAAATGCATTTTTCGTTACAAAATGCTAAACAGGTGTTTATGACGACGAAAAATATAATATTTATTTGTTCACCTGGAAAACGTTTCACAAATTGTTGAATTCTACTTTGAATTGAATATCACTAGGTTCTATCAGCATTTTCAGTTTTACGAAGAAAAACACGTCTTAAAGACCTGAAATACTGCATTACATTAATTGTTCAAAACGGGGTCTGTTATTTTAAGATACGCTACTAATTCTGTCGGATTTCCTTGGCCATATTGTCTATTTTATCCATAAATTGTTTATTATAGACAAGTTGTTTTATGTGACGTGACAACACCAGAAAGAGAATAATACTTAAAGACCTTGGCACGATAAGGGGATAAGTCGCTATTTTAAAAATAAGACAGGTCTTATGCTAATTTATTATAAGAATAAATGTAGAAACATGTTTATTAGATGCAAGAAATCTTCAGTTTAACGTCAATGTAAAAAAATCAGAACAATGATAGTTCGTTTGATTCAAGTCATTGTGACCGTTTTTGCACCACATTTTTGAAATAGATAACGTACTTACTTATAACTTCGGTGTTTATTAACATATTCGTCTCGTTCTCACACCAACTGATAGATTATGCTTTCTAGATGCTTGTGGAATACAAATCACAATTTAGAAAAAATAGTCACTTATCTCCGTCTTGCACTATGTTCTTTAATTTTTGTTGACTGTATCAGCCTGAACATTAACGGAACATTTATATTATTACTTGCAATGACACGACCATTCGACTGCACGATTACGTATTCTATTCTAACTTGAATAACATCCTGTATAGTCAATAAACATCATCAACAGAAATAATTTAAAAAACTGATATAATATTGGAACAATTGAATAAAATTGTGATAAATTGCGAAATATCAATAATTCAGGTACTTACCTCTAAAGAAAGCCAATGACATATTTGACAGAACTGACACTTCAGTTGTTATAAAAATTACCAGTTCAAGAGGGATCAATTAAAAAAGAGATTGTTAAAAAACTTTTCTATGGAACGGGAAACCAAATATAAAGAATATAGAAATAAATTAAATACATTAATAAAAAAAACTAAAAATGATTACTATCAAACTAAATTAAATGATGCTCACGGTGACTGTAAAAAAACGTGGAAAATAATCAATAATATAAATGGATACAAAAACAGTTCAAACATTTCAAATACTGATATAAATGAAAATGGAAGTTTAGTTAAAAATAATAAAGAAAAGGCAACCTTATTTAATAATTTCTTTATAAACTTGGGTAAAAATATGGCAAATAAAATCAAAAAAATTAAATTACCAAACAATTTCTTAGCTGATAATGCCATAAAAAATTCTCTTTTTTTAGAACCAGTAACGGTTCCAGAAATAATAATATTAATTTCTAACTTAAAAAATAACTGTTCTGCAGGACCTGATAAAATAGAAACTAAACTCATTAAATATATTCTTAAAGATGTAGTGACTCCCTTATCGCATATTATAAACCTTTCTTTGTCTAGTGGAATAATACCTTGTCAATGGAAACATACTATAGTTACTCCTATTTTTAAATCTGGGGATCATAGCAAAATGAATAACTATAGACCAATATCTGTTATAAATAGTTTTGCAAAAATATTTGAACAAGCTGTCAAAAACAGATTAATAAAATTCCTAGACAAAAATAAAGTTCTATCGAAAATACAATTTGGATTCATAAAAAAATCCAGTACTGAAGATGCGACATTAAATCTACTTGAACCGATAATCCGCGCCTTGGATAGATCAAGTAAATGCCTAGCGGTTTTCCTTGATCTGGCAAAAGCCTTCGATACGGTTCCTCACTCTGATCTCTTAATTAGAATGAGTAACTATGGCATTAGAGGTACAGGACTTGATTTACTTAGAAATTATTTAACAGATAGAACCCAAAAAGTAAAAATAGGGGATACATTAAGTGCCGCTTCAATAGTACAAATAGGAATACCACAGGGGACAGTATTGGGTCCAATTCTATTTTTAATTTACGTAAATAGCATCTCCAACATAAATCATTTTAAAGGAAAACTTGTATGTTATGCTGATGACACTGCCCTTGTAGAGACTGGGACATCTTGGGATGAAGTAAAATTAAATACAGAAGCTTGCTTAAAAAAAATAAAAATTTATCTAGATTATAGTTTATTGACTCTAAACATTGAAAAAACAAAATATATTACTTTTTCTCCTACTACAGCTAATCAACCTAAAATAGACGTTAAACTACATGACTCTAAATGCAATCATACTAGATGTAACTGTCCCATCTTGGAAAAAACAGTAGCAATAAAATATTTAGGTGTAATGATTGACCAGCACATAAGATAGAACGAACACGTTACTTACGTTACAAAACGCTTAAGAGTCTTGTTTACCAAATTTTATAACATTAGAGATATTCTTTCAAAAAACAATTTATTTATAATTTATAATTCGTTTTCCGAATCAATTTTAAGGTATTGTATGGGGTGGTACTTTTAAAAGTACGTTACAAAATCTACAAACTACATTAAATACATTAATTAAAATATTATTTAAAAAGGATGGACTATATTCAACTCAACTACTATATCAAGAATTAAACATTTTTACTTTAAGACAATTATATACATATCAGTGTCTTCAAAGGGCATACAGAGATCAGGATAAACTACACAAGGTTTCATCAAAAACCAGAGCAACTACAAATTTAAATTTGAATGTAGACCTATTTCAAAAAACGGTAACACAAAGATCTTTCTTTTATTTTGGCCCCAAATTGTTTAATCTTCTCCCTTTATCAACGAAACAAATAACTAAATTAACTAAATTTAAAACTGAAATCAAGGAATTGATCCAAACTTCCCCAGATATGTTTGAAATATTTTAAATAAAACTGCAAATAACGTACATTATTTCTGGTGTCTTTTCAAGTATTTTTTACAATTTTTTAGCGTTAACTTCTGTTTAACTATACTACAGGAGAAAGTTTTAAACCTATCTCACTTTTTGGACCTGTCTTGCTTTAGTTTCCTATTACTCCTATTACTGAGTCGTTTTTCTTTTTAATTTTTTTTTTGTACTTTTAAAACAATTTATTATTGTATTTTTTTTATGGAAGAGATCACACAAGACAGGCATATATGCCTAGGTACGATCCCCTCCATGGATAAAAAAAAACTTGTAATCTGGTACGTAATATATTTGATTTGATTTGACTTCGGACATTGCTATTGTTGAAGAGACTATATGAACTGCTAGTGTTACATTAACTAGTTCTACAAATTCCTAAATTTGTTATACTTCTATTAAATTATCCACAATATCATTTGTTTCACTTAAAAGTTCTCTGAGGGTTTGGGAGTTGACTAAATAAGCGAAACAAAATAAATGTGATAAACACGTTAAGATTAGCAACGAACCGACCTTCATTGCAGATAATCCAAAACGCCATTCGACAACCGATGGTATCAACAAATTGTTCATGTTAAGGGGCAGTTATACACATACCCGTTCGGTTCCAACAACAGCATCCGTTTCTATAAATTGGCGAAGATCAGATCAACTGGAGTTACCGGAGGCTGTACGCGGTCGGCAGCCATACATACACTTTTCTCTTTGCGACTCTTCTTCGTCTTCTTCGTTTAGGTTCACATTCATTAACGGCCATCAGATAGGGTGGTCGATGGCCAGCCATGTTGAGTAACTTGCTTAAATCGCGTTTTTCTGGATTCTTGGAATTAATTGCGTTACTTGGTTACTGAAAAACGCGCGGTACAGTGTTGGTCTGATAAGTGGCTAACGAATTTTTGTCTTGCAGGAATGTGAAAATAGAAAACAAAAATATTTTGTGCTTAAAATAAGTACTAAATTGAAATAAGAAGTGCGAAATAAAAGTAATAGTTTATGCATTCTATCTCATTTATCTTATACAAGCATTAACGAAAATGCTATAATAATTTGTGCAACAAGAATGAAGAATGTGTATGATAACCATATCGCACGAAAAAGTTACAACACGATGTCGATGTAGTCTTAGTGGGAACAAATAACTTAAGTTGTCCACTAAATAAAATAACAAACCTTTAGAAATTAATAAGGTAAAATTACTATTTTCTTTTTAAAAATAACTATTAAAAAAAAGGACTTGACTTTATGATTTTAACTAAATTATAAAATATAATAATCTAAAAAAATCCTTTACCACGAATTTGATCCTTCCGCATAGGAATTTTTCACCGCGACTTCTGGGACAGTATAATTTTTCTAACATTGATAATTAAATTGATTTTAGATACAAGGCGGCGCAAAATAAAGTCCCCTATTTGTTTTTTATATAAAAGTAAGATTAATTAAAAAACAGTCATATTATAAGTAAAAATATTTATTTAAACTCTAAAATTTTGTTTTGTTACATACTAAAAACAATATCGACCAAATAGCCACCCCCAGAATTAATGCAATAATGAGCTCTTTTTAAAGCATTTTTCGTAACTTTCTCCAACATTTCAGGTGGTATTCTATCAATTTCTTCCCGGATGTTGTCTTTTAATGCTTCTAGTGTTCGAGGATTATTTACAAATACGCTATCTTTTAAATAACCCCATAACCAAAAGTCTGGAACAGTTAAATTGGGAGACCTTAACGTATATGCAATATCGGCGTTTTTCGAGATAAGGCGTCCATGAAAAATTCTGATAATTGACGAATTATTTTGATACAATTTTTTTATGATTTCGGCACGTTCTCGAGGCGTATATCGATTCATAATTAATTTCCCAAGTATCTACTTTGCAACTGACAGAAAAACTCGAACAGATGTCAACTACAAACGAAACCATGACAACATTCCATAGGGTACTTGATTTTGCGCCACCTTGTAATTTCACTGAGCTTAGCAAAACATGCGACAGTATTGCAAGCAGAAATAGCAGCAATACATCACTGCGCAAAAGAGGTATTAAGACAGAAATTAAATGAAAAAACCATTGTCATATATTCAAACAGTCAAGCGACGTTAAAAGTACTCAGTTTCATGCAGGTACACTCAAAGCTTGTGTGGGACTGTTTGAAAGCCATAACAGATCTGGGTAGTCAAAACAGACTAACCTTATCCTGGGTACTAGGCCACAGAGGACATAAGGGAAATAAAGAAAGTGATTAACTAGCCCGAGAAGGATCCTCAAATGCTCTTATTAGCCCAGAACCCTTCTGTAGTGTAACAAAAACAACTATCAGAATATGCACAATGCAATGGATGTTTAATAAATCTCAGGAGTTGTGGAAAAACTCACGAGGACAGAGACAGGCCAAAGAGTTCTGAAAAGGACCATCGCCTAAACTCACCAAGCATCTACTAAGCCTTAACAGGAAAAATTCTAGAGTACTAGTAGGTCTATTAACAGGGCATTGTAGGCTTAACAAACATATGTATAATGTCGGTCTGACAGAAGAGACCTTGTGCCGATTCTGTCAGGAAAAGAAGGAAACGGCAGAACACGTATTGTGCTACTGCGAAGGTCTAGCAAGACTGAGATTCCTTACACTTACCAAGGGCCACTAGCTATACCGGAGAACTACTTCCCAGTCTATGGAGTCTACTACAAAAGACCGAATTAGACAAGGAACTCTAAACAACGATTAAAGGATATCCAAAATAGATCTAGCATCCCTTACAATTGCTCTGCTTTAGTTAGTTTGCAGTATAGCTTTCCAAGTAGCAGATATAATGTGTCGTAAGTTCTGTAGACCTTAAAATGTTAGTTAGCATCATCAGCGTTATCAGAGCAACTAATTCAGAGATTATTTTTGTTATTGGAGCCATATTCTGGTGATTTTTGCAAATGAGCTTTGGAAGTATAACCAGATCTGGTGATTTTTGATAAATGAGGTTGGAACTTATAAGCAGATCTGGTGATTTTTTAAAGTTATTTTGTTTAATTCTGATATTGTTAAAACGAGAATAAAAGATAATATTTACGTTATTTATGATTTTTTAAAGTTAGTTGAAATTGCCTAAATGAATTCTTATTAGAACAAAGTATGAGTAAAGAACAATTATCGAGTGACTAGACAACAAAATTTAAGAAACCAGACATTTTACTGTCATCTATCATATCACTTCATTCTTTAGTCCTAAATAGACATTCTCAACATTACATTATTTGTTTTAAAAAGCTTCCTGTTCCTGAGTATGATTTTAAGGTTTAAGTAAATTGGAGTAGGACATTTGGGCCAGAACTAAATATTAGATAGATAGCGAAAACATTATCTTATAACTTTGTTACTTTAAGCTATAGTCTCGTAATTTTATCAAATCTGCTTCTGATGATTTCTTGTGATTTTGAAAACCATAGTCTGGTGATTTAAATTTCATTTGTCTGTTTATTCCCAAGAAGCAGATTTATTTATTTATTTTTTTCTAACTAAAATGTTTTCATCAAACACTATTCTTCTTACATATTTACAAGACAACAAGCGTTTGTTGCATAATAATTTATGTACGCACGCGATTTACTTATTTAACGCCGACAGAGAGACTACTTCGCCGGCTGGCACGTTCCCTGGCCGTCAAATAACGGTCGGCAGATCAATTCGTATTCAAAAAAGGAAGAAGAAAAAATCCAATAGCAGATTCAATAGCAGCCACCAACTATCCATCAACTTCTGTGTCACGTAAAAGAGTATAGAATCGTTGCAATGATAATTTTGCATTAAAATGCTACGGATGAGACGCAGTAATTGCTGCCGTGGAATCGCGAAGGCGCCGATCACTACGTGAGAGTTCGCTCACTCAAGTTGGCGGCGGATTCGCGCCGCGTTGCCGGATCGTACTAAAGTTCCTGAATGTTAAGGATTTTCTTCGAAATTGAAATTGATATATCTGTCAATCACTAATTTAGTGGGTTGTCTTTGATTAATTATTTTTTCTAAAGTGTGCGTTTAAATTATGTACCTACGGAAAAAAAGATATAATGTACAAAATTTTTGTAGTAATCAGAAATGATATTTTGAAAATATAATATGAGGCAATATTTTTACAGATTGCAGTTTATTCTAAAAATATGTATTCATTTAACTTTCATCATGATGAAAATTTTCTCCTCAGTAAGGTGTTTTTGTCTAAATTTAAACCTAGTACTTATACAGATCAGGCGGGGATCTGGGAAGATTTTTCGGGGGTGGGTAGATAATTTTATTTAAAAAATAACAAAAAATAAGAAATCAAAAACCTCTTATAAAACATAAAAATATATAAAAATCACTCGTTAAAATCACAAATAGGTTTATCTTGATTACTTAATCGTAAAATCACATTTTCCTTGGTATGCGTTAGCAAATCTGTCTAAAAGTTTTTCGACGTCTAAATCAAAATCCCGATGGATATGCAAAAGAGCTAATCCATTTAATCTTTCTTGTACCATTCGTGACCGCAGCCAAGTTTTTAAACGACGCAATGCCGAAAAGCTTCTTTCTGCAGTAGCAACATTTACTGGCATAGTACATAAAACTTTCAATTCATGATTGCATTTAAAATTAAAAGAGCAATAATAGTTGTAATAATCAGAATCTTTATTTCTGTCAAAATTGTTGAACTCTGATTGCCATAATTCAGTTTCTACTTTTAACTTCTATACAGCTGTAACACAGTCAGTATCTTCGAGAAAACATCCCATTGACTTAATGAGAGACTCCACAATAATTTTTAAATCCTGTGATGTCTTGCCAATCAAATTAACGGAAAAATGGTGTTATAATCAAACACATAAAATATCTTTGCTGAATCTATCATTTATGTCTTCGATAATATTATCTAATAATGGAATATATATAGATATTTTAAAATATTCTTCAGGGTTATTATTTTTTATGTTTGCCCTCAAGGTTTGTCTACATATAAGTTTGATATTTCTTTAAAGATTTCTTTGTAGACATTTTCATCGCATCGATGTTTATTTAATAATTTTAAAATGTTTTGAATGAAATTCTCTGCAGTTACTTTATCCATTTTTTTTGTTTGAAGCATTCCGCTTAATGGCAATAATATATCTGAAAGAAAAAATATAGAAAATATGAAGCGTGGTGAAGTTAATGTATTTATAAAAGCTTAAGTTCTATCATTCCATTGTGAAATTAGTTCAAGCGCCTGCAATATATTTTTTAAATTATATTTACTCAGGTTTCTTTTATGGATATTCTTTAATAATTTACTTCTTTTAAAAGAGGCATTAAAATCTCAATAACTTCTTTCATAAATGAAACTATGTTGCGTATATCTTGCATTTTTGAAGATGTAGATAACGATAAATTTAAAGCATGGTTGTAACAGGGACAACGCGTAGCATTAGAAAATACTGACTGAAGTTCCTTTACTGCTCCTTTCTTTTCTGAAACCATAACACTACAACCGTCAGTTCTGATACCAATACAATATTTTTAGACTACAATTTAATAAATTCCTGGATCCCTTCGAGCAGCTCGGGGTGGGGTAATTACCCTATTATCCCCCCCTGATACAGATTATCGGTGGTCGAGCAAAAGACTAGGAATTGGAGCATTTCCGCAGAAAAAGTGCAGTTATATATTAAAGAATACCTAGACGGAAGCGAAATAAATACTAGTAGATTTTGGATATACCAAATTTGCCGCCCCAAAGCAGGCATCGGTGGAAACTTAATTTTAAATTCAAGGAGGCTTTACAAAGTAAAATACAAACAATTTTCATTTCTAGAACATTTCTGCTAAAGTAAACTTACTCCTACTAAAGGTACAGTTACATCTGACATGTATTGCATAATATTTATGTCTGACAGTTGTTTATTCCAGTGTAAACACTCAAAAATATATGTCCGAGAGAAATTTTTGTGTGTTTACACTGGACTGAATAACTGTCAGACATAAATATCATGCAATAAATGTCAGATGTAACTGTACCTTAATACTACTAATTATATATAAATAGATGTAGAGTCAAGCTTCTTCTTAACTCTAGGTTTTAGTAAATTAGTATGTCATTTAATATTCTAGACCTTAAGTAGGTTGAATTTAATATGTTTTTAAAATTCTTTGTCTGGAAAGAAGAGACTGTTACTTAAAATAATATATAAAGTTTTAAAGTCTTTTGATTGTTTTGCTGTGATAATTGTTTGGATGGAAGTACACACAAATAATATTGCTCCAAGAACGCGATATTCTCATTGAAAATGAAGTCACACGTCTCTAATTCCTTCATAAATATGATTATAAGTTATTTTCCGTTTCTTTGGCAAGACTAGAAGCTGCCTTATGATTTAAAAGATCATTGATCACTAAATATTAAAATTGTAAAATTAAGATAATAAGTTAAAATAATTAATAGAAATCACGAATTAATATCAATATTAAAGAATATATTTAAGCTGATCAGGATATACATCTCATGGGCTAAATGGGCTAAAGAAAGCTACGAATGAAAATAAGCAGATGAAGACCATAATAAAGAATAATTAATCACATCATAAAAGAATTGGAAAAAAAAGCAGAAAAGAAAGATGACACCAAATAGGTATACAAGGTGTTCTTAAACATCATGTTATAATTTAAGGAGGTAATTCCTTGGCTCATATTATGACTTAAAGTTCGTATAAACATATGTCCTAAATTGCTTTGTTTCGAAGATACAGGGTGTCCTATTCTCGAATATTTGATGAGGAATATGAAGCGAGCGTTTAACAAAAATTACTTTTTATTGAGATTATCAGCATAAGTTATGTTAGCAAATTTTCAGAAAATTTTAAGTCATAATATTTTTTTGGATCGAAGAACCATTATTAGCGTGCAATCAAATACGAAACAAGTTTAAGAGACAAAAAAGATGTGTTTTTGATTGGCGAATTTGAAAAAGAAAAGAAAAAATATAAAAAAAGTCGGTGGCGTACTATTTTTTTTTTTTTTCAAATATCAATTAAGTTGCCTTTGGAGACGCCACTGGAAATATTTATTTAGATATAACTAGGTCAAAATTAGTCTCTTACAACAACAAATAAATTTGCCAAGTTTCATCAAAATCGGTCGAAGAGTGTTTATGATATGAATGAAAAGTTGATTATTTTTAACAATTTGAACACCCTGTATCTTTGAAACAAAGTAATTTAGGATACAACTTGTAGTCATAAATTGTGCCAATGAAATACCTCCTTCAATTATGACATGATGTTTAGGAACACCCTATATATTGCCTAATATCAGTCCAATCAAACTCCATGAAGTCACTCATAGAATTTAATTTTTTGATAGTAATCTTAAAGTGTAAAAAACTCAGACGTTGACACCATAATGAGGCCCAGAACCATAAAGTAATAAAAAAAAAATTGACTTTAAAATAGTAACTTATTATATTAAAGAAATACAAGTTTTTAGGCATTCCAAAAAAATGGCTTCCTCAGGGTATTGATATATTCTCTTTTTAAAAATTGGTTTTAAAATACATTTTTGCTAAACCGTTTCTGGTTAATGAGCATCCGATTTGAGCAATCTATATAAATAAATATATCATTGGTCCTGTCAAAACCATCCGCAGTCATTTGGTCAGGTCGTTGGAATGCCTTAAGAAGAAGAAATGTGCGAATTTTTAATAGGTCTACTTTAGAAACATTTTATCTATTCTACGTACAGACTAAAGAACGAAAAAGTAGACCATTGCGTTTTACTGAACTGATATAATTAAGTATCCATTCTAGTAAAGATACTATACTCATATAAAACCATTAGTCACAGTTTATATTTAGTGACCGGGCAACTATTGTTTTTTATATTTTTAAAGTGACAATTCCCCCGAAATAATGATAAGCATATTTTTTAGTTACTCAGTTTAAATGTAATTGAATATGAGTGATTCTTGTTGATAATCGATAAATAATAGCATTCCACAAGATATATATTTGTCTCATTAGCGCAGAAACAGAGTACTGAGTTCAGGATCTGGGGTTCAAATCCAGGATGTAAAGTAATTCAAATCTGTTAATTTTATATTTTCCTTAGTTGGTCTTAGAAAAAATATACTGTACAACTCCAATGAATTCTCTGTATCGCACTCTATGTACGACGTCGTACTCAAACTTTGTCTATCATATCCACTCTTGTTGCACAAACTACTATTGTGGATCTCGCCATATTTATTTAGCACATATTCAAAGATTTTCTTGCATTCTTTCAAAATGTACGTTAAATGTCTTTGAGATCCTTGGCGGCAAAAACAACACTGCCTTTATCACGAATCAATTTGTAACATTCAAGATTATAGCACGAACTATCAAATTTCAAATTAACCTTTACCTGTAAACACTTACTTAAACGTTACCGCAACGTAAATTGTCTTCTGAAATCGTGGCGCTATAAATTCATAACTTTCACGTCTTTTACGCGGCGGCCTATGGCAACGTCGCAGCGGTAACTAGTCTTCCGTTAGCGCTAGTAAATGATTGGCATGTGCTGACCTCTGTGCATTTTAATTATCAATTAGCCTTGTCGGATGGAACTTAAGGCTACTCACGTAGAGGAATCCTAGACAGAGGTCCTGGATCAATTAGTGTTGTCCTTTTTAGACGAAAAGGGGTGATTGGATTGCTAATCTTACGCAACGAATGATGACTGTTTGCAAAAGGCGTGCATTGGTCATAAAAGGGTCGGGAATAAATAATATTTTACTTGTTTGTCAAGCAGGTATGTAGTTTAAAGTTGATAGTTAAGTATTAGTTTTAATAATGGCCGGAAAATAATAGCTTCAAATCGTTTAATTTTTAAAATTTCAAGGATGATAGCACCTCTATATATTTTCCGACATTTTTGCTGGACGTAAAAAAGATTGGTACTAAAATAATTAAAGAGACATATTATGTAGGACATATCATTTGCTCTTTGTGGAATACGTACATTGCAAATCTATTAATATACAAAATAATAGATAAAAACCTGTCAAATTAAAATATCTTTCAAAACCAAATTATGTTTATTTAGCCTCAAATAATATTATCGATTTTGCTGAAATGTGTAAAAAAGTAGAACGTAACAGAACCACAATATCTTTCATTCTGGTAATTGATAAGGCAACTAGATGCGAATCTGCACAAGAATCAAGCATCCTTTTATTGATCAAACAAAAATATTCCATAAGCGATTATCGAAGTGCTTTACAAAATCGGTAGTAGCAGATCTAATCAAAGATCATTCCCTTGTGAAATTCATGGAGAGATGGGATGATACAAGAAACTGCAGAGTTGCCAGGGAGCTTTTAAGTTATCCTGACAACACTACAGCAAATAAATACTTGACTATAACTAGATAGAATCTGCGCCTGGTCGCAGGAATTCTGACTGGTCATTGCCAAGTACGAAAGCATCTCCATATCATGGGTCTATCAGAATCTGCACTCTGCAGAGGGTGCAAACAAGAAGATGAGACCATCGAGCATATCCTTTACGATTGCTTGACGCTCTCATTTATTAGAAGATTTGTGTTTGGTGAGTATCGGCTAACACCGGCCGATATAAGAGAAGCACCTCTTGGCAACGTTGTCAACTACATTAAATCTGTAGGCTGGCTCACGAGCTAGAAGGTGCCTATCATCTCAGAAGGACGCACAATGGGCCTAATGAGGCCCAAGTGCCGTGGGGGTAACCCACCCTCCACCCGTTACAGATACAGAGATGGAAGTGCTTTTACTTTAAAAATGATTACAGATTGGGCTACGGAACATGGTATTAACTTGATAACCACTGCGACATACAGTTCAGCAGTTCAGCAGGAAATGGTATAGCGAAAAGGGTTTTACGAGGTTTGAAGAGCTTCATGAATTAGTTTTCCACGAAAGAAGAAAGTAATATTGAAATGCACTGTACAGCATGACAAATATGGTCAAAAGTAAAACAAAAAATTTGGGTAGAAACTAACAAAACTAGAAAAAGAAAGCTTTCTAAACTTGAAAAGGGATATTGGCAGAAAATTGGCATGCAAGGGGTATGTGCAAATTAAGAATGCTGATAAGCAGGAAGGAACTGCTTGGATATAATTTATTGCAACATAAAAAAGACAAATCGTTGGTATACAAGAATACTGACACAACTCAAAAACAGATTTTCGAGGACATCCATTTTAAAGTTTCTAGTTTCCTGTATTTTAAAAATGTTTAAATCACCTTGTATTCAAACAATAACATGTTATATTTGATAACATTAAGAAAAAACCTAAATATATTTATCCCCTTTTTTGAGTTATGTCGATCTTCCAGAAAAGTATATTTGTAACCATATTTTTAATGACCCTTTCATCAATAATGCACTAATTTGACTTGTGTCAGTGTTCAAAATAATGTACTCACTTAGTTTATATTTAATAAAACTAGAATATCTCGATTTATGTTGATATAGCCGAAAATTAACGAACTTGTCTCATTGACTATCTGAGCACAACTGGATTAGTGTCAATCTTCATAATCATAAACTGGCGACTCTGTAGTACGGAACGAGTGACACAACCGTTTTCGAAAGTAGCGATATGTCGTTCTTTCGCATAAAAATATTTTTGAATATATTTTCACAATAATCTAGAAAATGGACATTTTTGAGTTGTGTCACTATTATGCATCAACGAAATATAGGTCGATTGAATTAGCTGCTTTAAAGCAATTTCTTTGTATGTCCATGTTCAGGCTACTAAAATCGATGTTTGTGTGATAGAATGTCTGGTTTCACAATTTGCTGTTATTGTTTTTAGATTCTTAGGTACACGCAATGGTTTATGTTGGCTAGTAAATCAT
Organism: Psylliodes chrysocephalus; assembly: GCA_927349885.1. NCBI lineage: Eukaryota > Metazoa > Arthropoda > Insecta > Coleoptera > Chrysomelidae > Psylliodes > Psylliodes chrysocephalus. The sequence continues at coordinate 41,271,825 of OV651822.1, forward strand.
GACATCATGGAGTTCCAAATGTGAAAGGTGGAGACCATATATCACACAATGATTTATTGTTTTATGATATAAAATATGAAAAAATGTCGTGTACATAACGGTATCAATTTAATTTGTTGATTAATGTTTCTTTTGGACTGATTGATAAAATGAAAATTACTGTTCTGACTTTTGAAATGTTGCACAATAGTGTAGAATAAAATAATCTTTAAAATATGTTTTTCTATTTTTAAGCAGATGTTTTTAAAGAATCGATTTTTCTTAATGCTTTGACTTAGTGCGTTCTTTCTTTTTTTTGTTATGTCGTTTTTTTACAATTTTGACAATATTAAATCTTTTATTTATATATTTTTTTTTTAATTTCGACTGGAATTATTTAATCAATAATTTATTTGGTTTTCATTGTGAATATCAATGGTTTTTCCATAGGTTTTATAAATATAAAGTTACATTAAATTTGTTTAAACGTTTTGACGAAATTATGCGATAAAAATATTATCGGTCATGATTTATTTATTGTCAACATGGAGACCAGCAAGGGACCGTAAGCCACCAACATCTGTAGATCCAAATTCTCGTAATTTCTATAGGTACGCGGGGACTCTTAAAATTATTATTTTATTTTAATAAGAATAGTGTCTGTTGTATACACTACTAGATGGTTCACATGTGAAGTATGTTATAACTACATGGATACATTTATAAGTAGATTTCTAGTCAGCCTTGTATATACAGTGTGTGTGAGGAAAAGTGGTATTAGTGATTAAAAAAAAATATGATAAAAGTTTAGAATCATTCAGACGAAATCCAAAATTTCATTTAAATTAAAAATTCATTATTTTTAAATTATACTTTTTTGTTATTATATTAAATTAAAAGAATAAACTAAAAAATCATTACCAACTTTTGAGAGCATTATTCGAAATTTTTATTCTTTTTTAGATATATTTTTAATACTTTTTGTTTTTGATTAAATTAAAGATTTAGCCTATTCGAACGATTCTAAAAACTATTTTTTTTATAATTTTTATTATAAAAAATCTTTGGTATTGTTGTTTATTTAAAAGCATATGCCTCGAAAGTACAATTTAGTGAGTATAATCGCGTAAAAGAAACTTTTAAAATCGATCATACGTATACTGGAGTGGTGGCCGTATGAAGTGAGACACACTGTACATAAAAAAGTCTAAATTTATTTCCAACCTGTCTTTGTCTCTAAATCGACCATACTTATCAACCCCAACCAGATCACCGTTGTTCACTCCTTTCTTGAGTCTTTGTTACCATAAATTCCTCAAAAGCGGTATAATCTAAACGTTATCTTCATCCAGTATGCTACCGAACCGTCAACATGGAGCACGAAATCCCAATTAATAGAATCAGCCTACTTCGATCTTACATGGCATCGATCTCAACTTTTTCAGAAAAAGAAGGATATTGAGCACGCTCTTATACTACTGGATTCTTTACATCACAAAATTAAATCATATAATTAATAATTTGATTTACTACTTATTTGATTATTTTTCGAATATTTTTTTGATTAAAGCAATATATTTTTTACTACGAAACCATTTTTTTAAAACTGGAATTCTGTACGTATCCCTTGAGGTAACTCGGAACCAGTTTTATAAAAGCATCCAAGAATAAGAATGAAGAAAGCTGATTAGAGCTAATAAATCGATGAAATACCATACAAATAGTGTAGTAAATCTCTAAAATTGCGTGTGTCCTGAGCATGCGCTTTAAGTAAGTCTCAAGTATCTAGCAAATTACAAAGTACCATAAAAATTAAACAAGTATGACCAAAATAAAATATAAAAAAAATCGATATAGAAAAAACTTAAAATCAAGATATTATATGGGACCGATTTTAAGTTTTTCTTAAGTACCTTCAAGATGACCACATTAGTGCAGATGGATACCCTTCTTAAGTTAATTGTTTTATGGATTTATGAATTTAAAAACATAGTAATTCCATTTTCAAACACTTTCATAAAAATATTCAAAAAAAAATATTAGAATACAATAACGTTTTTCTTTAGTTTATTATTTTTTTTAAATACAACAAATATTAAGATGCAAAACCGTGAACAAGAACTTTTTATTATTAAAGATGATTACCTACTTAACTATTTACAATTTTTCTGAACAGTAATCAAAATAGTACAAAATAAATAGCGGAAAGATTAACTGTAGGGGTAAATAAAATGTATTTAAAATAAATAAACAACCCATTTTTTTATTTCTCATATTTTTCCAAAATAAGAAAGTAAAATAGATTGCTTTCTTTGGGGATGATGAAACAGGCGTCGCGACATGGTCGCGACATGCCAGTGGATAAAATTGAACGTTCTATGTTTATATCACTAATTATCCAATTAAATATGTATATTAACAAAAAAATAAAAATAATTTAGTTAATATAAAATTATTTTAATAATTTGTTAATAAAAAATATCTAGGATCTAGGTATAAAAATCAATGTAATAAATTTAATCATTAAATCTATTTTTCTAATAACATGGATTTACATAGATCGAAATAGAAGTTGTGCGTCCGACATATTTGACAGCTTATATGTTAAAAGTAAAAAGTACCTATATTCATATTTACAGGCTTGTGATATAGAGAACTTACTATGAGACTAAATAGTGTGATAGGTGTCATTTTCCTAAGTGGTCGTAGAAAAAAATAATTACTATTTCAAATAGTTTCGTTAAAAAACAAGTAAGGAAAATTGAATGATACGCACCATGTGCTGAATTCGTATTGTTATTTTGTTCGTTATATAGTTGCATGAATAATGAAAAGTGAAAGCTATTAGTAACTGTCGTGTATGTACACCAGCTCCGTTTGCATATATTAGTAGCAGTAAATGTATAATAGACGTAAAACGGTCTTGCAATTATGAACAATGTTTTGATTCTGCATGCTTACGCTATTTCAATATCTATTTTTGAGCACAAAGTCTATTAGCATATACCGTAAGAGATCGAAAACGTATCTAGTAACATTTAGAATAAACCAGTATAACCAACTTTAAGATATTTATCAGTATTGTCAAAAAAACTTATTATACATAGAAATTAAGCGATCTTTACTCTCTTCTTGCAATTTAATTAAAAAATCATATTCTTTATTATTATAAACATTAGTTAACAGACAAATAAATATATGTATAGGTATGGGACATTTTTTAAACTCGCGTTGTTTCTGCTTTTGGCAAAGTTTTATAAAAACAAGTTAGCTATAAATTATGAGATGGTATATTTCTGATGTAGAACCCAAATAATTTAGACCGTTAAATAATATGTTAGCATAACAAAAAAATATTTTTAAAAACATGTTCAAATGTTCTATTGAATTGGACACGTTCAGCCCTTGATTGGAACAGGTTTATCTGAGGACAAGTGCTACACAATCCAATAATACCGTTTTCTGCTTTTTGCTTGAAATACTAGCTAAAAGTATCAACCTTTTATTAGATACAAAATTTGATATTATCTCTCACTATATAAAGTTGTTCACAAACTATGAGAAACTGGTTGTAAAAATTACTTTTTTAGGGTAAATTTGATAAAATATTTAAACGTGACTCATTCAAGGAGCGTCCCATTCAAGGTGACTCTCCGTTATACGATTTTTTACATTTTCTTCACATATTTTTCGCTTCTTCAACGACGATGAATGAAAATAGAAAAAAAAATAGGGTTTCCTATTATATACATATGTTAGCAGGTAAACAAATGATGGGTCGTCTTGAGTGCTCTAGTGAGGTCAGGCTGTTAGTTTATGCTCACGCATTGTTCTATTTGACTTAATTATTGAAAATTATTATTATATACTAACAAAAATACAGCATGTATAGTAGCATACCTATTTTATGATGTTAGATAATTAATTTTCAACACTTGTAAGTAATTATTAATATTTACTTACTAAATGATAAATGTTTACTTACTTAATAATAAATGTTTTATAGTTGTAGAAAATTTATAATTTCATATTATTGTATTTGAAAAAATTACAGGTTTTGTCTCTCGTTTAAAATTTTTGCACAGGTATTGTAACTGGCCTGATAATTTATAAACAAATTGTTAAAGTTTGACATCCATAAGTTGAACAAGGACAAAGCTGTGATAGAGATGTCTCGGAAAAAGCTTGATTTGAAAAAAATTGAGTTTCAATGTATTCTAATTCACCACGAATTAAAAAGTACCGTTTTAAAAAAAATTGCTGGCACTTTGATTGCGATATAAAAAAATTATTGGATTGGTTCTGAATTGGTTAAACAGCCGCTATATTTTCCAGACTTGACACCATCAGAATAATATTTGTTCTTTCAAAAGTAGAATCTTTTTGACAAAGCATGCCATTGAGGAGTTGGTTTGCAGACCAAATCAACATATTTTTTTAGAGCGTTTCAAATTAAATGAACGTTCTGGTTGCTAAATGTGTAAGTAGAAAAATACTTTACTCCCTGGCTAATGGTTGTCTTTTTAAACAACAAAGACTTTTGATTATGTGAACCATCAATTACTCCTAATAAAATAATTTTAAATAGGTATTCGTGATTATGCCTATGATTTGTTTTTCTATCAGATCTCAAATATTTGTTATTAATATTCTTCTTCTTCTAAAGAAATTACTTTTGGCGTCCCGCAGGGTAGTTTACTTGGTCCCATCCTATCAATTCTGTCCATCAATGATCTAGCAAATGTTTTAGGTAATGTTTCAGTAGCATTAATAAATTACGCAGATGATACTAATATTCTAATAGCAGGAAAGGGATACTTCAGACAGATACACCCAATATTTTTGCATCATTAATAGATTTGTTTAAAGAAAATTCGTTAATTCGAAATATGTTGAAGAGAAACAAACGATACTATCCTATTAAAATATGACAATCAAGACATGGAATGTGTCAGTTCTGCTAAGTTTTTGGGAGTAGTTATATATAAATATATTGGATGGTCTGACCATCTAAATGTACTCTGTGGTAAGCTTAGCCTAGCATGTTTTGCATTGAAACAGTAACACTTCAATAGTTTATTCTATTGAAGTGTAATTTTTATTCAATAATGTGGCATCTTATTTTGAAGTATATCACACAGACAAGAGATTGTTATCCTTCAGGAAAGGGCTGCCTGGATTATAACCAATAAAGCGTTAATATCTTCATAAAGATGTCAATTCAAAATTTTTTATATTTTGTGGTATTTGGTAAATATAAAAATATTAAATTAAGGCCAGCAGAGCTTCAATCTGGTAACAGAGCAAAAAATCTGAATCAGCACAGCTCGACGTAATAGTGTAACTGAACCACTGAACACGGCCGTTGTTTTTGGCCGTGATAATTATTGAATCAGCATATCTATTATAATAGATAATCAGGAGTCTGACTAGTAGCGAGTTCAGATGATTTTACACGGGAATAAACTAATTTTCTTAGATCGGTTGCCCAGGTAACTCTAAAATAATTCTCTTTGGCCCAAATTTCTGAACGGCAACGAAAGTAAACGTCAACGAATTTGAAAATTAAAGCTTTTTACAGTTGTTTATTTACATACATTTTATGTTCGATGTTCCTCGCTTCCCGTTGTTACTCGTGTCTCGTGTAGTTTTACTTTTTAGCCCCAAGGCTCCGCGCGGAGCACACTTTGAGTATCACTGCTCTAGATTAATACCTAACATTCTTAACAAACTGTGTGGTACATAACATAACATAACATAACATAGCATAAATAAAATAGCTAACGATTTGATTTTTGCTTGCAGAATGTCAGAATAGAATGTAGAATCTAATATAAAATTATCAGAAGATGCGGTAACGATAATAATGGCCCTATTGCTGAATAGTTCCTACTAGTATTGGTTTTCAATTTATAATGAAAAAATAAGTATCGTGCGTTCGCAACAGGAATCATTTTTTTGACAAATTATGATGTTAATTTTCATAACGCAGATGTTTTGCGTTTTAATAATTATTAGAGTCAAATAAAATGTATTAAAAAATAAAAAAAAATCTTTTTGTATTTTTTCCCTTGGTTATGACTGAAATTTGATTTAAAATATATCACGAAACACCCTGATAACTTTATAGTTTATTTAGTAATATTATAAAATAGATAGATACCTAACAAAGGGCTTCAAAATTGTCTGGCGCCTAGGGCCTTATGTTAGGTAAAACCGGCCCTGATCACCAGCATGATACAATAAATATAGAAATATTTTATTATCCCACACATAATACTATTTTATTTGAAAATGGTGGATTTTATATGTGTTTGAAATATTTTATAATCAACTACCATAAAAATATTTATAATATATACAAGTTTAAAAGTTTAATTAATAAATATACCATACACTTTAGATGACATAAAATCCACCGAGTTTACAGAAAACATGTTATTGTAATTAGTTATATAAATATGTTAAATCCACCTGTATCTACCTAATACAAGTACTGTGGGTTTTACTAGGTTCTCCTGTAGTCACAGCAAAGCGTGTTTGTATCAGTAAAACGTCCAAACTACGCAATATTTTTGTCATTAGATTGATACTATATAAAATATAATTTTTTTTGGACTCGTGTTATACATTTTAATGTATATTACTTAAATGTTTATTGCCACATATACATTGTAATGTCCCTGACACTAATAAAGAATTTGATTATTAGTTAAATACCCAAATACTCTTAATTCTTAATTATCTTTAAGAATCTTTGTATAACTTTCGCTTTCTTCTAAAAAAGTAGATAGAGAAGATTCGGCGTTGTAAAACCATCCATCATTAATCGTTGAATCCACGTAATCGTTTTCAATAGTGCCACATCGATTTGTAACGCATATCGCTTCAGCGAAGTGTTCCTGCACCGCCAGACTCCGATACCTGCAATTGTCAAGCGAGGATCGTGCCACATGTAAGTAAACATATACATACATGCATACACACGACTGGCACGTCACTCCCGACCCCGTCCCATAGCGAGGAGAGCAGATCAGAGCGACGAGCGAGCAAAAGCAACAAACGGGCAAAGAGAAGGCGGAGTATATCCGACCGAATCTAACCAATGAGTCGGCGATGCGACTCAGCATGTAGATACACCGGCTTATACTGAAACTAATTACGCTGATTTATGTTGCTATTGTTCATTGTTGAACCGTGTTTGGACAGCGTATTCACGGCAAATATATACGTGAGCACGCCTCCCGATGGACGATCTTCAGCCTCTCAAGAACTGGCGATGCAACGTTGCCGACGCCGATTCGAACGTTTCATTTTTACCCCACCCCGGGGTGCACGCATTGATAATTTAATTTTATACACTAAGAAACATCTATTTATAAGAAAGTAGAGTATATTCTGTAAAAGATACTTTAAAATTTTTAGCAGCCTGTTATTATTTACGGAATTCTGTAGCTACAAATTTTTATTTTAATGACTTAAAATCAATGTTGATCATCCGATTGCTGCCCACTACTCCAAAAAGCTGTATTGCTGTCTGCCAGCTTAAAAGAGATGACAGTGTTAACAGCGTCAATGAACTTGGGTATAAATGTAAATTCTTACCTTACTCACTCTCTACAGTTATTCTAACTCTTCACTAACTAGAATTAATCAATGTTTGGTGCAATCTAACTAGAGAGACTTCCGCGATTTATCACTATACCTACTACCGCATTTTGATCGGCAGTAATACTTCTACTACAACCCCTTCTGGATTTAAAATTGTTACAACTCCAATTATTGCTACCGTTTTTGTTTTATGTAGTATTTATAACAAACAATTTGTTTCTTTCCCCATGCACTTTAAACAAATTCAATGAAACCATAATAATCATAAGAACATCTATTTATAAGAAAGTGGGGTATATTCCGTAAAATAACCTTTAACATTTACAGACTTTTTAGCAGCCTGTTATTTTTTATGGTATTCTGTAGCTATAAATTTTTAATTTAATGACTTATAATCAATGTTGGTCGTCCGATTGCTGCCCACTACTCCAAAAAGTTGTATTGCTACCTGCCAGATTGAAAGAAATGACAGTGTTAACAGCGTCAAAGAACTTGGGTATAAATGTAAATTCTTACCTTACTCACTCTCTACAGTTATTTTAACTGTTCACTAACTAGAATTTATCCTCGTTTGCTGCAATCTAGCTAGAGTGACTTCCGCGATTTATCACTATACCTACTACCGCATTTTGATCGGCAGTAATACTTCTACTACAACCCCTTCTGGATTTGAAATTGGTACACCTCCGATTATTGTTACCATTTCTGTTTTAAGCAGTATTTATAACAAACAAATTTCTATTGTTCCCCATGCACTTTTAACAAATTCAATGAAACCATAATAAACATAGGAACATCTATTTATCAGAAAGTGGGGTATATTCCGTAAAAGGTCCTTTAAAATTTACACTTTTTAGCAGCCTGTTATTTTTTATGGTATTCTGTAGCTACAAATTTTTAACTTAATGACTTCGAATCAATATTGGTCGTCCGATTGCCGCCCACTACTCCAAAAAGTTGTATTGCTGCCTGCCAGATTGAAAGAGACGACAGTGTTAACAGCATCAAAGAACTTGGGTATAAATGTAAATTCTTACCTTACTCACTCTCTACAGTTATTCTAACTTTTCACTAACTAGAATTAATCCTCGTTTGGTGCTTTCTAGCTAGAGTTACTTCCGCGATTTATTACTACACCTACTACCGCATTTTGATCGGCAGTAATACTTCTACTACAACCCCTTCTGGATTTGAAATTGGTACAACTCCAATTATTGCTACCGTTTTTGTTTTATGTAGTATTTATAACAAACAATTTGTTTCTTTCCCCATGTACTTTTAACAAATTCAATGAAACTATAATAAATATAGAAACGTTTCACTCATTAAAAAGAACATCTCTTACAACTATTAGCGTTAAAAGATAACAATTATGAAATTATGAGTATTTAATACCTACTTATATTCTCAATAACTTTAAGATTAATTGATTGAGTCATGTCGATACGGTGGGTAGTAAAATATATGATATTTTCGAGCAACACTGCTACAATAATTAGGGGGAGACGGTCAGCATTTATACTATTACATGTAAAATATTTTCGCAGGCAGCAATGGGACGGGCGACAATGAAACAACACCGTTTTAACTACGGTAGAAAACAGTTGTTATTAGTATTTTATATCTCGAAATAATATGACTCTATAGTGTATATTTCTAGTGCATAGATCTGAGAAAATCCGCCAGAGGTCATGAGTTTATAGTACAACACTTTATGCTCTCACGGTATAGGGTAATCCCGAGATAGATGTACCAAATATTCTATAGGGTGTCCAAATTTGATATTCCGATTTAAATTGACCGCCATTTTTAGTAATCTTCATTGACAGTATTTCTATGGTGACGTATGTCAAGTAAAAACTTTGTGATTACTTGTTTTTTGCTCAACATGATACAACTGTCTATCGAAAACCACGTTTTTATTGTGAAAACTTATTACCAAAATGAGGAATGTTTTGCTAAAACTGCAAGAAGATGCCTTACGCATTTCGGAAGAAATTTAGCACCATCTGTTAAAGTTATTGAGAGTTTATGATGACATTTCAACAGCAGAATATGGGATAAAGAAAATCCAAGAGAAATCCAGGAATTGTGACTGTGTGGTGTGGTTTTTGGTCTAGTGGCGTTATTAGTCCTTATTTTTTCCAGAATGAAGCTGATGATCCGATAACTGTGAATAAGGCGCGATACAGGACAATGATTACGATATTATTTGTGGAACGAATTAAAAGATATGGATGTCCTCAACATGTGGTTCCAGCAAGACGGCGCCACTTGCCACACATCGGATAAAACACTAAATCTTTTAAGCGAGAGATTTGGCATTAAAATAATTTCTCGAAGAGCTGAGGTTAATTGTCCGCCTAGGTCGTGCGACCCTACACCATTGGATTATTTATTGTAGGGATTTTTGAAGGGAAAAGTTTATGCTAATAACTCTCAAACACCTGAATAGCTTCGAGTTAACATTATTAAAACAAATTAAGAAATTGAACAGAGTGTTTGCGAAAATGTTCTTGAAAATTTTGTAAAAAGAATGTTAGAATGCTCAAGAAGCAGAGGGGTCACATTCCGGATATCATTTTTCATTATTAACCGTAACATTTAAACTTTGAAATAATACAATCATATTAAATTATTTTAAGGACATTTGTGTTTTATTATTAAATTAAAGTCAAATTTGGACACCCTTTATTAACCAAATTGAAAATTGGTGCACTGAGTCCTTAAAAAAAAAAAAGTAGCGTTTCTGATCTTTCCCGGAGCGCCGATTGAAGATGCCTCCATAAAAAAAATTAGAGGATTCTAAAAGCAATTGCAGTAAATTTACTATATTAGGTTATTAATTACTCTTCTTTGCAAGGACTTTTTCGCAAAGTTCCCAGCGATTTTGATAATTTGAGCAGCCTTCATGACTTTATTATTTTTTACAGTACATGCACTGAAACAATATTTTCTTTCGGTTGTCTCATATCTTTATCCATAGTCAGTACATTTCGTTTCATCTACTTCACTAAGGGCATTGTTTTCTTTCGTCGGTGTCAGTATCGGATTCAAATGCTAATGCCAAATGCTATTAAATCGACGGAAACGGTCACAACATTTAAAATACTGCTTAGAGATATGTTGATGACAAAAGCATATTATGCTTTGACGGAATTTTACAATGACTCTTAAATCGTTGTGACTGTTTGAACGTACATGTTTTTGTATTTATATAATTTTATCGATGTTGTGTTACGTATTTGTAATTAACCTCTAATTTTATATTTAACGTTTTTATACAATTTTTAAATTTTTATGCATGTAATTGTTAGTACTACATAATAATTATATTTATAAGTGTTTGTCTATAAGTTCTTGTAGCTTTGACAATAAACATATATTGATTGATTGATTGAACTTTCATTGTATAAGATAATTATGCCCAGTCCAATATGGCTCGATAATCTTGCAACACAGCATGATAAAAATTCGAACTCTAACCTATAAAATGCCCTTAAACACACTACAATACAAAACTAGCGGTAGATTTATCCTTAATGCGTTATGCAAGACAAAACAAAAGGCATTCGATAATTTTTCGAAATTTTTTAAATACATTTTCGTAAATAACTTAATTTAGTAGTAACAAAAATTTATAAAATTAATTGTCTAGTAATTAAAAGAAGAGTGCCATCTTTTCCGGGAACAAAAATATAAATTTAACTACCTTAAAAAAACTACGTACTACGCCATATATTTCAATAAAATATGATAGCTACTGAAAATTCGTAAATTTCTCTGCTTTTTTTTGGAGTCATGCCTTCTTCGGTAACTTTTTCTGTCGATATTGGTAGTTCTGGTGGGGTACATTCGAGTTAACTATAAGACATACTTATAAGTTTAAGTGTCGGCTTCAACCAACTTGTTATATTGTCTAGCAATGGTCTCACAAGTATATCAAATTATGATACAAATTAATATCAATATTCTTTGAAAGGTATATAAAATTATTAATAGTAGATTGTGATTAAAATCGTATAGAGTATCGGCTAACGAATGATTTCCAATACGCTTTGCCAAGTGCATGTGAAAACTACAAAAAGTTAGCATTAACGAATAATATCAGCGTTGCCAGTTTATACAGCTCGGTCAACGTTATCGCGTGGTCGTGCCATATAAACTGGCAACGCTGATATTATTTGTTTCCTGCTAACCCTAATGCTAACCCTCTGCATTTTTTCACATGAACTTGTTTAAAGCGTATTGGAAATCGTTCAGTAGTCGACACTGTTTATATCTAGGGTGAACTCATTCTCCACGGAAAAAAATTTGTAGAACAAATTTCTACAATTATACATTTTTTTCTACAATAAATAGTACATATAGGGACAATTTGTAGTAAAAATTACCAAACATTTGTAGAGAATGTATTGTAGAGTTATTATCTACAATATGTAGTAAACATATCCAATTGCATCATAAGAATTGTTTTACAAATTGTTATAATTTTTACTATTTATTGTATGAATTTATATTAAAAATGTATTGCGTTTCACGAAAATTAATACGAAAATTTGACACAATAAATAGTAAAAATTCATACAAATTGTAGTAATTTTTAATAAAATTTGTAGTAGTATTCCATAATTATTATAATAATAACCTAGAAAAAATATTCCTTAATAAAATATTCAAAATTTATTGTTTTAATATAAAAGATACAAAGTCTGAATTACATTATGTAATAAATAACAGTAATAATAGCTCCCTCAGTATCAGTTGTCTTTTCTGCACCTGAAAAATATGAAATAAAAATTAATACCTATTGAACTGTTCATACCTTTAAAACGGGGATATTTATCACCTTTACACTAATTGAAATATTAAATGACTACGTGAGATAACTGACAAAAACGAGAAAGTAGGTATGTCATAATTAAGACAAAAAAAAACATCATTCAACTTGGCACAACATTTGATTGTTGGGCACAACATTCGATCGTTGGCTACAGCTATATTTTTTAAAATAATCTACTAAGGTTATTTAAATTAGTTATCTAAAGGTAAATTATTGAGAAACAATAATAAATGTACTTACCACTAATAGAAGTTATTATTAAAATTTTCTCAAACGCATCGGTGCTTATAATATAATAATGTGTTATATATGTACCATGCTTTGTTTTGTGAACATGGCGAACGGCTACTGCTGTCTGGCCATTTATGGTCGACGTCAGAAATTCTGTTTTATTCTGTTTTATTCACATGACTTACAGAAATTAGTAGTAGTAATTACGATAACTGTAATAAATTTCTACTTCTACAAACAATAGTAAAATATACTAAACATTGTGGTCTTCTTTCCTATTGTTGTAGCAGTTTATTCGACAATTCAATTGCTACAATAATGAATAGTTTTTAACTATAAATTATAGTAAAATTTTCTACAAAAATTTAGATATTTTTCTACAAGTCTACTACTACAACTTTGTAGTAAAATTTTCTAGTCACATTTTTTTCCGTGTGGCTTCTGTAGCTTCCTCGGTGCTTCGCACCTCGGTAAACTAACTTGACGCTTGGTTGTAATAGAGTACTTCTCCGCTCGATATGAAATATATTATCTACTATTGAAAGGCACTTTTAGTTTTGCCACAACGTAGATATCCAAATTTATTTGACTAACCCGATAATAGACAAATTTGATAAATCTGGATATCCTAACTGAAGACATTGGATTTTAATAGATGTTCAAACGTTCAGCAAACAATTTCCATACGAAAATTAATTATTATATTTAGCACCATGTTTTAGTCTATTTAAATACCTGTATTATTTATTTCTGCTTCAGAAAGCTTAATTTTTAAATGTTTAATCTGATTTAACTTCGGTATACTTTTTCGAACATATTTTTTTTTTAATACTTTCAGTAGCGAAATTAAATAATGGCCTATTTCAAATTTTTTTAATGTTCATCGATGCTTTTCTGAAATTTTTATAGTTTTTATTTAATTGAATATAGTACATTTTAAATAGGCTTATAAATATTTCAACCATACCAAAGTTTGGTCCTATCATTATTTCATAAAAGGTAACAAGTGTTTGTTGTTTCTATTAATCTGACCAGTTTAATTAATATATTAATCAATGTTCAAAAACCAATATGATTACGAAATTCTAATACACCTACTACCGGCAATAAACCATCATTTACAAGCTAAAACGAGACCGTCAAATCAGAATATATAAATAATTTAATGGGATTAAATAAAAATCCTGTTATAATGGGTGATTATTTGCCAGTTAATGGATATTTGACAACTCTTTTGGAAACTATTTTAATAGGTATTGTAAAATTATATTCGCGAAATATTTTCTAAAATGAATCAAAGTGATTCACGATAATTCTGGGTATTTGGCACGATAGAGGAAATTAATCACAAATAATAATAAGAAAATATTATGGGATATTTATTTTACTTTGTAGTTTTCTATTTTTAATAATTAATTATCATTTATCTTCGTATTATTTTATATAAACTTCTCAAAAGCTCATAAACTGATGTAAAGAAATGGCTTCAAAATAAATATATTAATTTTTGTCAAGTAAGTTTATAGAAGAAATTGGTAGTGATCAATTGCTTTTAATTCGAAATTTTGTACTTTATCTTCCATTAAGTCAAATTTTCTAGCTAGAATAACGAAATATGCCTTATATACTAATTTTTTTTAACAATATTAAGCAAGGACAATTGAAAAATAAGCTCTATTTGCTATCAGTTTTTAAGTATAAGCAATTCCATAATTTTTATTTGTTTTGACCAATATTTTTTACCATTCAGATTTTAACCTAAAACAGAACATTTTAACAAAATTATTAACAAATTTTTCTATTCCAATTTCAACAGTTGTTCTTAATTTTTCGGCACTTTCTTAGAAGGAACAATACGGTGAATCTTTGTGAATATAAAATTTATCAGAAGTTGGAGTAATAAAACTGAATTTACATTAAATAAACACGCCTACGGTGTTTGTTAAAGAGGCATTAAAAGAGGGGATATAAAGGAAGTACCGTGTTATAGTTGTTTCCTAAATTTTGGAACATTAGTGGTTAAATCATACCAAAGTTATGAGCAAGTGGTGCAAGTGAACTGTAAACTTTATTGTTATACCTACATAAATAAGACATTATTAGAATAAGGTAATTATAGATATACTAAATTTTTTGTTGTTAAGAAAATTACAAAAATGTCAGCAATATCTAATTTTTATGAATTTTTATTTAAAAATACTAAATCATTGATATATTATCAAGAATGAAAATGAAAAATAAAGTTCTTCGAAAGATAATATTATGGGTAATTTAAACATTAGTAAAAGTTTTTCCAAGAATATAATTATTTAATAGGCGATTAAAGCTGGTTGATTTTTTTAAATAAATTAAATATAAGTTTAGTAAAGTGACTATTTAAAATTTAGAAAGAACTTGAGGTCTTAATTTTATATTTTTTATTAATACCAAATAAAAAGTAAAAAGTATAACTGACAAAAATGGCATGGTTTTTAGAAGATAATTTAATTATGCATATTAGAATAAAAACTACTCTAAAATATATATAAGTATATTGCGTTAAATAACAAAATCGTCAGTTTCAATTTCTTAACTAAATTCTTCGACATTCTTGTTAACGATACTCAGAACTGAGTTAATTAAGTTTACAGTTTATATAGTAAATCAGGATCTATAACCTGTTTATTATGCAAATTGCATTACACTACAGTTTTGGGACAGGTGTATGAGGATCATATCTGAATATTTTTAATCGCAAAAATGTGACAACGATTTTTTTTGATATAATTAAGCAACTCAATGATTTTTTAGAAAAAGAAAATACCTTTCATACATATTTTTGAATCTTTAAAGCATCCAGGTACCTACTTAATTTCGGACCAAAAGAAAATAATATGTATAACAACATGCAAGATGCAAATATGATTATTCTTATTCATTTTATAAAATGTCATTTTACTTTACGAGTTACTGTTTAAAAATATAAATTGTTAAAAATTACAGATTACTAAAAGTCATGACATTTTTTTTAAATAAATTTAGAATTAGTTTTGACAGAAATGTTAAGTCATAACAGTTCATATTTTTCGTATATTATATCCTAAGTTTAAATCAGTTTCTATGTCTAGTTTCGAAGATATGAATTTAAGAAAATCATAAAAATTGCTGCTTTCTAAAACATGGTAAGATTCACTTATCAAAAATTATTACTTTTTAGATGATTAGTAACAAACTAATAGAACTGCTGGTTTGAAGGATGTCAAATTACAATTCTGTCAGTTAATCGCCAAGACAAAAGAAGCTGCCTGTTATAGAGGGTGCGTTAAATATAGCGACAATTTATCATATTTCACCAAGTTTATCATTGGTTCAAATCATTGGTACTGAGCATTTTTCAATAAAATATCATTATTGGGATTATTTTCTTATAAAAATATTCTTCTTTAAAAGTTTAACTTTCTTTCAAAACACTAAATTGGTTTTTAAAAATAATTTTTTTAACATTAACTTAAAACAGCATTTTTGAGAAGGTTCTGCCAATTATTCTTGAATGGTCCTGTCTATTTGAATCACATTTTTCAGTTATACTTATCCAATACTCGTGCAAAGTTTATTAATTGCCTATATCTGCCTTTTGAAATATAATTATTGAAAATTGATATTCTAGAAAATATTATCTAATCTTATTTTTTGATGAATTAAATATGATTTTGCGGCGCAAAATAATATTTGTAAACACCGCATATAAAATGTTTGTAACTTTTGTAATTAATTATATTAAGCAATTACGTAATTAAATAATCAATCAAATAGGTAGTTTTGGCATGAAAGCGGATTTATTTTCTCAAAAAACCTGTTTTAAGTGACTAATGTTAAAAATATGAAGTTTAAATAAAAAACAATTTAAAAAAAAAATTCAAAACAAATATAGAAAATTATTCCTTTCATAAGAAAAGAAGATATTTTAATGAAAAATGCTTGGTTTCACTATAGTTTATTTGAAAATGCATGATAGCACAGTGTTTATGACAAAGGTCTATATACAGAATTGTTCAAAGCAGAAAAAATATTGATACCTTATTATCTGAATTTTCACTATATTTTAGTGTGACACCCCGAAAAATCTCGAATACAATACATCATAAAATGTAAATGAACAAACCTTAAGCGATTAACCAATAATTCTATACCTCAGTGATGGGAAACACGAAATGACTGATATAAAAAATATTAAACGGTTAATTTATTTTTATAAGAATATTTTTATAAAAATAGTATACTAGATATTAGGCTAGGACATTTCCTTAAAATTTAATGATAAATATACACACAACCAAAATTATATGATATACTAAAAAAAATTTTTGCTAATAATATTTTCTCATAAAACACTCATATTTTGTTTTTAGAAATTTTAAGCCAGTAGATAAACCTTCTATAAATAGCTGACGAGCATTTGTAACTTGTTTATCTTGCCAAAGTTTTTTTACAAAATGTCCCTCATTTATTTATGTTTCATCTAAATAAAAGATATTTTTGTCTTCTCTTCTTAATTTTCTAATTTCCCTTACATATTATCTCCTCCAACAAATAATTTCATCTTTCTCTATGAGCGCAGATTTTCTATCGTTCTTAGTCTAATTCATGTAAAGTTTTCCACAATTTGTCTCTGTTAACGTTTGGCAAAGTTTAGTCTCAATTAATGTTTACTAAAAGTTTATCCAAAGTAGCTATCTTTCTTTGTAAATAAAACGAATGCACTTTTCTTCAGATCAGCTGTTTCATAGTACCATCTATTAGCATGGGTTTCGTATCTTCAAAAGTCTACAAATGGTTGCTTTTTTAATCCCGTGTCATATTTAAACACGGTTAAATTGCACTTTAATTTCACAGGAGTATAATTAGACGTTTGTGCCATTTTTATTGCACAAATTCACATGATCAATATCGTTTTTTATCGCCTATTATTACAGAACTGACAATTCTGCGTGTTACAATCACAGGACTATACAAACAGAAATGTAAATCTTAACTAAAATAATTTACAATCTGCATAACACTTTCTGCGAATTAGAAATTTTAATCCTCCCCCAAGAAATTTTTACTTAAATTTTACTTTAATTTACTTAAATTGATCGTAAATTATAAATATGTTTACCTATAGAGATTACATACTTACCTTATTTTTGTTGATTAAAATGACTAGGAAATTTAAGACAAGAATTAAAATAAATTGGTATTTTTAAAAATTTTAGGAAGAAATCCGAATATTTTATTTTGGAACAAATAATGTTCTCCGTCACTGATTTATGATGTTATATTGAGGTTTATCTCCTGGGTCATAAAACTTTAATTGGGACCAATGATAAAAATTGGCGAAATATACTAAATTGTCGCTATTTTTGACCAACCCTATATAATAGGCGGATTCTTTTATCTCTACGACTAACTTGTCATCTAACTTTCTTTTAACCAGCAATGCTATTATTTGGTTTCCAATCATCCAAAAAGTAATACTTTTTAATAAGTAAACCTCTTATTATGGTTTAGAAAAACAGCTATTTTTATAATTTTCAAAAATTCATGTCTCCCAAACTTGCGCATGTAACTTGTAATGACTTGTATTACAATATTCCAAATAATTCTCAACATTGGCTGAGAGTCATTTTCACATGTATTTGATGCGGGGTTCTTTGATGAAAGTAGTTAATTTAATACACATTTACATCAAAACATCATTGAAATTTTGAACCTGAACTGATTTTTTTCTTTAACTTCGTTTTATTCTTCGATGTTTAGGAATTGTACATTTAGCCCTGAAATCTCACACCAAGCAGTACACGCATTATTAAGTGTCTGTTGCTATATCTATAGATTATGCAATCATATTGCCTCCCCCTCTTCTAATCTCACGTGAGATTTTTCAAAATTGTTGTTTTGGTTGTAAAAGCGTTGGATTATTAAAAAAAAAAAAAACACACAACAAGTTATATTACTTTACTTTAATTTAACTTTACTTTCACGCAATTGTATACCGTTTTTTACTAGAAAAAAATTACGTCAGATTTACAAAGATCCCCCTCTTCCCCAAGTGAGATTTGGAAAGATTTAGCTTGATTCCCTCCCCCCTTGAACAACTCACGTAATTAATGGACGCCCCTTAGCATAATTCACAAAGTATTTTAAAATTTACTCACATGTAAATGCTAAAACATAGATAAGTCATAATTATTTTTCAATACAGTTAGGCGATGTTTCACGAAGCGTTATTTATTTATTTATTTTATTCTTGGTATAAATTGACACTCTTATCATGTTTTTCTATTGATTTCATATACCTAAATGTTTTTGAGAAAAACAAATTTATTTTATTACTTAATAATTTGAAGAATCAGGTTATGATTTATTTTAATTTTATTTATCACAGTAACGATTCAAGAGTGATAAAAAAATCACACGATCGCCCACCTCTACTTTTTCTCTGCATTGATGTTGAAAATTATGTCTTTAAGGATTTACACGTAGGTAACTATTTAAAATAGGATATTGTACTTTTTCCACCACTGTAGTCGGTAGTAGATAAAATGAGTCACCAAACTGTTCAAATCTCTTCACTTTCCTAATCTTGCAATCGGTATTTATATAGCAACAAAATCGATGAATTTAACGTTGTTTTGTTTTATCTGTTTGATCCATCGACACCCACGGTACAATCGTAAAATTTATATAATAAATAAACAATAAACTGTGTTCGTGTCTGCGAGAATAACTGGATGAAAAAATGACCATGTCAGAGTAGTTAATTATTTGAAAAGCAAATGCGGTTTATCGACAGCGGTGTAGTCGAGTTGTTTTATTAAAAGGGTTATGTGTATGAAGCAAGTTCGGTAAAATTGTGTTTGATTTTTAAAAAACACTAATACACACTGAAAAATATAAAAAAATTGGCCAAGTGTAAGGCAAACTTGCGCAATAGTAGAGAGTTGAAGTGAAACATTAAGGTATACATGAAAATTGACATTTACGCATGCATATTTAAATATCCTTCACGTTCACGTCGACGTACATACATAACCATACGAACTCTGGCGTATGTACGCAATGCAAACAAAATAACCTCTATTTAATTGGGAAAGAAGAAATGTCACGATGCCTTTAACAACTTCAACTCATATTTTGGACTTCAACGTAAACATTATATTTCTGCGTTGACGTTCACGTTTACGTAATGGAAATACTTCAACTCTCTAGTAATAGTGACGTTGTTGATTTAAAATAAGTGGAGTGGACGTATTTACAGTAGAGGCGTTAGAGGAGGGCGAAAGGGGAAATCGGACCATAAATACGTTGAGGGCTGGGGTAGAAATTTTAAGTTATTTTAAAGAAAAAGTATTACATATTTTTGAAATCGTACTTCAACTAGTTACCATATTCAAAAATATAATTTCCTGATATATCTAATGGATATTCCGGACATTTCTTTAAAAATTGAAACACAATAATAAAACTTCAACTCATGAAATAAAAAATAAACTTTTTGTTAAAAAAAAACTAAAAACAAAAGCAGTTCATCAATTACAAATTCGTGAAATTAAACATAAAACATAATTTAATACAAAGGGCATAGACAAACATAACTACACAAGATAACAACTGTGCATTAAATATATTTGACAAAAAAATTATTTATAAATATAAAAGATAATTTCAACGGCCAAAAAAACTGTTTATATGGGATTTTAAGTGTACCTTAATAATACGTCTGGTGATTTTTCTGAAAATTTAGAACATACTATAATTATTGGCGCATTCCGGCAAAACTCCAAAAGTTCGTACATGTACAGATTTTCCTGACGTCTAATCACTCTAATATAACACACTGGCATCAGAATTTAATTTTTATTTTATTTGCATTTTCCAAGACAAAAAATCTAGTTTTTTAGTTAACGCTTGTATTTTGACAACTACTTACAAGGTTTTAAATTAATTTCAATTGTGTGGCGTTTAGTATCTGAGTAAAACTTATGTGATAGATTGACTGAAGGACATACGGAGAGACACGAGATAAATCCATAACAATATAAGAGATTCTTTTAGCCAATTTGGGTTAAGGCGCACTAAAAAATATATGGAATTTATTTGTGAAATTTTTCGGAATTAGAAAGGGTAAAAAAAAACTTCTAATTTTTACATATAAAGTCACATTTTTTGTTATCACAGCAACTAGTTTCATACTTTTGAATATTATAAAACTGGTTTCGATAAATTCATTGTCACCAGTTGTGAAAAGAAAAGAATTAAACATAAACCTTTTTTGGTTTTAAAATCAATAATATATACCTAATATATTATTATCAATAATAATATTATTATTGAAGGTTTATATCAAATAAGGGGAGGTTGGCTTATAAAAATAGAATTTGGTTAAACTTAAAACCTAGTTATAATGTTGTTTTGGTCCTTATTTTCCATTCTAAATTAGCACAAGAAAAATAAAACATAATACAAGACAAAATAAACCACTTTTCTGAAAACTAAATACATTTATTAAGCTATAGAAACACAATACAAGTCGTTGAGAATAAAAACTTATTAATATGTTTCGTTTGTTATTAAAATGATGCATATGCAACTAAAAATACAAGATAGTAGTAATATTGGTTGCCTAGGTCAGTAACGTTTTTGATTTGGATATATCTATGAAGACGAGAGATACGAAGGCGAATCGGCATACTCAAAATACGGTCCCAAAAAAACGCATGCTAATTGACCTTTCATAATTAACCGCAGTGCGCTGGTACTACATACTGTGTTAAAAATACTTGGCTTCTTATAGGAATTATACATAGATTTGTCAAAACAATAAAAAAAACTTCTTTATAGCTAAATAAAGCACAGAACATACTGTGTCGGATTTTTAAAGAGGCTAGCTAGGCTCTAGGCTACGGTGCCAAGTTTTCGTAGGCAGACAGTTTTTAAGGCAAACATTTTTTCTGCGGACAGGATATTTAGGATGATCTAGTTGAAAAGATCTTGCACCTCAAACTATATTTAACACTAGAAGACAAAAACATGTAAATATCAATAAGATGTTGCAAAGTCCAGTGTTCCTGGTTGTACAATTGTACAAAAAGTTATGCAATCAGTTATGTAGTTGTACTGTTGTACGCACTTTTGAAAGAAGGTAGATATGTTATACATTTTGAAGTTGCTAAATATTTATGTAAAATGTGGTATATATTAGGTTTTCTTCTGCTCAAAAAGTCTACAATTCATTAAATCGTATGCATTAAAATTAATAAAAAAAAATAAAGTTAAAATTTGGCGCCATTTGCGACCAATCAGTACACCTTTTTATATCGAAAACATTTTTTAAGCTGGAAAAAAGAAGAATTATAAGCATCGGGAAGTAGTAGGCCATAGGCTATTAATAAAAAAGAAGAAGATTAATTAGTGATTGTACAATCGAACGTAAAACTGAACAATTTTGACATTAAAAGTTGTACAATTCAAAAATCCCTAGGAACAATACTGGTTGCAACTGGATTAGTGATTGGAATCTGCTTCATATTTTTCCTAATAATTTAAAAACTTTACAACTCAATGGCAGTAAGCAATTGTTCCTATTTACGCTCAAGTATGTCCGATATGTTAAGATTAAAGGATTTAAAAGTTTTATCAATATGTCACATTGGGAATTCGTTTTTATTGACGATATATTTAAAATTTTCATTGAGAATAAATTCTCACGAAAAGCCGATTTTTATTTAGTTAAATATCTTTTACACCTCGTAATAATAATATGTTATGATAT
The DNA here is from genome assembly GCA_927349885.1 of Psylliodes chrysocephalus. Taxonomy (NCBI): domain Eukaryota; kingdom Metazoa; phylum Arthropoda; class Insecta; order Coleoptera; family Chrysomelidae; genus Psylliodes; species Psylliodes chrysocephalus. The sequence goes on from OV651822.1 coordinate 41,294,282, forward strand.
GAGTTGTTAGTTTTTATATTCTTTTGGAATGAAGTTTTTGTTTCATTTTATGTAATTCTAATAATTGTTTGCATAATTTTCGCATTCTTATTTAGTATTTTTATTTTTGTAAAAAGTATTGCATAGGCGGCGATTTGGTTCAGCATATGGGCGCCATATTTATTAATCTGCCCCTTCCCCTAAATAGTTTGTGAACGTTCATCATTTAATAAAATGTGGAGCTATATTTTCTTAATATTATTTTCGATTTATTCTAGACAGCCCAACAAGATTAAATAGCAAGTATCAAGTCGCATTGAATTATACATATATTAGAACAAGCCCTAATATACCCATAGACCCTCAAATAGTTTGTGTACGGTCATAGTAGGTACGTTCCCATAGGATAAGTTTTCTGAGCCCAAGGATGCTATGTTCCATATATTCAGGCTCATTTGGAGGATCTTGACGTGATTAATAATATTTTCAATCACGGTCCTGAACTGGAATAAAGCTATTTCCTCGTTAAGTTTTCTTCAAAATCCCTCTATAAAAATAAATTAGTTTCACCATTGACTTTTGATCTAACAGTTTTAATTAAATGAAAAAGTAATAGGTATTGCATAAAAATTTGCAATTTCCATTGAAATATATATATTTTTTAAAATGTGACGAGGGCTAACAACTCGATTGTCCCTCACCAAAACGCCAATGGGTTAGTTCTAAACTTGCATGAGGGAAAACATTATCACCACATCTGCACACGTCAAGCGGTACAAGGTCTTTTTATGAAATATGATGTAAATCAAACGTACCACATTAATACAGATTTATTTATTGCCATAAAGACATTAAATCATTCAAGAAGTGACATCTGCTGTTTGCCTTGAACTATCACGTTTTTCGTCGTTCGTTTCATTCGTTTCAATCGTTCCTATATACCAGGTGTTGCTCGTTTAATTGATGACTTTTATGCACATATAAAAATCATTTTTCAAAGTGAAATTCTTGATATTTTACTGATAATTCAGTGTGGGTTTCTTTTTTTCTAACGGGACGTTCTTACTTAATCAACATTTTAAAGTGTTTATTTTTATATATTGATATTTGGATTGAATGATATTTGCTTGATTATCCTCAAAGGTTATGTTTATAATAAATTAAATATTAGGAATGTTTGATCGTTGTTCGTGAGAAAATGTTTAAAATAAATTATTATAAACTGCATGGATGTTCATGATATCTTCAACTGGTACTAATCAAAAGTATGTAGGCAGGGGAGTTAGGGCTTTCCCGGGTTAGGACTTTTGGGATGGCTTGGATTTTTAGTAAAATTCAAAAATGAACATTTACAAAAACACAAATTCTAGTGTTCTTGTGACAAATTAAATTTGGTTTAAATATAATTTCGAAAAAAAAAAAAAAATACTAAATCACAACGGATCAGGTCTGGGCTATTGTAAAGTTATCAGATCATTATAATGTTATCTTACTTGACATTTATAAAAATTAAATTACACGTAAACGTTTATATAGACAGTTCTGTACATCACCAGCAATAAAAGACTTTCAAATCATGTTTTGGAGAAGCAGTAGAACTGGAAAACGCATGAAAACCAATCAACTTGAGTTACACTGTCAAACAAAACAGATCTCCTTTCAGTGTTCATTACGAGAAAATATAAAAAATTGATGTCGAAATAAGTACTGACCTTCTGTTGTTTGATTAAAGCTAAACATCAGCTGATGTGGGTGGCAGTAGGATACAACTAGCATCTCAGAAAATATGGTTCGTAAAATGTTGAAAAATGAACTATATAGTAAAAGTGGCTAAAAGAAATAGAGAAGGCCCTTTCTTCAAAATTATAGGGTGTAAAGTTCATAGCCCATATTACAATTTTCATATTTTCGATATAACTTAATTTGGCAATTTTTGAAAAATCGAGTATTTATCACTGACTTTCTAGGGGCGAAGTTTGAAATACCCGATACCTCACAATAGGAGTCACTCAGCTCCTCGCTGTCATGCCTTAGTTTAGTTGTTTTGTATTATCATTTATTATTAAACCATAAACCTATTATTATTCTTTTAATATTTTTTATTTTCACGGGTTCATAATATTTATATTCATAACGGATAAATATAAAAAATGGCTCTGCTATTAGACGGACCTGGTTGAAACATATTTTAAATTTAAATTAAAAAACAGCTCCATGATATGGACCGCATTAATAGTCACAATTAACTAATTAAAAATATTAATAAAAGAATATAATAATAATTATAATAATAATATATCAAACGCTTTTTTGTATCAAGTGACAGCTATTACTGCTTCAGTCACGCGCATAGAAATTTGGTCCAATAGTCACCCATTTAGATTATCTGCTTGAATTGGCTATTACCAATCTGATTTGCCCTAAATACTTTGGTATTATTTGTTGTACTCGCCTTGTATGTTTTGTGCCCTGCGAGTATGCCAAAATTGACAGTTTTAGTGTGATGAATATTGCAGTTTATTTGGCTTGGTTTAATCAGCCATCTTCCTAGACTTGTCCTAAAAGCCAGTGACGATTTCTGTAATGCCCTATTCAATTCAATTCAATCATGTTCTTGTATGTGTACCTAAAAGACAATTATTTGTAGTTATAGGTTAAATCTTCACGAATTTCTGTTATAGTGTCATCTTCATTTATTTTGAATCTGTCTACTTTTGACTTTTATCGTTGACAAGTTTTAATTACCGACGTCATTTTTGTAAATTTGATTACCGTGGCTATATTTGTGTAAACCTGAGTTTTCCTGGTCATTTCGTTCCTAATATTTGTTTTAATTAGTTTGGAGACAAGAAACTTAATTATTTGGCATACTTAAATTGAACTGGTACCCTTAAATGTTTTGTCTTGATTATTTTAAATTTAGTATTAATCGCAGCAAGTCTTCTCCACTCCGAGCGAAACTGGCTTCCCAAATGCCATACATCAAATAGTTGAAAGTTATGCGTTACCTTTGGTTATTATAAATTTCTGTAGCATAGTGATAGTCTGAAGACTAATTACTAAGGTTAGTTATTTGTCAAGGCGAGAATTGGTATTTTTAATTATTCTTTGATCGGTCTTCATCTATTATTCTTTATGCTTTATTCGACTTCTCCGTTTTAATTATAGTTAACGTACCTACGTATTTGCCACATTGTTTTTAATTCCAATTTCTTCTTTAACACTATTAACTCTACTATCTTTGGTCTATTTTTCAGTTAGTTTAGTCCTTTTGCCAATTTTTTTATGTTTTTGTCTCGATTGGCATATTCTCTCAATCTAAGTATTTATAGAAGGCCAAGTATTTATTTCTACAAATCTTTAAATGCATATCATAAATTATTGAATAGCAACATTAATAGCCTTATTATAACTTAATCTCTTCATGATTTTAGTAGTTGTGAAACTATTTTATAAAAGGAGTTGCCATGTTGTCATTATTACTAATGATTATTCTAGTATTTTATTAGTCTTATTACTTAACTTCAATCATGAATTGAAGTTTACTCATCTCTAATGGACGTCATTAAATATATTGTTTTAAGGCGTCTAGACAATTTATTTATTAGAATGAATAATGGCGTACAAACAAAGAAATATTGACGTAACACTTACTTTATTACTTTCCTACATGGTAAGGTGATGTGATTAATATAAATAGTGATATAATATTGCAATATCGGATTGTTAAAGTGACCTTTTCAATAGAAAATATTCAATTAATATCAATTAAATAAAGTTTATTAATTATTGCATATGTGATGCAATTTATCATATTTAAATGGTCAACTATTGGTTTTTTAATTTATTAAATATGCATTCATGTATCTATTACTGTATAAGATTCATGTTAAATTAAGTAATTTTCATTAGTAGATATTTTAATTTTAGTAAATTTTTCCTGGAAAACTGATAAATGTCCTTTTATTGTGCAATTTATGTATAATTAACACCGCATCCTATTATAATAATAATATTTGCAAATAATGATAAATTAATAAATGCAGTTAAACATGGATGTCAGCAACATATTAAACAATGATCGTTTTTATTTACATCATAATTAATTATAATTTTCTATTGTTACAGGGGAAGGTGGAGAGGAGGGATCCCCTGACGAAGGCGATAAGTTAGATGGTGAAGACGATTTGGAATCCATGACTCCAACTTCGGCTACTTCACCAGCACCAAACGAAGATGGCGTTTCATCACCACAACCTGGAGACGTTCTGAGTCCTAACAGCCCCAGATCTCCAGTTGAGGACACAAATCTTTGCAGGTAACTATTTGACCCATCTTAAGATTTTAAAATAAAAATCAAAAATTTTATTAAATTATTTGTTTTTATCAAAATTCTCTTTGTTTCAGGAACTCACCTTCACGCTGTAACTCTAGAGACTCTGAATCTCCGGGACAACCTCGTTCTCCATCTGGTGAATCAATGATGTCCGAAAGAGCTGCCTTACTTCGTGGGATACCATTAGGTACTTCGTTAAGTCCAGTGGGTGTTACCCTACCTCCAACAATACCTGCTGCAGCTGCGGCTGCTTTTTTACCACCTCAATCAGCAGCAATGGCGGCCTATTTAAACGCAGTAGCTCAGCAATCGCACAGGCTTATGATGACTTCTCCTCTTCCTTCAAATTTTCAAAGGGGTCCTATTTCTCCATTAATTACGTCTTCCTCTTCGCCTCCTGGCGGATTAAATCACTCTCCTATTGATCAGCCAATGCAATCACCAACTGGAGAAGGTATCCTGGATTTCAGTAAACGTGGACAAAATAAAAGTGATACTGGCGACAGCGATTCTGATGCTAACTTCGGCAAGCCCAACTCCCCTCCTCTTGGAGAAACTGGAGCACCTCTGGATCTTTCAGTCAGTAGTCGCAAACGCACTTCCGATGAACCTATGACCCAACCTTTACCCAGAAAGGCTCGCACTGAATATAAAGAATTTAAAGAATTTAAACCAACCTTGCCACAATGGCCTCCAAATCTAGGCGCTTCTCACTACTTCGCTGCTGCAACTTTGGCTGCAGCAGGACTTTCACCTAAAAATAATTCTTCTGATCTATGGAACGGCAAAATGAAGCACATTAACCCAGTTCCCAGCGACGCAACCAAAGCTTTAGAAAAGATGAGCGAATTGAGTAAACTTGGCGGTGAAGATTTATTTAGAACCATGGCTAATGCCGCTCCAGTTAATTCTGCTGGTAACAGACATAGCGCGTGGCAATCACATTGGTTAAACAAAGGTGCCGAACAAGCCAAAGATGTACTAAAATGTGTCTGGTGCAAACAAAGCTTCCCCAGTTTAGCTGCAATGACGACTCATATGAAAGAAGCCAAACATTGTGGCGTTAACGTTCCCGTCCCCTCTATGCAATCAAGCAACCTCATTCCACAACCTCCCATTTCCTCCCCTTCAAATACCAATACTAGTTCCTCTTCCACGAATTCAAACAAACCCAATCCGTCAGATTTGAATATGTTAATCAAAGAAACGATGCCATTACCGAGGAAATTGGTTAGAGGACAAGATGTTTGGCTGGGTAAAGGCGCAGAGCAGACAAGGCAGATACTTAAATGCATGTGGTGTGGACAAAGCTTCAGGTCTTTAGCTGAAATGACGAGCCATATGCAGCAAACTCAACATTATACCAATATTATTTCACAAGAACAAATTATTTCTTGGAGGTCTACAGACGATCCTAAAGGTGGTGGTGGCGGCGCAGGGGGAGGTAATGGACCATCTGGACCCAATCCACCACCAGGAGGAACCAGCAGCCACGTTAGTGCGGTTCTTACTTGTAAGGTTTGTGATCAAGCTTTCAGCTCCCTGAAAGAATTAAGTAACCATATGGTGAAGAATTCCCACTACAAGGAACATATAATGAGGTCAATAACCGAAAGCGGAGGTAGGCGAAGACAAACCAGAGAGAAGCGAAAGAAATCCTTACCAGTACGTAAACTTTTAGAGTTAGAAAGAGCACAACACGAGTTCAAAAACGGAGACAGTACTGGTATTTTAGATAAAATGCGAGATGCTACTGGAGCAGGTAGAATCACTTGTGAAAAATGTGGTAACAAAATAGAAACGTCTCAGTTCGTAGATCACATCAGACAGTGCGTCGGCGGTATGACTAGTAACCAAAGGAACTTTTTGAAAAATGCTTTAATGTCCAGTAATATTTTACCTCCAGAGAGTCCAAATAGAGAAAAACTTAAAACCCCTTCAGATAAGTCGCCGTCACCTCAACAACGATCTCCCTCCGTAAACGACGGAAGTTCAAAAGATACTTCAGCAACATCAGAAACCAATAACGTTTCTTCACCTTCAGTTCTAAATGCCATTGAGAAACTTATAGAAAAAAGTTTCGATTCGAGATCAAGGCAGAGCGCTAACTATCCGGGACATGGTCCCACTCAAGCACCAATGGGAAGTAGCATCCTCAAAAGACTAGGAATAGACGAGAGTGTAGACTATACGAAACCTCTAGTGGACGCACAAACTATGAATTTATTGCGTAATTATCATCAACAACAACAAAACCAAATGTATGGAAGGCGGGAAAGAAGTGGCAGTGAATCGAGTTCGATGTCAGAAAGGGGCAGCAGTAGGGTCGATTCGCTTACGCCAGAAAAAAGAATGGAACCACCTGGGATACCTATAACCAGTACTCCAAGATCTACTCCAGATATTAAAAGGGAGAGGTCGCCATTCGTAGAGAAACTCAATAGTGCCAACGAAACCGATCCTGATCAAGTCCTTGTAAAGAAAGAGGTCGATGACGAGGAAAGGACAGGAAGTGAGCGGTTTCCTGATATTAAAGTTAAACATGAAGTTAACGAACATGAAGACGATGAACGTAGTAGCTATCATAGTAACGGTGATATTTCTAAAGAGGAAGACGATAAACGGAGAACTCCAGTTACCAGTCCTCGACAACCAAGCGACTCTGGACAACCGAACAGTCCTTGCAGAAATTCAACCGGAAGCCCCGCGAGTAGTGAGAGGTCAGGAACCCCGAGAAGTACTAACGGGGATAGAAAGCCACCGGGTGCTCTGGGTGCGCTAAGCTCAATGTTCGATAGCTTATCCGGTTCCAATACGGCTAATGAGAATAATCAAACGGGCAACAAGCGAGGATCTAGTCACCCGTTGGCAGCTTTGCAAAAACTTTGCGATAAGACTGAAACTCACACAAATAACAGGAGTCATGCTTCATCGACTGTGGTAAATTCGACTGTAAATACGAGTAGCGCGACGACAACGAGTGGTAGCACTCCGGGTGCTATATTGGCGTTCAGTTGGGCTTGCAACGATGCCGTGATGACTTCAGATTCTATAATGAAGTGTGCGTTTTGCGATACTCCGTTCATCTCAAAAGGGGCGTACAGACATCATTTGTCCAAAATGCATTTCGTTAAGGACGGTGTGATACCGGATCCCGTGGCTTTAAAGTCATCCCAACCTTCTAGTTCTTCCAGTGCTGGTATACCTCTGAAAAGTACGACTGTGTTGCCGTCTACAGTATCGAGCGGCGCTAGTTCTGCGGGGGCGAAGAGTCCGCCTGCCCCTGGAGGGTTCGAGGAGAGTCCTCATTCGAAGTTTCTCAAGTACACGGAACTAGCCAAACAGTTATCTAGTAAATATGTGTAAATAGTGTTCAATTTGAGATACATTCCTATTTTGTAAAATTGAATATAGTCTTGAAGGCATAACGCCGCTCTGAGCGGCATTTTGTGATGTTATCATATCGTAAAATTCAAACCAATAGTAATAAAAAAATGTAGAAGTTAGTACTACTACAATGTATATTCAATGCGAAAACTACAAGAATCTCAAGTGATTATGATTGTTATACGAATTTTAAGTCACAAAAGTATGTATATATAATAAAATTATGAAATAAGACAGTATTGTAAGAATGTATACTTTTCTCTTTATTAGGGAGAACCGGTGTCAGTCAGATCAAAAACTAAAAATCAAATTATTTAATATATATAGTGATGTTTCTAGTGTCAAAATTGTAATACGTACTAAACTGGTTTTAGTTTTTGATTTGGTTTCGATTTTAAGAGTATTCCAGTCCCTTATAGACCAGTCATCAAGGAATTTTTACGAAAATTGTCCAGGAAAGGCTAGAAATGAACTTTTTTGTTCACTATTTGACTCCCACTTTCTTTTAATAATATTCTCGTATAATGTTACTGTAAGAAAAATTTATTTTTCTGGTAATTTTTTATTTATTTGCTTTATTTTCGTTATAAAAAATGTGCAATATTTAAATTGTTTCTATAGTTATCTTACTATGGATAGTGCTAAAAATAGTTTATTTTTTAAATCAGAACCTTGAATTTAAGTTTGCTACCAATATAGCGTTAAACGATTATTTATAATTAAAGATAAGATTTGAAATTAGCAGTTCTGATTCAGAAAGATAAATATTAAATTAAATATAAACCATAGACAAATTCTAAACTATTTATAAATTAAGAGGTAGATATGTAATTATTATTAATTTCTGATGAGTTATAAATTAAATAAAAATAATTCAAACCAGCAGAATTTTAGATAGACTGTTCCTATTTTTTAATCATTATTATTGTTTATTATTTCAAAATACCTCATGTAATATTTATTTGTCCCTGTCCGTGAATTTGTTGGTAAAAGAGTTGTATATTTTCGCATCGTAGGTATTAAAAGTTTAACTCCCTCCTTATGTAAAAAAAGCTTTCTCCGGTTTAATACAGAAATGGGAATCAATGAGATTTTGAATTTTTCTCCATACTTCTTTAAATTTATCCTATCTTTTGTTGATTTATTTAATTTCTTTTTAAATAACTGCTTTTTATTTAATTTTTTTCTATTCTGTGGTTTACTCTGTAAGGTTTTCTTCACGTGTTGCATTTCTTATTTTGTTATTTCCTATATTGTATTTTGTTTTGTTTGGTTTGGTCACCGTCATTGTCTAAGTTATTTAATTCCAGTACATCAGCTACTGTTTGATAATTTGCGTAATATTCTGAGAAGAGCAATGTAATATGGGTTCGGCTACCCTTTTTTTGGAAAGATCATTGTAGCAAAATATTGACATTTCTCTGATATAGGCTCAAGAGATCTTATCTTTTATAAAAGTCATTATTTTGCTTGAATGCATGATCTTTACTATTTGTTCTAGATTATTTCATCGACTTTATTTGGTGTTTCATATTCTTTCTAGGTCTGGAAGCTTTTATCGTCATTATTTGCATTTCCATTGTGGTTTTTATTTACGTTCTTTTTGGCCTTTCTATTCTAGATCTTCTTTCTAACTTTTTGCATTTCTCCCATTTTATTCTTATATACCTCTTAAATTACATAATTTGCAGTGTATTTTTCCTGATAGATGCTTCACAAAGTCTCTTCTGCCAATTTGTTAGCATGGATAATATCTCTCAAGTTATCAAATTCCTGTTTCTATCCTAATGCGTTTTTTCAATTTTTGCGAAACGATAGAAAGGTTTTTGCCTTTTTAGAACTTTCAAGGCACCTTTCAAACTAGTAAATCTGCCTCTTTGTATCTTTAAATTCTGGTTAAATAATTTTTTGATATTCTTGCTAATTTCTTTCTCTAATATCCAATTTTAAAAGGTATTATTTATACTTACAGACATACAATATAAAATTGAAAAAAAAAAATATGTGAAAAAACTTATGTTTTTGAATAAAAAATATTAAATTCTAGCCTCTCTTCGATATTTTCTTCATAAGACTCTATCGATTGGCCTATAATTATTTAGATATAAAAATCTAGTTGTTGGTTACTGTAACCACAAGTTTTTTCGAAAAGTACTAAATTGTAGCCGTGAAAATTTGACTTTCTCTTTGAGTATTTGAGTTGAATTGTACGTTTCTAAGAGAGAAGAAAGAAAAAAAATACAAAACACTAAGTATACGTATTATCGTAAACATCTCATCTTCCAAACAAAGTTTTTAAAGTGACTATTTATCAATAATTATTATAATATACTGAATAATACAAAAAAATGTATACGCAACTAGCTGATATTCAAGGCGAAGCTCTTTTTATGTTTTGAAAAATTTAACTTTATTTAATATTTTGTTGTATTTGATCGCAATGAAAGCTCAAATAAATACATGTTATGAACTAAGATCTTTTCTTTTTTCTTCCTTTTTACCTTTCCTTTAGCAATACCAGGATGGACAAATTTTTAAGAATTTGCAATGTACATCAAAATTCAATATTTTTAAAACCGATTGTATCCCTTTAAGATCATTTTGGACTCTTAACAGCTTGTAATAAAGGTAAATATTACAAAAAGTACCCCTTTTAGAATCTTTGTGCTTCTACAGCAGATGATATTCAAGACAAATATTAATAAAAATAATGCCCTTTTTGGAAAATAAATAATCATTAAAAAATTAAGTAAAGTTTAATTAATTTTGAAACCAATTGTACCCCTTAAGATCTTTTTCGACTTACAACAGCAGATATTCAGGGCAAATATTACAAAAACTAATCATCTTTTAGGAAAATAAATACTCTTTAGGGGACTAATAGAAATTTAAATTGTTTTAAAACCAATTGGACTTACAACAGCTACTTTTCAAGGCAAACATTACAAAAAATATTCTCTTTTAGGGAAATACATACGCATTAAGAGATTAGCTGAAATTTAAATTGTTTTAAAACCAATTGCACCCCTTCAAGATCTTTTTGGACTTACAGCAGCAGCTGATATTAAAGGCAAATATTACAATAATATCATTTTAGGGGAATAAATACTAATTAATGTATTAAATGAATTCAAACCGTTTTGAAACCAATTGTGCCCCCTCAAGATCTTTCTTTCAATGCAAATAATACTGTTACGCGGCAACCTATAGCGTGATGCGGTCGTCATAAGTAGAAGTACGAGTAAATAAAAAAGAATAATCCAGAAATGTCTCGAAATGTCATTCCTTGTCAAAGAAAAGTTCGGATTGGATTGTTCGAGAAGGTTTTAGAAGGCCGAGGCAAGCTATTTAAGTCGACGACCTGACGTCAGTTGGAGTTTATGTCAGACGTTACATGTGAATGTAACAGTTAGAGTTATTGTATCAGTTGAATTGAGTTATTGTAAAAGTTGAGTTCAAATAAATTGTGATAACAAAAACCTGCGTAACAATACAAAAAATATATAATTTTTTTAGAGGAATACATACGCATTAAGGAATTAACTGAAATTTAAATTGTTTTGAAACCAATAATTGTTCCCTTTCAAGATACTTTAAGGCAAAATTAACAAAAAATATTCCCCTTTTAGAAAAATAAATATTCATTATGGGAGTAACTGAAATTTAAATTGTTTTGAAACCAAAATGTTATCTCTTTAAGATCTTTTTGGACTTACATTACCTAATATTCAAGGAAAATATTACAAAAAAATATTCTTTTTTAGGGAAATAAAAACGAGTTAGGGGTGTTTAACAAAAATATATTTCTTTTTTTACCAATTGCACCCGTACAAGATCTCTTTGTACTTACAATATTACGTTTGTAAATAACTCTTAAGCTTGTAGCACTTAAAAGTAGTGGTTATCTTAATTTGGATTCAAGGATACTACGTTTTCGAGATACAGGGTGATAAAATTCAATTAAATTATTCCAAGGAAACTGAAGTATAAGATTTACTGTTACGTCATAGCTATGTTGAGAAAGCTCAAAGTCATTTACCACACATTTTAACTGTTATAAGGGTTTTTAAATTATTATAGAGGGGCTAGTTTCAGCAACTGTGGGCCACCGTAAGACATACGAAAGTAAAATTAAAAATATTGCGACGAATTGAGAACCTCCTCCTGTTTTGAAATCGGTTAATGAGAGGCATAATGTTTAAATAAAGCTAAATAAAGCCAAAATCTATCCCAAAACTTCATCAGTTCCGGTAGGAAAAAAAATTAGTCTTAATAAAACCCAGTTGAATAGAAAAATTTAAATAAGAGGTATATATCAACAGTCAGAGTCTAAAGGGTCGTATGTCTAAAAATTGAAACTTTTCAGGATATTAACAAGTGATTTTTTCCTTATGAGTTAATCCTATAATTATCTTTCTCGTTCGGTTGAATCAGCTAATGACATAAATTATTTTGCCACCGACTCTACATTTGACAATAACAAAAATGGAATTTTCAGAAAACGTGCAATTTTTAAATTTTGAAACGGATCCAGAGAAAAACACCAATTTTTTCAAAATGATCCGTATTCGATAAATTTGACAAAAATTCAGAATACGAATTTTAAAGAAAATTGTTCAAATTGTTCAAATTGTTCAAATTGTTCAAATTGTTCAAATTGTTCAAATTGTTCAAATTGTTCAAATTGTTCAAATTGTTCAAATTGTTCAAATTGTTTAAATTGTTCAAATTGTTCAAATTGTTCAAATTGTTCAAATTGTTCAAATTGTTCAAATTGTTCAAATTGTTCAAATTGTTCAAATTGTTCAAATTGTTCAAATTGTTCAAATTGTTCAAATTGTTCAAATTGTTCAAATTGTTCAAATTGTTCAAATTGTTCAAATTGTTCAAATTGTTCAAATTGTTCAAATTGTTCAAATTGTTCAAATTGTTCAAATTGTTCAAATTGTTCAAATTGTTCAAATTGTTCAAATTGTTCAAATTGTTCAAATTGTTCAAATTGTTCAAATTGTTTAAATTGTTTAATTTGTTCAAATTGTTTAAATTGTTTAAATTGTTTAAATTATTTAAATTGTTTAAATTGTTTAAATTGTTTAAATTGTTTAAATTGTTTAAATTGTTTAAATTGTTTAAATTGTTTAAATTGTTTAAATTGTTTAAATTGTTTAAATTGTTTAAATTGTTTAAATTGTTTAAATTGTTTAAATTGTTTAAATTGTTTAAATTGTTCAAATTGTTCAAATTGTTCAAATTGTTCAAATTGTTCAAATTGTTCAAATTGTTCAAATTATTCAAATTATTCAAATTATTCAAATTATTCAAATTATTCAAATTATTCAAATTATTCAAATTGTTTAAATTGTTTAAATTGTTCAAATTATTCAAATTGTTCAAATTGTTCAAATTGTTCAAATTGTTCAAATTGTTCAAATTGTTCAAATTGTTCAAATTGTTCAAATTGTTCAAATTGTTCAAATTGTTCAAATTGTTCAAATTGTTCAAATTGTTCAAATTGTTCAAATTGTTCAAATTGTTCAAATTGTTCAAATTGTTCAAATTGTTCAAATTGTTCAAATTGTTCAAATTGTTCAAATTGTTCAAATTGTTCAAATTGTTCAAATTATTCAAATTATTCAAATTATTCAAATTATTCAAATTATTCAAATTATTCAAATTATTCAAATTATTCAAATTATTCAAATTATTCAAATTATTCAAATTATTCAAATTATTCAAATTATTCAAATTATTCAAATTATTCAAATTATTCAAATTATTCAAATTATTCAAATTATTCAAATTATTCAAATTATTCAAATTATTCAAATTATTCAAATTGTTCAAATTGTTTAAATTGTTTAAATTGTTTAAATTGTTTAAATTGTTTAAATTGTTTAAATTGTTTAAATTGTTTAAATTGTTCAAATTGTTTAAATTGTTCAAATTGTTCAAATTGTTCAAATTGTTCAAATTGTTCAAATTGTTCAAATTGTTCAAATTGTTTAAATTGTTCAAATTGTTCAAATTGTTTAAATTGTTTAAATTGTTCAAATTGTTCAAATTGTTCAAATTGTTCAAATTGTTCAAATTGTTCAAATTGTTCAAATTGTTCAAATTGTTCAAATTGTTCAAATTGTTCAAATTGTTCAAATTGTTCAAATTGTTCAAATTGTTCAAATTGTTCAAATTGTTCAAATTGTTCAAATTGTTCAAATTGTTCAAATTGTTCAAATTGTTCAAATTGTTCAAATTGTTCAAATTGTTCAAATTGTTCAAATTGTTCAAATTGTTCAAATTGTTCAAATTGTTCAAATTGTTCAAATTGTTCAAATTGTTCAAATTGTTCAAATTGTTCAAATTGTTCAAATTGTTCAAATTGTTCAAATTGTTCAAATTGTTCAAATTGTTCAAATTGTTCAAATTGTTCAAATTGTTCAAATTGTTCAAATTGTTCAAATTGTTCAAATTGTTCAAATTGTTCAAATTGTTCAAATTTTTCAAATTGTTCAAATTGTTCAAATTGTTCAAATTGTTCAAATTGTTCAAATTGTTCAAATTGTTCAAATTGTTCAAATTGTTCAAATTGTTCAAATTGTTCAAATTGTTCAAATTGTTCAAATTGTTCAAATTGTTCAAATTGTTCAAATTGTTCAAATTGTTCAAATTGTTCAAATTGTTCAAATTGTTCAAATTGTTCAAATTGTTTAAATTGTTCAAATTGTTCAAATTGTCCAAATTGTTCAAATAATCAAATTGTTTAAATAATCAAATTGTTCAAATTATTTAAGATATTTATAAATTTTGTTTTATATATGATTTTTTAAAATGGACCGTTACGGAAAAAATAGAGGAAATGTGAATTTTTGTTTCTTTGGCAATTAATATATCTATAAAAGTAATCGAGTAAGATGTGTGTGTGGAAAATATATGCATTTAGTTTAACCTAAACATTTACAGGGGTGACACAATAGGTTGTATAAAATAAGCAGAAAAAGTCTGTAATAACTAGACAGAAAAATCATGTGTTGGACACATCAGATTTTTATGAAAATATTGAAAATCTTTAACGGTAAAATAAATGGTCTGATGTCATTTAAAATGCAGCAAATACTTTGCTGTCATTCTAGAGTGATACAGTACATAACTTGATTATTCTTTGCGAAAATCTGTTATTATTTTCTAGTACCTAATCGACTGCTTTTCGGAGCACTTGGTGTAAGTTAAACCAAAAAAGAGATAACAAAACAAAAATCTTAAAATATTAAAACGAAAGTAAAACCTTTGCGCTGTTTAGCTGGAGATTATGGTAATCGATCAAAAATATCTAAAAACCAAACGAAAAATAAAAAAATATATTAAAACTTCGTTAATTTTTAAGATTCAATAAGAAATGAAATTTTCTTTAAAATGAATATCTTATAAGTTAAGTGAAACATTTTTCTGGCCACAAAAACAAATAATAGGAAAATAAAAATAAAAACACCAAAAAATGATGTAGGTACTACAAGGGAGTCGACGTCGTAAGGAAAATGAAACAGATAAGACAATGAAAAAAACTATAAGAAAGAAACGGTAAGTCTACTATATACTAGTATACTAGTGTTATTCGACCATAATTATTGAAAATTGGAGGAAAATATATTTGTATTTGCATGTTTTTTTTTTATTCTTATTCATTCGTTCACTCTATATCTGCGACCATAAACTTTTATGTGTGATTACAATACAAAAAAAAAGTTGGATAGATGCCGAAATTGCTGCCTCAAGTCGATCACTAAAATACCTTTTTATATTATAAAAATGTAATCCTCATTTTAACGAAATATATAAAGAACGTAAGAAAAATCATTCCTTTTTATTACAATCAAAGAAAAAATAACACTATCAAAAACGTTTTCTAAGATCAGATAATACTATTAAGACTTGGAATGTTATATCATAGGGAAAGTTCTGTCATTTGGTCGACAAAATAATAACAATGTCTAATAGTAACATCGAAGGAATCACATTAAATAAAGGTTCTTTCTTCCTCACTCCATTTTCTCACACATTAAATTAAAATTATTACTTAGGAAAATTAAAAACAAAAGATCTTCTGGAACCGATGACGTACCATGTTTAAACTTATCATTTGAGACGGATAGTTTTTCTCAAGCTTTAAAACTGGGGAAAGTTTTACGATAGCACAAGAAAAATGGTCGTAGACAAATAGAAAACTATAAACCTGTTGCTGTTCCCGGTAGTCGGTCTAAAATCTTTTCTAAATGCTTTTTTTCTGTCTTTTTTGAAAAGGTACAATATTATAACAGGAAATGAGCATGGATTCTGTGCTGAAAAATCAACAACTGCTATGCTTTCATTTTACAATAAAATTATTCACCACTTGGAAGAATCTAAATGCCCAGCTGCTATCTCTTGCGATCTCAGTAAAGCATTTGATTGTGTAAACCATGAGTTGCTATTAAATATATTGAAGAAATTGGATCTCAACCATTTTACGTGCTAGGAAGCACAATATTTCTTTAAAAGTACTAAACGACACCAACAATCAATACTTTTAATTTTGATACTCTAGATATTAATGGGGGAGTACCTCAGGGTTCAATTTTGGGACCCATATTGTTCATACTGTATGTAAATAATGTTGACTCATTAATAGGTGATAATCATTATGTAACTTTGCAGATGATTTCTCGGCTATAATTTCAGCTAAAAATACGGATGTACTAAACAGAGAGAGCTCCAACATCGCTCAAAAAATGTCAAGTTACTTTAATAGTCTTGATTTATTTTTTAATGCTAATAAGACTGAGGTACTTAGATTTAATAACAGGCAACATAATGTTGAGCCCCTAGAGATTAGTTTTGAAAATGTCCTTCTTAATAATGGGAATGAGAGCATTTGCTTTCTCGGAATCCAAATAGATCAACACCATGATTGGACAGACCATTGTAGAGGACTGGTAAAAAAACTTACCTCGCTAAAGTTCCTTTTCATGAATTTACGGCCTATACTTGAAGTTCGTCAAGTAGTTATGCTGTATTTAGCACAATTGGACTCACGTCTATGCTTATGGGGAAATTCAACCTACTCTAAAAATGTTTTTATGCTCAGAAAAGAGGCTCTTGACGACCATACTTCAAGGAATATGGCATAATACCGCTTTGTGGTTTTTTGATTTTTAAAATGTGCCTGTACACTTACAAACACAAAGAAATGTTTGTATTTAATATAAATGTACACAGACATGAAACCAGACAAGCTGACGAACTACATATTATACCTTATGCACGACTCAAGGTAACATCTAATGCGCCAAATTATTTGGGGCCCAAATTGTTCAATAGACTTCCTCTTATAATAAAGGAAAGTAATTCATTTTTTATTTTTAAAAGAATATTAAAAGGTTTTTTACTAGATGATTGGTTTTATGATCTCGCTGAGTTTTACGAATTTGATGCATAAGTCCTACCCATATTTTATTCTATTTCGTAGTTTTATGCTTTCATCATATTTTTATTTACTTGTATTTTGACGAATCCCATACAACTTATTATTGTCTTATGGAAAATAAATCATATTTATTTTATTTTGGTGTTTTATTTCAGTACCATTATAATTAAATATAAAATAAATTCAATAAGAAAACAGTAACAACTCACAATTTAAAAACTCTCATTTATTGATATGATATGAAACACAATCTTTGAGGTTACTCTTGAGGCCCCTAAAAAGGGAGGGGGGGTTGGTTTTGGGTAACTCGCATCGTTCTCAGCTTGCATCATTTCATAAACCATATCAAACATAATCATTAACGGCCCAGGAAAGGTTTAAAAAAGAGGTGGGGAAGGAGGCCGGCCTACACTTAGAATTTTCTTTTTTTTTTTTTTTTATTTATTCAACCTGTACGCTTATGTATGCTGTATGCTTATAAAAAAAATGTTTCACCCTCACGAACTTTTAGGAAGGGTGGGGGAGGGCGAATTCGCCCCCTTCCTTATGGAGAGAGGTGAAGTAAATTGTCCTTTTGGAGGGTGAATTTTTTTCGTCTCAAAGTCCAATCCATCGTACTCAAAGTTCATTTTCCTAAGTCTGGGGGTTCTGTATATCAACGTCGCTTTTCAGTTTTTTCTATAGCCTACCATTTTTTTTTTCGGTTTTGCTCTTTTCGCGATCCTCTTTCCGTCCATTTAATATTATCCATGTTGATTCGAAATTAGAGGGTGCTTATTTTCTCTATGGACTAATTTTATTAGTCAATCATAATTTATAATTGGGAATCAATGAATTTAATATATCAAAAGTTGGGAAAGAAATGCTATTTCCAAAATTGTTTCATTGATGACATTAGTCAATAGCTACTAAACAGAAGTAAACAAAAACGAAAATAGGTTTACAACTGGAAGAGAAAATGGTACTGAACTTTTTTTTATTTACCTATTTATATATAGATATTAATAAAATTAATTTTCAATAATTTAAAAAATTAGAATAACGAAAAATAATGCTGAATAATAAAGATAAAATGCTCATAAAAATAAATTAATTCACTATAAAGACATGAAGAATTCTCAATGCCATTATGGCCATAAAGTATCTATTTACCATAATAATTTTGCATTGATAAACAATTCCTGTTTCTGGAAAAAAAAAGATGTTGCAATTTTTATTTCCAACCCACGAGATACACCTGTGCCTGGTTAATCAGGTTTTTTTTTTTAAATAAGTAAGGAAATAAGGTCCAATTAAAAACAATTTATAGGTAGGTACTGACAGAATGGCATACCTACGACAAATTCGGACATTTGTATTAATTATTATATTTAATTTACCGCCATAATTAAATTACCTAGTAGCTAGTAAAATATTAAAATAAAAAAATACCTATTTTGCGTGATAGCCAATATGGGTAAAAAATAAATTAACCAAATTCCCAAAAAAATATTTTAGCCAACCAAAATTCTCACCAGAAGCAATGTCAAAATTTTCATCCAACGAGAAATTTTAACCAAACTGCAACACTGCTAAGATTAGTGACAACTCGCTGTATGTGAGTTTAAAAGTAGTAAAGTAGTAGAAGAGGCGTAAGTATACCTAACTTTGTCTTATATTAATTATCGGACACCTTTTCAGTTTTGTAGATTTACAATGCTGCAATAAAAACATTTAACTTATCTTAATAATATGATAATATAGTTAGTTTATACTTACAAATACAAGATGCTAAAACATTTTACTACGAAAAAAAAAAAGGATTTAATTTTTACAGACTTCAGTTAATTAATGACGATTTCAAACAATTAAACTGCTGGCCACACCAAAAAGATCTTTGGGTAAAATTTAAAGTTCAATATTTTCAATGGAAATGCAAATTTTTTAACGCGGCTTGCAGATTTTAATAAGAGCTAATTTTCTGTTCGGATTAAGTTGCATGACGTATATTTATCGTAGGACCATAGCTTTATTATATACGGTGTGATCAATGAAGCTGTGCAAAAAATCAAAAAGTTTGTATGAGTGAAATTTTCGCAAAAAGCTTGTTTGGTCGTTGCAATATGGTTCGTTACTAAGGTAACATCAATATCTCTAGATATTTTTGTCAGTTTTTGGATTAAGGACCTTAGATCTTGTACACGCTATTAAACATAAAATTTGGGTAGCAAAATTTTTAAAATGCTATAACTTGACATTTATGTAGATTTTCTATGGTCTAAGAATTTTATTTGAGGGTTGAAATTTACACATTATATTCTACAATATACAAGATTGGTTAACAACGGCCAAAAGTCAATTCTTACAAAATTTCTAATTCTAAACCTAATTTTAAGGTTCCTGCAATCCCTAAACAAACACGGTGTACTGTATTAACAAAGATTAGGTAGGGTAACATGGTCAACAGTGAATCAGTATTTTTTAACTTGCTCTTATCTTCAAAGTTAAACGCCTGAATTGTCGCAAATTCGAGCACAGGTTGCCTTAAGTGTCTAGTGTCCAATTTATATTAGATTGAACACCGTAGAAATTTTTTTGAAATGTCTGTCTTAGTTTTTTAAAAAAAATGAAAATGATCCACTGTGTACTATAGTTAGTACACACTGAATCGGCCATTGGTTAACAGTGAATAAGCAACAAAAAATAAACACAAAAGTAACATAAAATTTATTCATAGGTAAATATAACGTAAAACTTAAATTCTCATTTACAAGAATAAATATACCTAAAATAATCTAACGCAGATTTAAATTTGACATATTAATGGGAAATTTATAACAAGATTGTTGCCTTGCAGTACTTCCAGTAACTGTAGGTTTCGGTAAAATAAATTTTATGTCATGGTCATTAACACATGCTAAATCCGGGACGTTGGGGATATGAAATAGTTGGTCAGTTTTTTGACTTAAAAAACTAACGTACACTTCCATGGAAGTATTTCTACTTTCTAATACCTTAGCTACGTAGTAAATTTTTTGTTTTTTTGTTCTAAATTCCATAATAATATAATCCCCCACAGTTGGTGATCGACAAAGTGGATTTTGCAAGCAGTTTTCAGTTAAAGTAATTTGATCATTTTCTTTTTCCTCTTCAAAACAATCAATGTCATCATCGTCAGATTCATCATGCAGCACAACTTCTTCCTCGTCTTCTGAATCGCTTTGCAATACTTTACGAACACTACCTTTTTTACCGTTCATTTCTTTTCTTCTTTTAGCAGCCTCCCTTTCGACTGCAATTGCTGCTTTTTCCGGTGTATCGGTAGCTATTAAACTTCGTTCTAACTTTCTTGGTTTTCTTTTCCCAGTTCTTGGCTTTGCTTTTAGTGGCTGTCTAAATTGATCAGGAGTTAATATTTGACAATCTTTTGATGGGCCTGCTGATGTCGAAGGAGCTAAATTAATTTTTTTATCCAGTAGTACTTCAGCAGTTTGATGTTCTTCAGTATCTTGTAGTATATCTGGATTTTGCCTATCTGTTACCGTACTAGGCAAAAAGTCGTCGTCCTTAAATTTGTGTCTGTCGAATGGTACTAATCCTGTCTTGTTAAATCCTTGACGTATATTGGATGGTGTCATGGATTTTTTAAATGCGATTCCAATTAGTTGTCCAACATCATAAATAGTAATTGGTTGTCCTGGATTACGCATCATCCAAGAATCCATGGCAGAATGATAATAATTCTTAAATGGTGCAAAAATTGACACATCTAGAGGCTGCATTTTCGCTGAAGTATGATGATGTAATGTGAGTACAATCACACCGGATGCCTTTGCCAAATCTAACGATTCAATGGATAGATGCGATTCATGATTGTCCATTATTAAAATACTGGGATTTTCCAATGAACTACCACTGTGCTTGATATAATGTTTCATAACATCTACAAATAAATTGCTGTTCATCCAACCCGACTGTGCCGCTAAAATCAAAGTTCCCGGTGGAGTACCAATACTCATTCTAGGGTTTACCTTCTTTCGTGGGAAAATTATTACTGGAGGAAGTGCCTGCCCTCCAGCGCTTATGATGCAGAATGTTGTGCATAAAACTCCTTTTTCGCCACTGGTAACTTTGCAAAGGTTTCTATGGCCCTTCAGGGCTATTACTTTATGAGGTTTCTGCACGGTGGTTGTGCCTGTCTCATTGAGGTTAAATATTCTGCATCCATCGGAAAATGCTGGATTTCTTTTAATTGCGTTTTCGAGATTATCATAAAATTTCGTCACTGTCTCTTTATTAAATGATGTAGCTCTCGCAAGGCTAAATGCTTCTGGTTTTCTAAGTGAGAGTTCAGGATGACGTTTCCGAAAACCCCTAAGCCAGTAAATACCTGCTATTTGATTCGTTTCCCACGAGGAAGGCATTTTTATATTATTATACCTTGCCATTTCAAAGGCTACATGACGACAATCTTTGGAAGTAAAATAATAAAGCACAATCTTTATAATAGTCTCTAAGAATATTTTCTTGTATTTCCGAGAAAACTCGGTTGACTTCATAGTTGGGTGTTAATTTTGCGTCACCTACTAGGTCAGTTTCTTTGGTCTTTGCATAATACCTTCGTAGGGTAGTAAAAGGTATATTTGATTCTGAAGAAACGTGTCGTATACTGTTTCCTTCCTTAATAGCATTAAGTGCTGCTAGCATTGCTTCTTTGGTGTGATCACCTATTTTTCTTTTTTCTTTCTTATTTCGTGGCATTCTGAAATAAAAACAAGATTGAATTTGTAAATAATATTAGCACAACCTTGTTATAAATCACATGGTACACAGTGGATCATGATCAACTGTGTACCACAAGCTCTGATCCACTGAGTACCACCTGATCGATTTACTTTTGAAATTCAATAACTGTTTACAAGATATCACTATGTAATCATTTTAATCGTTATTGTATAAACTAATAACCACTTTATATATCTGAATTGAAAGTAATAGTTAAAAATCAATAATAAGAACATGCTTGACAAAATATTACTTACCTAGTTTTTTCCACGTGTAGCCAAAACAAAACTTAACCTTAAAACACGTCTAATCGTCGCCGATACAAGTCGCTCACTAAATAGACAGAGAGGCAGTGTGGTTAGCTACAAATAGATGAAATGCAATAAAAGTTTAACCCATAAATGACATTGTGGTAGGGATGGTTCACTGTGTATCACTGATTCACTGTTGACCATGTTACCCTATGTATGATAGGGATACCTAGTGGCAATTGGTATTGGTAATTTTGAATAAATAAAAAACAGCCTGGAAAACATAAATTGTCTGTCAATTATTTTTTTGTTTTGAACCCACTGTATCAAAGATAGGGACTGCAAACTTTCGAAGTTAACAATGAAATTGGGCTATTGTTGGCAACAGCGAGTTTAAAGGACGAGGTCATTGCCAAGTGTCCTATCTTTAAATACCCAATCTTCAGTAATTATTTACCCGAAATTAAGTAGGTACCTTAATTAAAAAAAACTAATATTTTATTCGTCCTCCTGCTTGACATATTACTTCCCGACATCGATTTCGTAGAGTATCCACAAGATTATTTATAAAATCTTGTGGAATATTCTCCCATTCTTCACAAATGGCCTCACTAAGCATTTATAAGATTTCAGGGGGTACATCACGTGATCTTACTTTAGGATTTAAATAAGACCAAACGTGTTCGATGACATTAAGATCCTGAGACTTTGCAGGCCAGTCTATCCTATTGATGTTCTGTGCCTGCAAAAAGTCTGTGATCCTTCGCGTTCTATGAGGTCGAGCATTGTCATCCACCAATAGAAATTCTGGGCGGTAATTTCGAGCAAAAAGAACAACAATAGGTTCCAAAATTTTCTCCTAATAAAAACAGTAGCGTTAACGGTTTGGTTGGTAATGAATAGCTCGGTTTTACCATTTCTTGTGGTACCTCCTCACACTGTAACACCTTCGCCACCAAATGTTTCTTGAGGGGCCAAATTTTCCTCCAAATACCGCCTGACTCTCTCTAAACTAACATTTGGCCATCGGAGTAAATCAAATAAAATCTTGTTTCATGAACAAATAAAAAATGGCTCCACTCTGCATTACCCCAATTTGCATGCTGATTTGCACATGTCCGCTTATTCGCTCTATGATGTTGTAATAACCGCCCCTCTTTATCCACTCAAATTCATTCCCATCGGAAATACGACAAATTGACGTTACAAAAGTCATTAAAACGGGTATAAATACCCGTTCCCAAGGAACTCGAGATTCATTGTTTTATATCCATGCATTCATTCATTTATAATTTTGTATCTAATTTAATTTATTATTATCTTGAATCCAGTCTAATTCTGGTTGCTTTTGGTACCTTTCCTAAATCGATCCTTTTCCTACAATACCTTCTATCTCCTGAACTTTCTACGTCCCGATGACCCATTTCATGACGCTTAACGTTTCGCTGCCCGACTTCCGTATTTTTGTACGTCGCAACGCTGTCACGTCCCGCACTATCTAAGTATTTCCGACCTCATATCCGTCCTGACGACCTATATTCCAAATGCTGTCACGTTCCGACGATAAACATCCCTTCACCTTACTTCCCGACGATTGCTGTCCCTAAATATGTCCTTCATAATATCTTTGACGACACCCTTCATCGCACAGCACCATCTAAGTATTTCCTACCGTATATCCGTCTCGACGCAGTACCGCCACGACGCTAAGCGATTTGACGCAAGGTGACGCTCAGAGCTGCGACGTATCCACTGTCAACGTCTTCACAACGCTAAATAAAATTAGTACATAACGTCTAGTATAGACGAAGCTAATGTCTGAATTTTCATGGCGAGTCGAAAAGTTAAATGTAACTTTCTTTCGATATCGCCGTGGTTTCGTTTTGAATAAGAGCCTGACATTTGCTTCAAAATATTATCAATGTAACCAATAAACCACATTACCTTTAGGCATTCACCCAGAAAGATAGTTAAATTAGTCGCGACAGTCGTACACAAAAATATTATTTTTTACAGAGAATGTACATATTATTTACAGTTATTATTTCAAGTAAAATCTATCCGGCAACGTCGCAAATATATGAATGTTGGTCTAACAAGTAAGTGTGTATACCTACAGACAGTTTTTACTTCCTCATACTAATTTTAAGGGTTTGTTTTGGTTCAAACAGAACCGTCGATTTCAGTTCTCAAATACAGTGAATGAATTAATTTTTCAAGAACACGTCGCGAGGTTATAACAATCTCTTAGCTGATCGAGTGTAATTCAGTGATTTTGACTAGTTTCCGAAAGAAACAAAACAACCCTAAAGTAATCTAACAGACATTTGAGTTACCGCGCATTAAGTGTAGCGATTGTAGCTTTTTTTATAAAATTTTATAACTTCTTGATTTACATTACATTAGTTTTTAAAAAATATAGTAAGAGCCGTTTTCGTGATATCTAGAAATAAATACATTATTTATGCACATTTTGATTACTAATATCTCGTTTCACAGACGGTCAAAAATTTTTATTTTTTAGTTACGTAAATGACTTTCATTAATCTTATATTTCAATTTTATTAAATTCTTAAGAGAAGCTGTTTAACGAGTGAACTATCTTAAGTTAGACATCTGTTTTTCGATGGGTGAATTTGAGTCATTTTAATAGAAATTTTAAATATCAATATTTTAGAAATAAACAGGGATGTATCGTCTTGGATAAATTATGCAAACCTAAACCTAGATGGTAAAGTTTATGAGTAAGTTAACCAACTGGTGAATTAATACTGTTCGTTAGCATTACCCCAGTAACTACGCAAACTATAGAATGGAGATATTTACAATAACGGAAATTATTGATGCCAGCATTTTCATTGGTGAAATATAGCTGCATTTGTTAAACCAGAGACAATTTTTGGATAATGCTTTTAGCTAGATAAAAATAAGTGATTTAATTTTTGTGTCGGCTCGTTGGTTAAAAGGTTTTGCTACAAAAATGTTATTTTCGGTGTAGAATGAAGTTGTCATTTTAGGCTATAGAATAAATATTACTGGGATTTTGTTTACTTTTTAAAAAGAAAAAAGCTGTGGTATTAGAATTTGTCAGTTACGGGAGTTGGGCTTATGATAGTAGTATACTAAGCCACCCATTCTACTTTAAACCATAAAGTATATGTAAACATCAACACAGTTAGTTAACCAACTAGTAAATTGGCGCTGTTTGTTAACTCAGTTGATAATCAATATAAATTATCAATTAAGTATCTAGACGATCACCCACTACTACTAGAGGAAAAAGGCCAAATACAGTAAGTATAGAATTTAAAGTAAAACAAAATTTCAGATTTAAACAAACATCAATAGGAATACTGGGGTGGGAGGTTACAATACCATAAACATTATCAAAACCTGGAAATTTTGCGATAAATCCTTCTTGCAACACCACTGACACAGAAAAATATCACTATTGCTAACTGCTTGTATATATGGTAAAGGAAACGAGAGTACCACATGATCAGTGACGTCCCTATCATCAGGGGTTTCCCTTTAAATAATGCGTAACTTTTATTTCAGTTGACAATGTTACATTTTGTAAATTACATTGCTATATTTATATGCTTGGCCAACCTATACTATTACTCAAAAATATTATAGTATTGAATACATATAGAAACTCGCTGCTCTGAACCTATAATGAAATACAGGGTGTTAAGTAATACACTACATGACATAAATTTATGGGTTTTTTATTTTTCGAAACTTTTTTCTGAAACAGTTGCTATTAAAATAAAGAGTTGCCCATTTTCAAGATGAAACTCAAACCGTTTCTGACTTATTGGTTTTAATCGATTATTGTCTATGTGAACTACTAAATATAAGCACCACTTATCGACCTATTTGTGTAAAACTTTAAAGTATAATAACTGAACTAACTGACACCACGTCAGTTAGCCCAGAGTTTAAGTCTGGGGGTAGTGGAAATAAAGTTTAAGTCTGGAGGTAGCGGTAATATTTAAGTCTTTATTTTTGATAATTATACATTTTAATACTTATAATAAGTAAGGTTTAAAAATTCTTGAAGGGGGACTATTTACCGACATTACCACTCCCCGTATATGCGCCTCAACACCACGTGTTTTATTGAAGCAACATAATCCAAATAAGACCTGCAAAACAGAAGCATTTTTCATGTCAAAACAATTTATTGTGTTCCAATTTGATTAACATAATATTTAAATAGTTATCTTCCAATCTTAATACCTATTATTGGATACGCCAATGTTCATTATCTTGTGCAGCAATTTTGGGGATAATTTATTCTACATTCGATAAGTGAACTCTTCCCACTCTTTTCACTTCGCAACTAACTTCAGTCCATGACTATATCAAATAGCTTTCTGCTGTTAGGTTAGTAATCAAACAATTGGAGTGACGACGTGACTTATCGAATTCGGGTATACACCGAAAAAAAATTGTAGGTAAAATCAAGAACGCAGGTCATCAATATTTTGAATATTAATATCATGATTGATTTCTAATCATAGATTAATAAATTAGTGCCTTGAAACAATAACACTGCCAACATTAAACAAGAAACGCAAAACATCAAAAATTCATTGATTCAACGTTTAATGATTATTAGTCTATGTTATTTATATTTAAAACAATGAAGAATACGGCTTTTACTTGCGGTGCCTGAAGAGAAGGAAAAGTGACAGCACGTAAATTTCTCTCGACTAAGCGGACTAATATGTAACGGAATGCCATAATAACGACAAACGTGACGAATGGATTTTCAAGAATTACATGATTATGATTACTGTTTATTGATACAAATTCAAGTTAGTATTTTTTATATAGTTCTGTGATCATTGCTTATTGATTTAACGTATAACAAACTTAAATTAATGTATACCTATCGTCCGTAATATTAAAAAACGGCGATCATAAATCCATGCTCATCGTTCATTGATTACGTACCATGTATTAATCTAATATCACCCGTCATTGGCTAAAAATAATGTTTTTGATCTTTGATTTAATGTAAATTTTTATTGATATCACGTACATACTTTTTTCTTTCAGAGTATTTTAACAAATCAGGTACGATTTCTCCATTGGTTCATTTGTACAGGTGAACACCCAGTTAAATTTCATAAAAACACATTATTTTAATATTACATAAATAACAAAAAAATATAAGAAATGAATCGAAAGTATTTAAAACTCAGTAATATTAGTCTTGGCGCTTTCAGCCTGTTAGGCCATCATCAGAGACTCTACAAAGAGAGAAAAACGGAGCTATAACGATAATAAAATCGTGATATTCCTGAATATTGAATAAAAAATAAAAAATCTTGAAAACTAACTTGGCAATAAATGTAGAAGGAGCATGAAAATTAATTATTAATATTTTACTAGATTAAAAGGGCTGCCACAATACGGTCCCTATTCTCCACCATAACTTGAGGCTTGAAACGTAGCAAAACCAATCCTAACAGGTGGTTGCAAATTAAGAAAAAACGTGGGGGCTCATCCCAACACGTAGAAATAAACAGTCTCAACCATTCTAAGGAAGAGAGATAGAAAAAACTGAACTTCAGCATGAAGCCAACTGACCCTTTAAAGTCGCTACCGAGAGGCGGAGGCAAGCTGGGGCACAAGAAATCGTAAAAAGTTAACGAAAAAGTAACCATCTTGACTTTTGACAGTGCCAAAAAAGAACTGAGTAACAATTGACAGTTGACAATGAAGTTGTCAAAACAATTGCCAACTTACAAAGTTACAATTGAATATATTAAATTAAATCTTCTCGAAGATCTTGAGATACACCGAGAGTTTAATAAAACTAATGTCACATGTGTTAACACTCAAATCCATCTCAATAGCAAAGTGCCTCCTCTCTTTAAGAGTATTGGCAACGGTTGGTCTGAAGTTACCTAGCTAGCTTCTCCTTCTCCTTCTCGGTAGCGACTTTGAAGGGTCAGCTGGCTTCATGCTGAAGTTCAGTTTTTTCTATCTCTCTTCATTAGAATGGTTGAGACTGTTTATTTCTACGTGTTGGGATGAGCCCCCACGTTTTTTCTTAATTTGCAACCACCTGTTAGTATTGATTTGCTACGTTTCAAGCCTCAAGTTATGGTGGAGAATAGGGACCGTATTGTGGCAGCCCTTTTAATCTCGTAAAATATTAATAATTAATTTTCATGCTCCTTCTACATTTATTGACAAGTAAGTTTTCAAGATTTTTTATTTTTTATTCAATGTTCAGGAATATCACGATTTGATTATCGTTATAGCTCCGTTTTTTCTCTCTTTGTAGAGTCTCTGATGATGGCCTAACAGGCTGAAAGCGCTAAGACTAATATTACTGAGTTTTATATTAATAAAACTCTACCTACACACTTTAAATACTTTTGATTCATTTCTTATTATCCAGTGTGTACACACCACTCAACCTCTTCAAAAAAATATAAATTTAATTTTAATATTTTTATTTTCATACGTGTTAATCTATATTTTTTGTACATCATTGTCCTCTGGCTGATCGCGTCTCTGTGTCACAGTATACCTAAGTAAACTGTGTCTGTGGCGCATTATGATGAGTGAGCCTAACACGAGTGAGACGATATGCCGAATGCATATAGCTAAAAAGAGAAGACAACACGCCAACAGATTCTTCAAACTGTCAAAGAACACATTGATTGGCGCGCCGCTCCGCTCACAAACAAGGTTGCCAAACCAGTGTTGCCAGTCTAGTACAATTCACACGTTCGTTTGATCTGTCTACAGGCACAGTATAATTTTGTAAATTACCATAGGAATAGAGTTAAGGGTTATATTTTAATATTTTAACTGTCACTCTCACTTTTTTCCGATTTGATTTTTGGAAGAAGATGGCCGTTGGGATTTAGCTCCGCATTGTGTTAAATAGTGTTGAGTAATAATTAGTTTCCAAACTTTTTGTTTTGTCCAAGGGCTCCCGTGCCAATGTTTATGTTACTTTTATTTTGGATGAACCTGGTTTTTGACCAAAATCTGAGGCAAGTGAGACGCCGAGAGATATTTTCTTCCACGTTTTGCTGGATCCCGGTAGCAGAGAAAACCCTCAAAAGAGGTAAGTCGTTTCCTTTGCTGCTCCTGCATTTTATTTGTCTGACAAAACACTCATATTTTAATATATATAGGGTTCTTCCCGTGGATGAACAAGAGAGCCACATCAACCGTGGGTGGTTATTCTTAGAAAGCTACGAAATGGAATTCTGTCTTGCCAATATGCTGGTCCGTTTTATTTACCCTGCGAAGCAAAGATTTCCTTTTTATTTCAAACGTTCTTACGATGATCCCGTACCCCAAGTAGTCCTGTAACATGATGAGCTTCGGTGTGCAGTGTGTAACCTAACAGAGGGCTCTTTCTAGTGCCGCTCTCAGACCTAGGATTATATTTTGGTATTTATTAATTTTTCTTTAATTTTAACAATATGTTCGCAATGTCTATTTAGACGCTTTACTTATATTTTGAAACGGGTGTTTCTTTATTTTCTATATAGTTTTAAGAATACTTTTTGTTTCTTTTATTTACAATCAGTTTATAAATATTATTTTGAGTACTCAAAACAATATACCTTAATTTTAACAAGACGTCTCGGATAGGTATAAATAAACCTTATTATTTTATTATTGATATATTTATCCAACTGTTGGCGAATGAATTGAGAGGATATTCTCAATTACCCCACTTCTATTGACTATAAATTTAACTGTTTAAAAATGAATTGAGTATTCTTAATTATATTGTTTCTACCGTTTATAAATTTAAATGTTGATGAGTGGATTGAGAAAATATTTCCAATTTTATCACTTTTAGAGTTTGATTCATCAAATGAATTGGGTAAATATTGTTAATATATCATTGTTTCTCTTTTAAGCAAAAAACGTTTGTATAATTTAATGCTCATCGAAAAAATTGAGAAAATATTGTTAATATATCACTTTTATTTATTTTTCTATTAAATTCAATTTAAATTATGTATGACTTTTATTTCACAGAATATCATGATCATCTCTACAAGTGTCTATTTGCAGATTCACGTATTTATGGTTTAGTTATTTAAATTTTATTTACTATGGTTTCTGAATTTACCTTTAGATTTTAAAAACTTCTTTATCAAATAATACCAAATTTTTAAATCTATAAAAAATTCAGTGGCGTCCATCTATGGTTTAAATACTCTATTTGTATTTTATTTAAGTGTATCTAAAGTCAATTTAAAATAATTAAATTTCAAGACAACAAATCCTTACTCACACCTTTAAGCCACCGAAGGTAGAGCTGCTGTGCTGTATATAACCTACACTCTTTGTCAAAAGAAGAAAATAGGTTACAAACTTTTTAAATTGTTTATTTTACCTTATACATCTTTTTTCTACTCTTCATACAGTATTATGTGAAGAGTATTATAGGTTTACTTTGTCTGTCTGATCGATGTCACGTTTTTTGTCTGCACGATAAGTCAAAAACGAGAAATGATATGAACTTGAAAATTTTAAGCAAAAATCAAGCTCTATGAGGGGAAAAAGTATTGATTTTTAACAAATCTGATTAAAAATAGGGGGGTTAGGATGGGTTGAAAATCCTAAATTAAAAACGAAACGCAATATCAATATGAAATTTTTAGTAAAAATGAAGCTTTATAAGAAGATAAAGCCTATTGATACTGAAAAAAATATGAATATATTGGGGAGTTAAGGGGGGTTAAAATATAAAAAAAATCCTAACTGAAAAACTTGAACTTTTTAGCAAACATCAATCTCTAAAAGGAGAAGAAGCCCTTTCATTATAACAAAAAATCTGATTAAATATGGGGGATTTAAGGGAGGTTGAAATTAAAAAAAAAATCAAAAATGAAAAGCGATGTCAACATGAATTTTTTAGTAAAAAGGTCTATAAGGAAATGAGGTATTGACTGTAAAAACAATCTGCTTTAAAAATGGGGGTTAAGGGGGTCTGTTAAACTGCGAAGAGTATCATTTAAAATGCCAGGCATTATATATCTTTATTCTAGTTTGTGTCTGTGTAATATTATGTATTGTGATGGGACTAGTCTTATGAAATAAACATTTTAGTTCTTATTTTATTTGCCAATAAAAGGTATTTAAAAAATATATTTTTTATTTGACATCTGTGACAAATTGTGAAAATGATTAAACTTACAATAAAAATTAAAAATGGTAGGTAAAGCTTCATATAAAATTTTTTACACAAAAATCAATGTCAAGCTTTCTACATAACCTGATATATATTTAAAAATAATCTCAAATTATGAAGAAAAATCAGTTTACTAACTAATAATGTTTATAGAAGGTTTTCAACGTATTAAAAACCAAACAAATATCACACTAAAATATTCATTTATTAATAGTTGTAGTGCTTGAAAACAGTATGATGTTGATAATAATAACTACACTTAATTCAAACTCTAAATAATAAAAAAACAGCGATATTGACTTTTGTACAAAGTTTTGATCCGAACTTACATATGATAAAATTATTGGAAAAAGTGAACACCCATTTTAAATTACAACGAACCGCCACTGTAACCAATATAAATTGCCTACTCCTGACTAAAACAAACAATGCTCCCATCTATAAGCGGCCTCTAGTAACACATGATCAAAGACTGTGAATTAAAATGTAATCGGATTTGTGCAATATCCATCGGATAGTTTGAATCGCTAATATCTCATCTGGTTATCACTTAACTATTCAGCTCACCCTCATATTCGAACTAAATAATAAACACTTAAAATCATAAATTAAATTGTTGCAAACAAAGAAAAGAAAAACGAATCATCTGCAACCATCCAATAACTCACGGTCGTACCCCCCGCCATCGGCCATTTATTTACAAAACGCGGAGTTCATTTACTTTTTCTGGCAACGAAACAATCCGAAATGATGATTACTCGGTCTAATCGGGCTCTCCGGCCGAGCATTTGCATGAATTAGAAATAAATATTTGCCCCTGAAGTTACTAATTCCCCCGAGTAGAATAAATTTAATTTCCTCTGTATCTGCAGATCATTCTTATCAACGGGTCGGTCCAGAGAGCCGTGGAAATGTGACGTTTCGAAGATGGACGGCCGACGAACAAGCGGCGAAGTTGGCGCTAGGCGAGAGATTTGGATGTCTTGCAGACGAACCAATTTGAATTTTCGGATGTACGGTGATACGAGGGACGTGAAATATATTTTTTTTAATTTTGACATATAAATGGTAATCTTTTGTAATCGCAGCAATTTTCAAAAAGAGATACTATATGCAACCAGGTGCATTAATTTGATCATTATGTAACTGGTTACGAAAATTTCATTATGTCAGCAGTTGCGAAATGAAAACAAATAAAATTAACCTTTTTCATTTTAAAATCAATATACAGGGTGAGACTAAAGTTGGTACTTCCTATGACTGTGTATAGAAATTAAAAGAAACAACTTTTTTAAAAAATAAATTAAAAAATAAGAAAGATAACTACGATTTGTTGGTAATATAGCGATTTTAATTTGAAATTAATTTTAAAACTATAATTACATTTTTCTGTTATATTTGTTCAGTAAAATATAAATATTTTTTGATTTTTTTTGGTTCAAATTATTTTTGGTCAATTTACTTAAATTAAATCTTAAATATGCTATTTTGCTATTTAAAAGACAAATGCTTACATTAAATGACAAAATCAAGTTGTTTCTTTAAGATCAAGAAGGTTATTCAACTCTTCAAATATGGTGTTCTTCGTATGAGATAATAATATTTTATTTAAAAAATGTACGCAGTCGGTTTAGGAATAAAAACCATCAGCCTAAATAATAATAATAATAATAATAATAATAATAATAATAGGGGGGTGGGTTGGCTCAGTGGTTAGAGTCATGACTTTGAGATCGGAAGGTCTCAGGTTCGAATCCCACCGTTGGCCGGGATTTTTTCATTTAATTTAATTATTTAAAATTAATTCTGATGCCTTGGTAGGATTCCCCACTCGACCATTCACTGTTGGGTTCTAATTAACAGTGCTGTTCCTAAAGTGGCGCTGGGAAACAGTAACAAAGCCTTCACAGAACACGAGGCTAATGGCCGTAGTAGTCGACGCCGATGACACCAAATTAAAAAAAAAAAAAAAAAAAAAAATAATAATAATAATACTCTCCCTAATTCACCCCCTTACGAGTGAATTTCAACCCCTGAAGTCGACTGAACTACTTGTGTAGGGGAAGGGACGGCTATTATTATTATTTGCCGTGGCGCTCCGGGGCGACTTAAGGATGATTGATGGTTCCATTTGACTTACAGGTGGAGAAAACCCGGAAAACCTCACTCACCATCATCGAGACGATAATGTATGGCGATTTTATAATCTGCATGTCATATCAACAGAAATTGAATTTCCATTAATACGGCACACATCAAATCCTAAATCGAACCATGCAATTTAATTAAAAATCCACATGGTCTGGTCTGGGATTCGAAGCCCAGCAGTCTCGGCCTATAAATGAATATAAGCGCGATAGACCGCTACACCATCGACCCGATTGAAAGATGATAAACAGTTGAGTACAAAATATTAAAGATATATTACATCATAAAACAGTATTGTTGTTATTATTATAAGTAGCAGTACCTGCTTGACTAATGAGTTTTAAACGGTATAGTAAAGAAATTACACAATTCTTAATGTTATGTGGTATTGGGTCAAATTAAATTAAGTAGGTATTGTTACGCAGCACCCTGCAGTAGCCTGCGGCTGTTATTGGAAACGTACGAATACAAAAAAGAAGTGCAATGTTACTCATCGCCCTACAGTATGCTGCGGTCGTCATTAGTAAAAGTACGAGTAAAAGAAGATAGAAGAGTCCAGAAATGTCTGTACTTGTCAAGAAAAATCTAGACGACAGTTCGAGAAGCAAGCTATATAAATCAATGATCCTGACGTCAGTTTTCATAGTTATTGTAAAAGTTTGAATTGAAATAAATTGAGATACCAAAAACCTGCGTAACATTGGTGACAGCGGTAGAATACAAAGTAGAAGTTCATGGTAAATACTAGATCCACCGAGTACTAAGCAGGCATGGATACTTCAGGTCTACCAGCATGGTTTTTGAAGATGGAAGAGGAGAGAGTAAGGCGAGAAGAGGAAAAGAAAAGGTGAGAAGTGGGGAAGGAAAGACACAGGAAGAAAGAAGAAGAGTAAAAGGAAAAGAGAAGGAAGGTAAAAATGATAAATTGTTTGCTGCAAATCCAAGAAAACCTTAAGCAAAAGGTAGGTTGCTGTTTGGCCGAGTAGATCTCTTAACACAATAATAAGATAATTTAAAAGCCAATTTAGAACAGCAGCAAGAAAATCTAAAAACTAATTTGGAGCAACAACAAGAGCATCTAACTCATTAAGAACAGCAGCAACAGCATTTAAAAATCAATTTTGAACAACAACAGGAAAAGACAAGAGCAGAGTTAGAAAGGCAAATTAGAGCTGAAATGGTAGGGTTAGAAAGAAGAATTCCTAGCCAAGTTTCGTTATGCAACATTGAAGCTGAGAACACTACCTCGTCTGCATCCATAACCGAACCAAGCCACATTCGAATCCCAGTTTTACAAAATTATACTAGCAAGACCCTTAAGCCACCCACGTTTGACGATCAGACAACATGGGAAGCATATCGACTCCAATTTGAAGCTGCAGCTAGAGCCAATGGCTGGACCGAGAAAGAGATGGCGGCTTCATTGATAGTGTCACTGCGAGGTCAGGCAGCAACCATTTTACAATAGCTACTTCCCCAAGAAGAACTCAGTTATTCATCTCTCGTCCAAGCTTTGGAGACAAGATATAGCCAGCAGCATTTGAAACAGGTATTTCAGAGCCAGCTAAAAGTTCGTAGTCAGAAACACAATGAAAGTCTACAAGAATTTGAAGCAAATATTAAAAGATTGCTGCATCTGGCCAATCCATAGACACCTGAAGATTTCTTAGAACAAATCGGCATACAATCATTCATTGATGGGCTACATGACGTGGAAATGCAGTAGGCTCTTCGGCTATAACACCACAAGACGTTGAGTCAGACACTTATTGTAGCCCAGGAATACGAAGCAGCAAAAAGTATATCCAGACCTTTTCGCGCAAAATTGAGAGAAATTCGATTTTAAGAAAGTGAAGAGGCCACTACTAATACTATCCCTTGACCTACTCTCTCACAAATAATAAATATCCTGCAACGAAATAGCCAAAATGAAAGCAGAAGATGCTACAATTGTGGAAGAATTGGATACCTTCAAAGAACTTGTCGAAGCAGGATTCGTTCTATAAATCGAGAATCGGATAATGATACCAGAAATTTACCTTGATTTACCTCCCGAAGCATGTCACGAAGTGCATCAAGCAATAATTACAGCAGATATGCCTCCTGGAGAAGCCAGTCATCCACACCTAGCCGGCTTTCTAGCAATAGTCAGGGAAACGAATAACGGTCGACATTACGGGGCAGGCGCCGGCTGTAACAGAGGGCCCCAAAATTCGCACTTATACTTTAAATTGGAACCAACAAAATCTATTGGTCAAGGGGTATATCAATAACCAGGAAGGCACCTTCGTCCTTGATATTGGTGCAACCAAGTATTTCATTCGAAAAGGGATCCTGCATCGAAAACCACGACAAACTCGAAGAAGCTTGGTTCTGGAAACAGCTACAGGGCATACTACTCTTGTTCTAGGCGAGATATCAGTAAACCATACATATTGGCAATACCCTGATAGAACACTTATTTCTTGTGGCCGATATTAAGGATCAATGTGTTCTAGATATGGACATTATGCAAAATAAGTTTATCATCGACCTTCAAAACAAGATCTTGGTAATTGGAAACGAGGAAATTGTCCTAAATTCGGAAGAAACGACTCAACCTATAAAGGTCCTAGTGGAGGAAGACATAGAAGTACCCCATAATTCTAAAGCTGTCGTTTCGGCGAGACTTAGCGAGAAATCACAAGGCTTGCATGGTTAGGTTAGGAATCTGTGAGTGACGGAATTCTTGTAGCTAGATGTCTCGTTAATGTTGATCAGCTAATTACAGTAAGGGTTACTAATTTAAAGAAAAGAATATTCAAACTAAATAAAGGACAAGTAATAGGGCTCTGTACACCGATGGAAAACATAATCAAGTGCGAAGACCGTTCCAAGTACGTACGTGAAAACTTACCGTTCTATGTCCCAAAAACACACTATAATTTTTTTGTTTTAAAATATTTATTTTTCACCTTATTTTGACTTAATATCGAAAAAGCACCCTAATTTTCAATCGTAAATTCTCCTATCAAAATATCTGCTTTTTTAAAAAAATCGGTGGGCTTTTTGTTCATTAAAATCTCTACTTTATGGTGGTGTAAAAAAAATATACATTTCTATGGTAAATGTTTTCAAAAAATGCAAAGAAACGAAAAAAACTACAATCCAAAATTTTTTTAAAAAAGAGTATGTGACTTGATGTTTCACTCAGGAAAACAAATATATATTTTTAATTTTCTTACGTCGTCCGAACATATAGTTGTTAGGGCTCGTAAATACAAAAGTTGTATATCTTTTTATTAGCTCATAATTAGCTAAATAATTTTTTTCCATAGGACTTGTAGTTTTGCCGGAAATCGAGATAAACCGTTTTTTACCCTTAAAAACTCACCCCTTTCACTTTTCGACCTCAGATCGCCCGTAAATTATTTATTTTTTTATATTTGTTATAATATCTTCCTTTTCCAATGGGTATTTTCCTACTATTATTTGTTTTCACTTTTTACCATTTTCAAAGGCTTCAGCCCTGGTCTATAAAACAAATAACAAAAATAAAAGTTATCAATTCATTTTACTTCGATAAGATCGTACGTTTGTATAAAAATTACTTTAAACTGCAAATATTAAAGGATTCTTTGTATTAGATCTTTTTTATCAAAATTTTTGTGTTCGCTCGTTCGCTCCCCGAAAATACGTCTGCGGAATATATTTGAAAATCGGCCTTTTGATGGCGCCCACCACACACCACACCACACGCCGCACCGTCTAACAAATACTCCGACGCCCATTTAGATAATAGAAGTAGATTTAAGGCCTTTTCGGCTTACATCACATGGCATGGCGAGGCCGTTGTACCAAATTTATGGATATAGCTGAAACGGGCCCTTTATGTGTCGTTGTCGTGGCCCCCTCTTAACAATGATCTTTTCTCTGCTCTGACTCTGCTACTGGCGTATTTTACACGTTTTGTGATTCGGGAGACGAGATGCGAGATAGGACTTGCTGCTGCTGCTACTGCTGCATCAAGCGTGGAAAGAAATTTATTGGCTTGGGGAAATTTTTTTTTTATTTTGATTTCCCTGTGGAAAATTTTCTACGAATTGGTATAAAAAAGGCTTTTAATCTACAATAACGCTTCTATCTTTTTAATATCAAGGAATATTACGGTTAATCGTAAAAATTGAACACGGAAGGAAAAGTTTAATTTCAAATTTTTGAGTAGACCAATTAAAAAAATTAAGTATATGGGTATCTGGATCTTCATGTTACTTTTTTACTGCAATTTTTGTTTCTGGAACAGTTAAACAATTTTAAAATTTCAAATATTCAGTTATTTTAATTATTTAGATTAAATTTAGGGAAATCATTTAATTAAAATGGCTACCGTGTCTTTATACCCTTGTCATCTTTTGATATGGACAAGGTAATACTGTAGTTAGTCTAATTAACTTTTTACGATCACTATCCAAAGCAGGCTTTGGCACATTCAAATCTAACTGTAAAGTTGATCTTTCCGCGATTTGTCATAATTTGAACGCCAAATATACTTTGGCGCTTGCATATTTTTATTTGCAGTAAATACAAGCAAGGTAGTCATTATTAAAGCTAATCGGTATTTTAAAACAAAATAAATCTAAATATTTTAGTTTAACATCTAATATTTAAATCCATTAAGAAGAAACGTTACATTACAAACTAGAAAAGCTGTTTAAGAATTATAAAAATTACAACTAAATACTACAAAACTACTTACAAGACTAAACTAAATCTGCCTTCATTCATAATTTTAACGATTGCTTGCAGATACAAGGAAAATTGAGATATAATAGAATTTAAAAATATTCGACAATAGTCCAAAATATTACATTTTTTTTATTGTAAAAACGGTAAAAACTGTCCGGATTAATTTATGAAACTTTCACTATTGCACCACTAAAATATTAATACGGCAGACCAACGTAAGCTGACTATATGCAGGGTGATTCAATAAGGGTGGCGACCGGCCGTATCTCAGAAAAAAGGAAAGTAGAATTTTTTTGAAAGAAACTCATACACAGGTCGAATTTTACTTTCCTATCTCTATAAGGAAAGTATAAGTTGCATAAAGTAGATAATTTTAACTCGATTATAAAAAATGTCATTTTATATAATAAAATTAGTAAAAAAATATTATCTCAGCAATTGTGAAAAGAAAACAAATAAATATAAAGTTTTGTTTTGGTTTTAAAATCAATATACATTATTATTTAAAGTTTATATTAAAGAAGGACAGGTTGACTTATAAAAATAGAATTTGGTTAAATTGTTGGACGCCACTATATTTAAACTTTCTAAACTTGACAAGCGATTAATGATGAAAATATAGAAAATCACTAACCTTTATGATACTATAATTAAATAAGGTAGCGACAAATTCTAATTCACAGAGACTTAATTATTCAAATTTAAATGATTTATTATAACTTATCTGTGGTATAACAGGTAGCAGGTATAGGGGATTCGTATGATAGGCTTGGATATCACCAGCTGATAATTCTTCTTAGGTAAAGTTAAATCTCGTACACTTCTTTGGATGGCTCGAACTAAACCTCTTGAAATACTTGAAACAAGCTCTGTAGCTGGAACCAAACTTCTAAGTTTCAATATTTCTACACATGCAGCTGGAACGTTCTTCCTAACAATCTTTTTTGATAAACTTCTATAAAACCATTGATATAACTTCTACTGAACTATACTGAAACCATCTATATACAGTCAAGCTACAAGGAAAAAGGTAAAAATATCAAGAAGGGATTAGGAAGAGTATATAGGAAACAGAAAATGCTTTTTACTATTAAATGAACATTTAAACTATTATTTGAATAGCTTCACAGAGACCAAATTTAATAGGAAAAGAAAAGTCTTATTTAACACATTTAAATATAGTAAAGCATATTATCTATTTCAAGCAAAATAATATATGAAATTATATAAAATATGAGATTTCTTGTGTGATTCAATGTGTGAGGTTATGTTTTAAATTGGACATTTTAATAAAGAAATTCTTGTACTAAATATATATTTTCATATATCGGTAGGAAACTTACCTTTATAGAATCAGACGGCCATTAAAAATATTAAAGACAATTAGTACATCGGATGTACTAGATAAAAGATAATTAAAATTTAATAATTCAACTTGCTTGATGACAGAGGTAAATCGAAATGACAACCCGAGTTTTGACACAAGGCATAAACGACAAATGACGTTTGTGTAGAGATGGTGGTTTCAAAATAACGAAAACTGTTACAACCGTTACAATGTCTGGGACTAAATAACGAAAACAGTTACAACCGTTACACACCTTAAGAATAATGTTGTTTTGATCCTTATTTTGCATTCTAAATCAGCACAAAATAAGTAAAACACAACACACAACAAAATAACCTACTTCCTTGAAAACTAAATAACTTAAACAAGCAGAATACAAGTTATGCAAATGCAACTAACAATACAAGTAAGTAATACAGATTTCCTAGATGTCAGTAATCTTTTACCAAAACACAATTTTATGTTCTAGCCATCCCGCATATATTTACTCGTTACATAAAATAAGGCGTTTCATAACTGGTTGCATAGATAGAGCTATTTTGGTATGAAAATTGACACCATACGTATTACAAAGAATATAGCATATTTGGTTGCAGATTTACAAACAATAAAATGAATTGTTCAATTTTTTACGTAGCACGTCTTGCAGTATCAACGAAGTTTTTTGTGTGTTAACAGAACTCAAACACCCTTGTTTTGTTGTTAATATGACCTGTTATAATGAATAGTGTTTCCCATATCCGAAACAATTGAATAAAACCTATAATGTGACATTTAAAAAAATATTTTGTCCAAAAACCTATATTCGTTATTTGTAACAACTAGCAAAGATAACTAGGGACCACTAAAATGCACTATTAAACGAAGGCAACGTAAGCAACCAGCAACCAGTAAAACAGAATTTCAATGGCATTGCCTGGGATGCGCCAAATTTGACAAAACTGTGGTGATTTGTTTTTCTTCTATATAAGACAAAAAATTATTGGTTTTTTTAAGTGCTTCTTTTTTAAACGCAATAATCGACACATATTTTAATTATTTAAGTTTTCCTATGTTTCTGTTGGAATTCTTCGCTTTCGCTTTCAGTTAGTTATTTCTATGTTTATTTCTAATATTGTAATATTGTTTGTTTATTTATATATTTAAAAAAACTAGTAGTGGGTTTCTGGCAATTTCTTCTTGCTAGGTGTAATCGAATTTGCGTATTTTTTACAACAAAACATAGTACATTTTTTTTCTTTTGTGACTTACTTGAAACGGTTTTATTTGTAAAACAATAGTAGTTTGTACAACAAGAGTGGATATGAAGGCCATATCGCACGAGACAATCCACTCTAGTTGTACAGTATATGTTTTCTACGACACACTAACGAAAACCTACAAATTTAAAAAATATTTTAGATTATTCAGACATAATTACTAACTTTAAAATTGTTTAAGAATTTTACTAATGTGTTAAAAAACCCTGGCATTTCGCGTGTAAGGCATAAGCTCTGTCCTCAGCTCCACCACCACTTTTACAATTCTAGTTTTATTACTTAATTAAATTAGTTCCATATAGTTTGAATAAAATTAATTTTTTTTTTGAAAATGTATACAATAATAAAAATGCTATTATTTATTGATTCTACACATAAATAACTAATTTAAATGTATATTTTATCTCAATAATCAAAAGGTACACTGACATAGTTTGACAGAATTGTCACCTATTTAAAATTTTAAAAATAATAGTAGTTGGGTGTCCAAAATATGAACTATGATTGGTGCATTTAATTTTTTCCACACCCACATGGATATTAGATTACAAAACTAAACGCATATATTTCATATCCATTCTAGGTAGTAAGAACACTGCAAAAAAATGAAATTCACCAATCACAGTTCATAGTTTGGACACTCAACTACTATTATTTATAAAATTTTAAATAAGTGACAATTCTCTCTAACTAATATTTTTTAAATTAAATATACAATAAAATGAGTTATTTAAAAAAAATAAATATTAATCAAACTTTATGAAACTAATTTAATAAAGAGTATTAAAACTAAATTCATATAGTGAGGTTGTAGATGTGGACAGAGCGAATAGCGAAGGTTCGAATCTGGGCTGGGGACTAATTTTTTGTTTTTTTTTTAATGTTTATTTTATAAATTAGTAAAATTCATAAATTATTTTAAAATTAGTCACTTTTTAAAATTTGTAGATTTTCGTTAGTGGGTCGTAAAAAAATATACTGTACAACTCAAGTGGATTGTTCATACCCACTTTTTTTGCAGTGTTATCACTACCTAGAATGGATATCAAATACATTCGTTTAGTTTAACGCAATGGCATACTTTTTCGTTTAGTAATCTGTGCGTAGATAAGCTAATATACAGGTGGGTGTAGAAAAATATATTTTTAATATTATTAAAAATTACTCACAACGACATAATATTTTCTTTATACTTTTTTTTTATTTTTTCGGTAGAATTATTAATGAATACCTATACAGTTTATTAAAAAAGAAGACATTAATAATTTCCAAACTTCTTAAAAACAAATATATTTCTATTTCTCCTCCCTTGTCCATTTCTATGGCATCTCCTTCGTCCACTATTTCGATTCGATCATCAATCCTAATATTGTAGGATAGTGTCACATCTTAGTGACAATCGAAAATATGCTTTACCGGTTGCGTGCAGTCGTGTCTTTTAGTGGCGCCTAAGCAACGACTATATAGTCTCTGGAGTCAAAAGTATATGATGTCTATGGTTGGAGCCTAAGATCACGGTTCGTAGACTAAAACGGTGGCCTCATCCTGGTTACTAAGAATGAACTGACGTCATGGAATAAAAATGTGAGTTAACAGAAAATATGTCATTTGTCCAAAAAAGATATTGCAACCGAAAGGTCTTAAGTCTAAAGAACAGTGTGTTTAAGTGAAAGAAAGAAAAAGAAACTCTGTTTGTGCAAATTTTATCCCAAAAAAATAAAGATTTTTTGTTCTGTATAGTTATAAGGGTGGATTACCCCAAAATCAACCCCTAAAATATTTCAATTTATTCCTACTCACCCCCAACTTAAGAATCATGATGCGCTAAAATAATTAACCAAATATTGATTTTTTTTTCAGTCATACATACGGATGCAGATATATTAAATCTTTTCGAAATTTATGTCTGTACTTATGTGGAACACCTTGTATATTTTATAATTCAATGTAAATGTTTGTAGTTTTAGATAAAAATTAATATGTTAAAATTGTGCCAACCATCCCCGGTCTCCCCTATATAAGAGTATTCTAACCGATCTTTGAGGTATTTTTGAAATGTACATATTTTTCACGCTAACCTTAAATTAAGCTTTTAATCTGCATGTAAATAGGCAACATACCACATTCATATTAACACACGCTTTGTTGATCAAATTAGCGGTGCTTGTCAAATAAAAATAGTAAAATTTGAATTTGGTAGTATCTTGTGATCGTAGAATGAATCCTTTGTCTAATTCGAGCGGACAAAGAGTACTTTCCACTTTTATTACATAAATAGGTATTGTTAATATATTTTCCTACGACCACATACGAAAATGATAGTTTGCACACTTATTTGTTCTTAAGAAAGTAGCTTATATCACACGCGTACCAAAATATATATCACACACGTATTGAAAAATAGCAAAAGACACATGTATTGAAAAGTAAAAAAATATCGTCCTATTACCTGTGATATGTATGTCAAAGTTATCATTATAATTGTCATTACAAATTTTTATGTAATATTAAATGAGCAATAAAGTTTTTTATATAGGTTTTTAAAATTATAAAATAATAATAAAACATGTTTACTCACTATTTATATTTATCGAATATTGAAACAAAATTTTCTATAAAGGTACTTCTGGAAAGAACATAATTTTCTTCTTCTTTTCTATAGTGTTATTTTCGGTTTCAAATACGACAATGTGAATTTTTGAGGTTATATTTATGTTAGTGTTTACAATACACCTTTCTGTAGGCGTCTATTAGTATGAAAATATTTAAAGTTTATTGTGATTTGTGTTCAAATACATAGTGTCTACAAGATAATTCAAACTTTAAAATTAAGTGTTATAAAGATTACTGGTTAATGCATTTGTAACAACCGGTTAATCCTAAAGACCAACGCTCGTCACCAAATGTAACAACCAGTTATGTCTAAAGGCCAACGCTCGTCACCAAATGTAACAACCAGTTATCCTAAAGACCATTTGTAACTACTGATAGGTCTTTAGCTACTGTTACTATACTATTAAGGGATAAAGGCAGCGCTTGTCACCAGCCCTAGGGTCCTGGAGTCCTGAAGGAACATCCATTCGCCAGTGGCAAAAAAAAAATAAAGAAAAAATAATAAAATACAAAAAAAACATCCCTTAATAGCATATGTCGAGCGGTTCTTGGCAACTAGTTTTAGACTCTTTTAGTCCTAAGGGAATAGAAACGCCGAGGCTTCTCAAATGCTCG
This sequence comes from Psylliodes chrysocephalus, assembly GCA_927349885.1. Taxonomy (NCBI): domain Eukaryota; kingdom Metazoa; phylum Arthropoda; class Insecta; order Coleoptera; family Chrysomelidae; genus Psylliodes; species Psylliodes chrysocephalus. Next base: position 41,338,354 of record OV651822.1, read on the forward strand.
GAGTATTTTGCTGGTTTGGGAAAGGAGGAGAGATTAATAATAAGTATTAAAATATTAACAAATGTATATTAACAATAAATAAAAAACTTGACAAATAGTCTTCAGAAAAAATGAATAAAATTCCATTTAGAGAATAATGCACTATAACTAATAGTAATAAAGATAAGCATAAAATAAAATTCGGGACGAAAATGTAAAATTGGCATTTATATGTAAATCAATTAATCAATTATTATTAAACAAAATTAAGTTAAAATATTTACCCATAATTCACATCGTACACAAAAACTTTACACATTACTTTACAATAAAAAAACCAGGGTTTCGCCCGAGGGGCGAAAGTTCTGGACCTTAGTCCGAACCCGACTGAGCGTTTCCCCCAAGTGATCCTTTCTATATAAACCAAAATTTTTGTGACTGTTGATTGTATTTTACAATGTCACGTTCAATGTAAATTAATAAAATGAAGGTTTGTTTCATTGTCATAAGTGTCTTTTTAATTATTTAATTTAAACATTAAATACTTGTTTAGAATTTTTGGTAAATTCTTTAGATTTTTTCAATTAATAATAATGCCAATTATTACATTATTCCCCCGACAGAAAAAAAATTGAACTACTTGTTCAATTCTTTTTAAAACCCTTAATGTAAATAATTTACAAAAATTTTTAAAACAATCTACAATAATATGATAACCTCACGCTTGCTTCACTGAACAAGTTGTATCTTCTTTGGTCTTCTTAATTGGCTGACCGTAACTACCCTTTCCTCTTTGGCTGTCACCTCTCATCATCCCCTGATCCTTGACCTTCCTGGAATGGTCCCTTCCCGATCTGGTTTGGTCCTTGGGCTGCTAAACCTGGTAACCCTTTTGGCTGAGGTTACGGGTTCTTTCTGCTACGGTAGTCTATCAATTTTTCAATAGACTTTGGCTTTGGACTCTCTGGTTGACTATTTGCTCGGGACTGCTTCTCTCTTTTGTTACTCTGAGACTGGTAGTGTACATGGCTGCTGTACACGGCTGCTACTGGTGGTCCCTATTGACTCATTACTGGGAATGGCCTCTTTCATTGAACCTTAGTCCATTCCATATGAATTATTTGGTCCCTTTTTTCCGCATTTGACTCCATTTTCTTCCTGCTGTGGATTTAGCTCCCACAGACTCAAAATGGACCCAACATCATGTCAAGCTCCATTGGCGGAATCGTGGAACTCTGGGTTCCCTTGGTACGGTCCTGGATTTTGATAACTATCACGATTTGGACTTCGTGATCGTCCTGGAAACGGTGCTGATGGTGACTCTGGCAAAGGTAGTACGGTGTTGACCTCTTCTTCTTTCTTCTTTTCCTTCTTCTTTTTTCTTTTTCTTCTTCTTGTGCAGTGGCAAGGTCTTTTGATTATCCTATGACAAAAATATTATTTACATTTCAGGTTTTCCAACAAAAAAAATAAATCTTTTATACAAATTTCCTTAATTATCCCAAAAGCACATTTACAGTTACGAAAACAAATATGTTTTATAATATACCAAAATTATTTTTTTATTATTGAACTAGAAAACGTTATTTATTTTTAAATCTCTATCTCGCAATTATTTATATTTACTATGAATATTAAATTTCAAAACATTGTAACTAGAATATATTTTTTTTGAGTAGGTAGCATTTTCTAATTCTCTGAGACTTACAAATTTATGCAGTTCTTATTTTATTTCAAAATTAATCCCACTAAGATTTTATAAATTTGTATCTCTCCCCATTTTTGTTTTCGAAACGAATCAACAATCAAAGCTAGTATGTTTTATTACAGAAACAATACTATTATTTATTTCCTGGCCATTAAAAATAAACAACATATATCTCTAAGAATAAAACATACTTTTGTTAAATGCACATAAGCGTAGATTAAATAGTTGTCTACACCTATTAAACCCCAATAAAATACCCTTTTTAAATAATTCTTATCCAATAAATCCAATAAATTACCCTTTTAAAATAATTTTTATGTCATTAATTCTATACTACTTCTTTTGAAATTTCCTATATTGTAATATTTTCTACTTCTAATCTGTTGAATTTAAAATATATGATTAATACCCTACTTTACCTATATACTTTATATATATTTTTACCACCTGTTGATATTATATTTCCTTTTCTTCTTACTCTTCTTTCGATTTCGCTTGAAATTCTGCATCTCCATACTTTAAAACGTTTCTGTTTCTATCGCAATTTTCTCATCTGGTGGCGCGTCGTGGCGCCTGGCATAGCGGCGTAGCTTTCTGGTAGAGCGGCGTTGCATAAGTGTCTTTTTAATTATTTAATTTAAACATTAAATACTTGTTTAGAATTTTTGGTAAATTCTTTAGATTTTTTCAATTAATAATAATGCCAATTATTACACATTTAAAAGAAAGTGAAGGAAAACTTATTCTTCATGACTATTGTGATTATACTAAACCCAACCGGTAAGTTTAAAGTTTAAAAATTTGAAAAATTACATTAAGTAGGCTGTGGTATTAATTGTCAAACACACAAGCAGTCATTTTGTAAAATTTTATTTTAATGTAAAATTGTACTGAGCTCGCAAAAAAATGGATTCTAGTGATTCCGAATGTAACAAATAAAGAGTTCGTTTTCTGAAAATGTTCTACTGGCTTATATGAATGAATTATCATCAAAAGTACAAAGTTCGACTTTGTGGACACAGTACCCAATGTTGAGAACTACTCTGTCTATTGAACACAATGTTGATATTTCTAAGTACCTAAAAATAAAGGCATTCTTAAAGAGAAAAAGTGATGGCTATAAACCAAAAAAAGCCAACGTCCTATCGCAACAAGAAATAAATAATTTCATAGAAACAGCTCAAGATGAATTGTATTTATTTACAAAGGTAAGCAAGTTAATATCTATTATTTTGTTCAATGTGTATTTTTTATTATTTAAGGTTGCACTTATCCTTGGAATATCAGGAGCATGCCGAAAGCAGGAGCTCACACAGTTGACTATAAACGATATAAAGGATTTGGGTACAGCAGCTGTGATAAAAATAGATAACACAAAAACCAAGTATCCAGAAAATTCACCATTACTGGACCGTTTTATACCATATTTAAAAAATATGCATATCTTAGGCCACCAACCACTCAACTAAAGTTTTTTTTTTAATTATAAAAATAAAAAATACACCCAACAAGTAGTGGATATAAATAAAATAGGCACTGTACCAAAGGTAGTGGCAAAGTTTTTAAATCTTCCGAATCCAGAACAATATACTGGCCACACCTTTAGGCGTTCTTCTGCAACAATTTTGGTAGATGCAGGAGCAGATCTTGCTGCATTAAAGCGCCACGGGGGATGGAAATCCTCTACCGTGGCCGAGCAGTACATAGATGACTCTGCAACTAATAGATTGATGACTGCTAATAAAATAATGAACACCATTCGCAGCACAAGCACATTCAACGAAGAAGTTGCATGTAAAAACATCAATACTCTGAACAAAATGCTGAAACTACACAACCCAGATGCAGTGCAAATTTGTGTACTTCATCTATACAGCAACAAATTAATGTAGATCCACAAGAGACAATAAAAACATATATTAGGGGACCACTGAGAATAACAATAATGCAACATTACAAAATCCACTGCAATTTAGTAAATGTTATAATAACAATTTTACTTTTAACTTTTATAACGTCCCAGAAAAAAAGTAAAACTAAATTATTAATAATTATTCAGTTCATACAGTTCAGTTACAAACATTTCCTAATTATTATATTAGTTATCTCTAGTTTAGTTACAAATATTTTTTATCCATTCCATTAGTTATCTCTACTTTAGATGTAAATTTTTATAAACTATTCTGTAAGTATCTCTGCTTTAGTTATAAATGTTTCTTATTGTTCTGCTTTAGTTATAAATATTTTTTAAACATTGTATTAGTTCTTGTCATTTCTACTGTTACAAAATGAAAAATATTTTGGAAGATTTTTTTACTTTTCATCACATGTGTTGATATTCTTTTCAACACATGTGTGATATACTTTTTAGTACATGTATAATATAGTTTAATCGACTCTCTGATTTAAAAAAGACGTTTTGAGGATTGTGTGTGTGGTCGTAGGAAAAATTGTGTACACAACTCGTTGGAAAGTGTATTTCTGCACTTTCCACACTTGTTATGTAATATACTATTGTTTCATACTGTCCAGTATATGCCTAATTACGTTAACAATTTCAGTTCGGTAAATGAGCTATTACAGTATAAGCTCCGCTAAGTGTTGCTAGGCAACTTTTACCGGACTTTTAGGTTACTATGACAACATATGGCAAAAATATCTAAATAATATGCCAAACGAACATCTTATTGCACTGTTTCAACTTCATTTTCCTTCTTTTCAATTTTTTTTTGTATCGCGTTCTACATTTTAAAGGAATAATTTTTTCATAGCTTTTTCTAAATTATTAAATTTCGTCAGAAATTATACTGCCTCTGACTATTTCCGCCATTTTCAAAATTAATATGACATGGTAAAACAAAACAGAAACGAAATCTGTATAACAAGGTGATGGATGCTATTTATTAGGGCTTCTTACACATAATAATCAAAAGTGATAAATTTAAAAATTATTTATATAATATATTTCTATACGTTACACGTACCTACATTAGGTATTATTACAGTACTTGTAATGTAAAATACTATTCAAGTACTTACTGGTTTAGATATATGGCACAATATAATTGATTAACATAATAATACATTAAAAAATTTATTTGATTGTTATTATTTTTCAGTTTAATGGCCTCCACCTATTCTGGTAATTGTAAAAATCCTAATTGTTATTAAAACATAGGTTTCACGTACTTTTTTGCAATAAGCACTGATAAAATTAGTTAATTTTTATTTAATATTTAATATGTTAATCTAACTAAAATACATTACCTTGTATTCACAAATTATTCAAATCTCGGGCAGCTGTTAGGAAACAATTTTACTATTGGTCTATATTTTCTAGATAATAACACACTTTGTTATGACATCATGTGCTATTGATTACCTTCTGTAGAACAAAATAATTATCTATTATTTCCCCAATAAAATTTCTTGTTTCGGGTAACATTATTTAAAAATCTTGAAAATTTTAAAACTTTTGTATATATTCTATGGATTCGACTAAAGGTTTACACACATTTTTTCTTCATAAATACATAGGAATTCTTACGGTGGTCACAAGCCATATATTAAAAAGGTTTATACAAATCAGAAGAGGCAGAACAGAAAAGACATTCGGCATAATTTATGAAACAAAACCCGTCAAACGAATTCTTCTCCTATATCTATCTCATTCGAAAAGGGGATTTAATCAAGGCAACTGACAATAAATTAAAATGTACATATTCCGTTCCAAACCCCGAATTAAACTTATTATTAAAAAACGTAATTTAGTGTTCAGGGTCCAGATTCCAATTTATATAAAATAAAATTTATAGCTCGTCATATCCCCCTCAATCTGGTTTTCTCATGACCCGCATGACGTACGGAGCAGGCCTTGGTAGTCGTCATGGCTCACTGTGACAGCGCGCTACAAAGATCCGAACGATTTATGTCACTTGGGTCTTTTGTGTTTCACCTAACGCACCATGCATTAGCACTAATAAATCAATTTTATGGTTTTGTAAATCAAACTCCACTCTGTAATGGTATTCATGGACGGAGAAAAGGGAGAGAGACAGTTGGATGGTCTTTTCTTTGCGACGCGATAGTGTTAACATAAGAAAAAATTACAAATAAATGTTTTTCATAACAAAGAGTAGCAGTTTGCTTAGTTTTGCTTGACTTAATATTCTAGACGTTGCCTTTTTTTTTTAAACCCTTGTCTTCAAAATTCTTTTGTAAAAGTGCAGATATTTTAAAATATTTTATATAAATAATAATAACAACTTAAATAAATAATTAATGCTTTTAAACGACTGTTTATTTGTTATTATACATTAAATAAACACCTTTTTAAACCACTTGTAAAGGTGTATGTATATTTCAACCAAAGAAACCGATAAAGTTACTATTTTATATTGATTTTGTAGCATAAGCTAAAACAATAAATAAGACAAATTTTTTTTTCTGCAAAATTAAAATTTTTGGGTAGAAGAGTATAAAAATAATTTAGTCTATATCCACATGGATATTAGCTTATCTACGCACAGATTACCAAACGAAAAAGTACGCTATTACGTTCATCTGAACGAATATATTTTATATCCCTTCTAGGTGTGAGAACACCGGAAAAAAAATGAAATCCACCAATCACAGTTCATATTTTGGTCAACCGACTACCGTCAACTGGGGTGAAGTCGGACAATATTTTGCGTTTTTTTTAAGATACTCCAAAATTATCCAAAAATTCATTAAGTTAGATCTGGGCACTACTAACGATATGGGCTATTTATAGTTTGCAAAAAAAATCAAGAACATATTTTTTTTTTGTGAAAAATGAGTGTCCCCGCAAAATGGGGTGAAGTTGGAACTGGCTTCAAATGTACATAAAACCAACTACCGAAGTCTATATAAGCAGAGTTAGATAAGAAAAAGCATTTTTTAAAAATATAACACTAATTTAAACACTTAAAAAAATTAAAATGCTGTTAAGAGTAAAAATATTTTATTCTAAATGAAACAAAACTTGAAAATATTTTTTTTTCTCTAAAACAAGTAAAACAAGTTAACAAAGAGCAAACTACAAAAGAAAGGAACTTAAAAAAAGTTTAGATCTTGATTGAAGCGCCTAAGAAGCGCCTACCCTATAAAATCATAATTGAGATCTTCTCGGAACTGGATGCGATTTCTTCTCAAGTCAATGGGATTTCTTAACAAAATCTTGATATCTTCGTTGTAAACTATTGATCTATCGGGAACATCTGGATAAACAAAGCGGTAATAATTACCCCTGCATACCCTTTCAGAAAATTTCTTCAGAAAGGTCCTCATTTTTATCTGATTCAGAAATGAATGTTGAAGCTTCTTCACCAGATTCGTCTTCATCATTACTAGGAAATGATACACTTCTACCTGGTACAATGGAAAGCTTTTTCCTCTCGGTTTTCTTGTAGAAGACGTCGAAGTAATATTGTCTTTAAAAAAACTAGTGAAACTGTCAGTCCAGTTCATTTCTACAATGGTATTGTCATTAACGGGTGTATAGTCCGCTAATTTTTTTAAAACTCTGTCTGGATTGGGTTGTATGATTCCGCATGCTGGAAATCCAGCCTTAACGTTATCGGCAGAGCGAAGACTTATTTTTTTAAATGTCTTGGACAGCAAAGATGGGAAATCACTTTTGGGAAAAACGCCTCTATTCTTAGTTTTCCACTCTCTAAGAACAGAGCGCCACGCTTCTTTCATTGGTCTAAAATAAGAGACATCAAGTGGCTGGCAGAGGTGTGTGGAATTTGGTGGGAGAAGTGTAAATTCAATGTTATTGTCTTTGATCACTGATACAGAGACATGGCTTGAAAAGTTGTCACCCAAAAGAATTTTTTTACCTTGGAGCTTAGAAAAATACGGCAAGGCTATTTTATTAAACCAATCTTCAAAAGAAAATTGGTCAAACCAGCCACTCTTGCTTCTATTATACAAAGCACCTTGGGGCCCATTTTCAATCCATGTTGCATACAAATGTAGTGCCTTCAACACGACATATGGCGGGAGAACATAGCCAGACCCTCCAGCAGCAATCATAACAGAAATACTAGTTTCGGAACTATCCATAATACGGTCGCAATATTTTGCTCCTCTTTTGGCAATAACTGTAACTTTTTCCGGATCATCTGAAAAGTTGGTCTCGTCATAGTTGACCACATTTTCTGGAGGGACATTTTCAATTAAATTGTGAAGCTCTTTAAAATAATTTTGAATCACAGTCGATGTCACTTCTGCTCGCGCACGTTTCATATTTTGTGACAGTCTAACAGATAATTCATTATGTCTGTTTAGAAAATTTTTTGACCACTCATATCCAGGAACGTTGTTATGAAAAATATTAATGGTCTTCCCAGTTCGATCTAAGTAAGACTTCACAATAAGCCTAACATCTCTGGTAGTAAGTGGAAAATTCCATTTTGCTGCCGTCATAATGCTTAATGCTTAATATTGATTCCTCAGCTGCAGATATGACTGTTTGGCCGCCATAATTTTTTTCGCATTTAATTCCCTTTAAGTGATTGTAAATTGTAGACTTAGGAATAGAACATTTTTCAGCTGCCTTCCTAAGATTTAGCCTCTTTGATCTTACATCTTGAACTGCCTTGCACAAATTTTCTTTTAAATAATTTGACTATGGTGGTACTCCTAATTTCCGTTTATAAGTCCGAACCATTTTGTCCAAATTCCCCGGCAAAATATTTTTTTTTAATGTTACGCCACTGGCATCACTATATTTAATAAATATGCGGGTAGTACTTTTACGGTTTGTTACTAACATAATAATGAAATATAAACACAAATATCACTATCCTATTATTGTGTCCATACGTCAGGTACAATAGTTATAAAGCAGAATTTCAAAACACAAAAATAAAATTCTATTATATTAACGTAAAAATATAAATTACCGCTAGTAGATCTACCTCTCCTGTCGGCATAAACCATACTAAATCATGCCAAAAACGATTTGACGTATTTGGCGTCTCAAGGCTAAGTCACAGTTTATAGCTTAAAAGAATCAGTTCGCTCACTCTGACCAATTGGATGTTCCAAAATAACATCCACTCCAGGGATACAAATTCAGGATGCGCAGAAGACTGCTGTTTGAATATAGGCGGTTGTCATATATTGTATTTGGCATTTCAAACAAATGAACTGTCAGTGGGAAGATTTGATATATCCAAGGGTTGCGACATACAATGTTTTCTATTTACAATACGTAAAATCATAAATAATGGATTACATTTAAATATTTTATGTCAAACACAATAAAAACAAGATACATTTTTTCATAAATTGGCAGGCTTTGTGACTATTATTTCGAATAAAAAAAAACGTTCAAGATGCAAGACTACGTCTCTACCCCCTTAGAAGATATAACAGACCTTTTCACTGACAGCTATTGTTTGACAGGTCGTTGGAATGCTTAATTAGTAATAGTAAGAGAGCCCACTGCAAAGTACGACCGCCATTTGATAACAAAATGAAATATGCTCCAAAGACATGTAACAACATTGTACTTTACCAAATTGCTCCTGTGCCAATCTGTAATCCAGAGCAAAGTGGTTAAAAACATTATTTTATATTCAAAAAATTACATGAGACATGACAGCGATTAATTGTGTTTTCTCTGAAAATTACAATCCTAATTCATTGTGAACCTAGCTGTTAAACCTGAATTATTAATAGTTTTACCTAACTTTAGCAGAGATAGGGGTCTATTCTGTAACAATTCCTTTATATTTAACGGCATTTAAAAATATTTTCTTCTTTACTTCTGTCATTATTTAAACGGATCTTTAAAATACATTAGAGGACTATCTTAAAGAAATCTGTTTAAATAATGACAGAAGTAAATTAACGAATACAAACCTATTTTTATAGGCCGCCAATATTTTTAAAGGCCGTTAAATATAAAGGAATTGTTACAGAATAGACCCCATAGTCAATAATAATTATAAACTCTTGTTAGAAAATTCTTTTAAACTATAATCATAGTAGTTTTTTTGTCGTTTCTATGACAACCTGTAAAAATGAATCACAACAATAGGCATACAAATAAATTCTTAAATCAGCAAAAAATAATTCATATTTTTAATTATTTTTACCTACTAATCGTGTGTAGAAGTTTTTGTGCGATGTTAAGAGAAAGAAAATGTTTCCCGATATATATCAAGATATATTTGAATATGTTATTGTCTGGAAAACTTTAAGGGCAAACAAAATTAGCGCTGTCATGGCTTATGTGATTTTTTTAATATAAAATATTTTTTTTAAACACTTTGCTCAGGATTGGGATTGTCACAGGTGCCATTCGGTAAAGTACAATGTTTTTACAAGCTTTTGGGGTATATTTTATTTCATTATCAGATGGAAGTTAATATTTACAGTGGGCTCTTGGGCTATTATGATTTGATTCCGTATGCGCCAGGGATACAAATCCGAGTTGCGCAATGTATAAACTGGAACATTGAGATCAAAAGTGCCGACGCAGAGTGAGCGAACTAATTCTTTAGCTATACACTGTAGCTAAGTCATCGCCTTACGACAGGGCCGGATTAAGAAATACTACACATTGTCCAACTTTCCCCGCACTGTCCAACTACACCCCAGTTGATGGTACTCTAATTTTTTAAAATTTTTATTTAGTGACAATTCTGTCAAACGAATTGTCAGTATATTTTTTAGTTATTGAGATTAAATATACATTAAAATGAGTTATTTTTGTGTAGAATCGATAAATAATAGCATTATTATTTTTATTTAGTCTACATTTTGAAAAAGTAAATTAAATTTTAATTAAACTATATAAAACTTAAATTACGAGCAGTAAATATTAATCCATAAAAGTAACGGTGGAGCTGTGGACAGAGCACCTGACTTTTACGCGAATAACCCGGGTTCGAATCTGGGCTCTGGACAAATTTTTTTCATGCATATTTTATTTCATAAATTACTTAGTTAAATTTATTAATTATTTTGTCTTAATAACTTAAAATAATTTGCTAAAGGACCCCGCAATAATCTTATGGAAATTGGGTTTCTGTCAAATTGTCTGAATTTTTGATATGTTGTAGATTTTGTCATCCTGAACAAAAGTCTCCATGGGCACAAAGTGCCAAAATGAATATTTTGGCAGCTACGGAGCTGCTAAAGCTCCCCTGACCCGTTGCAAAACTATTCATTTTCAATACTATTTACAGATGTCAAAAGCATATTTTAATTATTCTAATATATAGGGTAATGTTTTTGAGGTCACTGGATTCAACCCTCATGTCAGATTGGACAAATTGACCGTTAACAGCTGTCAATTCACGGCCAACATTGAGAGTTTGGGTTTTTATGGTCGCTAAATTCAATTCTCATGTCAGATTGGACAGCTGTCTCTCAATGTGAAAAGAGGATATTTACTTTTATTGAAAATGAAAATAAAATGAATTTAGCTCAAAGCCGAATATCACGTAAAACACAACGACCGTTTCCCCTTCAGAAAACAACTACTCCTTTGGCTAATACCACAACAGGCATTGAATTACATCCGAAGGAAAAACAGCAGAGATAGAAATTAATTTTCAACACTCTCTACTTTGATTTTGCTCACCAAGGAGAACATCATTCTTGGACCGGTTTCGTCCTTATTAGGACTCCTCAGCAAGAAATAGATAGGTTCTCAATTCCAGTCTCTAATGGAATTAACAAATGCTACACATTTCACCAGTATACCATAAAGTTGGTTACGGAGAGAATAAAATTCAAGTAGTGAAAATGGTGTCGCCATCTGTTCTTAGTAAGCAAAATCAAAATGCGCTATGGTACCCAGTTTGAAAACTAGGTGGAACCAAATAAACCAGGCGGGCAATTTGTAAACGATAATAAAATATCAAAACTCAAATGTGATAGATGCAAAATGAAAATAAAATGAATTTAGCTCAAAGCCGAATATCACATAAAACACAACGACCGTTTCCCCTTCAGAAAACAACTACTCCTTTGGCTAATACCACAACAGGCATTGAATTACATCCGAAGGAAAAACAGCAGAGATAGAAATTAATTTTCAACACTCTCTACTTTGATTTTGCTCACCAAGGAGAACATCATTCTTGGACCGGTTTCGTCCTTATTATTATCATTTACTTTTATATTTCTCATTGACAGTGAATTGACAGCTGTCAACGGTCAATTTGTCCAATCTGACATGAGGGTTGAATCCAGTGACCTCAAAAACATTACCCTATATATTAGAATAATTAAAATATGCTTTTGACGTCTGTTAATAGTATTGAAAATGAATAGTTTTGCAAGGGGCCAGGGGAGCTTTGGCAGCTCCGTAGCTGTCAAAATATTCATTTTGGCACTTTGTGTCCATGGAGACTTTTGTTCAGGATGATAAAATCTACAACATATCAAAAATTCAAAAAATTTGACAGAAACCCAATTTCCATAAGATTATTGCGGGGTCCTTTTAGTCTAAGATCCGAAATAAGGTCGACCTTCACCCATCCGTTTAATGGATGAAACTTTCTTTTTACTAAATAAAATATGTTTTTAAATATACCGCAAATGGGTTGCCTACGAAAATTCGGTCCAGACTATTTATTTTCTTAAAGTAAAAAAAACGACACCCTGTAAAGTATTCCCCAAATGCTTTGACTGTGCCCAAACTTTAATCAGCTGATCGCAGGATAGATTAAAGCTTAAGTTCAAAATTTGGTGTTCTTCACTTCATCCGTTTTTGAGTTATCTTCAAAATTCGAAATTTGCACTTTTCATCAAATATCTCAAATTAGGTCCATTTTAGGAAAATCATGTATAGAGACAAAATAATAGACAATGACATCATAAATAACTTTTATCATGATTCCTATACTTTCCTTATCTGTATACAGAGAGGAAAGTAAAAAATGGCCGTGACCGTATTTTCTTAGGCCACCCAATTGCGGTATGTTTAAAAACATATTTAATTTATTAAAAAATAACTTGTATCCATTAAACAGATGGGTGAAGGTCGACCTTACTTACGGATCTTGGACTATTTGTATATTTTCGTTAGGGGGTCTTAAAAAAAATACAACTCGAGTGGATTGTATTCCACTCTTGTTGCACAAACTACTATAACCTATTCTAGAGCAACTGGATTAGCATTTATATAATTTAGAATTACAAGGATTATTTATGGATTTTTAATGGTGTAATGTAAGTTTGAAACAGATTTGGTAGTACTTTGATAAGTGTAATACATTTTTCAGGAGAAACTTTTTGCGGATGTATATAATTTGATAGAATTACCAGTTAATTCCCTTTATCGACAAAATTAATGAGGGATTTGAGCTTTTCACATAAAAGATGTGCTTTTAACCTAATATAGGTGTCATAAAACTCTATTAGATTCATTTATATATTTATATTTACATTACTCAATACAAAAAAGAAATACAGTTTCAAGCCCATGGTATCTGGAATTAATTTAAAAATTAAATTAGATGGTGGACTGAAATGGTTTTCATTTGAAAATGAGCAAGACCAATAAAGGTAGTTTTGAGAAAATTGCATCAGTTGCGTCAACCGAAGCAAATGAAAGAGGATCTAAAAAATAAAGGGTTTAAAATACTTGATGTAAGTTAGCTACTAAGCAAAATGGATAAAAGACCGCACCCACTCTTTACACTAGCCTTTAACAAAGATGTAGATATAAAACAATTATGGGATTAAGGAAATACTGTATTTGGGAGTTCAAATAGAATCCTACAAAAACACTCCTTTATTACCCTAATGTAAACGAACCAAGAATGTGGTCATACTGTCACAAATCCCAAAAATTTGGTTTTTTTAAAGTCAATTAAAGTAAATCAAACAAACTCATTTTATTTTTAATTTGGCATTTTATTTAGTCAAAACATACCTAATTAAGCAAATTTAAAAACGGTTACAAAATACTGCTGAGTTACTAATATATTGTATAATTTAATATTCCGCAAAACGACAAAGTTTTCGTTGTGTCTTTTGGGAAGAGTGTGACCTGCCCCGAGCCTACGAAATGTGGTAAGTGTACTAAAACATTTTTAACATTATAAAATTAATGAGATGTGGTTCACTTTAAATAAATTATATATTTTTTACATTTTGTATTTTATTTCAAAGACGAAACTGGTACAAAAACACGATTTCGTAACAATACTCAAAATTAGTGCAAAAGAAAACCCAGATGTGTCAAATGAGCGGAAAGATACTTAACCCAAGATTGTAAAAACCAATAAGTACAGCACATGTGCATACACTGTGAAGGGGAATACCCAGCTAATTATAGAGGTTGCAACAAAATAATATATAAAATTATACATATAAAACATGTTATCCATGTGTTATTCATGTTAAGGTTATGTTTCAAATTTGACATTTTAATTGAGAAATCTTTGTAGAAAATATATATTTTCAACAAAATATTGATATAAAAGCTTACGTTATAAAATCAGACGGAATATACGATAGATAAAATTTATTTAGTACATCGGATGACCCAGATAATTTAAAATTCAGATCAACTTTTTCGTTGACAGATACAAATCAAAATGTAATGGGAACTTTTGACGCAAGGCATAAATGACAAATGACATTTGTGTAGAGATGTTGGTGTCAAAATAAGGAATACGGTTCCAACCGTTACAAACTGTAAAATCTCTGCAGAAGATAACAAATAAAACTACAAATCCGAAAGACACATTTAACCAAATTAACCAAGAACATCCATAGTAAACTGTAAGAAGATAACAAACATTGATGGAGGCTGGTATACCTTATTCCCAAGTAGCAAGTAATGAAATACAACCGACATTAGAGAGCAGTACTGATCCTATTACTTCAAACCTGCAAAACTTAATGAATCAAATTGATAAACTGAAAGAATTTAAAAAATTTCTAGCAAGGGTGGACAGACTAATAATAATAAAAGATGATAAAAGACAAAATGACTCCTAACCTTAGGATTATCGAATGGAACATAAATAGACTCTTACAAAATCACATTGCAAGAAACATACACATGTCAAATTAAACGAATATTAGATTTATAATGCCATTCATCCAAAAAATTCTGCCCGAGCTCCAGCTTTTATTAATATTAAAAATAACATAACACATGATAAACGAGGAAAAAGTAAAACTAAAGAAATACAAGCTCTTAGCATATCTGTTAAAACAAAAAAATATGTACTCATTATTGCATCTTCCTACTTCCCACCAAGATATAAAGTCAAAAGAGAAGACTACAGCAACTTCTTGTCAAGTTTTGTTGAAAAATAAATATTAGGTGTTGATTTTAACGCAAACATGTCTGCTGAGGCTCAAGACTTACTACAACCAAAGGAACCAAAAATGTTTGTGATGATGTAGAAGAAGATTTTGCTGCATGTATATCTACAGCAGATTCTAACTATGACAATGGCAGTCACAGCTTTTAATGGTGTTTAAAATAGTTTTCATGAGTTAGAAAAACGTGGCCCCTTGAACTGCGGGGTAGTAGGCGGTGGCCCACGTCGCCCACGCCTTATGCCGCTTCTGCTGACTTTCCCCAGCTGATTAATACAAAACAATAAATTATTGCATTTGCGTGTTTTTTGTTTAAATGAATTAATTTTTTTATTATGCTTTTTAATTTTTCATGTGTTAATAAACTATTTTACACCTGGTTTATACAATTCATTTGCTTTATTAAAGCGAATATACTTTTATTGCTAGAACAATCCCAAATTGGAGTTAGTATGAACAGATCTTAATTTAACTATCAATTTTTACGTCGAGTAATCTTTACTGACAATTTTGAATAGATTTCCGATTTTTTATTATTCTAGAGGACCGTAAGATGGCGCCACTTTAATAATGTCCCTTTAAATAATAATAATACTCTCCCTAATTCATCCCCTTACGAGTAAATTTTAACCCAAAAGCTGAGCTTGTGCGGGGAAAGGGACGGCTATTATTATTATTATTATTTGTCGTGGTGCTCCGGGGTGACTTAAAGATGATTGATGGTGCCATTTGACTTACAGGTGGGGAAAACCCAGAAAACCTCACCCACCATCAACGAGACGGTAATGCATGGCGATTTTATAATATGCATGTCATATCTACAGAAATTGAATTTCTATTAATACGGCACACATCAAATCCTATACCGAACCATGCAATTTAATTAAAAATCCACATGCTCTGGTCTGGGATTCGAAGCCCACCTGTCTTCGACTAGAAACTTGCCTATAAATGAATATAAGCGCGTCAGACCGCTACACCACCGACCCGATATAAATAGTTCAGAGAATTGACAAATTGGCACTACAATACTATTACCAGTTTTAACATGGGAGATTCTATTCTAAGAGTGAGTGTTCTGTGCAATAAACTGTCTGGCAAACGAAACCCATTTGACGAGGATGACCATGATTCTAATAATGAAAAAGTAGATACTTGATAATTTACACAACAACATTTTACACAAAATATAATATGCTGTGTAGTAAAAAATTCGCAATTCTTTAATTTTTCGAATTTTTTACTGTGTCAAAAAACCTTTACACATTAATTCCGTTTAATATTTAGACATTCCTATGTTTAAAAAGACGCATTTTCTCGAAATTTAAAATCCGAACAATTTGGTTTATACCCTCGAACAAAGCGGCTGCGATAACCGAGACCGAACATTTTTACCTCAGCAAAAATTCGTATTCGCACCCCATCGTCACCCAAGACTAACAAAAACAAACTCCCATCGTCAACAATAAACTTTGATATGAAACAATAAGAAAGAAGAGTAACCATTCGAAAGACGACAAATTGGAACATTAGATGAAATGAGGACATCAGACCGGTCTAATAGGACGAAAGAGCAAGAGAGAAAGGTTAAAGGGGCATGGGCGGACGTAGGGGTCATTTAAAGTGGGTAAAATCAAAATATTTTACTAGTAGAGAAGGGTGGGCCACAATGAGACAGGTACACCATAAGGTAGACGTTATATAATTTTTAAATTAAGCAATAAATAAAGATCTCAGGCCTCTGGCATATTATAAATAATTAACCAACATTGATTCTTCAATTGTTTTAGATTTCTTATCGGGAAGGGTTGCTTTTAAAATAATATAAATAAGTGACTCAGTGCCAGAGATGTCTAACCGACAAAGTTTCAAAATAATCTTTTTTCGTATTATATTACCAATATTTAAAGATTAGGCAGTAACATCTGTAGGCACAGGTAAAGTGATTTCTTCTCAATTTCTTTACTGAACTACTCAGATATACCAGAGAGTTACTCTATTATATGTTTAAATGGTGCAATCGATTCAATAGGTATTGTTTCAATACATTGCGAGGTTTTAGCCTGTTAATTTTCGATTTTGTGATACTATTGGAATCCATATTATTTCTAGATATATTCATTACTATAGGTATTTAAAATGTCGCAGGGCAAAAAGCTTGAGTTCTATAAAGGATTTTTTAAGCTTGTGTCCATGAAAAATGCTGCTAGAGATGTTATAGAAAATAATGTAATAAGTCTAAGATAAGCAACAGATAACAATGGTGTGAAATTTTAAACATTGACGCCACCAATCTACGCAAGATAAAAGTGTCACTGCTGCTGGAAAGGCAAGCTCTAGACAGAAGTTTTCAGAAGACAATGAAATTGCTCGAGAGGGTACAAAGTTTTAAAAGTCCAGTAGAACTATTCGGATATCCAAAAGTCCTATAAAAGAAACATAAGAACTTAAGTAAAAAAGTTAGAAGGAAGATTGCAATTGATACGCCTAAAATGTTTTAAATAGAGGAGAAAATAAACGAAAAGCCTTACTGCAAGCAACTAAAGGGCAATTGGATGTAATCAAAAAGCATCAAGAGCTCTCGTCATCTTCTGATACTGACAACGTATGATTTGTTTCCGACTCTACAGATGCAGAGTGGTTTAGGCTATCATCTTTTTCTCATACTGTCAACCTATCATTTGTTTTCGATTTCACAGATGCAGAGTGATCTAATCATTTTGAGTTGGACAAACACCAAAATAAGCCCAAATTAGCATGGTCCACCTTGGATCAAAATGAAATTTTAAAAAATAATTTAAAAATGAAAATCTGTTTATTATTTTTGATTTATCTTACTCTATTATGTTTTCTAACTAATTTTGGAATAGCTGATTAGCCTCGGTTATTAAAAACCCATATATAGGGTGTATCTTATAGTGGTACCCGATGTTTTTTTCAAATAACTTGACAACCAGGTGACAGAGCGCCATATTTGTTGATGTTTTAGAAACGTCAGTCCAGTACAATTTTAACAATGAACCACCTTACACCACAACAACGTACTGAAATTGTAAAAATTTATTTTCAAAAAACTCCTATTGTGTGCCATGTTCCAGAATCGGTTGATATCGAAATACGGCGATTTCGACTGGCCAGCTCATTCACCAGATTTGACCGCACCTGACTTTTTCCTGTGGGGATACCCAAAGGAAAAGGTTTATGCCGATAAACCAGCCACTCTCCAACAATTTAAGGCCAACATACGCCGAGAAATCGCTGCCATTCAACCCGAAACACTCCAAAAAGTGGTGGAAAATGCCGAAAAACAGACCGATTTATGTGTGGCGTCCGGAGGTGGCCACTTGGCCGATGTCATCTTCTAAACGTTACTAAATAAATTGTAATAGATCCAATTTCAATAAAAAAAATTACAAAAATTCACTGTTTCTCAAATTATTTAAAAAAACTTTTGATACCACTATAAGATACACCTTTTATAAAAAAATGCCTAACTCTCCCCTACAATTTAAATAAAAACTATATGAATTTTGATTCCCTATTTTTTTATCAAAATGATTATGTGCCTAAAAAATAACCAAAATGTGAAGGCCTAGAGCCTAGATGATTCGATATTCAAATGTAAGTGAAATAAGTACTTGCATTTACATTTCCTTAGTAGTGTGTACACCACTTCCAGTCTACTTATGATTCAATATTCTACAATAACTTTGATTGAACGTTATTACAATTTGGTTGAATTTGATTAAAATTAACTGTGATAAGTAAATAATCTTCACTCAATAAATAGGTAGCTATACATCAAGGTATAAAACATTAAGGAACCTAACAAAATATCATATCATTATTGAAGTAAATAAATATTGCACTAAAGGTAAGTAACTATTTTGACATCTGAGCATGCGCAGAACGTTTAAGTTTTAGAACTGACTTTATTAAAGATAGTGCTTGTCCTTAACTGTGGATGTTTAACAACATCAAATAGTGACGATTATAGATTTCGGGTACGCTCGTCAACATTCGTATCATGTCGAAGTATTCTAGTATACTAGTATTATATATTTAATATTATCATCATCATCTAAATCACCTAAAATTGCCATTTTTAATGCTTCTTCCACATTATGTACTAATATAGACAACAACAAAGATGAAATTTAATTTAAAGTTATTAAAATGAGGTTACAAATAAGTGTAAGGACAAGGATTCTAATGTTAAAACCTCTGGTTTGCAATAAGTTTGAGTTTATTTGCTTCTAATTACTTGTCATAATTAGTGGCTGGCGTAATAGAAATTTTTAATATTTCTCTAATATTTCACATTTTATACCACGAGAGGTAGAATGTTTTGTTTTTAGTTTGTCATTTTCTGAAAGCTGTCATGCATGTATTCCTATCGCTAACAGTTATGTTACGTTCCTGACATCAGTTCATTTAACATGCATATGTTACATTCAAGAGTACCTACAATAATTCTATTAATTACTTTAAATGTGAAATCTAATAGAAATTAATAATTTTATTGGATAAGTATTTGTTTAGTTCTATTTAAATATATTTAAAGCTTGTAAAATTAACAAAATATAATCTGTTATTAGTGTGTTTTTAATGAGATAATTTTAAAATTCAACCTATATTGTTTCGCAATTGTCATAACATAATATAATAAGGGATTAATTTTTAACAAAAATAGCTAATTTACTCACTTAAAAAGTGTTTTGTTGTCCTAAATCAATGCCTCAAATAATTGTGTATGTTGTTATTGCATCTACCGATTCAACAAAGCATATTAGTGCCCAGACCAATAAAATCTTAAACCAAAATTAACAATTTTGAATACTATTTAATTAGCTCCTTACATTACGATTTGGTGTAATTTCTGATAATTGTGTATGTTGTTATTGCATCCACCGATTCAACAAAGCATATTAGTGCCCAGACCAATAAAATCTTAAACCAAAATTAACAATTTTGAATACTATTTAATTAGCTCCTTACATTACGATTTGGTGAAATTTCTGAAATTTATTTTCATTGTAATTTATGGTCCTTCGAACCGGCTCATTTAATCAGTATCCACACAAAAAAAGATTACCACACAACAGATTTCTACTTGAATCCCACTTTTCTACAAAAAAAAACACTCAATGGGTTTCCCCACAAACAAGAAATAGAATCCCACAATACGCAGTTCTATATCAAACTTGACAAGCGATGTCGTATCGAAAAAGTCGATTCTACACGACATTTTTTAAGGATCACACTATTTCATTTCTTATCAAATCTACAATAAGATTAGTTTATATTTAATTAGGACTGTGGGCCATGTGACCTCTCCCATCTCGACCTTTTCAGATTTATTGTGGATATCGTTTAATTGTTTAGAGTAGCTTGTCTAGTTGGGTCTTTTGTAGTAGACTCCATATACTAGGAAGTAGTTCGCTGGCGTAGCTAATTTCCTTTGGTTTTTTTCTCCATGTATAAGGAATCACAGTCTTGATAGACTTTTAGAGTAGCACAATACGTGTTCTGCAGTTTTCTCCTTTTTCCGACAGAACCGACATAAGGTCTCTTCAGTCAGCACGACATTATACATATGTTTGTTAAGCCTATAATGCCCTGTTATTAGACCTACTAGTACTCTAGTATTTTTCCCATTATGGCTTAGTCGATACTCAGTGAATATAGGTGATGGTCCTATTAAGAACTCTTTGGTCTGTCTCTGTCCTTGTGATTTTTTCCACAATTCCTGAGATTTTTTAAACATCTACTGTTTTGTGCTTGTTCTGATAGCTGTGTTTGTGACATCACTGAAGGTTTCTGGGCTAACAAGAGCCTTTAAGGCTCCTTCCCGGTCTAGTAAATGAGCCTCTTCGTTTTCCTTATGACCTCTGTGGCTTGGTACCTAGGTTAAGCTTAGTCTGATTACCCAGCTCCGTTAGGACTTCCAAATAGTCCGGCACAAGCTTGGAGTGTACCTGCATAGAACTGAGTGCTATTAACGTCGCTTGACTGTCTAAATGTATGACAATGGTTTTTAACATTTACCTTTTGTCTTAGTACTCGTAATTCTTATGCGCAGTGATGTATTGCTGCTATTTCTGCCTGAAATACTGTCGCATGTTTACCTAAGTTCAGTAAGATTCTTGTCTTTGGCTTGGTACTACCAGGTGAATTCTATATGAATAAGAGGTTTTCCCGTCTACGCTTTCCTGTCTGGTTTACTTACTTTATATTGCTTTTGAAAGCTATACTTTGGAAGCATTTCATCTACAGGCATTTCCATTATTTGGTCTTTCTGCAACTCTTTATATTGCTCGCTGTAGTGACATCCATGCAAACTGCTTATGGGCAAAAAACCTTTATGCAATCTGTATGTAACATACCTGGCTTCGCCTTGAATGGATTTATGTAGCGGTGTTAGGTTTAGCATAACTTCTAGAGCAGCTGTTAGAGTCGCTTTCATGACTCAGGCATGCTTACCTTTAAGAACTGCCACCTTACCACCGACCCGCAGGTTATTATAAGCCTTATGACTCTGGTATATAACCATAGAGACATTTTCATTTGTAGTCGACAATTTTTTGCACAGAACTTTCGACATGTCAATGGATGTTGTGCTCTTTTGGGTGACTTTTAGCAGGTCAAAGACAACTTCCAGGTATTTGGTCTCTTAAGCAAAAGGAATCTTCAATCATTTCAGTACCAGTGTCTTTAGTCCTGTCAGTACTTTTCGTTTTGTGAAGTTGACTATTGTGGTTTTGTGAGGATTTACTGTTAGTTCCTCCTCTCTATACCACTCGTCAACTATGTAAGGAGTGGTTTGTGTGCGCTCCAAAATTGCACCTGTGAACTTGTCTCTTACGACGATCGCAAGATCATCGGCATACCCGAAGCAGTAGAAGTTTGCAGATATTTGGCTTTTTATGGGGAGGGTTGATAGTACTTCTCCCTGGAGACAGCCGCTGTCTATTTTATCTACAGTTGCTCCTTAAAAAAAAATTGTTGCTATTCCAATACAAGAAATATTTTCCTTGGTTTACTTTTATAACAGTTAATATACAGATTAGAGAACATTTTTAAAGATAACATTTTATATATCTAAAATGATCGATGGTCAAATTTTCAAGAAGCTGTCTTATGGATTAAAGGGCTTTACAGGCTGTATTTGTTTCAAAGATTTACTCCTATTTACCAAATTAACCAATAAAAAAAAATTCGAAACAATACTGGGATTGCCATGGTGACGTTAGAGAAAACATGCACTTCATTGGTAAAGTAAAAAAAACATAGGTATGAAATAATGATCTTATAAATATATTAATATAGTTATAATATAAATTCGTACAATCAAAAATAGCCACAATTTTTTCTATGTATTTCCTTATCTACAAATGAATCAATAAGTTTGCCGTTAGATTTTTCATGAATAAAATGACAATGAACTCTTAAGGTAGTCACATCGTCTCAGTAATCTCGTATACTGTCACTCGGCAATCATTGATCAATATGTTATGGTTTATATCAATCATTTCCATAGACTGGTCTGTAAAAATATTGTTTAGTCACCTATCTGAACTAACTTCAGATTTGTGTAAAATGATTAAAATTATACTCTAGAGCCTAATGTGCTAACAATTGAGAATCGTACTTCTATATTTATTTCCTCCAAGTCTTAGAGATTAAACGCTTTCCGTCACCTATCCAAAACGTGACCGGAGACTTACTGCTTAACTGTATCAAGAATGTGAAAGCCTACAATAACCAAACGCCACGTCCGGTGGTTATAATCTATACATGTATTTTTTTATTTAGCTGCCCTATATCAGTATATTTCAAGTTAGTTACACTTAAGTTTTCATTGAATAAAAATATTTATATTATACAAAAAAAATAATTCAATACTTAAATGTGATCGATATAATATAAAAAAGATAAATCAAAGATTGTGGCACAGAAAATGTCTTGCTGATGAGTCCTAATAAGGGCGAAACCAAGAATAGAGTTTTACAGCAATAGTAGTTGTTTTCCGGGCGAAAGCGGTCGCTCGACCTTTCTTTGTTTTTGTTTTTTTCTTTAATTTAATTTATGTTATAGGTCTTTTGATTTTGAGTAGATTTTGTCCGACTTTTCCAAATTTATCCCATCTCAATTCACTTGTTTATAGGTTTTACGGTAATAAATTTAGATACTAAAAAGGTAAAACTATATTTTGGACATTAATTTAGATTCCATTGATGACGATTTAGATAACAATATCAATTATTATTTCAATTAGGTATATTGTTAAAAATGTATTAAAAGCAAATATAGCTACGTTTGCTAGTATCAAAAGAATACGTCATTATATTTATTATAAATATACCTATGTTTTTGGGACGCCTATGGAAAGGGTCCTCCGAGGATGTACCAAACTCCTAGTACAGATGCCGAGCAGGAGTTTTGATGTCTGTGTCACCTAAAACTCCAAGATGTGAAGTGTGTCATATTGAAGTTTCGTTATTGGCGTTTAGTTATTTGTTATGGCAAAAGCGGCAGTTTCCGAAAATTGATTTAGGTTATGTGGCGATAAATTTGAAAAGTTCCAAATTTTTGTTGTCTCTAATGGAGGATATAAATCTGTTTTATTTGTTGAATTTCGCCGGTGGATTGCGCTTATTACTTTTTTCATTATGATACTGGATAAATGTCGAATTGTTATTTTATTAAACAGCAAATTGCCCAAATTTGAAAAAAAATATTTAAAGTCGTTTCTGATTTACAGAAAAGAAAACCAATTTTAAAATTTAGTCTTAAGCCGTTAGCAAAGAAAAGATGTAGACATTCCAAAATAAATTAAATATCTTTAATAAATACATAGTCATACTTGCGCTCTTCTCAAACAAAATTTTATATTTATGATGTAGGTACAGGGTATTCTTTTGGAGTAAAAGTCCCAAACTGGAGGTCAACTTTTATTTATATACAAAAATGCAGTGTGATTCGTAAGTTATAATGTTATGAATAATTAAAGAAATGAGCTAAATTCCTAGGTGATCCAGTTGCTTGATTACAAAAACCAGATACTCCTTATATAACTACCTCTACCGTATGCCCTGTATAAATTTAACTAAAAATCTATCACCTGTACTTATATAAAAGGAAGCAACAACACTATCTTAAATTTGTATAAGATCTACATTTTCTCATATACCTACGACAATACGAAGTTATTTAAACGCGATTTTGAATAATATTTCCCACTGTACGTTGTTGACATCATTCTTACACTTAATAAATTGTAGGTATCTTTAATTTACAGAACACAATATATCTGTCTTGACTGGAGAGAAAAGTGTGTGAAATTTAAATGCGGTTGTGGAGACACTTCCGTTTATCAAGTGATAACACCTGACAAATTTATACCCGACCCGGTGATAATTAAATACAATGAGCTGGAACATGGGACTGGAAAAAAAATGTTTATGTTTGATTTATAAAGGAATATACGTCTGCGGCAGTAAACTGACTTGTTCGGTGTTTATTATACCTATATAGTAAGTGTAATTTAACTTTTTTTAGAGACTGTATAAAATTATAAAAATCAATCAATAATACAATATGAACCCTTCTTTGGTATTACCCTTAAAGAAACTGACTGAATAAAGTATTTGGGTAACCATCAAGATAACAATTTTATTTGTTAGTATTAAAAAAGATATTAACAGTTAATGAATAATAATTTGTTGTTATATAATTTTAATGTAAACTCAATATTTAATGTTTATTACCAAATAAATATTTCTATCTATATTTTTGACATATAATGTAACATTTTTGGTAATCGCAGCAAGTATCAAAATGATTTAGTTTACGCAACCGGTTGCATAATGTAGAACATTATGTAATTGATTTCGAAAAATTCATTATGTCATCAGTTTCGGAAAGAAAACAAAAATAAACCATTTTTTTGTTTTCAAATCAATAATATACTTAACTATTGAACGATTGAATCAATGAAGGGCAGATTAAACCTGATAACAATGTTGTTTTGACAGTGGCGTAGCGAGCTAAACTCGCGCCCGGGGCACAATACCTTTTTAGCGCCCCCCTACATTCGAAGCCCATATAATATTAATATGTAAAATATACTCGCAAATTAATGAGTAAATAAAGTCATAGGATCAAGCTAGGTTTTAAATTTGAGACAAAAATGTAGTTGAGAAAACAAGACTAGATTTTGAAATGTATACGATCATCTAGAATTAGTTTAGAATATACCTATTATTTATTTTATATATTTATAAATAGTTTAAATCGTGTACATATTTCTTGTTGGAGACGATCAAGAACGCTTTTCATAACGCGGAAAGACCAACATCTCTAGCCAATTCTCCGGGCATTTTGCTGCGTCTTCTTACACGTATTGTTGTATCAATAT
Source organism: Psylliodes chrysocephalus (assembly GCA_927349885.1). NCBI lineage: Eukaryota > Metazoa > Arthropoda > Insecta > Coleoptera > Chrysomelidae > Psylliodes > Psylliodes chrysocephalus. The sequence continues at coordinate 41,363,790 of OV651822.1, forward strand.
CCCATTTTTCACAAAGAAACTCCGCTTTTTCTATTGCCTCTTCACAGAGCTTATCTCGAGTTTCGGCTAGTTCAGTCACTAATGATTCAAGATCATGGAACGCTTCTCTAAAATTAATTCTAGGATCTTATAATCTGAGCTGCACACGATCAATCCTCCTTAATATTTCATACCAGGAATAAACTAAAGTTATGAAACTGAAAGTATATTTTGCAACAGAATTGTAGCTTTACTTCTGGTGTCACTTGTAGTAGTAGTGTTTTGTGCTAATTATTCTAATAGTTCTACTATATTCTCTAGCCCATCGATGTTAACGCTAATCGCTTGTATTCTGGCGCTCCATCGTGTTTTAGATTCACGTTTGACAGGTTTTGTTAAAGCATTTTTTAATAATTTCCATTGTAACGTTGAACGTGAGAACAAGAGAAATATGTCACAACGATTGAATCTTGTTTAGCTGCAGTAACTCCTACTAAATTCAATTAATGGTAATCACAATTTACAAATATTTCTTTATGATTTTTTCATATATTCTTTGTAGAACTCCAGATATGTAAACTGCCATCATGGCAGCATTATCGTAACATTGTGATCTGCAGTTTGTTAATAAAATTTCATCGGAATTTAATTTCTCTAAAATTGTATTTTCGATCGAGGCTGCATCTTTAGTATATATTTCAATAAAACCCAAAATATTCTTTGATGGAAACTTTTTTTATTGATAAAATCATCTACATACCTAACCACTTGGGAAATTTATTCTCGATGAGAGATATTAGGAATTGAATCAAACGAAAGTCCATAAAATTTATTTCTTTTGATATCGTTTATCAGTTGATTTCAAAGTGTAGAAGCCAGAAGATGAATGAATTCATTTTGAATCTGTGGTGACTAATATAAGACAGTTTTTGGTTTCCTACATTTGTACCATCTTGAAGTGCTAGTTTTTCAACATGGCCACATGGAGGAAGGTTTTGTTTAATTAAAAACCTCATGCAAGCTAATATTCTTTGTAATATATTTCGCTACTGTTCTTTTTGGGACTGAATGTTCGCTTCTTATGATACATCAATTCCCGTTCTACTTATTAATGATGTGACCCCTGAGGAAGACCTTAGATTACTTGAAATAAGTTAGAATAGTGGTAATTAACTCTATACATTTAAGTTCTATTAGTAAGATAGCTATCAATCCATTGGAGTAATACCCCTGGTTTAACCCTGTTAAAAGTTTTGGAAAAGTCAGTATAGACAGAATCGATCTGAAAACCTTTCTGCAAGGCTACTGACAAAAAGTAGATATAAGTGTCTAAATTTAACTTTTCCAGCACAAAAACCATATTGTGTTAGGTAGATGGACAACACTAATAATGCAAATCCACATATTAACTTATTTATTATTTCACAAAAGTCCATAAGAACACTTAGTCGAAAATAAGACATACCACATCTCGAGCCGATAACAAGAGTTATTTTAGGTTAGGACCATGTGTCTCTAGCCACAATGCCGGATCGCAGTGGCTAAGGTGACAACAGTTTCTCAGTTATTATGCCGGATCAGTCATAAGTGAGGTAATTAGTTATAATGTTTTCAAACTCTTTAGGTATTGTGCTAATAATTGAGATGGGTCGATAATTTTTAATGTCAGATTTGCTACCCGATTTGTGTATTGGGAAGACATAAAAAAGTTTCCAATAATCGGGAAACTCTCTTTTGTCAATTGATGTATTGAAAATATATAATTTCCTCAGTAGGATGGGAGGAATAATGTCAGGACCTGGCCTTTTTTGTATCATGGTTTGACAATTTATCATAAATGGTCGAAATTGGTATGAAGTATGAGGATACATTAACTTTAGATTCAATTTGGTCATCGTTTAAATTTAGGATCTGTGTGGGGTAAACTGAAGAAAAATACCTTGAAAACTAATTTGCTACTTCACAAACTCAAAGAAGTCCTCCAAATTCATTTTATTTGGTATACTATTATTAGCTCTTTTACTATTTTCAACATTACAAAAGGCTTTACCAGTAGTCTTAACAGAATATGTATACAATTTGAATAGAATTCTCACATTGTGCTGTTAGCTGACTAAATATTTCATAATTTTGGGGAGTCCTGTTAATGTTTTACTTTATATTTATTATAGATTTCTTCACTTTTATTGGTGTTTATTAGTGACTAAAAACACCTTATATTTTTATAAGATTTATTACTATTTATAGATGGGATGTACGCTGGCACGCTTCATGCCTATTCGACTTACGACACTATTCATGCCAACTAACCATAGAACAAATAATCATAGAACAACTAATCATAGAACAACTAATCATAGAACAACTAATCATAGAACAACTAATCATATAACATTTATGTTTATTAATTCTATAAGCAACCATTTTATCAGCAACCAAGCTCCTAAGCTGCGAAGTATTCTAGTGTGGAGTTTCTTCGTAAATAACAAAAAAAACTCAATTACGAAAAACAGAGCGTCATAAAAAATAAAAATCATCTTGGAAAGTTTCTTGTCTCAAAGAAGCCCGTCCAAACCCATTTTTTTACCAAATATTGACGTATACCTGTGAAATTGGCGTTGCGAAAATTATAGTAGCACTCAGAACTTGTGTTCGACTCAAATAGTACAATTGTTTCTAGAAGAGGGTGATGCGCATCAGGTAACATCAAAAAATCATAGGCAAGGAATACGGTTAGTTCAACAGGGGGCAGAACGAGATCAAAAATAACACCCCTTATGTTAAAGACATTGTAAGACTGAAAAATGTTGTACAATGCACATATATTCGAGACTATTTCTATAGCACCTGCTCAGCTAATAAAAATATTGTGTTTTTATGAAATTTAGCTGGATGTTCACTGCATAAATAAACTACCTGCTGTTAACGATCCTTTCTTACTGGTAATGATAACTATATTTAAAACTATTTCAAGTTTATTATTATTATTATTATTATTATTATTATTGCCTTTTTTCTTTTGGCTAGTTTTGTCTGTTTGTCGCCGTTATGGGCTAATGCAAAACGAATAGCATACCTAGTTTACAAATGAAATCATTTGCAATTAATATTTGCATATGTTACAATTTTGTTCAATGATTTTTAAATAAATAACGAATATCCTTAAAAATTATGAAAATTGCATCCTATTATAGGAAAAACTGCAAATTAGGCATTATTAGCGAGTATACTCTGACTTTGCAAGCATTTTAATATTTTGGTAACAAAATGAAACCAACTACTCTTAATTAACAGCAACTAATTACTTTGCTGTTGTCATAAATGGATGCAAATACAGCGTTAGATCTTAAAAATTGATATAAAAATTATATCAAGTTTGTAGCTATGTTAATTTTTGATCTTCCAGTAATCAGTTAAATCTGTTTTTTCATTTTTAGCAATGTTACTGACCCCTTTATCGAATTACAAAATCGGATAATTACAATTCATTTGGTACTTTGTTTAAAAAATGTTAGAATTAATGTTAAATTTTTCACATGCTAACTGGCTTAAGAGATGAATATGACCTCGTGAGCTTTTAATAATTCTTCCACTGGTCCTCTCTGGACTTATTTTCAGCCATAAAATAAGAGTAAGATACATTCGCGCGGCATGGACACTATTTTTTAATTAGTACCAAATTAAAATTAATGTGATTATCCATAAAACTTATTTTAATAATGTCTGTGAAATTTAGATGTTAGTTTTTGGCAGTTCTGCAGCTCTACAGCACTTATGCACCAGTCGCCACTGATATATATCAAATAGCCTCTAAATAAAACGTCTATATTAGACACCGAATAGGTCAAATCGAATCAAAAATATTTATTAACGGAAATTGCAATAAATATAAGGCACAAAGTACTCATAACTTATTTATAACGGTGAACGTAGTTGTGAAGCAGTCTACACTTGTTTTCAAGATATTATTCGTGGTGAAAAGAAACACAATATACCTAAATATAGGGAGAGAGCACAGGAACAACTAATTCATATTTCAGTAATATATTGTAATGTTTGTTTAATTTATTTATAGTTTATTGATTTAAAACACTTTTTACAATTTATTTATAATGTACTAATTAAATTATATAACACTTAGGCACTATTACAACTCACAATTCTAATTTATTTATTACAATTGTTCTTAACTATCCAACACTTAATTTGAAACTTAACGTCCATCGACAAACTCGCGCTATTTATAAAAAGTCAGTTCTGTACCAGAACACTCTGTGTGATCTAGAACGTCTGGGTACTCCCTCTTTATGACTCAACGGCCTCATCACTCTTTTTCTGGTAGCTTCTCGAAGCATTGCGATTATCTCTGACCTGCGGCTTAGGCATTCTCACAATATTGCCCCCTCCTTAAGAACTGGAACTAAAACTGAATGGTTGTATCTGCAATTAGATTTTCTTTTACAATTTCCAGTTGCATGTACATAACAAGGGACTGTCTTCGCTCTAACGTGAACGCTTGGATAATAGCTGCAGACCAGTATTTTAACATGTGTATCTTGGAAGATTACTTCCACTATGTTTCTAATGATCCTCCAATTCAGTTGGTTGCTCTCTATCTTGGGCATGGCTAGTTTTTTGTACATTGGACTCAAATACGTGTAACCTCAGACTAAGCAATGTTTCCCATATATCATGATAAGTGGATCGATCTCAAAAGGTGTTCTTTGTTTTAAAACAGAAAAGATAACGAGATCCATATTGAAGTTTCAATGCTTTTCCAGGGACTGGTAACTGATCTTGAAGTTCTGGAAATCGACCGAACTTCTTCCAGAACACAGGTGCCAGACCTCGAGCGTCGTTGATGTTGACGGAAGTGCTATGGACCAGAGATTAGTCTTTAGGAACCGTAAGCAGATCTTGTTGTTGTTCGGTTATAACACTATATCTTGCTTTTCCGGTACCTCCATATGCACACATAAATTCTTCAAAGACAAGGTGATTCTTCGAGCTAGTTTACTATTTACATTGCCATCTAAGGATACACTATCATAGCGACATTTCAAAGTGACTATCAGTACGAGAGGGTCTTTGGAACGGTTTCGGGTCGAAGCTGTCCCCTCTAGGCCAACCTGCTCTAGTTCTTCTGTGGCGTGTTGTCTTCATTTGTTGGGACTCTAGGGCATTTGCACGAACTACGTACATGTACATGTCCCAGTTTACCGCAATTCCAGCACCTAATAGTATTTGTCTTCATTTTTTTTATCAGTAAGGCCCTTCATCATGTTAACCAATTGAACAAGTTTATCTTCCTCTTTTACATTCCTTACTTTACTGTATCCACTAGAAGCGTGCGTAGCTGCCTCATACATTAAATCAGCGGACAAGACATCGACCAATGTTTTGTGACGGGCTAAGCGAAGTGTTTTGTGCAGCTCATTGTCACGGAGTCCATCAACAAATGTTTGGACTGTCAAACATTCCTTTATGTTTTTTGAAGCTGATGGGTAAGCAAACTGTACCAACCTGGCAATGTCTACTTCATATTCTTGAAAAGTCTCATCTCGTTTCTTTTTCTGGTTCTTTAACTTTGACTGGTATAAATGCTCCAAGTATTCGTGGCCATATCGCAGGTTTAGTCTCTTTTTGAGTTAATCAAAATCATCCGTCTCTTCCACAGATATTATCTGAAGAACATCTAAAGCGTCTCCCCGAAGGGCGATTGTCAAATTTACTGCCTTCTTTCGTTCAGGCCATTTGTTCGCTTTCGCAGCTGTTTCGAACTGTTTAAGGTAGTTAGTCCACGACATCTTCCCATCGAAAGTTGGGGCTTTAACATGAGCAGAGTTTACAGTTCCTTCCAATTTCAACCGTGAATCAACCTCATGGCACTTTATTTCGCCATTCTTGGCCTGGTTTACGTGTTCCATTTCTTCTATCTTTTTTCTTTGTTTTATTTGCTCCTCAACGGAAGACAGTATTTTCTCCTTGACTGAAGTCATCTTATTTTTCACATCAGCAGAAATCTCATTTTTTAGAGAAGACATTTTGTTGTCTAGATCGGAAGAAATTTCGCTTTTTAAAGAAGGTATGTTAGAAGTCACATTTTCTTCCAAGGAAGATATATCGGACGAAATTTTACTTTTTAGGTAAGTAATCTTAGAAGAAGCTCTAGTTTCTAAGGAGAAAATATCATTTTTTATAGAGGAAACACCAGAAGAACTTTAGTTTCTAATGAAGAAATGTCAGAAAAAATATCAGTTTTCATAGAAGACATTTTACTTTCCAAAGAAGAAATTATAGCATACGCATCTTTCGAAAATAGATACGTCTCCGGGTCCAAACTTTTATTTTCAAGCGCTTTCTTAAGTTAAGCTCTAATTTCTTCCCTGTCGTCTCCAGTTCACGTTCTTCTTACTCTCGACGTAACTTAGCCACTTTTAAATCACAGTTTTTTAGCCATTTTTGTTCACTATTTATTTACAGTTCTACTTCTAAGCACCAATGTAACGTTTGTTTAATTTATTTATAGTTTAATTATTTAAAACACTTTATTTACAATTTAGTTATAACGAACTAATTAATTTATATATTATTTAGACACTATTGTAACTCACAATTTTAATTTATTTATTACAATTTGTCTTAACTACCCAATACTTATTTTGAAACTTAACTTCCATCGTTAAACTTGCGCTATTTATATAAAACCAACTCTGTACCAGAACACTCTGGGCGATCCAGAACGTCCAGGAACTCCCTCTCTATGACTCAACGGCCCCGTAACGCTTTTTCTAGTAGCTTTTCAAAGCAGTGCGTTTGTCACTGTCCTGCGGATCGAAACAGACGAAGCGGCACGCGGAACAAGGTTGGCTTAGGCATTTTCACAAAATTAATAACAATTTTAATAACATTTTTATTTGAATATATAGAAACATTACTAATAATTACTTTAAACTAGGTTATGTAGGAGGCTTCTATTTGCGTTTTTAACTTGATGATTTTTAGTATAGCATTAACTTTTTCATTAATTTATTGTCATATGTTTGAATTTACAAATTTGATCATAGTGATAATAATAATAATAATAATAATAATAATAATAATAATAATAATAATATTTATTGCTTCTAAACCTGAGTTACAGCAATGAGTACAGATATAAAAAAATTAGATCTTAAAACATAAAAACAACATTATTCTTCCAGTACAAAAGAGCGCAATTTTAATATATTCCAAATATATTCAGCAATTTTCCTAGCTTCAAAAATTGTTATATTTTGTAAAGTATGCAGCAATGAGTTTACATTTTCAAGGCAAGCGATATTTTGCTTCATTGTTGAGTAAATAGGGCAATCAAAAAGTATGTGAAAAATTGTTATTTTTCATGTGTATTACACACAGTACAATCTAGTTCGGGGTCAATAACATAACTAATACCATTTAATGTAAATTTAATCCTAAAATGGTTGGACATACGCAATTGAGCAAGAGTACGGGTAACCTGGATTGGTAATTTAAAGAGTAAGTATGTACTTGGTTCACAAGATGTAGGAACATAATTATATAAATACATAAGAGGATAGCGAGACGCTATACTAACATCTGAATCATGTAAATGTGTAAAATACTTGGAAAACAATTCTTTTCTATATGAACTAAAAGAAGGATGGTTTAAATTGTTCCATTTATGAACACAATCAATATCAACAAAGAACTTTTTCAACTGTACTATCCAGTTATACTTTATATCTGTAGAGTTGATCAAACGCAATTGTTGTTTAAAACAAAGCTTTGGATATCGATGTTTATCCATTGTCATTATTTTTTGTATCCAATTAAGGGACATTTTAAAAATATTAAATGCAAACTTTACTCTTCCAGTCTCTAAACGGATTATAGCATCAGGAGTAGTGATGGAAACTAAAAGAACTCTTTTAAGGAAATATAACTGGACTCTTTCCAATACATCTAAGTATCTTAGGCCCCAAACAGAAATACAATTAAACATAACACTAAGGGCAAGTGACTCAAATAATTTGATTCTAGGATGCCAAGTATTAATTTTAGCTTTCGACATTATCGGAAGGAGAGAACCTATAGCCTGTTTACCTTTGTTGGCAGTAAAATGAGCCATTTCATTAAAAAGACCTGATGAAGTAAATACTACTCCTAGATATGTATATTTATTAGTTATAGAAATAAGTTGGTTGTTAAAGTAAAAATTAAAGTTAGGCGTCCTGAAACCTCCCATTTGATCATAGTGTATGTTTATGTATGTATGTTGTTTTATTAGTTTTTTAACTTATAATAACTTGTTTTAGAGTATCTTATGGTTTTACCTAGAAGTATTAATTTTTTTGTGCGACATATCGATAATGTTTTAGTAGATTAGTTTATCTGATTCCATAAGTGTTGATTTCAACCAAACTGGAGAAGGAAAACTAAAAACTAGTAAAAGTTATATTTTAAATTTATTTGTAGGTTCATAAATCATAATTATTATCGCACTTATAATAGATATCAAAACTTGACTTTTAATTTTTCAAATTTCAACCCTCATTTAAAATCTAATATAATAATTATTATATTATCACACAGTCGTAAATCTACTTATTGTGATATTTCAACTTTGATAAAACCCTTCAGTAATTACAAGTTGTCGTCCTTTGAAAAAAAAATCGCATTGACGAGCCGTAATTTATATCTCCAGTTCGAATTCGATATATTCCATAATAGAATGTGCTGGTACCCCTAAGCAAAGTATGTGCAAAGGTCTGCCATGGATTTGATTTATAGGACGCAGTTTAGCACGCAATTGTAATAATCGATACCACGGAATGGATTCATTGATTGCAATGTTGGTATAATGGTACGCTTTCATAAAATTGATATATTGCATCAAAGACTCACATAATGTATTTTTTCCTTTATCGGGAATATACTCTGATGCATTCTGCAATTTATTACGTTGCAATAGTAAATGAAAAATGAAATTCGATGGGTTACGTTTCTAGAATTTTAGAGTTTGGGTATTATTAGCAAGAATGTAATATTTTATTCGTTATAGTTGGAAAATAATGGGAAAAACGCATTTAGACGTTAAATCTGTCTTTCTATAATGTTTTGATTTTAAGCAATAATCATAAGCGTTAGGATATTGAATAAAAATGTCCTTGGAATCGTTTTGATCACTTTATTAATACACCTTAATGAATACGGTTTTTATAACTACAAACAAAATCATGGCTTCTGTATCGAGCGTGGTCTTGGTCGAACAGGACGGAACAGGAAGCATGTGTCATCTGTCATCTGGCACGGACAGTCAACTCGTCGTCTTCTATTACTAATGAAATAGGTGCGTTCCATTCAGTTGAGCAGAACACAGAATATGTTTTCCATTTCAACGCTCCCTTCCATTTGAACTACCTTTGAAATTCAAAGTTGAGCAAATGCAACTGAAACCTTTTTTATTCAAAACTTTAATATATATTTCTTTATTAATGAACAACAAACATTTTTTTCTTTTAATTTTTTATTTTAATATAAAACTTACAAAAGAAACGTAAAGCAAACCTTGATAAAAAAAAACGTTAAATACAAAAAAACTTACAACGCTTCAAAGCAAAATTTAACGCTTTCAAACAAAAAAAAAAACTTTACAAACAAAACTTGAGTAAACTTAAACAAAAAAATTGAAACATCAAAAAGAACTTTAAAAATGAAACTTAATGAATCTTTGAGAAACTTTGAAGCTTTTAAAACTTTACTTATTCAAACATTTCTTCATCTTGCACATCTGGAATAAAAAGATAAAGCATTAGTAATCGTCAATCACACTAAGGACAATATTTCTAAATTTTTCAAATTTTGTTTTTCCGACAGCTTTCGTAAGAGCGTCTGCTAGTTGGTAATTAGTACCAACCCACTTTATTATGATATTTTTCTTTGAAATTTCTAATTTTACATAATGGAAGCACAACTTTACTATATGTTTGAGAGTTTGTGATTAATCGGACTTGGCAAAATTTATGGCTGATTTACTATCTTCATACATAATTGGAATCAATTCAACTCTTATTATTCTTTTACACATTTCTTTCATACTGACCAACTCTTTACAACCTAATGACATGGTAATGTCCTCTGCTTCCATTGAGGAAAGAGCTACATGTGTTTGCTTTTTGGTTCTCCAGAAAATTATATCATTGAATAATTTCACTATAATACTACTAGTAGATTTACCATTTATGTCACTAATTCCTAGAGATGCATCTACGAAACATTCTAGACTGTCTCCACTACCTGTATATTTTAAGCCCAAATTTACAGTGTCTCTCAAATATCTCAACACTCTTTTCACTTTTACCCAATCTTCATCAGTATAACTCGATTGATGTCGGCTCAAAACGTTTACTGCATATGTAATATCAGGTCTGGTGCCGTTTGCCAAATATAATAAACTTCCAATGGCTTCCCTATAGGGATGGTTTGTTTCTATTTTATGATTACCTTTAGTTTCAATGTTTTTATCAACACCTTTTCTCTCTCCATCCTAAGTAACCATTGGTGTACTTACAGGTTTACATTCCAACATATTGAATCTTTTCAAAATCTTTAGGACAAAAGACCTTTGATGTACTTCAATTATTTTATTTTTACGATCTCGGTTTATTTCAATACCTAGAAACCTTTTAGGTTGACAGAGATAGGTTATTTCAAATTCTCTTTGCAACTGGGAACGTATTTGTACAGATCCTTGGGTTAGTGGATTCTATACGTTGTTGGATCAACCTGGGGTTGTCCAAAAAGAGCCTGTCTTTTGCGATCTAGAGCTTCGCATTCGCACAGTATGTGTTTGGCCGTTTCTGGTTTCTTGTGCCATAGTCGGCACATGAGTTCCCCATTGTACATGCCAATTTTGTCTCTGGAATCGTTTTGATCACTTTATTAATACACCTTAATGAATACGGTTTTTATAACTACAAACAAAATCATGGCTTCGGTATCGAGCGTGATCTTGGTCGAACAGGACGGAACCGGAAGCATGTGTCATATGTCATCTGGCATTGACAGTCAACTCTTCTTCTTCTTGTTCTATTACTAATGAAATAGGTGCGTTCCATTCAGTTGAGCAGAACACAGAATATGTTTTCCATTCCAACGATAAGAAATAATATTGTGTAGAATTGATTTAACAATCTATACACTGAAAAACAAAATATTTTCGAAAAGTTGAGTCATGCTCTAATCCCTAAAGTCCATTTCCGACTTATTTAACAATGTTTTCAGCTTTAATTTTTCCGTTACCAAAAATATTTTAAGTCACCTCCGAAAGCGCCTATGCCTTACCAAGGTAGATGCTTGGTTTGCAAAGAACGCGAAGCGAACGGTGTATAAGTTTGTTGTAAAAGTTGAAAAATGTCATCTAGTACATTCGAGAGCGCCTAGAATTCTTCTAGAACAGTATAGTCATTGTATAAAGAACTATAGCAGGATCATCGCCATGTAAAAGTTATTGGAGGCAATCGCGCCCGACATCTATTGGTACAATCATTGAACTAACGATTTTATTTACTACGTCAGATGTTAGAACTTTATATTCCGTCAAATTAATTGTCAATACATATTTTTTTAGTTATTGAGATTAAATATAATAATAAAAATTAGTGATTCTTGTGAAGAATCAATAAATAATAGCATTCCACAAGATATTCGTCTATATTTAGAAATAAATTGAGATTTTAATGAAACTAAAAGCAATCTGAGTATCAGTGTTAAAAAGTAAAACTTTTTCATAAGTCTCAATAACGAAAACTTAGAGTACTCGTCTATGAATCGAAGGGTTCCGAGTTCAAACCCACGAGTAGACACTTTTTTTTTAATTAATTTTATTTTCTTAATTGGTAAAACTTAAATTAATTTCAAAACATTAATTTTTATGACATCTAAATCTTCATGCTCAAATTTCGTCTTTTTTCTATGGCCACTCGGGATCATCAAATTATAATAAAATAATCCAGTAATTTGTTTTAAATCTTTTGACAATGAAACTAAAAATGTGTGTGTCTAAAGGAGAAATTTACCCAAAAAACAAGTATTTAAATTTTGCTAATAAATTTGTATTAGGTATGTGTTAAAAGAAAATTACATCATTTTGGATTTGAATAAACAGTGTGTCGCAAAATGTCTGCACCAAGAAAACACGAAATTACATTTTTCTTTAATCTACGTAAAAAAGTGCGAATTAAATTTTTTTTACTGAAAATTATTAATTACCTAACAGGGTTATTCATTATAAATTACCCACACCCTTTATGCCATAATTATTATTGTATAATGCTTACATCGACCGAATTTTGTTAAAATGTCATCAAATGACCATATCAGTGGCTTGCATATTTCACGGGATACAACATGAATATTTTTTGATAGGGATAGCAGAGATATATATTTTATTTAATTTTCGGAATGATTTTTATTCTTTCCTGATGAATTAAACGTCGAATATCTTATAGTTTAGATAAATATTTACACTTTTTCTTCCTCACTGTAAACTACCTATTTGGATTATTTTATTATCAAACATAATAGTAGTGATTTTCATAGCTTTTACTTTAATAATGTTAACTTTTTCATATTTACATTATCAACGTTAAATTACTCGAGAACAGTCGGTATAAGATATGGTTATCAATAATAGACATTTTTGAAATTAGAAAAAAAATATATTCCATAAATTTAATAACATAGAGGGTATCCCATTTAAAAAAGTTTTTTTTTGTGTTGTATTCCGTGAAATCTGAATACGAATGTGTTTTTATGGTATATTTAAAAGAAAACCACAAACTTTTATTTAAAGCTTTTTTTTGAATATGCAATAGTGGTTATAAAAGGTGTCTTTAATAATAAATAATCTTGTACATTATCTCAAATAAATTTGTTGAAATTAATTTCATTTTTTAAAATTGTCACTCCTGCTTCTCCCGTATTGCTAAAAAAAAATTGTGTCCGGGTCTGGGATTTAATGGTAAATATTGATTCTAAATTTTTCAAGTAACATTGTTCTCCTGTTTTTATAAATAAAGGTTACTATTTAGCCAAATTTATATATTTTTTTGGACACACAGTATGTTTATATAATATAAAAAACTTCCCCTACTAAATATTTTGGCGCAATCAAAGTAGATATCTTAAATTGATTATTGTTAGAAAAAGTAGAAATAATATTAAATATAATGTAGAAATTAAAAAAATCATTTAAAATTAGTATAAGTTATATTATTCAAAGAAACAAATGTTTAGCTTGGACTTAAATAAAACAGTAAAGAAACACCTGAGAATAATCACTTTAATCTACCTATACCACGAATTATTCATAAAAATTACTTATATTTACCAAACCTAACCAACAGAATTATTGAAAATACCAACAAAAATATTCCTTATGAAACCCATTGTGTTTACTTCAATATTAAGAATTCATTTATATTATTTACCAACCGTCTTAAGTGTTTTTTTTATTACATTGTTAAGCACTAGATTAAAGAAATAACATATTAGATATAGATGAATGAACAAAAATCGGCGGTCAAAAAAATTTTATCGCGTTTTTTTTTGTGTCATCGGCTTCAACTACTAAGGTTATTTCGCCTCCTGTTCTGTGTAGGCGTTGTTACTGTTTCCCAGCGCCACTTTAGGAACAGCACTGTTAATTAGAACCCAACAGTGAATGGTCGAGTGGGGAATCCTGCCAAGGCATCAGAATTAATTTTAAATAATTAAATTACATTAAAACATTCCGGCCAACGGTGGATTTTTCTATTAATTATGCATTAGTTAATTAACAATTTTTTCCTACTTGAACATTAACATTACAAATGCGATAATTGTTAAATAACAAATCTGAGATTTTTTCTTTTTTGGAGCAATTTTTGAACGGTCTCATAAGAGATTCCCGTTGGAAAAATTAAAAAATTGTTATTTTTCACTTTGTTAACAATTTATTTAATTTAAAAATTAAAAAGCTTGATTAATCTTTGAAATTTTTTTTTATATTACTATTGATCTGTTTTTTATAATCAGAAGCCACATGAAAATTATTTTTAAAACATGTTATTTTCTATTGTTTAAACAATTGTTAACAAATGCGTTGTTTATAAGATAATTTAAATTTGTTTTTTGGAAAGGTAATCTTTGATGTAAATTATGATTAAAAAAAATGTTCCTTAAAAAAAATTTTTATTGCTTAAAAACGGATTTGTTAATTAACAATTCTTTTTACTACTTGTAATTATTATTAAGGAATCATTTTAATCTTACTCTTTGATAAATAAAAAAAATATTTTTATTTAAATTTTCATTGTTTATTTAATAAACAATTTAATATAAACAATTATATTTTGGGCTTAATTTGTTCTTTAATTAATAAAGAATAAATAAGTCTTAAGTTTTTTCATCGCATCTTAATTAGTTTATAAGTTAAATTAATTTAAAAGACGAAAAATCAGGTGAGAATGGTTTAGTTACAGCTAAAGGTAATTATAAAATTTTTTTTCTCAAAAATAAATACATGACTGTTTTTGTTTCATCATGTAGAAAAATAAAAAATATATCAAAAAAAAATAAATTGTTTATAACAAATTGTTTAATATATAAAAAATGAGGGGGGTGGGTGGCTCCAAGGGTCCCAGGTTCGAATCCCACCGTTGGCCGGTTTTTTTTTTTAATATAATATATAAAATTAATTCTGATGCCTAATAATGAAAATTTAAATAAAAACATTCTTTTTACTTTCCTATCTGTATACAGATATAAGGAAAGTATAGGAATCATGATTTTTTTCGACCTCGAGTTTTCGACGGATTTTTACGTTTTGAGGTCCCCTGAATCCGTTTTGACTATTTTCGCGATGATGTCTGTGTGTGTGTGTGTGTGTGTCTGTATAACGCATAACTCATGAACCGATACACTAAAAAACACCAAATTTCAAACTTAAGCTTTATTCCAGCGTCTAATGAGCTGATTAGATTTTGGGCAGAGTCGGAACATCTGGGGGGGTACTTTATAGGTGGTCATTTTTATATTTTATGGAATATATCTGTTATTTACGTTTGGGGAAGAAATTTTTTTAAATAAAAGTTACTTCTTATTTTATTATCTATAATTTTTGTTATTTACAAAATTTTTCTAAAATGGTCAGTATTCGAGAAATTTGACAAAATGTAAAAAAATATTTTTTTTTATAAAAATTGTTCAAACAAAAGTTGTTTGTAATATAATTCTCTATAATTTTTGTCCCATAGATAATTTCTCTAAAATGGACCGTATTCGAGATATTTGAGAAAATGTGTAAATTTCGAAATTTGAAGAAAACTCAAAAACGGATAAAGAAAAAATCAATAAATTTTAAACTTAAGTTCTATTTCGGCCTGACGTGAAATGATTAGATTTTGGACAAAGTCGGAACATCTGGGGAGTACTTTATGGGAGGCCGTTTATATATTTTATGGAATATATCTGTTATTTATGTTTGGAGAAGAAAATTGTTCAAATAAAAGTTACTTCTAATATTATTATCTATAATTTTTGCCTTATGTAAAAATTTCCTGAAATGGTCCGTATTCGAGAAATTTGACAAAATGTGCAAAATTCTGATTTTTATGAAAATTGTTGAAATAAAAGTTGTTTGCGATATCGATCTCTATAATATTTGTTCATACATGATTTTTTTAAATGGACCGTAATGGAAAAATTGTAGGAAAAGTGCTAAATTTAAATTTTTCAGTATTTTCATTTTCAATGAATATCTATAGAAAAATGTTTCGCGGTAGATGTATGTGGACAATGTATATATTTAGTTTATCCTCTAAACATTTATAGAGATGCTGCAATAGGTTGTACACAATAAACGGAAAAAGCCTGTAATAACTAGATAGAAAAGTCATGTGTTGGACACATCAGATTTTTTAGTTATCAAAGAGCAAGATAAATTATTATTTAAAAAAAATGGTTCCTTAATAATAATAACAAGTAGTAAAAAAATTGTTAATTAACAAATCCGTTTTTAAGCAATAAAACTTTTTTTAAGAAACGATTTTTTTTAAAAATTAATATTTGCATCAAAGATTACGTTTCCAAAAAAAAAAAAAATTAAATTATCTTATAAACAACGCATTTGTTTATAATAATTTTTTAAACAATAGGAAGTAAAAAATTTTATAAATCATTTACATGTGGCTTCTGATGATAAAAAACTGATCAATAGTAATATATAAAAGAATTTTTTTTCAATGATTAATGAATCTTTTTCATTTTTAACCTAAGAAAATTGTTAATAACAAAGTGAAACATTTTTTTAATTTTTCTATCGGGAATCCCTTACGAGACCGTTCAAAAATTGCTCCAAAAAAGAAAAAGTCTCAGATTTGTTATTAAACAATTATCGCACTTGCAAGTAATTAATAGAAAAATCGCGGTAAAATTTTTTTGACAGCGGATTATTGTTCACTTATCTATCCAGTAGACGCTTAAATTTTTTCAATTCGTAATTTTCATATTTAATAGGTTTAAATAATATTTATTTTTTAAAGGTCCACATTGGGCGAAGCTTACGTAAGTCTCCGTTTTCGGCCGTATTTTCAACCCTCTGGGAAAATTATAAATATTGGTCCTACAGTTTTGGGTAATAAGATTTTTTTGAGGAAATTTTCTCTTATTTTAGAATCTTTTTTGAAATTTGGAAAATGTTTTTGAGATATTTTGAAAAAACCAAACTCAATTTTTTTTTTTTTTTCAGTTAATTGTTTATAACTTTTGCAATTTTTGCAAGCGGCTCTTGAATTTTTTCAAAAATCATCTACATGTTATTTCGAATCGAATGACATATCGTTCATATTTTTCGGAGGCGGAGAAAAAAGTTTGACCCAAAAAGCACTTGTTAACTAGACTATATAAATACACAAATTTTAAAACAATAATTAATGGTTAACTAATTTATCACAACATTATCTCGAGAAATACAATTGAAACCTTGATGAGATTATACAAAAATATTTAGAGAGTTTTTGCCCTTACAAATAAATGTTATGTAACTTTTTTGTTTCTTAACAGATTTCAATGATTTTGACGTCATTTAAAATAGTTTTTCCTGCTTCATAAGATGCATAAAATGAATAACAATAATAAATAATTTTATCACCTCTAGAGTGCTCTAGTCAAAAAGTTGACAATGTTCCCATTTTTCTCGAAAATTTTAAATGCAATGAAGCTTTTTTTTTTTAATTTAGGTAAAAAGAGGATAAAAAAATCAGAAATCTAGGGAAAATCGCAAATATAATTCTTAAACATATTATGATATAAATAATGAAGATTAAGATTAAGACCTTGATTTAGATTAATAATATCAAAATTATTTTAATTTATTAGAAATAGGGCAACATTGGAAATGCGAAAGTATCTAAGGAGATATAAATTGCGTCATTTGCAAAAATAAGCATTATATAACAAATTAGAAATATAGTTGCTTTATTAGAAACAACTACACGATAGTTTAGTTACAAAATTGTTTCCGAAACAACAGAACTGATATATTGATTGACTCCATCTTGGATATGTTTATCAAACAGTAAAAATATTGTCTACCATGTTTTTATATGTAAACTATTTCAAAATTATTAATAAATGTTTACACTAATTTGTTCAGATATCGAAAATAAGCAAATACTTTGTACAATAGACACAACATTATCAATATTTACTAATTTAGGTAAATTTTTGAAACATTAATTAAATTATTAAAGTAATTTTTTAATAACTAATTAAACTCAGGGTCCGTGAAAATTTTCCCATAATTAGGCATATATAAGGTCAGTAAAATTTATGTGACAGACATGGGCGTCGTTACACAATTCTATAGGGGGGGGGGCAAAATTTTGAAAAAAATTTTAGAATGTTTATTTGTTGGAAAACAAAGGAAATGAAAAATAAAAGAAAATTTTCTTATGATGAATTTAATTTTTCTGTGACGTCATGGCTTACTTACAGCTTTTCCAGAAATAACTGAAAATCGCAATTTATTTTTTATTTTTAAATGAAAACCATTTTTTTATTGAAAATTTGAATTTCTGGGCCATTTTTGGGGCGTGTATTGAACATTTTCTGTAACATAATAAAAAAAAATATTTTCCAATATGATGGTCATTTTGACAGCTGACAGAAAATTTTCAACTCATGATTCTTTTCCATAAATGTTCCCGAAATTCAAAATTTCAATAAAAAAGGGGGTTTCTATTTAAAAATTAAAAATAAATTGAGATTTTCTGTTAATTCCGAAAAACCAGAAGTAAGCCATGACGTCACACACCAATTGAATTCAGTATATGACAGTATTTGTTCCAAGCTTTTAAACAAAAATGTTTTCATTCCAATAATCCAATATCTCAATTAACAACGAAGATAAAAGCGGATGGAATTATTATACGGTTTGCTAATAATAAAATTGCTTAGATGTGCCACTGGTATACGATAAATGGGTCTAAATGGGAATTTTGAAGCTTACAAAGATTTTATAAAGATCGTACATTCCTATATTTTTTTCCATAAACGAATTAATAGTGACGTTTAGAAAAAATATTATCCAATATGGCGGCTATTTTGACAGCTGACAGAAAATTTTCAATACATGATTATTATACAAAAATTTTTAAATTTACAATAAAAGAGAGGGATTCCATTTAACAATAAAAAAATTTCGATTTTCGTTATTTTCGGAAAAACCGGAAGTAAGCCAGGACGTCACAGAATAATTGAATCAATCATAAGAAAGTGTTTGTTCCAGTCTTTCAATCAGAACAAAATTATTCAGATATCTCACTGAATAGTGAAGATAAGGGGAGTGGAACTTTAGTAGTAACCCTAAGAATGTCACTGGCTCATTTGACAGAACTGATACTTAAGTTGTCCTAACAAGTCTAATAAATAAAATAACCAATCAAAAAAGACAAAAACTAAAATTAAAAAAAAAAACAAGAAACTTAAAGCACATTTTTAAAAAACAAACAGAAGGTGTGATATAAAAGAAAAATATGAACATAATAATATTAAAAATAAAAATTTATAAAAAACAAAAACATAAAAAAACTCACTCAAATATGTCAATGAATACAAAAAAACACTAGGAAAACGCAAATTTTAAATTTCTTTTTTCTCTACTAAAAACATCGATAACGGAAAACATAATTTATTTTTCAGTCAGCCTATTTTCATTCATATCCACTCCGTGCGTAACAGCAACGCCAACTATTTTATGAACTAACGGACGATATTTGCGTATACTGACAATATAATTTTTAATAGAGTTCGTAATTAAGAAATATATATGTTAATTTTAATTTTAAAACAAGTGAAAAAATTATTATTATTATTATATATTTTTATTACTTTAGTTAAAAAAAGTCAATAAAAATCAATAATAAAACATAGGCAGGTATTTACATTTTCTCGTAAATAGAGATCTTGCCTAAGCATAATAAGTTGTCATTGAAGAATAGGTTAAATAATGTCAAAATAAAAATATTACCATTATATAATAACGTAGAATTAAAACGTAATAACAAAAATATTTGGTATATTCGCGATTGTAATTTATATTTTCTTCATTTTTAGTTCGAAAGAACCCATAGAAATTAATGAATAAAACTGGTTTCCTATCAATAAGTCACAAGATTGCATGTCGGCCATATACAATAATTAAAGGCAGAAATCTAATCATTTACTAAGCATTTAAGATTTAAGGGATGTTAAAGAATATCATAAAAAAATTATTTATTGCTTAATTATTACAAAAATAAAGGTTTTTTTGTTCTTATTATACAGCTGTCCATTTATTTCTTTTATTTAATTTTGTTTTTGCTACTGAACATTCATATAATTTACAGTCTTTTTGCTAGTATATATAGCAACTCCAGTTGCTCATTTTATTGTTTTTACCTATTTTTTTAATAAAAAGTAAAATGTATACGTGTATTTGATATGCCAAACTTACAAAATATCGCCCTAAAATACTCGAATTATCTGCAGCTTACGCTAGTATCGCTTTTGCTTCCCCTGCCATGACTTCGCACTGATCGAATAGACCGCAGCCATGTTTTAACATGCCTTAGCGTTCCAAACGTTCTTTTGATTAACTCTGTCGTTGGTGGAAGATCCATAAATATTTTTTAAACTATTTTGTATGTCTAAATAAAATTCACAATATTTGGACGCTATATCATCAATGGAGAGCTCATTGTGTGCAGAAAGCTCTTTCGTATTCCAGTTTGGTATTCAGCTTCAAAATTGTCGATTCCAAATTTTTCCACCACTCTCATTCTGTTATCGGTAGTGAAAAAGTATTTTTTATGTTTTTGGGATGTAATATGCTTAAGGAAAAACTAACAAAGTCTTCGGAAAAGCGGAACCCAAATATGCAATAAATATATTCAACCTATAATATTCTTCAACTATATTAGCCTAAATATTATTTCTATGAGATTGTTGTTCGTAATGCATATCTTATGCGTTGTTGATTAAGCCGTAAAAGCCAGGAGGGGGGCAACTGCCCCCCCTTGCCCCCCCCAAACGACGCCCATGGTGACAGAAGAAATTACTGGATAAACAGTGAAAATAATATGCATATAGTTTATTACATGAACACTATCGCCATTATATATTTGTTTATTCAGAGCATCTTAAAAATCTGTTTTGTCTTTCTCACCACAATTTAATTTTAATTTACATAACTGTAAAACTATATGGTGTTGCATACAATCTAAATGTTGCGAATAAATCAATTCTGTGTATTATAAAATAATTATAAGACTGTTAAACAACAATTTTATAAGTCGTTTCTAAATGTTTTAATATGGTCGTAAGCCATATCTATAAAATAAATATATAATATTCATAAAACTATTATATAATAGTAGTTTCAGAAACAAATTTATTTTATAGGTATGTTGATAGTTCCAATAATATAACTTTAAAAAATTGTTATATAAAAATTTTATAACATACTCCAGAATGTTTTATACTTACTTTTATACCCCATAATAAAACTGTTGAGAATCACATTTATTTTATAAACCTGCGCCTTTTCCGTGTTTATATGTACCATATAAGCGTCTATAAAATGCTTTTAAAATATACAATTTTTATAACAAATTGTTATATAGTTGTTTATATAATTTTTTTGAGCATTTTTTTGCTGCTTGGGAATCGATTTTTTTAATAACAAAAAATACAGTGATTAGACAAAGTTGTGGACTAAATCAATACTTGCACAATTTGTTAAAAATCTCACATCTATAAACAATCATAATAATTCACATAAAGCTAGTCATATTATTATAGTGTACTTATTTTACAACTATCAAACAGAATTTAAAAATGTTGTGTAATAAAAAATATTATTAGAATGTATAAGAGATTGTTCGATTAGTCATTAAACACCCTATATAATGACTTACGAAATACCTCTTAAAATAGTTTAATAAATTAACCTTAATTTGCTGCACGCTTTTATAAAAAAAAAATGAGTAAATATGTTTGCAGGTTATAGATAATTATAATACCATAATAAATTAATACATTTTATGATGCAAATATAGGATCTCAATTTTCGGTAAACTTTCAAACCTAATGAATTGCTTTTTAAATCAAATGTTATAGTAAGATATCATAATATTATCTTTTCGCCAAGGTTCGGTATCTCATTGTAAATATTTCTTTATTTTTAAATTAAAAGCCCGCGTTACGCTCATAAAATGTTCAGGATTTAAGTGAATAAAGATTGTTAATAAAACCGCTGTTTATCAAATATTAAGTAAATCAACATATTGCGCTGTTTGAAAAATGCCGAGCAAAAATTTACTTATTATCAATACAAAAAAAAAAACGAGAATATTATATTTCTTCGTTTTTCTTGCATTGGCATCTAAGGTCATTGGCTTGGTTTATTAAGTGTTCATTGGTTCTGTTTTCAAGTACCTAACACTATCACTAACTTTTCGAAATCTGGTTCCTTTTTAGGGGATGACGTTTCCTGTCATCTGCCATCTGTCGCATAAAAATGTACTTAGACCTCAGAGTAGTACACAGAGGACAGTAAACAATTTTTTTGTCGCCTTGATATCGCATGAAAGATTCTAATTAGAGAGAAATAGATTAATATATCTATCTTCATCTCTATATTTATTTTTTCAGTTATTTTTAGACAATTTTTTAAGTTTTTACTTAAATTCGTTCGTCTGGTGGTGTTAAAAGTGACTTTGATTTGTAGGGTTTATTTTATACTAGGAAAAGACTTGTGTTTTATGTGATTTTAAATATAAAAGAGGAAGTGAGGTTACGTTTCACTCGTTAATATTATTTCTTACCGAAGAACATGGGCGTCGTTTTAGGAGAAAAAAGGAAAATAAAATATGCATATAAAAAAAAAAAAAAATTATATTAGTGTTCTAAAATACGAATTAGAACAAACTTGTGGTTAGAGGCACTTGAATGGATTGAAATGTTAGAAGTTGAACGAATATATTACATTTGTTCAATGCACATTTTAGAGGACGGCTTTGCTGCAACAAATATTTATAAGTTTGTACGTTTCTAAATAATATCGAGCACTTTTAAAAATTGTATCTTTACTTTTTAGGAACTTTGTATTACAAAAACAAAGTAGAAAAATAAATAGTGGTCACCTAAAAAAAAATAGAAGGTATTGTGTTTAATAAATTTGGCGAACCAATAATATGTTTGAATGTTTTTAGTATAGTAATTTCTTCAGATACTAAATTATTTGATTATGGGCCTTCTTTAACAGTATTAAACTTGCCAACAAATAAAAGAAGTTATAGTTTGAACAAAAGTACCTCATACACTTCAATATTAAGTTCAAGGTATGACTCTGAAATTCTCATCAACAAAATTTGAGTCACCATTAACTAAGAATTAAATCAAACATTGGATTTGATCTAAGCTGATACATTAAATTGTAAATGAATACCTATTTCAAAAAACCTAGATATTTTGGTAACTTTACAATAAAGTTTCTAGAAAATCGGTCATTACGAAGACTTTTTTGTTGCCAACAGTACTGCTTCAAACTTACGAAACAGAAATAAAACATTACAGACACAATTAAGATGAGTGAAAAAGTATGTGCAATATCAAACAGATTATTAGTTTTTGGACGCATACTGTATATATTTGTACATGGTCTAAAATATAAACTATCATCAGTAATATAAGAATATTTAGTTACCTAATTTAAATAAAGTAACTATATTTTAAACGAAGTCATTAGAAAAGTAAATTAAATTCCTATATATTTTTTTAATATCCTGAAATACTTCTACTTATGCTAAATAGGTGAATATATATAGGTTTGTTTTATTCTTATTAGGAATATTTTGTCATATTTAAATTAAATGCTTTATGTATTTCCTCAGTTCTACCATTGTATAGCTTTTCAACAGGTATATATATTTTATAGAATTCCAAATCCTTGCTGTAATTCTAAATATTTCAGAAGCAATAAAATATTTATTATATTTTTTGACATGACAATAATGTCATATTTTGTTTTCAGTTCAATAAAAACGTACCTATCTTTTAAAACATTATTTTGTACCTTTTTTAACTGACTTCAAAAAAGGAGGAGGTTATCAATTCGTCGCGATATTTTTTTTTTATGTATGTTCAGCGATAATTCTTCAGCACGGTGTCCGAGTTCAATAATTATTTTTTTGTTACAAAGGGGGTACTTCAGGGGTGGTCCCATATAAATTTGGTCAAAATATAATAATTGGGTCTGTGAGAAAATCCTCAAACTCATTTTTTATGTATGTTTAGCGATAATGCTTTACCAAATTGTCCGATTTATATGATTCTTTTTTTGTTAGTAAGGGGATACCTCAGGGGTGGTCCCATATAAATTTGGTTAAGATATGGTGACGGCATCTGCATGTTTTTGAAGTCGGTTTTTTTAAATTTTTAATTTCTAATACTTGTTAATCTATTTGAAGTCACTATTTTCACATTTAAAATAACCCAATGCAATCCGTTTACGTACGCTACTGCTGAAGATTCTAATATGAGCGAGAAAGCCTGCAATAGAAAAAGAAACAATGGTTTTATTAGAGCGACATCAACATTGTATAGATTTATACAGGGGTAGCCGATCTGTCAATATATTATCTAGGACTTAGACAAGTAGTGTTGCTATCCTATTAAGAAAGTTAGTAGATTTTGAAAAGTTACCAAATCTAATAACAAAAATAATATAATGAAACTTAGAATTGCTTGTGGAGATTTACATAGGAAAATGGTCGATTTTAGTCTCGTACCTCCATAGTTTAGCACTTTCCTCTATTCCAAAAACAGTAATTAATAATAGCCTCTCTATAATTGAACCCCTTACGAGTGAACCCTCTCTAATCCTCTGAATAGCTTATGAGAATCAGATGCCTATTAATTTTCTTATTGTGCGTATTCGCTCCGTGCGCGACAGCAGCTCCAATTCATTTTGGTACTATTGGACTATTTCTGCGTAAATTGACAAATACAATTTTTACTAGAATTCGTAATTAAAAAGTATATATGTTGGTTTTAATAAAAGTATATGGATTTGTAAAACAAGTAAATCATTAATTTATTATTATTATATATTTTTATTGCTTAAATTAAAGAAAATTATGTATAATCAATAAAAATCAATAATAAACTATAGGCAGGCAACAGTATTTACTGGAAAACGTATGAGAAGTTGCCTAAGTCTAATAAGTTATCATTGAAGAATTAGCCTATTGTGTCATAATAAAAAAATACCATTTAATAATAACGTGAAGTTAAAATGTATAAAAAAAGGATCGTTATTTATATTTTCATTTTTGTTCGAAAGAAAACATATAGTGAATGATTAAAACTGGTTTCCCATTAGTAAGTCACAAAATTGCATTCGAGCCACATATAATAATCAAAGGCAGAAATCTTGAAATCTAGTCCTTAGTGAATGAATATTTAAGAATAAAGGGATATTAAAGAACATCGTAAAATGATAATTTATTGTTTATTTAAAATCTTTCAAATTTCTGATGTCTACTATTTCCAGCATTACTGTTATTATTATAATAATAAAGGTAATTTTTCATCTTATTGTACACCTATCCATTTATTTCTTTGATGTAATTTCCACTTTGCTTTTGAAATTGTTTATATAAGTTTCACCGTTTTTTTGCTAATATATGTACAATTTTCAATACAGCAACTCCGGTTGCTTATTGTATTGTTTTTACCTACTTTTTGAAAAAAAGTAAAATGTATACGTGTATTTGATATGCCAGAATTACAAAATATTGCCCAAAAATGCACGAATTACCCGCAGCTAGCGCTAGTATCGCTTTTGCTTCCCTTTCCATGACTTCGCACGGAGCGAATTGCATACCCTGAAGCAATGTGCGATTTGATTAACAGGTAAGGAAAAACCTAACCCACCAGCATCAGCACTGTGATTGCATCTGGACGTCGATCATATCAACATAAATTAATTTACTGCAAATACGTCACCCATTTAATCTTACAGCGAACTATTAAAAATAATGTAAAAATCATTTGGTATGCTGTGAGATCCGAATTAGCGAATTGGTTTCCACTAGAAGACCGCCTCTACATATTAGGATGGATAATATCTAATAAAATCAAAATTTAGTCCATTTAGCGAATATTTATCTGAATTTATAAAGGACCCCGCTCAAACCTTATGGAAAAGTGATCTATGTGGGAATTTCCTGAATTTTTAATATTGTATTGAGGAAGCCTTACTGATTAAAAGTTTTCATTGCGCCAAAGTCCAATAACCAATAGTTTCGGAGATACTGGCCAATTAATGTCTCATTCGCTCAAACCTTATGGAAAAGTGATCTATGTGGGAATTGCCTGAATTTTTATTATTGTATAGAGAAGGCCTTACTGATTAAAAGTTACCATTGCGCCAAAGTCCAATAACCAATACTTTAAACGATCGTTTTCGTATTTTACTCATTGGATGTTTGTTTCTGTTTTCTATCTTATTTTGAACTATTTTAAAGGTCTTTTTTAAGACCGTTATGAAAAATAAATAGTTGTCAATAGTAATGTTGAAAAAGTAATTCGGCACTCGAGTATCGTTACTTGAAGATACCCGAAGTAACGATCAAAAAACCAAATTATTACATTGATTACTCGTATACTATGGTTCGCAGTGGAGATAAACATAAACAACAATTAAATCAAACAATTAATAAAATAATTTAATAAGGAAAGCCTTGTTACAATTTAACCCATTGGATACCTGTATGGGGCCGCTATTACGCTAGCCGGTTGGCAGCGTCAGAAACGCTATGAAGAAGGATAGACGGAGGGTATCGAATTTCAGGTTCATGTCTTGCATATCCCAAGTACCATAATATGGATGCAATATGACTGCAACAGCCCAGCGTTCTAGCACCCGATTTGCAAGTGCAATAATGTCCAAAATTAGTCTAAATCCAAACGAGGAAAGTCATCCAGGTTAGCCGCATCAATATGTATCCACATCGCATTTCGGTTTCTCAATCTGAATTCATCCACACGAGCCATTACAACATTGACTTCATTCGCCTTGGCCAGCATTTCACGTACCACATCTGCGTTGTAGCCTTCCATAGCAATTAATGGGTGGTATTTGTTGATAATAGCTCCCGCTATTCGATATAATTCACCCAGGTATTCAATATGAGAAGTATGAATAAGCTGTCCGAATAACTTAAAAATGGATTTGATGTGGCCATTTCTGGCCTCCACAATCCATCGGGTCTTCGTAACAAGCCGTGAAGCATTAGCATTCTCAGTGGAGATCTGCTGCTGGCCACGGTCAACAACATGGGGTATATATTGGGTAATACCCAGAGCCTCTAGCAACGGACCTGCATTTCTGTATCCCCTATCAACGATTAGGATATCCCAAGGATATCCCCCTTCTGAAACCAGTTGCGCATAATGTTGCCGTCATTGTCCGACACATTGCGCAACATAGCCGCGTCATTATTTCTGGAGTCCGCAAAATATGGGCCCTGAATGGCCAATATATAACCATCAGGAGCAACAAGTAGAGCTGGTTTCACAAGGTGTCGTCCTTTATGAATTAAAAAAGTCTGTCTTAAGACGCGAAATATAGACAATGGCTTTAGGAAGATCAGGATTATCATTGTACAAGGTGTTTGCGAACTCGGGAACATGTTGAGCCATGAAATTCTGGCGGCTAATAGCCTGGAACCCAATAATGTTGGAAACAAATCGTTGAATTAAAGATTTTCTGACAATAGCAATAATTGTACTAACATGTTGTCGGCTACTATAATGGAATATAGCTTTTATGAATTCGTCCGATAGTTCCGGCCTCAACTTGCAGAGAAACGCTAAGAGAATCTTTTTTTTAACATAACGGAAACCGCCGTCGGTGGACACAGTGTCGCAAAACGTATACAATTCATGGAACTGCTCTTTGATCACCGGTGAAATGCATTAAAAGTCCACATCGGCAATGTCATTCTCATTAATGATAGTCAATCTAGCTTTAGCCAATTGACGTAGTTTTGACAAAAAGCTTTGCATTTCCTTACCTGGAATGATACAAGGACGAATTACGGAGCGTAAGCCTGTTAATAGCCCTCGGAAAAGTCGCCCAGTACCCATCGAGCGAATTACATATCATACACGTTTGGTTAGCTGTTTGTGTCAAAACGTTTAATCGCATACAGGTTAGATCTTGCTCAAGAACATGCAACTCCCTTACAATCGACCTGTTACACGCCGCAAATGCTCTTGTTTGATCATCTATATCGATCAAGGGTCTGTTTTTGGCAAGACGTCGTTGGATAGCATTGTTTCTCTTATCAATATCATTGACGCCATCAAGACGTACCATTAGATTTGGACGAAAAGCAGCAGGACAAATGAAGTAGGGCATGACATCATTATGCGCCATGTTTAGTCTTTGTAAAAAAAAAATGAACTCTCACTAGTAGGTTTAATTGACACTCATATTACAGAACAAGAAAATTATATAACAGAATGACAACGACAAATACTAAAAAATATACAAAAACAAATGATGAGTTGAGAACTAGAAATGGAGTTACTTTCGAGTAGGTATTCGTTACTTTCGTATCAAGTAATCATTCCAAATATTCGTTAATTTGATTACTTTGACTATTATGGCATTGCTATGAGTAAAGACGTAGATTATTGTTATTTCCAGTATTCGTTGTTTAAGAAAATTAATTATATTCCGAAACCCTGTGAGGCAAAAACCCGTTTTAAAAATGTTTACTTTATAATTGTATGTGTAAATAGTAAATATACATCGATCACGATGTAACGAAAATATCCGTGTTCGTAAGTATTCGTATTCACTTCCATTTCATCATCCTCCAGGCATTCCCTATCATAGCCAATGCGAATATTCTACACCGCGAACCGTAGTATACGAGTAATAATGTAATCATTCAGTTTTTTTATCGTTACTTCGGTATCTTCAAGTAACGATACTCGAGTACTCGAATGGTTACTTTTTCAACATCACTATTGACATCTATTAATTTTTCATAACATTTTTAAAAAATACCCTTGGTATAGTTCAAAAGAAGATAGAACACAGAAACAACCATAAAGTAAAGTACGAAGCCGATCGTTTAGCGAATGAGACATTCATTGGCCAGTATCTCCGAAACTATTGGTTATTCGACTTTGGCGCAATGGCAACTTTTAATCAGTAAGGCTTCCTCTAAACATTATTAAAAGTTCAGGCAATTCCCACATAGATCACTTTTCCATAAGGTTTGAGCGGGGTCCTTTGAGCAGTAGAGTAAAAGCGTCATAATATAAAATTGTATAGTTTCGAAAAATGAACAATATAAAAAACTATTCTAATTATGTACACAAGACATCATGCTAACGCTTTTGTTTGGGAGATAAAATGTTTTTTATGTAATACGCCCTTTATTTTGTTTTGGAATGGCCTACTAATAATATATTTCTTTATACATTTATTTACAAATTTTAAATAAATTTTGCACAAAATAAAATTTTTTCATTGCTAATATAAGTTACATTCACACATCCCCAACCTCTTTTTATTTATTTTAATAATTAGAGTCTATAGGTTAGTAACGATTTTATAAATGTTTATGCTATGGATGTAAAATAGGGAGGGAGACGCAATAACGTGGTCAATAGAATCACCACGTCTCTCATATTGATACTACACGTTCTTCACTTGTGACAGTTTTAATGTACTATTTAGTCTCATTATAATTAATTATATAGGTACGTTTGTATAAACTATTCGTCTCAAAAACATTAAAAGAACAATGGAGCCATGTGCCAAGCGCAATTTGACAAGTAACAATGGTGTGGATCATAGAAAAATAAAAAAAAGAGAAGGTTTGAATAAATGGCGGGACTTGTTTCCTTGTTGGTAGTTGAACCGTAAGCGCTTAGCGCGCTGCTATCACTAAATTTAAACCCGTTTTAGACCAATAAAAATATGTTTTCAAAAATAATGACAAAGAAATCAATAATTTTACTGATTTACATATACTCCTTTCTCTACCCGGTAAGTGTTAATGAGTCGGTACACGTAATATTTATTTTTCATTCTCCACTCATTGTATTTCTAACATTTTCACTCTTATTCTCTATTGCCTCTCTTCCTCCACACTCTCTCCGTCCCTTAGCTCATAGCTCCTGGTAGTTTCTTAACTTTTCACTTTAATTATATCGTTTCTTTTTTAGGATACCAGGAATCGGTTCCATTAACTAATTACTTAGTCTTCTCCTACTTTCTCTTCACTTAACTCTAGTAATTTTTTTCTCCCGGCCTCACCAACGTTCAAAATTTCACTACAATCTACTTCTCAACCCCGTTTTATATTTCCACAGTTTGGTTTAGTAAAATTATTTAAGATATTGGATTTTTAACCTACGCTTAAGTATATAATGTTATTGGTAAGTTTATTTATAATTCTTCCTATAAGTTTTATTTTTTAAGGTCTGATGATGGCCCATAGAGGTCAAAACAAGTAGCAGCTTTTTCCATTGTATAAATAACATAAAAAAATTTTCGACTTCTCTTTCTTTATTTGACTTATTTCACAAAACTGACAAACGAAAAAGTATGTAATAAATGCCATTTCGATAAATTTTTTTAGGTAAAGACCTAAATGACGCCTTCAAAGTAAATTGAAATATGTTTATAATTTAGTTTGGTATATGTATTAAATTTTTAACATTTTCGAATATCGAAAACATTGAGAAATATCTACAATAAGTAGTATTTATTTATCATTCTTAAAAATATATATACAAAATGTTTCTTTTTACGATTATTACTCCATGAACTGCAAAGTAAAAATTTCTTTATGACCTCAATGCCTTCAAATTCCCGTTTGTGGACGTATAGAATCCATTCGAAAAGATATAATTCCTCCACTGCGTCTTTCATGGGTTTCAATTAACCGGTATACTGTAAGCCACTTTCAATAAATAACATTAAAAACAACATTTAAGTTAAGTATGACCATTACAGGTACCTGTTAATGCTGATTAATATTCATTAACAGATAGGAATAGTCCATACGGTTTTTCTTTATTTATGGTACCCATAAATAAAGGGGTTCGTCACATGAGTCTCCGATGGTACATCACACTGGCATGGGCGCCGAGAACAAGCATTCGCTAATAAGGTTTTTTTTTGTGTTGGTATCCTCAGCATCAAAATATAATTCTAATTAAAAAAAGTTGCTTGTTTTTCTGGAGGTCTATCTTTGAATTTTTCATTTAAAAATGTTTTTAATCAAATGTGAAACCCTCTCTTCCATTCTTCTTATATCTGTTCTCCAGAAAAGGTAATTAGTACTAGTACACATCATAACTTCAACTGACCCCATGTCTAGTCAATTCTACCTATTGTTGACAAATTTTTTTGAATTTTATTTTCGATTTGCATACCTTATTATCTTTTATAATTATACGGGGTAGCGCATCCTATACGCGTCGGTCTCTGTAGGGAAAACGACTTAAAATTTGAATTGTTTTTTAATAGGAATATTCAGGGATATTATCACTACAAATTAAAAATAATTCGGATTATACAGGGTGGCTCAAAAATAGGAATTTATATCAAAGTTATGTTTTTTTAAAAGGAACACCCTATATGGTGTCTATTGATTCCCCGGAAAAAATAAAGTAAAGTTTCTGTAATGTTTCCTGTACCTATAGTTTTTCGTTTTTGAAACATTTAAAGGATTCTTAATTTGTAAGCTTGAACAACATAACCTACTATGTCGCGATTATTTAAAACACATCAACAGTCACCTGCGATATGCGTAGCCAAGATATTAGACTATCGAATAAAATGCAATTTTTTCCATTACATCATACAGGGTGCTCATTTAGTCTAATTGAATTCGACTTACATATGGAATTGAATAAAATTCCTATTTTAAATGGCACATCCTGTATTTAATAACATAAACTAATAGATTGCCCTATACCTAAATTCGATGAATCTTTAGTAAATAGCTGTTTTTTATTTTTAACATACGGATTTTATCATATTATTTTTAATCATAGTAACAATAGAGCAAATATCACTCAAAATATTAAACGAAATAAATATTTTTATCACTTTTCAATGTTAAATAGT
Source organism: Psylliodes chrysocephalus (assembly GCA_927349885.1). NCBI lineage: Eukaryota > Metazoa > Arthropoda > Insecta > Coleoptera > Chrysomelidae > Psylliodes > Psylliodes chrysocephalus. The sequence goes on from OV651822.1 coordinate 41,395,522, forward strand.
TTCAATGTGAACCAAAACTATAATTTTTTTATTAAAAAAAAATATTTAATGACAAGAAAATTTGAATTATTTGAAAACTACACACAAATGAAAAATAGTAAGAAACAAATTGAAAACAAAACAAAAAATAAATTATAAAAATGTTCAAAGTGATTCCCATCTTGTTTTAAACACAACTGAACTCGTTTTTCAAAAGATCGTTTCACTTTGAGAAGAATTTCTCCAATTATTGTCTGAAAAGCAGCTCTTATTCTAGCTTTTATATCTTTCGGAGTAGTTGGTGGGGTCTTATAAACTATATTTTATAACATAGCATATTAATTGTCGAAGCTCAGGTTCTCTCATTTACTACTGGCAAACTTTTATAAAAAGGGTGGTGTGCGGGGGAATGAAAGGCAGCAAATCAGACATGTGCTTCTTTTTAATCGGCTTGACAGGCCTACGATTTGGATAAAGTGGTTCTTGAACAATATTAACCAAATTGGGAGGCCTTTCTTTTCCAGGAGCCTTTGCAATGTTGATCTTATTAAACGGAAAATCGTCTTGCAGTGTTTAATGATAAATGAAAGTGTGCATTTTATGCTACGATTAATTAACATATTCGTATTTTTCCAAGAGCATCCGTAACTCAAAAATAATTACACCTTTGGCGCACCGCCTCTGGTCACTGAAGACACCACCTAATAATATGAAATCGTTACTTCGATTCAGGTGATTTATTCCACAGGTGCCTTGATTTGTGATGAGGCGTTTCTGAAGATATGTTTCTTAATCGTTCGCTTTAATTGTACCTCTTCAGATATTCTTCGACAGCAATTCAATCATGAACGTCGGTTTAAAAAATTACTAGTGGTAGACAAAATGGACAAGTATAATAAATACGTAATTTCATTATATATTTGTCTTTTTTAAGAAATACCTACACCTACAAAGTTCTATTTTGTAATGGAAGCAGTTTTTTTAAATTTTAAAATAATAAACGTGTTACTTTACAAGGGCGTAGATAAGGAGGGGTAATGGGGGTAATTACCCCTCCCAAGCCATAGTCATCATCAATATTTTGTTAAGCATTATATGAAACAAAAATAAAGAGATAAAATAAATACGATAAAACAAAGAGTTTCTCAAACATTGTCATCTAAAATAATAATATTTCTGCAAATTGAATGTTAAAAATTATATACAGGGTCCCATTAGTTCGTAATTGTTCAATATTTCAATTAGTTATATGGATTTGAAAAAATACATATTTTAAAAATATGTTTTTTTAAATTTTATTTTATTTTATTTTTAAAATGGCTTGGGAATACTGTATTTAACCTTAAAATGTTTTTAAAAAATATTACAGTGTTGCCAAACATTTTTTTTAAATTAGAGAATGATGCAGACCCCAAATTAAATTATCATAATTTAGGTTTATTTTCAAAATTGTTTAATATACAGACTTATAAAATACTATGCTAACGAATAGAGGTGATACAACTGGTTTATTCCATACAGAGTGTTTTAAAACATGTCTTAAATATGGCTAATTTTAAGTTCAATTTATTCAATTTTTTCAAACGCAACACACTGTATATTATCTTTGCATACAATTCCCTATAATTTGCCTACGTAATAATTCCAATGTGTTAGTCAATAACACATATACAGGATGTCCCATCAGTGAATAATTGATCGATAGCTGTTTTATTATTAAAAATGCGAAGAAATGTTTAATATAAAAGTTATATGACCATTTTCAACAAATATTCTTAAATATACAGAGTAGTCCATAAACGAGGTGCTGATCAAATCTATACTTTTTTAAAGCAAAACACCCTGCAGGTAGTAATACATATTTGATTGTTTTTACATCGTCAAACAATTTTAATTGACTTCATTAATTTGCTATGTTACGATTTTCTCAATTTTTTAAATGGAATACCCTGTATTAATTAATTGGTGGTATGACATATAGGGTAATCTATTTAAAAAAATTAGAAAATCGTTACTCCTCCTATACAATAAAAGCAAATAAATGAAGTCTATTAAAGTTGTTTGACGATGTGAAAACAAATATAAAAATGTGTGTTTGGCAGCCCCTCGTTTATGAACCACCCTGCATATTTAAGAATATTTATTAAACATGGTCGTGCAACTTTTATATTAATTTGTTTTTCCTATTTCCAATAATAAAACAGCTATCGATCAATTACGCACTATTGGGACATGTTGGTATCGTTGGATAGGTAAATTTATAAGGAATTTTATGCGAAAATAATATACAGTGTGTTGCATTTGACAAAATTGAGTAAATTGTACTTAAAATTAGCTATATTTAAGACATGTTTCAAAACACTCTGTATAAAATATATCAGTTCTATCACCTCGGAAATGGAATAGTCTACAAAGATTAACCAGAATTTCTTTTTTTTGTGACAAATGGAGTGAGAAACATTTATTAATCTTAAGTTTTACGAAATGTAGGGTGTTCAAAAAGTTTTGAATAAAATTGTTTCTTTAGCCCTTCATTATACGCCAATGGGTTATGGTAGTTTATCGAAATAGTGTTTTAACTAATAATAACGATTACCTATCATATTCGCTCCGTGCGAAGTCATGGAAAGGGAAGCAAAAGCGATACTAGCGCTAGCTGCGGATAATTAGTGCATTTTAGGGCGATATTTTGTAATTTTACTTTTTTTCAAAAAAGTAGGTGAAAACAATACAATAAGCAACCGGAGTTGCTGTATTGAAAATTGTACAAATACTAGCAAAAAATAAAACAGTGAAACTTATATAAAAAATTTCAGTAGCAAATTGGAAATTAAATCAAAGAAATAAATGGATAGGTGTACAATAAGAAGAAAAATTACCTTTATTTTTGTAATAACAGTAATGCTGGAAATAGTAGACATCAGAAACTTGAAAGGTTTTAAATAAACAATAAATTATCATTTTACGATGTTCTTTAATATCCCTTTATTCTTAAATGTTCATTCAGCAAGGACTAGATTTCAAGATTTCTGCCTTTGATTATTATTATATGTGGCTGGAATACAATTTTGTAACTTACTGATGGGAAACCAGTTTTAATTATTTATTCTATGTTTTCTTTCCAACAAAAATGAAAATATAAATAACGATCCTTTTTTTATACATTTTAACTTCACGCTATTATTAAATGGTATTTTTTTACTTTGACAGAATAATTCTTCAATGACAACTTATTAGACTTAGGCAACTTCTCATACATTTTCCAATAAATACTGTTGCCTGCCTATATTTTATTATTCATTTTTATTGATTATACATAATTTTCTTTAATTTAAGAGATAAAAATATATAATAATAATAAATTAATGTTTTACTTGTTTTACAAATCCATGAACTTTTATTAAAATTTACATATATACTTTTTAATTACGAATTCTATTAAAAATTGCATTTGTCAATATACGCAGAAATAGTCCATTAATACCAAAACGAATTGGCGCTGCTGTCGCGCACGGAGCGAATACATATTTTTATGTTAAAAGTCTTTACTGTAAACTAGGGAAAATATTTAGAAAATAATATATATTTATGGAAATAAGGTATAGAATAAGTGTATTATAAACTGTAATCCTAGTCGATACTAAGAGATATGATGATACACACAATAGGAAATCAATTTTTTGGTCAATCTTTCTACAAATATAATTTAGGTGACTGTTGAATTTCAACTCAGTATCTAATATAAACTCTAAATATTTTAATTACCCATTCTATTCATTTTATCACTTATTTTAACAGTTAATTTTAGATTCATAAACTGCTTATGGAGCATATTGTTATCTACCTATGAATATGTATTTTGATTCATTATTTACAACTTCATTAAACTTCTCACCATAATAGTAAATCAATGAATCAAAGATGGATTTTACATTTATTTAAGATCTTGTCCAAATCATTAATATACATATAAATAATATAGAGGATCTGCCTGTCCTTTTATTTAAAGTCTATTATTTTGACATTACTTATATCTAGAGATACGTAATTTTCGTTTTTACGAAATAGAAGCGATAAATGCGAAATTCACGTAATTTATGCGATAAATACGAAATATAATATTTTGCATATTTTTAATACTTTTTTGACGAAATTTCGAAGGCAATAAACACGTGATTTTTTTAATATTACGAGCTTGGATAAAATGTGTTCACATATAAGATTCAACCCAACAAATGATTCCTATCTGCACATTGGCAAATTATTTTGCCCATCAGTAGCAGCGGCCGTAACCTCTTCTTCTCTGGACACTACCTCAACATTGGAGAGCATCTCCAGAATACCATTTTTCAGGGATATACCACAGGATTAACTCTTAGATGGATATGCTCATTTCCATAGATAACTCGCCAATGTGGTTCAGCAAGAAACTCCTGTTAACGTCATGTAGATTTGCAGATTTTACTTGCATCAAAATGTTGCTACCTGTATTTCGCGAATACCGCTATACAAAGTCTTCATAGTCAACAGTGTAGATGGTGAAAGATATTTCAGTATCTACAATGTCGTCATAAATGCCCAAAGACAGATGCTTAATTAAGCAAGAAAATATAGAGACAACCACGATGTAAGCTTTTAACTAACTTTTCTGTAATAAATTTTTTGTTATTTTAATGATTATGGTAATAAATACTAGTTTTTAAATATTTTTCGTTTTTTTTTATGCGAATTAATGCGAAATTTTGGATTTTTAATTTAGATTTATGCGAAATTTCGGTTTTTTAGTTGCGAAATATACGTAAACCTACTTATATCCTAAAGATATGACTTGAGTAGAGTTTAAACCATAGTGTATTGTAGATATTCAACCAGAAGTTCTTGGGTTAGTTTATAAAAATCTGTTTACTACCATATTTTGATTTTTTTACATTCGATTTCCTTTCCTGAATTTTCACCATTTCTTTGCTTGAACTTTTAGAGGGTATAAATAAAAGTCTCGTCCTTTTTATATTTTAAATAGTTGCAGCTTGCCTGCAAGAGTATATTCATTGGACATTGGACTGGCGAAAAATATTATAATATTAAGGTAAAATTATATGCGCAGCTATAGAAATAATTTAAAACCACTCACCTCTATTTTAAGATGCATTCGCAATTATAACTTTACTTCAAAGAAGTTTCCTGTATATTATTTAAAATAAATAAATGTTTTTTTCTACATTATTTGTTGCTTTCATTTAAAATCTCAAAATACCAAGATGTAGGCTATCAGTTTAATATTTTGGAAAAATGTGTTGCCTAACCTAGTAGTAGTGTCGGACGTCTCTCTTGCACCATATAGTAATTAAAGTATGTGATTAAAAATACTATACCTACAACAAGCTAGAAAAATAAGATATTTTAAAATGGCTTTATTCTAAAAATATTATCAGTCTTTCTAAATCCTAGAAGGAAGAATTACTCGTAATGGCAAGCTAACATATGAATAAATTCAGAACATATATTATATACAATACGGCCCAAAAAAAAGTAATTAAAATTGTCAGATTGCCGCCCATTGAACTGATGTTCTGAACACAATTAATAGGTTACGTTTGTCGAAACAATACAATTACCTAATGTGCAAAATTTGTTTTTGAAGCCAGTTACAGATGTAAATGGAGAACACTTGACAAAATGCAATGATCATGTTAAGAAGGTGGAAAATTCATTTTGGAAAGGGGATATAGTAATGGAAAACTTGATAGACCCTATAATAATAAACTTCAGAAAAGACAATGATATCAGTAGTTATAGTGAAGACAGTGACTTTTAAAGATAGTTCTTGATCTTTTAAATTTTTTAGTCTTTGATGCAAATTTAATTTGTTCCATGCTAAAGTGCAATAATTTTGTCAGAAGTATAAGTTTTTTTTTATTTTTTGTGAATAACATAACTTTTTTTGCAAAGTACGCCTATGGAATGTGACGTTATATCCCCATCTTTACTTTACTCCTCTTTTATTCAGACTATAATTGCATACGATATGCAGGATGTTTTAAACGATAAACAATAGCAAAACGTGAAACATAACCTCAACTATACTTGCCGAAATTATAAGGAAAAATATATGTTACTCTTTAGGAAATAAATGTATTTTATACAAAATTAAGACAAGTAATAAGTAACATAACCTTACTACTCGTACCAGGTGCTACGTGAGTAAAAGGGGTTACTCTTAAATAATCCAAGGGGAAACCTATCCCAATTTAAAAATTACATCAAGTTTTCTTTACCAGCAGCTAGCTCATGTGAGTAAGTTGTAGGTTTTAACAAACAAGTCTAAAGCTCTCTAAACAGCTGTCTAAAGTGAATGACATAATGTCATTATAAATGTAAATAAACAAAAGAAAATAAACCTGAAACCATTCATCTAATTCAAATCTTTTCTATTTTCTTTTAGACTTCTAGAACCTTACTATAAACTATTCGAGAAAATATTAAAGAATAAATAATCCAGAAAACCAGAACGGATCTACATAGCACTGAAGAAGTATAGGACAAAAGGTTAAACTTCTTTTGCAATCAATTTGGCAATGGAATAATAATTAAGGTATATTTTTATTCTAGTTAACAGTTAAAATATAGAACATGAGGAGTGGACCTTCAATCATTAACAGAAACTTCTACTCAAAGCTAGTATATCGAATGTTCTTTTAATAGATTTTATTAAAAATCATGAATTTAATCTAATTAAAAGTTAAAAGTCAATACTTTTTATTCATCATGGTAAAAGCATCTTAGCATTTCTTTTGAATTTTGAACCGTAACAACCTCAACTAAATGTTTTTATAGTATACCTAGTTATTTCATAAATGAACTTGTTTTGGAATAGTATATTAAATATAACTTGAAGCTAATTTAACTGTCTGACCATTTCTATTTTCCTATCTGTATACAGATAAGGAAAGTATAGGAATCATGATTTTTTTCTACCTTGAGCATTCGACGATTTTTTACGTTTTGGGGTCCCCTGAATCTGTTTTGACTATTTTCGCGATGATTTCTGTGTGTCTTTGTGTGTGTCTATGTTTGTCTTTATCCTCGATAACCCATAAACGGATACAAAGAAAAACACCAAATTTTAAACTTAAGCTTTATTCCGGCTCCAGTAAACTGATTAGATTTTGGGCAGAGTCGAAACATCTAGGGAGGTACTTTATGGGAGGCCGTTTTTATATTTTATGAAATATATCTGTTATTTACGTTTGGAAAAGAAAATTCTTTAAATAAAAGTTACTTACAATATTATTATCTATAATTTTTGTTTTTTACAAAATTTTCCTAAAATGATCCGTATTCGAGAAATTTGACAAAATATGCAAAACTCTGATTTTTAAGAAAATTGTTGGACTAAAAGTTGGTTGCGATATCGATTTCTATCATTTTTGATTTTTACATAATTTTTCTAAAATGGACCGTAATGGAAAAATTGGAGGAAAAGTGCTAAATTGAAAATTTTCAGTATTTTAATTTTCACTGAATATCTAGAAAAATGTTTCGAGTTAGATACATGTGGAAAATGTATATATTTAGTTTATCCTCTTAAACATTTATAGAGGTGCTGCAATAGGTTGTACAAAATAACCGGAAAAAGCCTATAATAACTAGATAGGAAAGTCATGAGTTGGACACATCAGATTTTTATATAAGTATATAAACGCATACAAGATTTTATGATTGTACACAAGTATGTATCCGATCAAAAACGTAGGCCATCATATGCATCACTAATAATTTTACAAAACAAAAGAGCAATCTCTTTCACCTATAATCAAACTAAACGAGACGCGTGCTTTCAATTTTAAGTAATGGATCTAAATACCGTTTAAAATAGAATTATTAGCGAAAAATAAAGTTTTCATAATGATAAATAAATTGAAAAAAAATACTGTATGTTTAACATTAATTATGATTTGTTTTTAGTAAAAGTACCGTATCGTTTATTTTTATAACTGTATCTATTGCTTTGTTAATAGTTAATGATTCGTTATTAATTATTAAGTAATAAAGTTTAATACTATAATAATGTATCAATATTTAAATATTATTGTTAATATTTAAATGTTTGATGACATACAAAGCATTTATATTTAATAAGTGAGATCATAGTTTTATATAAAACGATATTGGATTAATTAAAACAAATCTTGTTATAATATATAAAACATAACCCGTAACTAGATCAGTTCTTAATTAAACATTTCTTAATTTATATTACATTTTGACAAATTTTTAAGAATCTAACTTTTTGCCCCATTTAGACGACGCCAATGAATCTTCGACAGCGTTCAAGTTCAGGATATCGGCATCTGATGAGCCGCTTTAATATTTTCTTTAAATCAGTTCCTTATCTCGACAGTTTTCTTAGTAATTTATTGGAGAAGCCCAGAAGAGAAAAAAATAGTGAGATGGTATGGAGTTTCTACATCGATTAAATGATATACCGAAGATTCTTTTATAAAGTAATTAAAATGAATGAAATGGGTGATAAGTTTGTGAGATCCCGACTGGAAACACTTCAGAAAGTTACGTCAGGTTAAGATGGTACCATTAGAATGTTTAGTCTTTGCCGCGCTACTTTGATCAATCTCTAACAGCCATACGGAAATGAACGGACGTGAATATAGAAAACTTTGAAGTCGGCGCTTTTTCTTGCTTATTTTTGCATTATTTTCAATATTATTTATTTACTATTTTCAGACAACGGACAAGTGCAAAATATTTGTTTTTCATAAACTAATATCATTAACATTGCTGATTATTAATTTTTCATATTCATTTTCAAATAGCTTTTATAATTTTATTTTTTTACTTCTCAAATTGCTTTTTTATGAAACATAGATTTTCTAAAATTTGCAATGTGTAAAGTGAAAAGCTGCAAAGTAATTTTATGAAATAGGCCCCAAGTACACAAACATTTAATAAAATAAGTATATGAAGATAAAGATATGCTAAGAAATCTTTCTAGACTTCTGATACAGTTTAACATGAGGGACTAAAATAAATAAAATAAACAAATTCGTTTGAAACAACATGCGTAATCTTAAATAAAATCAAGAAACTGAATACTCCATAATAAAATTAAATGGAAGGAATGCCGCAAGGAGTGTACTTAATCCAGTCTTATATTTACGCTATTTATACGATATCCATTTATTTGGACCACAGAAACGGCAAACATATTTTAGGAGTCATATATAAGCCACCTTAATCTCATTCTAATGTATACCAACTTCACATTGATCAACTTTTAATGCTAAATGAGCAACATCCGGTCAGTAAATTTTACATATTTGGCGATTATAATCTACCTACAGCAACATGGGATATTAAAGATTTCTGCTCTTCAGCTTTAGCTCATCCCAGTTCATCACTATCAGAAAAAGGTGCTATCGAAATCGTTTCGAACATATGCACTTTTTACAATCTTATTCAGTCCAACAAAGTGCTCAACCAAAGAGGAGATATCCTCGACCTTGTTTTGTTCCTAGTGGAACTTACAGTGATGGTAGCCGTTGATATATTGATTCCACCTGTTGTTCAGCATACTCTTCTTAAACCTTCAATTCAATATAAGATGAACTCAAGTAATGCTCCTGGAGAAGAGTATTATTATGATTTTGGCCATGCCAATTTTGAGAGAATACCCCAATGTTTAGGCGTAATGGATTGGGATGGGCTTCTTCAAGGACAGAAACTTTCAGAAATTATTCTTACTCTTTATGACACGCGTTGTACTCGGTAATTGAATTATTTGTTTCCTTAAAGAAATTTGTTGTAAACAGATTCCCACATTGGTATTCTTTTCAATTCAGAAGCTTGGTCAAAGATAAAAAGGTTGCACATAAGATTTACAAGCTAAACAGACTACCCAAAATTATGAAATATTTTTAGTCAGTTAAGATCACAATGCAGGATTATATCTAGAGAATGCTATTCAAATTACATACATTCTTTTAAAACTTCTGTTGAAAGTAATGTTAAAGCCTTTTGGAATTTTGTTAGTACCAAAAGATCTAATAACCCTATACCTGATAATATAAACCTTGAAGACTCTTTTGATTCTTGTGCCAGTGAAGTATCAAATCTGTTTGCCAAGCATTTTTCATCAGTTTACACTAATCAAAATCTGAATCAAAATTTTAACGACATTGAATCAACACTTAATATTTCCTCTTACTATATTCCTATTTTGGCAATTTAAGAGAAATTATCGAATGTTGACATAAAGAAAGGTACAGGTCCTGACATTATTTCTCCCATCCTACTCAGAAATTGGTATTGTCTCGCCCTCTCGTCTATATTTTCATTAAATTTATCGCCATGGGTGAGTTTCCAGATTATTGTCACCCCAATATACAGAGCAAGTCAGACGTCAAAAATTAACGAAATATACCTCAGGTTTCTGAGAACATTATAACAGACTACGGGTCATTTGCACCGCTAGTCGTTAAGAAATAAGGCAAAGCTTAAACTGACATTTTTCCATTAAAACGCCATTTAAAGTTTCGCCTATTTATTAACGACCAGCGGTGCAAATGGCTTTACCTTACCAATGACTGCTACGTCGACTTCCTGTCGGAAGCTTTGGAGAAGGCCTTTGGCAGGGTCAATCATTCTCTCTTACTTCTAAATATGGCATAAATGGGGCCGTACTGCAATGGATTATTAGCTATCTTACGAACAGAACTCAAATGGTTAGGGTAAACCATCACTATTCTAACTCATTTCAAGTTCCTCAACGATCATACCTTGATCCCTTATTCAACTTACTTATAAATGACATCATTCATTGTTTTCAGTATGGCAGAGCACTATTGTTTGCAGATGATTTAAAATTTTTCCTAATTATTAAAACCATTTATGATGCCCTCTGGTTTTAGTCTGACCTTGATAATCTATCAAACTGGTCTTCCTTAAATGGCATGGACTTAAATGCCATAAAGTGCCAGCTCATGCGTATTTATCGATCCCATGTACCAACTACTACTTTTGATTATAACTTAAATGGTCATATCTTGGAGTCTGTTATTCAAACTAAAGACCTTGTAGTTATTCTAGATCACACTTTAAGCTTCAGTCAACGCATACCTAAGGCTATCCGTAAGCCCATGAAAATGTTAGGTTTTATTAAAAGGCTAACATATGATTTTACTGACACAACTGCAATTAAAGTCCTTTATTGTTCACTAGTCCGACCTTACCTAGATTATTGCTCTTCTGTCTGGTCTACACATTACATAACGCACAACAGAAACATAGAAAATGTGCAACATAAATTTCTTAGATACATCGCCTATAAATTGGATATCCTTTGCGAGTATGGTTTGATAGAGAATTTTCTTAATATCCCCTCTTTGGAATCTAGGAGGAAACAAAGAGACCTGACATTACTTTTCAAAATTATTATTGCAGATTCAGCTGTACTAAACTTCTAACAAAAATAAATCTTTATGTTCCAACCCGCTTAACTCGACAGCAACAAACATTTTATGTACCTTTTGATCGTTTAAACCATACTTTTAACAGCTGTATTCCAGGAATGTTAAGATTAGCCAACACTCATTACGATCTTAAGATATTTAACACCCCCTTTCCCAAATTTATAAAGTAATTACTTAGTACTGAGCTTTGATCTTTGATCTTTAATTTTTAATGTTTATTGTAAATATTTTGTTCAACCCTATTGTCTTTTTAAATCTTTTAAATTCTTTACCTATTTTAGTCTATATGTAATGAATTATACCACATTTGTATTTCAGCACCATATGTATTTCACTACATTTCAATTATAACTTAAATTGTAATTTATTTCTCAAATGGACTTGCCCGTAAATAAATTAATCAATCACAGACATAAAGAACGTAAACACCGGCATATTTGCAGTAGGTACTGATCTACAAGTAACAGTGATTATTGTGGAGGAAAGTACCCAAAAAGGATAAACTGCCATAAAAGAAATATAAAACAGAAAATAAAAGGACCAGACGTACGATATCGGTAGTGACAGACCTGATTTAAGAACATTTCCTTGTGAAACGTAGAGAAAGATGGATTGAAACACGAAACTGCAGAGATGCCAGGGAGTTTTTAGGTTATTCTGACAACACTAAAGCAAACAAATACTTTGACTATGACTACACATAATTTGCGCCTGATCACAGGCATTCTGGATGGTCATTGTCAACTGCGGTAGCATCTCCACAAATCTGCAGATTGATCTTATTATGGTATAATGTTTAAAGACGAAATCAAGAAATTTGTTAAAAAGCACGAAGCTAGGATTCACAACACTGAGATACTCCAGCTACTAGATAAATATGACACATTTAAAAAAAGACTGAAGAGGACAAAACCTTCCGACCTAGTATAATAGATAAGTGCAAGTGCTTTCAAGTTAAGCACATAGTGATATGGAAATTCTTAACGTCATCCTAATTATTGTTAAAATAGAATTATACTGGGGTAGTGAAGTTTCTGAGAATCAAAATTAAAGTAGAAACAGTAAAAAATTAGAATGTCAGATAGCAAATAGTAAAGAAGCAGATCAGAGGAGAGAAGTAGATTAGGGGAGATAAAGAATAAACGGGAAAGTGAGAAGAAAACAAAAGAGAGAATAAGTTGAAAATATGTTGTTTATATAAAATTTGGTACACCTACAATAGTATTTGTAAATTTTTAGTGCCGAACCACCCCTTTTGAGAGTCAGAGAAAGTTTAAAAAAATTGATATATATCAATAAATAGCTTAGATAAAGCCACACAGCTCTCAACAAGGTGAAATAAGGCGAAAATAAAAAAAAATTTCAGCGTCTTAAAATTAAATAAACCTCTTTTTATTTTGCTTGCAGTCACATTTGTTTTAGTAATTTCAAGTATCCTTCTGCTCCCCCTGAGGGGTTTCGGTAAACTCTCTCCAATCAGGCTTGGATCCAACCACTGGCTCCCCTCAATCAGGCTTGAGGTCCTCCCCGGTTTTCCTCCTCTTGGGGTTCGCATGGCAGTACTGAAGCGCAGGAATGGAGGAAGGATTATTAAGAGTTGCCGTTTCTTTGTAGAAATTAGGGAACATGTTTGCTTGCAGCGACCTGTGGGGGGGGGGAGGAGTAGAACTAATCTTACTCTGTCGGTAATGTAGTTACCAGCAGTATTACCATCAACTCTTACTCTGTCGGTAATGCAGTTACCCGTAATTTTATATTTAATTTGAAAATTGGCGGTTTTTTTAAAGGAGAATTTACTTTTGCAATTATTTTCTAACTAATACGAAATATAGCCATACAAAATTTTGGTAGTATTTTTTTTGAATTTTTAGTGAAATAAAAAACATGTACGTGTAGCTAAAATATGTTCCTCTGGAGCCACTTTTTTAAAATTGAATCAAATTTTAATGGCAATAAATGGCAAAATTTTGTTTTTTTAAAGATTTCAAAAATTGAGAAAATTAAATCAAATTTCGGAATAGTGGCTCCAGAAAAACGGACATTTCACTTTTACCTGAAGGTACATATTTTCCATTCACTAAAAAGTAAAATTAAACTATAGAAATATTTATGGCTCTATTTCGTATTGTTTAGAAAAAGATAATTGCTTAAGTAAATTTTCCACTTAATAATAATTAAAATTTTCCTTTTTTATAAGCTGTTTGTAACAATTATGAAATACCCAATAAAAATGTAAAATTCTATGACAAATAATTATGAGGGATAAAATAAATATCATACAAAGTTTTATATAATTATATTTACTAAACATTCTAAAGAAAAATAAATAAAAAATATATCAAAGAGATGGCAGTACAAAAAATTATTTTTCATGCACTTCACCCCCATACAAGCGAGCTTATGCGAAGCAAGAATGTCTATTATTATTATTTACTATGGCGCTCTCGGACGTCTTATAAATGATTCTTTAAGAAAGTTACTCTAATATCACAAACATTACATTACTATTTCGGTACGTTAAGTAAACTTTGGCTAACAAAAATCAGAAACAGCACAACAAATAATTAATTTACTTGATATGAAAACTAATGCCTAAGTATATAAATTTTTAAAATAAACAAGAAACAAAACAATAAATTCTTCTTGAATCTTAGGAAATAAGACAAAAGCAACCATCCCTATAAACTGAAACAGAAAAAAATTAAATGCAGTAACTTCAATTCATTTTGTTTGTCTTTTAAACATTGCAGCAGCCCTCATACTATCATTATAATACTTTCTTATTATTAATAGTAGACAAGTTTTAACTAAATGAGAAAAGACGTCTGTTTTATATTGTAAACCAGAGACGGCTCGTGGCCTAGTCTGCGAGGAGGCTGGCTCACCCTATATACTTTATACAAATATATATTTCTATTAGAATACAATGTAATATTTCTGCTTTCTGTATTCTTATAGACATATATTTTTATTAAGTATATAGGGTGTGCCTTTTAAAAGTAGTCTCCTCATAGACTAGGCCACGATTCGCCTCTGATGTAAACCATTTAAAATTAACATGGTCTGGCAAAAAAGTTTAATTTTTTGAATTATGTTGTCAATATGACCCTAAAGTGGTAAAACTATTTCATGAATTTTTGAAAGAAATTCAATAACATTTCTTTGTACATAAATAAAACGTCTTTTATCATCATTTTCTTTAAAATAAGTAAAAGTATCGATGGTCTTTCAACATGTCTGTAAATTAACTTTACATTCTTTGCAGTCAAAACTATTAAGTTTCTTAATAAACTCTGCAACATAACTAGTGGCCTGACTCAAATTCTGTTTCATTTATTAATTTTGAATATATTATTAAAATGAACTTTATCTTCACAGGACTCTGTTTGGAAGTGTGATAACAATATTACTAAGTACTACTATCTTTGGTGTGTCTGGTTTTGAGGATGCTAAAGCAAGGCAAAGCAAATATTTTAGCAGTCTTGAACGATTTGTGTTTGTAAACGATTTTGTGAAAATATTATTTTCACATAATATATAATGATTGGTTCTAAGTGGAATGTTTAAAATACGACACCATTCCTTTCTTTGATCAATATCAGAAGGAAATTTAAAAACGTTAGTTCTTAAAAAAGGTTCTGGGATCTATTTAATTTAAAGCATAATCTTAAAACACTTTTTAAAACTAAGTTTTAAAACCTATTTAAGATAACTGCTAAAAAGTATGCCTCTTTAACACCAAACACACCTTAGGAGTATCTTAAAACTAAATAGTTCTAAAATTACTTATTAATTAACCCTCACAGGACAGCGATAAAGCATAATTTACTTTAGGATAAACTAGTTTTCTTAACAGATTTAAAGGAATCTATAAAACCAAGTAATAAGATCAATTCATCCTGAAGTCCTATTAGCAAAAAAAATAACTGTAATAAAATAATTGTTAATTTTTATGCTTTTACAAAATCCTAATAAAACATAAATAAAACTTTGTTCCCTTAAAAATGTTACTTGGGTGTATTCTATCTAGAATATTCGAGAATACGTGAAATAATGCAAACTGGATTAAATTTAAATGTTTTATTTAGTAGACAAATAAAATATTAATAAAAAAAACGCTTATACGTTTTTTATAAATTTGCAGACTTGGCGACTTCTATAAAAATCATGTAAGTGATGAAAGGCTATGTCGCAACCTCTTTATATATACGAACCCTTTCTATTGGTAACTATTGTTTGACAAGTCGTTGAAATACCTATTTTGTAATTTAGATTGGCGTTTATTATATGTCCCACTGTCCCCTCATACTTTGATTTTCTCTTACTATACGGAGAATGGTCGCACTGCGCAGCTTTCTGAGTGCCTTATAAAAGGAGATAGAAAACTCTGACATTTTGATCCCTTATTACGTGTTGCCTACATCTTGGTGCAATATTTTTAATAGGTGAGTTTTAATCATCCTCTTCTGCTTCGGAATTGTCGGTTTTCTTGTTTTAATCTGACAGGTTAAAACGACTAAACCGACAATTCAGGAAGCAGAAGCGGATAATTAAAACGCACCTGATATTTTGCTTGCTGCTGTCAATGTCAGTGAATATTATTTTTTGAGTCACAGTTTATTGCTAAAGAATCAGTTAGGTCAGTCGGACCAGTTGAAAGTTTCAAAATAACATCCACTCCAGGGATACAAATTCAGGATACGCAGAAGACTGCTGTTTTATTATAGGTGGTTGTCCTATATTGTATTATCCGAGTTGCGCAGTGTTTAAACTGGAACATTGAGATCAAAACTGCCGACGCAGGGTGAGCGATCTGATTCTTTAGCTATAAACTGTGGCATAGGAATCAAAATGGCCGCGCCCTATTTTAGACGTGTCGGACCTCTCTCTTGCACCGTATAGTAATCAAAGTATGTGCACTGTCCCACTCACAGATCTGTCCACTGAAACTCTTTTTCTTTTCAATTTTTGTAGGCCTCAGCTGCCAGTGCTATTTGGCCTATTCGATGACTGTTTAAAGCAGCGATAACAAGGAGAAATCGTTGTAGCCAACTCAACAGTTGTAGTTAAGGTGGGGCAAACAGATAGATAAAAAATAAGTTGTTTGGAGAATTACTAGATTTAAAAGTCCCACACTTTTTAGGGGAAGGGGTAATGCGAAATGGTTAAATAACGGAAAACGGGTATTTTTTGCAAACTCAATTTTAACCATTTATAAGGTGGCGATATTATTTTGAGAAAATAGCGTAAAATGAAACCGCTTTTAATAAAGACCAAGCTCCATTTATAGAGATCCCTTGTTAATATTAGAAAGACCTTCCAACAAAATAAAAAATCATTGACATCACCTTGTTTTTGTTTACAAATAAGCGGACACCTCAAACACAACTCAGCGCCTACTTAATGACCTAATAATAATTGAATGTGAAAGTGTTTGGTATAGGTGCTCGAACAACCAGCACTGATGGCGTACGCGACACGTGACGCGTTATTTTGATAATTGAAAAACTCCAAAGTCGTAAAGTGTGAGAAGAGTAATACGCGGAGACGTTGTCACTTCATATCAAGCGAAATCTTTGTTCAACGGTAAATAGTTCTGAAATAATGTTCGTACAGGAATTATGCCGATGCGATGAGAAATTTTAAATCAAAAGAAATTACAAAGTAAAGGGAATGTGTAAAATATAAATAACGCTAAGAGTACTAGAATATTAATTTAATTTATCTTTTCAAATATTAAACAATGTAAAGACGTCTGAATACGATAAGGCCAAAATTTCTGATTAGAAATATCTTTATTATATGCCGATAACTTTATTTTCAATCCTTCATTAGTTGCATAATATGTACTTTCCAGATACATCCTTAATAATTATGTGGATTTTTAAAAAACGAATTAGTTTAAAATTATAGGATAAATAATTTAGAGGGTATTGCTATCTGTAACGTGTGGAGGGTGGTTTAACCCACAGCACTTAGGTCGCCTGACTAAACCCATTGTGGATCCTCCTAAGATGATAGGTACCTCATAGCTCGTGATCCAGCCTACAGATTTAATGGACTTGATAACGTCATCAAGAGGAGCTTCTCTTATAACGGCCGGTGATAGCCAAACACAAATCTACTAATAAATGAGAGCGTCGGGCAATCGTAGAGGATATGCTCGATGGTCTCATCTTCTTGTTCGCACTCCCTACAGAGATGCTTTCGTACTTGGCAATGACCAGTTAGAATGCCTGTGACCAAGTGTAGATTCTGTCTAGTTATAGTCAAGTATTTGTTTGCTGTAGTGTTGTCAGGATAACTTTTAAGCTCCTTGATAAATTTGCAGTTTCTTGTTTCATCTCATCCTTTCTTGAATCTCACAAGGGAATATTCTTTAATTAGTTCTGTCACTACCGATTTTGTTAGGCCAATAGAAGGTCCAGGTCCAAAAAGTATTTGGTTGGCTGCTTTCTTGGCCAGTGAATCAGCAGGGCGGTTACCTTTCCATGTTGCGTGACCTTCGATCCATTTTAAGGTGACCATATTGTTGATGACTACTTCGGCCAAAGCTTTGTGATTTTCTAGTACTAACCCTGATTAAATTCATGGTGAGTAGTGCTTGTCTGCTATTTGTATAGATGAGCATGTTTCTTCCAGTGATATTGTTTCTCGTTATTTCTTTTCTGCTATGAGAATCCCCGTGAGCTCTATTTTAAGTACACTGGCACTATTGCTCACAGCCCATTTTATGTTTTGGTTTAAGAATCTGGAGTATATTCCACATTCTGAGCCTTGTTTTGTTTTAGAATCGTCGATGTAGATATTTATCGTATTTTCCACTTCCGGCTCTTTTGTTTGTTCTGTTATAACTTTATAGGGCTTATCAAAGATATATCTGAAAATATCTGGAGTCCATATTTGCCTGAAGAAGTGGGAGCGTATCGAACGCCTCCTGCCAAAAGCTGCGACTCGCCTCACCAGATCGTACATCAAGTTCTATTTTATCCATTCGTTCGAGGCATATCATTATTATCAGAACAACCTCCTTGATAAAAATATCAAGGGAGTGAGATTAAGAATGACTTTCATGTCTCTGGCCGGTGTGGTTTTCATGGCTCCTGTTATGTTGAGACATACTGTTCTTTAAATTTGTTCCAGTTTGCGGATAACTATCATTTTACCTTTAAATATAAATCATAAAAGAGAAATAAAAAAAATATAATAAACAAACTATAATGTATTTAGGTTCCGGTTGAATAACAACACTGGTTCGTATGTTACTATTTATTTCGAATAGGAGACGTACATTTTAAATTCCCGGTACAAGTGGTACAACGGCAGGACGAAAAACGTATAAGATGGACTGCGCGCGCCACCACTTGGTGTCGCAGGATTGGAACTGTGTCGTATACCCAGTACTGGGACTGTTAAGCCCTGGTTATACTACACTTTTCCCTCCTTAAATTTAAACTTACGTAACACTTTATAATACAACTTTAAATTTAAACGTATATAACATTTTCTAAATACACTTACTACGACTAGGTGTACACTGATCATTAATTACCTCAATATTGTTATTAGAATTATCTACCACCTCGTGACTTACATTGCCACTGTTAACAAAAGAACTATTAGTTAAACATTTCGCTTATTTACTAACCTATAATTCCTTACAGCTACATTTTCATTAACAAGTACTTTAGGCACAGATGTTATTTGCTGAAACTCCCAGATTGGAAGAGGTTTATTTAATCTCTGCCCCTATGGGTCTTATAAGACTGCTTAGCTACTCGTTAAGTCTTACTTTTATATTATTAATAAAAAAAGAAATCAAAAAAAAGTTAAATGTTTACTGTAGCTCTTAGGGGTATTTTAGGTCAATAGTCAGACCGAGACACTAAGTGCTTAATTAACTAAAGTTTGAAATAATATTTATTATTCTTGTTAACTACTTAGATCACTTAAATTATGAAATTATTGGTAACACATAAGTTATTAAACAAAACCCACTAGAACATTCTGTGTGCAAAAGTATAAATAATGTTAAAAATATCTTAGGAACATTCGTTTAAAAAGAGTTGAGTGTTTAATTTACCAAAATAGCAGGCATAGTGCCACATGAGATCCTCAATATAATATAAAATAACTTGATAGTAGGGTGTCTCCGTTGACAGAATCACCATCTTCCCATTCAGATATAGAAACATCTATGTAAAACCAGTCATAAGCCAGCCCTCAATAGAGCACTAATAAATGAACCAGTGTTATGATTAACCCATGTACTGTGTCCTTATGATTGAACTAATGTGAAGCCTCTGGGTGGAAATATGAAGTCGAACTCCGGGGTGAACCCTTTTTCGTAAAGGGTTTAAATGATAACTTTCTAAGGTTAAAAGAAAAAAACAGGGCAGTCCACAGCAACCACGCTAAAAGAAACCACTTTAATATTACACAACTCAAATGCAGATGTACTTATAATTTTTATGCCTACAGGTCCCTTTAGCGAGTGTGGAATGGGTCAATGTACAATAAAAATTTATCCAAAATACTTTATTTCCCCAATAATATTAAAATATCCTTACTTCTACAATTGTGATAGGAAAAAATAAAAAACCCTTATATGGGAAAACTAAGTTGTGTCACATATTGATTTTTCCCTTGTCGACAATAAAAGATATCTTGCTTTTTTAACCTCGTACAGAAACCTCACCCGCTAAACTCACACGCTGTCTTGTCTTCCGTTTGAGAATGACAAGCAAAAAGAAATTATTCCCGAATAATTTAGCAGTATATGTCTTAGGATCATTTATCAAAGATTAACCTAACAAACTATATCTATGTACAATAAAACTACATTTGGAAATAGCTACTGACAACAATTGGTACAAAACCGATCGCGAAAACTCTACTAAGCGCGTACCGAACTTCACAAATCTATAGTGATGCAGCGAGACAAGACGAGACGAGAGAGTGGCCTCTCTCGTCTCGTCTCGTCTCGTAGGGCGATAGAAAACTCGTTCGAGAGAGTCTTTCTCTTGTCTTGTCTCATCTCGTCTCGTTTCTCTCGTGATAAAACAATATTAAATTAAAATTTGACAAAGGCGAAACATGAAAAAATATAATAAGTGGCCCAGATTAGGCGTTATCTAAAACCGAAAATACTTTGTCTTGTAAGTCAGTTGGGGAGGGGAGAAGAGAATTTTTCTAATGCAATCCTGCGATGTCAAATAAAAGCATTTTGTAGTATGTTTTTAAAATGCAAGAAGATAGAGACATAAAATAAAAACGTTGTGAAATTAGAGAAACATTATGATATTTTTATTATAATGAGATGCACTTTACTTAAGACATAAAATAGAGGGCGTTACTATCTTTAAATTTTCTAATGGAAATTAAATTCATGTAATACCTAATTTGAAAGATATTTTCATTATATTTACGTCCAAGCAAACAGAATTAATTTTTTTTTTGTTTTTACAAAAATTACATTCTTGATAATCCTCGTGTGCCGCAATATTCTTAGAAATGTTAGATAATGTTAGAAGAAAAATTTTTAATAAGGTTTTTTTTGCCAAGAAGTTTTGAAAAATTTAATACGTCAAGTGGTTTTTAAATCACCTTTGATATTCTTAATTTATTTATTTTAATAAATACAAGAAGCGTTTCCTTAGTAATAAACAATAATTGTTAATACGAGAGTTATCAAGAATGTAACTTATTAGTAAAGGCCCAGAACATGTCTGTATAAAAGCAAAGTACCAGCTACAAAACATTACTTAAATTTATAAAAGATAATGACATTTACTCTTTACTAGCCAAAATGTCAATTATCCATTGTATACTATTGTAAAAAACAGCATTTATAAGGTATTATACCTCCGGTAATGATCCTTTGAAGTTGAAGCGGTAAATAAAAAAAATAATTTAATCTACTTTATGAATTTATTTATTGTAATTTCTGTAAAAACATAAAAACCTAAATCTGTTTACATGAACGTAAAAATATAGAAAATATCTTTTAAATGAGGTATTACATGACCCTACTTTTCATTAGAAAATTTAAAGCTAGTAACTTCCTCTATCTTACTTGTCTCAAGTAAAGTTCATTTCGTTATAAAAAAAATATAATATCTCTTGAGTTTTACCTCGTTTTTGTTTTGTCATTATCCTTTTTTATTTAGAAGTTAAAATAGGGGAGGGTACAATTTTCGTCCTCACTGTATATAATACATTCGTTTGTATTACCTTTTTTTTGATAATTTTTTCGAAAAAACGATTAAAAATTTTCAACTTATCTTCAAAAGTAACCTCAGAAAAGCAGAATGGATTAAACATAAGAAATGATTGTAACAATTTTAAATAAACAAAATGAGAAATATTTTTTCTTAAAAATCAATTTTTATAAAATCCTAATAACACAAGTATCATTTGTTACCATATAATATATATAGAATAGGTGTGTTATAGTTAAGTTTTTGACTATCTCGAAATCTAATATGTTAAAATTTTAAGTTACGATAAGCAATTGAAAATTTCAAATAAACAAAGAGAAAATTATTCAAGAGAACCCAGAGCTCGAGAGAAACGAGAAATTCTCGTCTCGTTTCGAATCTGTGTGCGAGAGAAAATGTCTTTCTCGTCTCGTTCGAGACAAGATAAGACGAGACGAGAATCTCTCGTCTCGCGGCATCACTACAAATCTACAATTAAAAACAAACGCACCTCGTACAGCGAATTAAGTTTAACTCACAGGTACCATATTATCGTGTTATGTCAGCTGACTTCACAAATCCGTTGTTATTGGTTCGATAATAATTCTCTTGGGGTAAAATTAAAATTCATACAAATGAACTCGCAACGAAACGTTGTTTCCTTTTAGGTGAATTTATATCAAGCCATTTGTGTTCAAAACTACAATTAGGAAGGATTATTGTACAATTTAGGTACTAAGAATGAATTACCTAATCTTGTCTAATAATAAAATTGACACTAGGAAGTTACCAATACATATCGTTAGTTAGTAAATAAAACTATTTTCAAGTTATGGGGATTTGAACATAATTAAACAGCTTTCGTTTTATCAACATATCAATTAGTTTAGGCGATACAATCTGCGGGGATAATTGGTTCACCCTGTACTTGCTGGATGTGCCTATCTAACATGACCAACGATGTTATGAATACCCACTCGCCTACTGGAGAATCAAACTGGTATTCGCTATGAAAGTTACACTATATAGTATTACTGACACACGGAAAAAAATGTGACTAGAAAATTTTACTACAATGTTGTAGTAGTAGACTTGTAGAAAAATACTTAACAATTTGTAGAAAATTTTACTACAATTTATAGTTAAAAACTATTAATTATTGTAGCAATTGAATTGTCGAATAAAATGCTACAACAATAGGAAAGAAGTCCACAATGTTTAGTATATTTTACTATTGTTTGTAGAAGTAGAAATTTATTACAATTATCGTAATTACTACTACTAACTTCTGTAAAAATTTGTACAAATATTAATAATTATCTCTACAAAAAATAGTAATTTTTTCTATAAAAAATAGTAATACTTTACATCCCTTCTTATGAAAAAAATTCAATTTTGTTCAAAAATATTCTATAATATTGTAGAAATTCTAAGTCATGTGAACAAAACAGAATTCTGCTATTGGCCAACGTTTTCTGACGTCGATCATAAATGGCCAGACAGCAGTAGCCGTTCGCCATGTTCACATAACAAAGCATGGTACATATACGAGTACCTATAACACATTATTATATTATAAGCACCGATGCGTTTGAGAAAATTTTAATAATAAATTCTATTGGTGGTAAGTACATTTATTATTGTTTCTGATTAATTTACCTTTAGATAACTAATTTAAAAAACCTCAGTAGATTATTTTAAAAAAATAGTTGTGGCCAACGATCGAATTTTGTGCCAAGTTCAATGATGTTTTTTTGTCTTAATTGTGACATACCTACTTTTTGTTAGTTATCTGACTTAGTCATTTAATATCCAAATCAGTGTAAAGGTGATAAATATCCCCGTTTTAAGGGTATTAATTTTTATTTCATATTTTTTAGGTGCAGAGAAGCCAACTGAGACTGAGGGCGCTATTATTACTGTTATTTATTACATAATGTAATTAAGACTTTGTATCTTTTATATTAAAACAATAAATTAAATATTTTATTAAGGAACATTTTTTTTTAGGTTATAATTATAATAATTATTTAATACTACTACAAATTTGATTAACAATTACTACAATTTGTATGAATTTTTACTATTTATTGTGTAAAATTTATTTTCATAAAACGCAATACATTTTTAATAGAAATTCATACAATGAATAGTAAAAATTATAACAATTTGTAGCACAATTCTCATGATGCATTTGGATATTTTTACTAAATATTGTAGATAATAACTCTACAATACATTCTCCACAAATATTTGGAAATTTTTACTACAAATTGTCCCTGTCCCTATATGTACTATTTATTGTAGAGAAAAAATCTATAATTTTAGAAATTTGTTCTACAATTTTTTTTCCGTGCACTGTCAAAATTTTTTCTACGCCAACTGCACTACCAAAAAATGTAACCCTGGCCCAATAAAAATCCAGACGTAAAGTAAAAATTTGCCCCACTCTTTCCCAGCGGTCACCAATCAAACAAAAGACATTCACGTTGGAGTTTTTGGCATTGGTGGCGTTTTCATCGTCGTCGTTTTCATCCAGCAGAACGGAGGACGTTAGAGTCGTTCGTCGGTTGAGGGGTGTTTTCTAAATGTTTGTCGTTAATTCATCATAATGATTCATATGCGTTCGAGACTGGGACCCGTTTTTACACCCTGAATGTTAAGGGTGTAAATTATAAGTTTAAGACAGATAGTCAATAATATCTGCGCTGCACACGTTCCCATTCCTCAACTCCTCTCGGTTCCGGCGAACGTTTTCTGTGCTTATATTCGGAAAATATGATTTGTTTGAATGTTTGAAATCAGCGCAACGGTGGCTTTTTTTCGATTTAAACCGAAGAAAAAAATAAATTTATTGCAATCCTAATCAAATTTCTGAGCTCAGATTGATTATTTTCTGTATTTCAGAGATATACAGTGCTTTTCAGATAAAAGTATCCACCTTAAGTAACTTTTGAAGGACTGATTATTACAAAAAACAAAAAAATACGTCAATTAATATTCGAAGGGGGAGATATCGTGCCATATTTAAGTTTGCTGAAAAAGTCACCCTTTTACCCCTACTATCATCCCTTCAATTTTTTTAAATGGCTTCCCCCATTTTTTATCCATTTTTGGATTGTTCTCGTTTAACTGATTTCAAAAATGTATAAAAGATGGGGTTTAAAATAATTAGTTTATGATCTACAGGGTTCCATTATTTGAGTGACAAATTTTTACATCTCACCTTACTGACTGCAGCAAAATTGGATTTAGAATACATTATACCTTAATCGTACCGCTAAAAACTTTTTATGATACATGGTAAAGGTATTGGAGATTTGAAAAATGAATTTAAATTACTTTTATAGTGTATTTTGATACATGTGCACATTGATTTGTTGAAGTTATTTATTTGATTTGAAAATGGTTTACAGTTTACAAGAAAGAATTGAACTTGTAGGTTTATACTACAAAAATAACAGTTCTGCATGAGCTGCTGCTAGAATTTTCAACGAAACACACCAAGGAGGTCATGCAACTCATAAGTATGTAATTGATCTTATGCATAAATTTACATCAACCGGGTCAGTTGGCAATAAAACACATAACCGACTGGAACTCGTAAATAACGAAGCAATTGAAGTCGCAGTTTTAGGACAAGTAAGTCTTGAAAATCAACCAGCACAGTCACTGACAACAACAAGCAGAGAAGTAGGTGTTTCATCTTCCACAGTTTATCGAATATTACACAAGCATAAGTACCATCCATACAAAATTAAATTGGTTCAAGAGTTGTATGAAGATGATTTTGATCGTCGTCTTGAATTTTGTGAACTATTGAGTCAGCGCTTTACTGACAATCCACATTTGTTGAACAACCCTTGTTTTTCGGATCAATGCACATTTTTAGTTAATGGTTTAGTTAATAGACATAATTGCAGATATTGGGCTAAGAGTGATCCACATGTTGTGCGTGAATACCACACACAGAATCCTCAAAAGTTAAATGTATGGTGTGGTATCCTAGGTGACCACATAGTCGGACCTTTCTTTTGAGACGGAAACTTAAATGGAGAGTCATATCTTGAGTTATTGAGAGAAGTAATTGATCCACATATTACAACAATAATAGAAAATGATCATAATCTTTCTAAAGATTTGCTTGTCTTTCAACAGGATGGAGCGCCTCCACATTTTGCTTTGCCAGTACGACAATTTTTAAATGAAACTTTCCCCAATCGTTCGATAGGTAAAAGAGGCTCGATGATGGAGTGGCCACCTAGATCACCGGATTTATCACCTCTAGACTTCTTTTTATGGGGTTATTTAAAAACAAAAATTTATGCTACCCAACCAGAATCTTTAGAAGATTTACGACAAAGAATAGAGTATGAATGCCTACATTTAAATGCACACGTGTTCGGTAATGTCAGGGAGGTTTTTCAATCTAGGTTATACCATTGTATGGGGGTAAATGGTGGACATTTTGAACAATTTTTATAATAAATTTTGAAAATGAAATATTCGTTTTGTCATTGAAAACGCTTGTGACAAAATCATTAAAATAAAAGTTTTGCACAATTCAATTTTATTTTAATTTAAAATTCTGTAGATCGTAAACTAATTACTTTAATCCCCATATTTTATACATTTTTGAAATCAGTTAAAAGAGAGCAATTCAAAAATGGTTAAAAAAAATGGGGCAAGCCATTTAAAAAAATTGAAGGGATGATAGTAGGGGTGAAAGGGTGACTTTTTAGCAAACTTAAATATGGCACGATATCTCCCCCTTCGAATATTAATTGACGTATTTTTTTGTTTTTTGTAATAATCAGTCCTTCAAAAGTTACTTAAGGTGGATACTTTTATCTGAAAAGCACTGTATGTGTATTTTATGAAGAAGATGCCGATATTTCATTTTAATTGCAAATACTAGATCTATATACACTTAGATGCAAAAAAACGCAACGGAAAGAATGTAGGTCTCATTGAAAGTGTTATAATTTTTTCCTTAATCTTACTTCGTTAAATTTTTTAGGATACTTTTTAAGACCAAAATATTCTTGCATCGAAGAATTTGCGATTTTTTATTTTTTTCGTTTGGTTTGGGTTTTATTGGTAATTTTATAATTTCAAGAGGTGGATTTGGTGATTGTCCTACTAATGTCATATTTTTATTTACAAATTTTAAAAAGTGACGATATGGTGTTGATTTCAATAAATAATTTATTAAACAATATTAACAATAAAAGAACTAAGGACATAAAAGAAAATTAAAACCTAATATTTTGTATTTCTCCCTCGGGATGCTATAACTGCCTGTAGACGTCGGTTCATACTATCAATCAGGTTACAAATATCATCTTGTGGGACGTTTTGCCATTCTTCTTCTAAAGCAAAGCGAAGTTCATTTATTGTAGCTGGCGTCATTTAGCGACGTCTTACAGGCCTGCCAAGCATATCTCAAACGTGTTCCATTGGATTAGGCTTTGCGAAACATCACGGAACCTCCTCCATGGCTAAGCCAGGGGCTGAAAGCGCACTCTGCAAACCTCTCTCCAGTTCGTGGCCATACTCATTCTCTCCTATCTGGTGAGCTTAAACAGTATCTCGACTCATCTGTAAGAAGAACATTGCTCCATTGCTCTAAATTCCAACGTAAACGGTCTCTGGCAAAATGCAGTCCACCCACTCGGTAATTTGAGCCCAGTTTCTGATCTGCAACTTTTTAAATTAACCTTCTGTAATCTTGGATGAACTGTAAATATACTCACATTCTAATCTCGAATCTCTTAACGCCTATTTCTTGTGACGGTCCCGTAAAGCATTAAGACTGATATACAGGGTGTTCGATAAGTACGGTACATAACTTCAGGAGCGTATTCTGGAGATAAAATAAAGGTATTTTTGTCTCAAAAATGCTTTGTTACGGAAATACAGGGTGTGAAAGTTTCTTAAAAACAATACAATTTTTTAAAGATTTCCAAAACCACTTGAGATATTTTAATTAAATTTTTGCTACTTTTGAGAGTTAGCAACGTTGCGTATTTAACTGTAAACACAGCGGCTTTCGTTTAACCAGTGGCGTGCGGACAAGGTAAAAGCTGAAAAATATGGAAGGAAAAACGTGTTACACCGCTGTTCTTTTTCAATATTTAGTTTTTTGATTGTTCGATTTAAAAGAAAAAAGGTGATTTGTCTTTTTTCATGAACAAATACAGAGCCATTTTTATTTTTATCATTTAACTACAAATAACAATCATATAAATAATCACAAGCAAATGTTAAAAACGGCCACCTTCTGATAAAACGCACGATTCTAATCGTCTCCTCATTACTCTTTCAAGAACTCCTGGAGTATTTCTTATATTACAACCTTGAATTATTCGATTTCTTAAATCATTTTCATTTAATACAGGTGTCTTATACACGAGTGATTTAAGGTGACCCTATAAATAAAATTTTAAGGGTTTAAGATTGGGACTACTAGGTGGCCAAGCTTGAGAACCTCCGCGTCCAATCCAGCGATGAGGAAAAGTGTTGTTGAGGTATTGGCGAGCAAGAAGGCTAAAATGGGCTGGTGCACCATCGGGCATAGACCATAAATCTCCTCTTACTTGCAGAGGGACTTTTTCTAACAGACCATTTAGTTCTTCGTGTAAAAACTGAGTATACGAATCACCATTCAGTCGAGGGGGTAAAAAGTATGGTCCAATAAAATGGTCATAAATAATCCCTATCCATACATTTAGTGAAATTGTTAGCTGAAAGCGATCTTCTCTTATTGCATGAGGATTTTACTCAGCCCATAAATGTTCATTATGAAAATTAATAATTGCTTCTCGCGAAAAAGTTGCCTCAGCAGTAAATAAAATTAGGATCAAAAAATTGTAGATATGAAATGAGCAACTTTATGGAGTAACCACCTTCTATAATTTAGCCTTGGCTGACAGTCGCGGGGCAGCAGAGCTTGCACTCGTTGTATGTGGTATGAGTAAAGCAGAGAAACTTTTAAAATTCTCCAAACAGTATTTGCACTTACTTGAAGCTGTTGTGCAATCTTCCTGGTACTAGTTCAAGGATTTTCTTCTCCTGTAGTATAGCTTCTTTTAGGTCAGGCGTTGTTACTGTTCGTGGTGTACCAAGAACTACTCGATTATGCACAAAACTACCGGTTTGTTCTTTTAATTTAATTTTTTTTTATTATTTTTATTTGCCACTGGTAAATGGATGTTCCTTCTGGACTCCAGGACCCTTTGGCTGGTGACAGTGCTGCCTTAATCCCTTAATAGTATATTAGGAACAGTAGCTAAAGACCTATCAGTAGTTACAAATGGTCTTTAGACTTCCCGGTTGTTACATTTGGTGATAAGCCGTGGTCCGTTAGACTCACGGTTGTTACAGTATCCTATTCGCTCCGTGCGAAGTCATGGAAAGGGAAGCAAAAGCGATACTAGCGCTAGCTGCGGAAAATTCGTGCATTTAAGGGGGATATTTTGTAATTTTGGCATATCAAATACACGTATACATTTTACTTTTTTTTAAAAAAGTAGGTAAAAACAACACAATAAGCAACCGGAGTTGCTGTGTTGAAAATTGTACAAATACTAGCAAAAAAAAACAGTGAAACTTATATAACAAATTTCACTAACAAAGTGGAAATTAAATCAAAGAAATAAATGGATAGGTGTACAATAAGAAGAAAAATTACCTTTATTTTTGTGATAATAACAGTAATGCTGGAAATAGTAGACATCAGAAACTAGAAAGTTTTTAAATAAACAATAAATTATCATTTTACGATGTTCTTTAATATCCCTTTATTCTTAAATGTTCATTCAGCAAGGACTAGATTTCAAGATTTCTGCCGTTGATTATAATATTTGGCTGGTATGCAATTTTGTGACTTACTGATCGGAAACCAGTTTTAATCATTCATTCTATGTTTTCTTTAGAACAAAAATGAAAATATAAGTAGCGATCCTTTTTATACATTTTAACTTCACGCTATTATAAATGGTTTCTTCAATACCAACTTATTAGACTCAGGCAACTTCTCATACATTTTCCAGTAAATACTGTTGCCTGCCTATATTTTATTATTGATTTTTAATGATTATACATAATTTTCTTCAATTTAAGCGTGAAAAATATATAATAATAATAAATTAATGTTTTAATTGTTTTATAAATCCATATACTTTTATTAAAACTAACATATATACTTTTTATTTACGAATTCTATTAAAAATTATATTTGTCAGTATAGGCAGAAATAGTCCTTTAATACCAAAACAAATTGGCCCTGCTGTCGCGCACGGAGCGAATAAACACTGTCTCGTAAATACAAAAATTAAACGAATGTGGTCTAATGAATAAAGTGTTATTTACTGAAGTAAATGATTTCGCGTTCAATTGCCGGCATTTACAATATTTTTTGTTTTTGTATTTTTTTTATAACATGTTTAATTTTATTAACGTTAATACCAAATTTTATCGATTCAAATTGTAGTTTCCACGAAAACGTCTTTATTTGGAAATATAATATTAGATGTAATTTAAAAGGACAAGTGCTTTTTGAAAAGATTTTTTTTTTAATTTTGTTTGAGAAAGAAAAATAAACATATTTGGAGTAGGTAAAAATCTAAAAGCGGTTTATTGAACATAATATAAATAAGTAGGTACATGTTTATTTTATAGTAATATAATTTCCTTTAATAGCCTAAAAACAATGTGGCAACAGCGTATTACTGCAAAAAATAGACATAACTAGATTATTTTCCTTTCGTAAATTTGACATTTCTCAACTTTTCAAGCTTATATTGTCTTAAACAATAATTTTTAAATTTAGATATTAACAATAAAAATTGTAAGATTTATAGTGGCCGGTTTAAGGTAAATACAGTTTTTCCAAAAAAACATAAACTAAGAACTGGTTATTGGCTGAGATAACAATATTTGACAATTTTGACAGATGAAAAAAATAATCACATTTACAGTGTAGATAAAAATCTACTTTTTGGCACATTTGCAATAGATCTTATTATCTTACTTCCACAGTACCCTAGCAGGAGATAAAGGGTTGGTATTCTCAACAAAAAATTTATGAATTTACATTCCTAAAACAAGTTTAGATTTTTATTAGTAGTTTGTCATCCTATAACATTTAAATTTCCATCTTAACTATTTATTATCAAAACCTCCTTCACGCACCCCTACAATATCAAACAATAGACATAAATTAATGACCATTTGATCTCCATAACCGATAAAGCTCATCTTCCTTCATTCTTTTACAATTCCTTCGGACACACCCACAGCCAGCACACATCTCTTTTCTTTTTCTTCACACTTTTCCGTAGACAGATAAACGGGCCGTCCATCGTCCATGCCTGAGACACCTATGAGGCTTTAACAAAACAAAAATGTATGGGCGACGATTACTCAGTCGCTCACAGTTTTGCAGAGGATGTGACAAACTATTTATGATTGTCATAAGTAATGCGACATGTGGACGCAGGATTGAACTGAAAGTATTTGGTTTTATCAAGTCAAATTGAGATATCTGCGTAACAAAATTTAAAAGAAAAGAGTGCAGTGCTTAGACAGATAAAAAAATAATTATTACGAATTTTTATTTTAGAATTTATTAAACTTATCATAATTTGATTATTTTTTCCAACAAATAGTTGAAATTGTCAATTACCAAACAAGAAACACTATCTGGTGACTAATAAAAACTTATCTAGGCTAGATGTCAACAGATATTTGATTATAGAAATGAGTCAACAAATCTTCTGCTGCTTATTTTTTCTTGTAGCTTTTGTCCTTATGATCGGTACGCGGCTTGAAAATTCCTTACGTCTCTCTACAGAAACAACAGAAGTAGTAGTACCAGATGCGGACCAACCTAAGACCTGCTAAAACTATGAAGATATAGATTTCTAACGAATATTTAGCCATCCTTCCTTTAAAGAATGGATAGAAGTCAATTAAAGACACCATTCCATTAGTTGAAAACTTAGGTTTAATAGTGAATGAAAAATCCAAAAGATCTATATGTCTTTAGCAAAAATTTAAGACGTGGTTCCTGATAAAGACGGATCCAAGGGAATATTATGATTAAAAGCGCCTTCTGAAAATCTGATACGAAGAACAAATCAAAGATTTTAATCATTAGAAATTGGTGAACCAGAAGAAATGGACTCCATGAAACAAAATATTTCAAATAACAATGTGTAACCCGAAAAGTAAGGAAATGGGATATCCTAATTTATTTCCAAATTGTTTTATCCTTAACTTCCAGTTTCTAATCCTTATTATGATTTAAATAAAAATAAATCTGATTTTGACTACCTTCTATTTAGAAAAGAGGACACACATAGTTAACCGATAAGGAAGGAAAGTTTTTAAAATTTAGTTTAAATAAATTTCATGGAAATCCATGGTTAGAGGATCTAAAATGGATTCCTGCAATGTTTTTGAATGATACGACTTTGATATTAAGCGGTGGTCTCTAAAACAGTTGACAACAATTTTTGAAAAAGTCAATACATTATACCTAGTTTTATTGTAAAAGTTTCTTGTATTCAATTTATTTCTAGATTTTAAAGAAACTAGCCTGTTTAACTTAACGTTTGCTAATTGTTTTTCGTCTTTTTAATTTGAAGCAATTTTTCCATTAGGTTTAGGATTGGTGAATTTTTTATTTTTTTTATTTTTCTATTTTTATTTGGATTTTACATTGTTTTAAAATATTCCATTTAATTCTTTTTTTTTCTGCAATTTACTTTAAACTCTCATTTCATGATTTTCGTTGTCTTCATAATGTATTATTTTCTACATAATGTATTTTTTTCTACAAATTTCTAGAGATTAAAAGTACAATATACCATACGACAGAAATTAAAATTCAAGTCAAAACTGTAACAAACTTACACTGCATCACCATTGCTTTGTTATTAGAGTACCGTTAATTGTTTTTTTATCATCTTCATTAAAATATTTAATTTTCTTTTTCTAAGGTGTATAAAATAGCGTATCAACCACGTGACTGATGTGTCTTTTTTTTATCTATAGGGATAGAAAGTGCCACTCTTGGTGTATATTATACTATATATTTTACTTACAATTATTATTATTACATTATCACCCTTGTTTTTGTAAAGTTTGGTTAACTTATTTAAATTTTTTTCTTAGATAATTAAACACGGGCTAAATTGTATTCTGACGCCGGTCCTGTCAATTGTAATAAGTAATGCGACATGGTGGATAAGTGAGACGTGTAGTGACCCCTGCCAAGAGTCATCAGTCAGGGGACGGGCCTAGCCTATTTGACAGGAAAGAGAGGATGCCGTTTGTTAATGTCTGTAAGAGAATGACTCTAAGACAAATTATGGTTAAAATATGCCATAATTGATGCGACGGGTTTAAATTTTACAGTTCTTGCACGGAGATGTTTATCTATGTGTGGTATTTCAAGAAAAATTAAATACAATTTAGTAGGTGTAAAATAATTTTACAGAAAACAAACTATTTTGGTTTTATTTATGATCTTTAATTTGCAAAGTTGAGAAAAGTCGAGAGCAATTACATAAAAACTAGGACCAACAAGAATTCTAACAGACAATTTTTTAATTAAAATTAACTAAAATGATTATTGACACGTATAACAATTTAAGTAGTTAAACAGTAAGACAAAACAAATAATATACATATATAATAAATTACAATGAAGAAGAGTTAAATGAGTTATATCATGTGGTACAATCCAAATTTCTTTCAGGTAGTTGATCATTGGTGGAAGTTGACTTGGGCAACCTAGAACTTCTTTAAAACTTCCTTGTAATATGAATTTCCAGTGATATGTTAAGTAATATGGACAATCTATAAGAATATGCCTGATAGTAATTTGACATCTGCAATGTTGGAATTCAGGTAAATTCTCGGTGGGTTGAATATCTTTTAATTTGGATGGGACTACTCTAGTGATTTTGCTCTATCTTCTTAATACTGTTTTTGAATAATTTTGAATAAAGCCATCAAGCTCTTCAACAGTTGGATTCCCAGGGGATTACAGTTAAATGTAAAAGCATTTTGAGCTTCTCTATCGGCCGCCTCATTCTATGGAATCTCTGCGAGTGAAAGCATCCATATATTATTGTTAGCGATACTCTAGAAGCAGCATGTAGTTACAGTCGAACACTCATGTAAAAATCAAAATAATAATTTAAATTTCAATCACCCACAAACATCAACAATAATTATTTATATAAATTCGATTATATAAGCCCTGTCAAGTCATAAAATTTATATTTAAAACATAATAAGAATGTTATCTCTAACAATAAAAACCAATCCCACCTCTAGTTCCCTCTGTCGGCTGGAATAACACACAAAAAATCAATACTTTAAAAACCAATAACAATCATTATCGCAACGAGCTACAGCCAATGAAAAGAAAGCATGACATAGTTCCTATTTCAAGTAAAAAACACAGAGTAACAAGTGTTTTTCAGACGTTATCAAACGATCTCAGAGATATGTCGTAGCCGAGTCTCAATGTTATATGTAAAAATTTTAAGCCATGCAATCTATCTTTATGAGGCGTATTCCAAAACTAAGGTCCGATGACCAATATTTAACTAATGGTAGGCCAGAATGAAGTTTCACACATGCATCACTGTCTACAGACTCTTTATGAAACAACTGCAATGTTCCTTTGATTCAGTAGTCGTTTGCCAAGTCGGTCATAGCAGATCGCAATAGTGAAGAGAATCATTAATCTCGCTAGTTGTGAAGTGCGTGATGTAATTAGATTTATGCTGTCGTCATTTTGATTGATTTCATGGACCCTGGGTAAGCAACTACAGCTGACATATACTGTTAAATGCTTACCATACGGCGTGGGAATCTATCATCTGGCATAATTCTCCTTTATAACAATTCATGCCTTCACACCGCTGTCAAAACTAAGAATAATATTTAAGATTTTCATTGGAAACTTTTTGATCATACTCCATACAGTCTTTACCTTGAACCAAGTCACTATTTCCTCTTCTTGCATTTTAAAAAGTGGCAAGGTGGACAACGGTTTCAAAACGATGATGAACTCAAGGATGGCGTGACTGGTTCAATTCCCAGGTGGCAGATTTCTAAGCAGAGCTGGTGCAGTGTAACAGAAAATGTGTAGATGTAAACAGCAATTATGTGGAAAAGTAAACTAGATATATGTAATAAAATATTGCTGTCAATGAAAATCTTTTCTCATGGGCTAATTTTTTTAATTGACCAACCGGACCTCAATTATGAAATATGCCTCATAATATTTACCAGTGTACCGTTTAGTGCATATAAAAGCGATGATTTGGAGAGTATAAAGAAATTATGACGTCTTGTTAACAATTTACGAGAAATGTTGTCGCAGAATTGAGCAAGAGGTTTCATGTTTAAGGTTACTGGATAAGAGAAATATTGATGTGAAGCATGCAGTTGTTCCAAGGTGGAGCATAAAAAATTGGATTATATGTTGAGCCGAGGTCTATATTTGAAGTAATATTTGTACTTTAGTGGTTTGATTACTTGGAAAACGGGTAATCTTAAATAATACATATACTGAATTTTGTGGAATGGCAGATACTCTAGCATTACAATTTAATAACAGTTGTTGTCCTAGCCAGAATAGCAATTTCTCTTAGTTAGCCTTAGACATACTTTCAGCTAGACTGGATCTGAAAGCTCTCAGGCATATCCTTAATGTGCAGAGCTCAGGGTTCTTAAGTTAGAC
The DNA here is from genome assembly GCA_927349885.1 of Psylliodes chrysocephalus. Classification (NCBI taxonomy): domain Eukaryota; kingdom Metazoa; phylum Arthropoda; class Insecta; order Coleoptera; family Chrysomelidae; genus Psylliodes; species Psylliodes chrysocephalus. Next base: position 41,430,954 of record OV651822.1, read on the forward strand.
TTAGCGGCTTTTTGTTTTATCGTTTTTTTTTTGTGAAGAAAAAATCCTTTGCCAGGGTATGATTCCCGTCACCACGTACATCGCCTTTATGAAGGTCGTCCTATGTGCATTGGTCACCCTCAACAGGTTCCCTCTAAGCAGCTGATATGCAGATGCAGCTCTTAAGGTACAATTTCGGAAGGCGCGGCAGACGACAGACGACAAAAGACGCGAAGGCAAAGGAGAGGAAGAACGGTCTCTTCACGTCTGAACACATGTAATTATTTGAAACACATTTCGCAAGGCGCGTCCAGTGGGAGAGACAGAACTGGACGACAGGTAGATCGGTCTCGGGGTATAGCGTTTGTTGCCTGTCGCACTCAGTCCTCAGTCATCGCATGTATTTTGAGGTGATTAGTCGATATTTTATAGAAATTGTAGTAGCAAAGTTCCTTCGATCTAGGTAGTGTTGCCAGATGTACATTTACTGGAACAGTATGGGCAAAAAAAACCGTAGATCTGAACAGTAGATTTTAATACATGGGGAAATAATTATAATTTGCAGTGTAGTAAATAAAATAAAAACAAGTATATAAGACACGGAAAATAGACATTTTTCTACCCAAATTAAAAAGAAACCAATAAAAAATATAAGGTATTTCTTTTAAATTAGGCTGAATCAAATTATTAAAATACGTTGTGTTTGGCATGCATGCTCTTTTTATGATGCCCTATTAATTCTTCGTTACATTTTAAATAAAAACATAATGATTATCTTGAGTTTTTTTTTATGGAGCAAACCTACAGTAGTGGATGCTTATTACGCGGCTTTTACTTTAGCAAATTTACTAAAGAAAACATTCTTTGAAAATTTGTAAGGTTCGCGAAAACAGTAGATTTCATACCTAAAACAGGAGAACAGAGACAAAAACAGTTGATCTACTTAAAAACACTGATCGTTCCCTCGAATTGTCGTCTGCGGTTGTCGCATAGCCTGTCTCCTTGCTGCCCAAATGTGTGAAGCATAACGTCAATGCATCTGTCTCCTTTTCCGTCGCCTCTGTAGTCATCTGTCGTCTGTCGCTAGGGTGGAGCGAATATGGCCAAAAAAAATTATTTTACGTTAATCTCTTGGCCTATGTATGGAATAGTTGCCTCTTAGAGAAGTGAATTACTATACAAAAAATTGGTTTGCTGAGACTTCATCTTTGGCTGCCAAATTGACATCTAAATTTCCAAAAAAATCGCAATGGTTAAAAAATGTTTTTCCTTTAATCAGTTGGCCTATATAGGGGATAGTTGCCTCTTTTAGAAGTGAATTACTGTAGAAAAAAATGGTTGGCTGAGACTTCATCTTTGGCTGCCAATTTGACATCTAAATTTAAAAAAAAAATAAGATAAAATACTTTTATGCAGCTCTTCGCTTATTTTCATAATAAATAACCAGAAAACTCGCTTCCTAAATGAAAATAACCCAGAACTCACCACGTGGAGGTGGCTGCAAGTCGAGTTCCACCACCCACCCACCCTTTTAATCAGTTTTTATAATCAGTTGTCTTTAAAAACTTGGTTATACTGACTTTTTGTCTCAAATTTTGGTAGGGATATTCTGGAGGCATTTCTAGACCTAATAAAGCCATCTCTTGCTTCATAGCCACATACTGCGGCTGATGCTTCTGTAACTAATTTCACACAGCGTTCCACGGCTTGGGAATGACAAGGACATTTTAAAATATCAATTTCAGCAGGGACATCAGAAATCATTTCCTGGAGATCACTGTTCAAAATTTTTACTGTTAGAGGCGGCTCTGTAACTGTTATTGACCGCCAGTTAATTAGTTCAAAGTAGTCATCTGCATTAAAATTAAAATCGGGAATATTAAATTGACGAACTTGGTTTTCATTATGTTTTTCTTGTCTGCACTTTAATATTCTCCGAAGACCTAGTTCTCTTATATGCTTCCTTTCGTCCGCTAGCATAGCCAATAACAAATTTTCAGGATGACCGTAGTAACCATTTCTTTGCAGTACCGGATCTACTACCTTCTTAAGCTCTTCAGGTAAAAATCTACTTTTTTTTATAATGCCAAAAAAATGATAACTACCATGTCGACAAGAGGGTCGGACCTTAAGTTCAAACCAGGTTGGTGCGTAGACTTTCATAACGTATTCTGTAATTATATTTAAATTGTATGAAGGATTCTCGGTAGCAACATACAATCTCAAGATTCTGTTGGCAGTTGTTAACCATCTTGAATGTGCCATTTTGCCTGGTTCTCGCCGTGTTAGACTTATTATATTTTTGGTCTGTACTTAGCTTCGTAAGATCAATATCGGGAAAATTAACATCTATTTTTTTAAACTTCACAACCGGTTGTTTTTCGCAGTTTTCTAATTTTTTTCCAATTTCTCCGCAATAACCTTTTGGTCCAATAGTTTTTCCATCTAAATGCTGCAATAGATGTCGCAATGGCAGTTCATTAGTATGCATTAAACAAACAAACCACTGCAGAGGACGCACGAAAGAAATTTCAAGTTGCCGTATTATCCCATTTTTATAACCTGTATTTACCGCTGTCCCGTCGCATCCAATTGCTTGCACCTCAGAAATATCTATGTTTTTTTTCCCAAAATTCCAATAAGCCTCTTTTAATATTTTGAACACTTCCAGACGACGGAGTTATGTGACCGAGATAAACGGAACCCGGTTCTGAAATTAATACTATATGTTCTTCTGTGGTTGTCTTTCTTGAAATTGTATCTCCTTCCTTTACCATAATCAAAGTTCTATCCTTTCTTCCATCAAAATATATTCCATAGACACAGGATATTTCTTCTTCGTGCTTCTTTTTTAAATTCTTGCGAGTCTTAACTCTTTCTCTCCTAATTTTACTGCGGTCTATTATTTTGGATGATTCTTCGACTGTTATTAATCCCATGTCTTTTAGGGCAGCATTAACAAGAATGGCAGCGGATCTGTCTGAGACTCCTGTTCGATCACAGGCCTGTGCTAAAAAAGGGAGTTTTGTTCTCATCTGAGACGTAGAAGGCGCGTTAAAGATTTCAACATTTTTTGGAACTTGAGGGTCGATACTATCGTTGGACGAAACATTGGTGCTTCTGGGGCAATCTTTCCTGTCACTTGATGTTACTTGACAAATGTCATCGTCCTCTTTGGATTTTTGTTTCGTTCTCTGGTCAGCAATATTTTTACGCTCTAATCTCTTTTCAAGGATTTTAGTTGCCTTTATATCAATTTTGCCAATGACCATTTTCCTTAAAGTTCTTTGGTCGGTTAAAAAGCTCCTTTCATTTATAGGTACTTTAATTTTGCAAAAACACTTCAAAAAGTCTTTACATTTACACAATGAAATATCAAATAACTGTTTTTCTCCAAATTCTCGAAAACGAATAACTTTGGGTGAGATATTTAACTTGCCATCCTTTTTTATAGGATTTTTAATATCGCGATATTTCTTGTGATACTCCTTTATCTTGTGTAAAATTTGTTGGTCAGATACTACAGAAATAGAACTTTTTTCCCACAAAACTTTTAACTCATTTATTAACGACAAACACAAATTACCCAAACTCGGCTCTTGTTTATTTAAATTTAAAAGTTCTTGTCTTAAAAACAAATAATGTCTAATAATGTCGGCATAGGTTGGAAGCATATTGTCTGTAAATATTTTTGGATCACCAAACACCGGACAGAATGATTCTAAACGCGTTTGAGGCATATTTATTAACAAAAGAAAAACAACACTAACGAAACAACTGCACTGCGGCTTGCGACACTGTTATTGTTGAACTGAAGCACCTTGCCCTGCGGCCTGCAACAAGTCCGTGCTTGTTGCTAAGGCACGACTCTAGACGATAATTTCCGAAGTTTATAATCAATTTGTATTAAAATTAATATGGTAAGCGCTCGAATCGGCCTAGATATTATTTGCATTTAGTTAAAAAACTATACAAGTTTTTTGGATATTTATACTACAAAGCTAAAAAACAAGGTCATTTGGGCAGCCAAAGGACATATGCGATTTAAATGAGATTTTGCACAGTAATAACATTTATTCAAAGGCAACTATTCCGCATATAGGCTAAGTGAAATTCAAAAATATTTTTTTTCGCTCCACCCTAGTCTGTCGCGCCTTCCGAAATGGTACCTTTATAGTCTAGCTTTGAATGGACTAACGATCTATACAAGGTGGCCTAACGAAAACTTGACATGAATGTTATGGATATTAATATCGTGTATGTTAAAAACCGCTCATCGATTTTAGTTTGGCTGAGGGGGGGGCACTTTTTTTATTGCAGCATCGTCACTTCAGCACTCGAGCGTCGTCTAGCTTGATTGTGAAATGTGATTATTTATTTAAAAGCTAATTTAATGACTAATTCAATGCACTACATAACATTATTCTAAATGTCTTCACATTGCACTTGAAATGATCATTAGTTATTGTTTGCATTACTTTATTTTAATGCCAGTACAATATTAATAATATATTTATATTAATGTTATGTAGTGCACTAAAATAATAATAAAATTAGCTTTCAAATAAAGTGTCATACTTTACAATACATTATAGTTTTTTATCTACCTGAAAGATGCTAAAATTAGAAGTATCGTAATAAATAATTTTATTTCCAATTTATCAATCAAATTACCATATTTAAATTTTAGGAGTTGTTCACCCAACTGCTCGATGGTTAAAGTGACGATGGTGCAATAAGAAAAAAATCTGTCACACTTAACAATACGTTATAGTTTTTTATCAAGCTGAAAGACACTAAAATTAGGTGTAACGCAATTAATAGTCTTATTGCCAAATTATTAATCAAATTACCTTTTCAATGATATGTCATCAATAATGCAGTCACTTAAGCAAAAATGGGGACAACCTCGGAATGAGAGATAATTCTTGTTTGGATATCTAATATTGGTAATAATGTGGAAAAAGAAGGTTGGTAATGGAGAATCCGTTTGCTACAGAAATAAATAAATATTTTTAAGGCATTTTCAAAAATTATTACCCTGTTATTTATTAGAAATTTAAATTAAATTCGTATTTTTTAAATAAAACTATCTCGTGACATATAAAAACCAGCATTTTTATAGAGGTTCAGAATACTTGATATTTTGTATAATAAAACAATATAAGAAACGGTTTTTAATGTTAATTTAATCATAATTCTTATGAGAGATTATTTTATGACTCACTATTATTTTAATTACGCTAATTTTTCTGTTTTCAAGTTTAATGTTACATTGTAATAGAAAAATTATTGCATTCATTTTTAATTAACAGTTTACAATGAAATACTACAAATACATTTAGCAAAATCTAATAATTTGTGCTACTTTATGGTCCAAAAAAACAGATCGTGGGATAGAATTATTGAAATTTAATGTAAATCATAGAGATACTATTTGAAATAAATTGGAAAAGGTGTTAATTAGCTCGTAAACATAACCATAATCATTTATAAAAATTTTGAACAATTTCAATTTAAAATTTTTGATCAACTTAAGAAATATTTAATTAGTTAAATTTATGTTATGTCGCCTATACAAACAAATATAGAATTGCCTTGCCTAAGAAGTAAACAAGCAGTTAATTAATTTATAAATACAAATATATCCACAAATCATACGACTGACTTTGCTCAAAAAGTTAAATAGGGTAAAAAAACATATAATGGATGTATACTATACACTCCACAAAGAAATCATAAAGGTAAGCCTCATGGTAAAACAATTATCAATTACAAAGGTAATATCAAAGACAATAAACTGAACAAGTACAGTGCTACAAACATATTCAAGCTTTGAAAGACTGACATAATCTTCTTGTTGTGTCAAAAAAATATAAATGATGTGTATTTCATTCTTCCAGTTAAAAAAGGGCTGCTATACGCTTTTTTAGCCACTTCAGCCGCACTGAAGGAATCAGGGATCTGGTCTGAGGGGATAGATATAACGTACCAAATGTAGTAAGCAACTTTCAGAGGGGAAACTGCCTGAATTGAACTTTAAAAATTGTCAATAAAAATTATGTCTACTTGACTACATAATTTTAGGTTGTTTCTGGTGCCAACTGGGTCACTATAATGGTCAAACTATATTCTTATTTTCTCACAAACCGAATAAATAAAGAAATAAATAAAAGACGAACCTCAAACTTATATTTCTTTATCATTAATTTATCTAATTATCGATTTATCAACAGTTTTATAAGTAATATTTATTAAAGAAACTAATTTTATAAACATACCCAATTTGTTTGTAATCAAACAATTTTAAACTATTGTACAAAAAATAAAAATTCAATCTTCAAATTGGTCAAATATTGCATTAAAAAAATATTCTACAGCTCATGGTAAATTCTTAACTAAATAAACTATAATATCTTCAAAAAGTCAGAAATTAACTCACATATGTCATATGCATAAACCTAGAAAGAATAAAAAATTCATCAACGGCACGGTCAGTCGCATGGTACCAAGCGAAGGACAATTTGAGTAAGATGTAAAACAAAATATTGTGAAATATTAATTTCTACCAGTTTTCAGTCCACGGCAACTATTCTTAAAACCTCCACTTCAATATTACAAAATTTAAATACCTATGGACCTTGCTACATAAAACAACGAGCTAGTAATTCAAAGACTATTGAAAGTAACCATATTTTACAGTTATATGTCATTAAAATCCCTCTTAACGGGTGTGAACAGGGTCATTAATACACGATGAAAAATGTATCTATAAAATATTTCAATTTTTCCCAAAATCCAAATACCCGTACTTTCAGAATTATAATAAGGAAAATCTGAAAAACCCCGTATATGTTAAGACTCAAAAGTCACATAAAGATAGATTTTCCCTCGACTATAATTAAAATGTGTCTTGTTTTTTTAACCCGAAACCTTTTTTTCGAAAAAGAACCTTACCTGGAAAAACTAGCTGTTGTCCCGTCTACCGCTTTGAAAATGACAAGCCGTGTACGTTCAGAAGTTCCTTAAAGAGCTAGTCATTTAGCAATATGTCTTAAGGACAATTTACAAGGGATTTTAAAAAACTGACAACAATATAACTATGTACAATAAAACAATATTTGGGAATTGATCTTCTTACAAAAATCGGTACCAAACTAATCGCAAAAAATCTCCTCACGTATCGAATATCACAAAACTACAATTAAAAACAAACGCACCTGCTACAGCGAATCACATCTATAGATCAGAACGCGAGACGTAAAATCGCCTATTGTGAAATTACCAATATCTGATTTTCGGAACAAGACCTAAATGACATCCAATGCAAAGATACTGATATTTATTAAAATGATTATTTAATTTGAACAAGGATTACAAAACTTCGTTTAAATTGGTTTGTTAATTATCAATTCTCTCAAAATAAGATGATAACTATATAAATGAACTGGTAACAAGGCAGTGATATCTTTCAGAAAAATTTATAAAATTGTAACAAGCCAGTTGGGTCAAAACTACAATTAGTAAGGATTATTGTACAACTTAGGTACTACGAATAAATTACCTATTTTTGTCTACTGATAATAGGAATTAAATACTAAAAATGACATCAGTAAGCCAGAAACTCTAGTCAACACATACCGCTAGTTTAGAACAAATAATAGTTTCAAAAGCTTATATTAGCTCTAAATAAATATTTAGCTTTTTTCCGTTCCTTAAGACAAGTAAAGACGAAAATATACTCTAGCAATTTGAGCTGCTAAAAATGAAGGTGGAAGTTGGAAGGTTGAAAGGTGGAAGGAATATGGTAGGTACCTAGCATCGTCAAAAAGGCGTTCATGTATATCTTCGTTACATGTAGCATTTATAACTAAACATACGTATCAACAATGCTAAAAGAACATTTAGGTATATTTTCATAATTTTGTCATTAGATGTCTTATTACTGAAGCCCTTCCTATGGGGCCGAAAATGCAAAAAAAATTGGTCTGGTCGTCTGTGTGTATGTATGCCGGCACGATAACTCTAGAACGAAAGTTCTGATTGACTTGCGGTTTTGAGTTTCTTGAATAATCACTTCTAACTTAGAACCCTATTGATTTTCAGAATTTTCGGTTCATCCTAACTACTTTAAAATGAATTTTCTTAAAATCCGCATATGCATTTCTTATGTGACAATTTTAGGAATTCCAATTATTTCTAACGTCAACATTCCTAACATTCTTAAAATTCCATAAATTGCAAACATTCTCTAACGACCTGTCAAACAACATCTGTTGATAGTAAAAGTGAAATTTTTAGGGCGGGTTGCGACCTTCATACTTTCAACCATAGCCATTTTGGAGGCTATTTTTATTCGAAATTAGTAGCCAAGCCTGCCAATTTATGAAAAATATATAAGCAATTTCTTAAAAATTACTTTTTTGTGCTAACTTAAGCGTACTACTATTTCGCCTTTAGCCACAAAAACACCTTCATCAAATTTACTGGCTCTCTGTCACAACCCCATAGAATAATTATTAACCGGCCATTTTAATTGGCAAAAATCAGAATAAGGCTTGGCTGTGACTGTCAAGTATTAAGATGTCAACTGTGATGTGTGACTGGCTCTTAAATGTCAAATTATTTAAAAATATATACTTCTTTTGATATTTATTGCAAAACATTTGTAGTGTATCTCAATTCAGGCTTTCCATGAATAAAGGTACAGCAAGACAGATAGTTTATTGTTCTTATACAAAGCACTTTTTTATTATATAAAAGAGAGGTAGGGTATAATGCTGGTTTTTTCTAGAAACTTTTTATTATACGATTTTGGATTACATATTCAACCAGCGAATTATAAATAATAAATAGTAAACTTCTAGTCATAAATTTCCTCAATAAATAAAATTTAAAATTAAATCTAGGGGGTAGGTGGCTCAGTGGTAGAGTCTCTGTCTGTGGATCCAAGGGTCCCAGGTTCGAATCCCACCGTTGGCTGGGATTTTTTTATTTAATTTAATTATTTAAAATTAATTCTGATGTCTTGGTAGGATACCCCACTCGATCATTCACTGTTGGGTTCTAATTAACAGTGCTGTTCCTAAAGTGGCGCTGGGAAACAGTAACAAAGCCTACACAGAACACGAGGCTAATAACCTTAGTAGTTGATGCCGTGACACCAAATAAAAAAAATAAATAAATCTTCTTACCTTGGTACCAAGGTATTTTGTTGTGTTTTTTATTTTAAATATAAAGTTGTCATTTATTTGTATGTTGAAAGAAGGCCTTTGTAAATTACATTGCTCTCTATGGATCTACTTTAACACAAAAATAGTTTTGTGGCTATAAGTGGCTATAAGTTCCTATAACCTATCGTCGCAAAACTATTAATAATTCAAACATAGTAAGTAGTATTAATATAACATCAAGTAATTTTTTAAAATAAAGTACATGATCTCAAAACAAAAATAATTTATAAAAAAAGGCGGGTGAAACGAGGGGTAAAATAACAATAAATTAAGGGAAATACTTAAAAAGGGCAGATTTAAAGAGTATTATCCCAAGAAAGTATATTCGTTCTGTTTATTTATCAAGTAGTGTTTAAGTTTACTTTTGAATACATTTATTGTTTTTTTTTTTTTAATTTCTGTAGGTAGTCTACTAAATTTTTTAAACCTTTAATAAAAATTGCATTTTGGGAACTTGACGTTAAGGTTGTGACGACAATGGAAGTGGGATTTTAGTTTTTTTTTGGATCGGTCTTTAAAAATTAAGAATTGTCAGATATGTTTTTGATTGTCAGTTAAGAATTGTGAAAAGTCAGTAGGGAAAATGATAAATAATATGTGAAAATTAGGATAGATCTTAGAAGATGGTTTATATGATACAGAAGAAATATCAGAAAGAATAAAAAAGGTAATCAAAGTTTTATTTTAATTGAAACTAAGTGTGAATCAGATAGCAGAAAAGAGATCTGTGCAGAAAGAGGAATCGGACTCTGAAGTAGAGGAGATCAGACAGTAAAATAAATAAGAAGGAGTCAAGGAGTTATAGAAAGTCAAGAGTCAGAGCAAAAGGCAGGAATACAGAGAACAAGAAGAACAAGTTTTATATTCAAAATTTAGTTTATTTAGTTATTTGTTTTAAAATTTGTATATGATGCCAGATGAGCCACAACTCTAAGTGCTCTAGGATATTGTCATGGTTTAACCTTTCTGGGGTAAAAACATAACAATACATTAGTTATTATTGGGCCGATTTTGGTTGTTTTTTTATTTTCTCCCCTGGTTCTCTTTTAGAGGTAACTAAATTTCATTAATTTGATCCTTAAATATTGAGGTATATTTTTTAAATTTTTCAATTGGTACGGTGTTGTTGCGTATAGGTTTAGCTTCATTTAGGATAGATTCTGTTTCCTTTGCTTGTTCGGATCCAGTCATATACCATAGGAGATCTGATTCTTTACCTTATTCGAATTGCAATAAATCTGAAAAAATCTATTAAAGGTTAGGAAGAGTGTAATGCATTATTTGGCCTGAGCTCATCAAAGCTAGGCAGATTTCTGCATTTAAAAACTTATTAGAACTTCACATTGAGCAGCTTCACAAAGTAAGTATCTATGAGTACTTATATCAGTATTTCCCAAAGTGGTCCAGGTGGACCCCCAGGGGTTACGGGAGACTCAACGGGGGTCTACGTTGGGCGTAATAAAAAATGGGGGTCCACAATCGTAAGCGGGGGTTCATAAAAATTAATTTGGTTTCCATAGTGAAGCAATATACTATTAAACAATTGATTACTCATTTTTCCATGTGATGAAGAAATTCTTGTAAAAAACTTCAACTGTTTATATTATAAACAGTCAACATTTTAGTTACTAAAATGTTGACTTCTCTTATCAATATAGGTAGATAATATTTTAAGAAGCTCAGCGACTGTAACTTGTAAAAACTTGCATATTCCATATTCAGTACAACGCGTCGAGACTTGTCGTTGCCGCGCCGGCCGCCGTCCCGTCCGCAACGCTTGTTCAGACGTGCAAATTAATATGACTTGTGGTGTATATGCTTGCAATCTTGCATGAACGTGTTTCATTCTTCACCAATATAAATACGAATGTCAAGGATAATCGTTACTTACTTGTTTCTGGAATTTCATAAAGAAACGTGAATCTATATTAGTGTTGGCCAGTGACTGAATTTGTTTCCAGACTTTCGAGAAGAAAAGTAAAGTCAATCGATATTAGTGATTGCCGGTGTCGGAAAAGTAAGTAGCTACCTGCCTATTTGTTATATGCATATAGTTTACAGCCGAGAAAGATTGAACTTATCGTCCCTACTTTATTTTTATTACCTATCTAATTTATTTAATTTTTGCGGAGTTTTGATATCAAAATATTGTTTAAAAGTTTCTATAGAATTTACAGAAATATATTAATATATAATAAATGAAATAATAATTTTTTATCACATAAAAATAAGTTCAGCCATTTTCATAAAACTCTTATGGATCTTAGCGATTTATTGCTTTTAATAGTTAGAAACAGTTTGTAGCCGGAACTTTGTTTATTTCATAATATTTATAATAATTGATTAATCATATTATGTTAAAATAGCCATATTCTGTTAAGTTCGAATCGCCTTAAGATTACTAAAACAAAGATTTTTTTAATTTATTTACTTACACATTTACAGGTAGGCAATTGATACATAACATGGCCGAATCTAAGAAGAAGTGTCGTCAGTACAGAGTTGAATATTTAAAATTTGGTGTTCTTCCATCAAAGGCAGACAAATGATTGCCCACATACCTTATTTGCAACAAAGTATTGAGCAATGACTCTATGAAATCATCAAAGCTAGAAGATCATCTAAGAAGGTGTCATCCTGATAAAATAGGTAAAGATTTGAAATATTTCCAAACATTAAAGAAAAAATATGAAAAGAGACTCACCGTGCACAGTCTGTTCTCTTTAACGTCTGAAAGCAAGGATGATGGCTTGCGGGCATCTTACAATATCTCATTACTTATCGCAAAATCTGGAAAACCACACACCATTGGAGAACAGTTAATTTTACTTGCTGTTAAAGAGGTTTTAAATACTGTTCTGCACAAATCTTCATTTGACATACTCAAAAGAATTCCTTTGAGTAACAACACTATACAAAGACGTATTGATGAACAACTAATTTTTCTATCCAACCGGACGAGTCAACTTTACCTGGCAATGAAGCATTGTTATTGGCATATGTTCGATTTGATATGGGCAAAGAAATTCATGAAGAGCTACTATTCGCGAAAACTTTAAAGACAGACACTAAAGGTGAATCAATATTTAATGTATTGAGTGATTGTTTTAAAGAAAAATCGATTCCATTCGCTAACGTTATTTCGGTGGCAAGAGATGGAGCTCCTGCATTGGTTGGGCGATATCGTGGATTTATAAGCTATCTTAAGACCAGAGGTAATTGCGATTTACTGTGTTATCCACCGACAACATCTAGTAGCGAAACATTTGCGTCATAGATTGCACTAATCGCTTTAATTTGTGATTAGTGCAGTTAACAAAATAAGAAGCAATGTTTTGGAGTGAAGGTAGCCATATGTGAGTAGTAGGGATTAAGTGTAAGGGGTTAAAGAAAAGGTCCTTTATTTCTCACAAGTCAATTTAATTGGCGACCGGTTTCGAAGCTGTCACTTCATCATCAGGCACACCTAAATGGAATGTCAAGGAGTCAGTTGTAATAAAAAACAATTATAAAAGCATGAACGGACTTTAACATATACAAAATAACAGAAAAAACACAAAAGAAGTTAAACAATAACCTTGACTCACCTTGACTATATCCATAAAGGAAGCGCTACATAAAGTTTAAGAAAACGAGTTAAAAAAGTCATATGTAATACAATAGTATTTTTTAAAAAAATATTGTAGGTTAGGTTAAACCGCGAGATGTCTGTTTGAATAAATTAATTAAAACACATGTAAGACAATTATTAACTAAACAACACAAAATAGTTTTTACAAGCACAAACAGTTTAAAATGTTTTAAGGATATAACGTCAATTAATAAAAGTAAAAAGTAAAAAGTAAAAATTATCAGACTCTCAAGACATCTATCTAGATTTTTAACGAATCAATGTAGTAAACTGTAAATTTTAAATTTAGCGGATAAATAGTGTACTAACAAAGGTGTTATTTACTGAAAGTGAGTATAGGTGGCGGTGAAAAAATTTATTGAAAGTAAAAATATTAAACTGTGAAATGAGAAAGCAAAAAATACTAACAAGAAAATTGGAACACTGAACAAGAAAATATGAAAATTCATATGTAAAAGGGAAATTTGAAGCAGATAATCAAAAGAAAAATTACTGTTACAGGAAACGGAAACTAAGTTGACAAGTACGAATGTCAAAAAAGAAAAGTCAAATTTTGGCGTATGACAACCACGTGGGAGAATTTGAATAAACTAATAAAACATTTAATAAGATGCGAGTGGGCAAAAAATTAATGGAAACAGAGAAGATAATCTAAATTGGGAGAGTTAATTAATTTGTAGTAAGTAACTGATTGAAGATCAAATGAGTGGGGGTATAAGTCTGAAATTAATTTAAATAAGCGCAGAAAAATACTATTGTATTACATATGACTTTTTTAACTCGTTTTGTTAAACTTTATGTAGCGCTTCCTTTATGGAAATAGTCAAGGTGAGTCAAGGTTATTGTTTAACTTCTTTTGTGTTTTTTCTGTTATTTTGTATATGTTAAAGTCCGTCCATGCTTTTATAATTGTTTTTTATTACAACTGACTCCTTGACATTCCATTTAGGTATGCCCGATGATGAAGTGACAGCTTCGAAACCGGTCGCCAATTAAATTGACTTGTGAGAAATAAAGGATCTTTTCTTTAACCCCTTACACTTAATAAGAAGCAATGCGTTGAATATGCGTTTATTTGCACAATTGTGCGATAAAAATGATGAAGACTCATCGATTGCTGTTACATACCGAAGTACGCTGGTTGTCGAAAGGTGCATGTTTATCAAGATTTTATTTACTTTTTGACTCAGTTTTAGAGTTTTTGGAAAGTGAAGATCCTGATTAAAAAAAAAAACTTGATTAATTTTAAAGCAGACATCGCGTATTTGACCTCAACTTACAATTACAAGGGGACAGCCTCAGTCTCTTGGCTAATTAAATTGACGGTATTTGGTACGAGGTATTAAGTGACAATACAGCGGTGCTGTATTTTTGCTTTGGTATTTATTATTATAATACCCTTAAAAATATTTATTTAAATTCTACCCTTAGTTTATACTAGTATAAACGTTTATTTTGATTAGCTTTTGAGAAAGGACAAACTAAATATTTATTTAACTATAAAAAAATTACTTAAAAACTGAATATCACTTGATCCTTTTTCCGTATGAAAAATGTGTCAAAATTAGTAAATTAGTTCAAAAGTTGAAAGGCAGTATAATTTATTATATTCTCCTCATTGTATGAATATTAATATAGTAAAGAAATATGTGCATGACAATGTCTTTTAGTTTATCATTACGTTTCATTAATGACAGGAAATTTTATGTTATAAATTCTAGTTAAAGAGGTAGTATGTTATCCTGAAGGTCCGTTCGGAATGTTACTCGTAAAATAATGAAGATATCAATATTGCGCCATGCAATAGCAAAAGCAAGAAGAATCCATGTGTCGGTTCGATTATTAATTAGAAGAGGATAGTGAAACTAGCCGGGTTAGCCAGTCAGCAAGATAGCGGAATCAGGGCTGTATCTAGGATCAAATATGTGAATTACGATATTAATATTTCCGTTGAAATATATTTAAATATACTAAAAGTTGTAAACCTCTGAATGCAAATAATTTTTATGGGACAAATATTAATATTATTTGCAGTGACACCTTGCAAGATACAGTAGCACTTATCTAGGAACTTTGGGTAATAATAATCAAAATTTTAGTTCTTAAATATCGAAATAAATAATTATTTGGGATCTAATCGTCTTCATAGGGTAATTATTTATTTTGAAATTTAAGGGTTAATTTCACCCTGCTTGACGGGTCGAAAGCGATTTTTCGCTAACAGTGTACTTTGGTGAGTGTATTTATGATTTTTTCGATTTAAAATCAATTTGGGATTTAATCGTTTTCATAGGCTAATTATTTATTTTAATGTTGAAGGGTTAATTTCACCCTGTTTGACGGGTCGGAACAGATTTTCGCTAACAGTGTACTTTGGTGAGTGTATTTATGATTTTTTAAATTTAAAACCCAGTTGGGATTTAATCGTCTTCATAGGGTAATTATTTATTTAAATGTTGAAGGGTTAATTTCACCCTGTTTGATGAGTCGGAAGGGATTTTCGCTAACAGTGTACTTTGGTGAGTGTATTTATGATTTTTTAAATTTGAAACCGAGTTGGGATCTAATCGTCTTCATAGGGTAATTACTTATTTTGAAATTTAAGGGTTAATTTCACCCTGTTTGACGGGTCGGAAGGGATTTTCGCTAACAGTGTACTTTGGTGAGTGTATTTATGATTTTTAAATTTAAAACCAAGTTGGGATCTAATTGTCTTCATAGGGTAATTATTTATTTTGAAATTTAAGGGTTAATTTCACCCTATTTGACGGGTCGGAAGGGATTTTCGCTAACAGTGTATTTTGGTGAGTGTATTTATGATTTTTTAAATTTAAAACCAAGTCATGATTTAATCGTCTTCATAGGGTAATTATTTATTTTAATGTTGAAGGGTTAATTTTACCCTGTTTGGCGGGACAGAAGGGATTTTCACTAACAGTGTACTTTGGTGAGTATATTTATAATTTTTTAAATTTAAAACCAAGTTGGGATCTAATCGTCTTCATAGGGTAATTATTTAGTTTGAAGTATAAAGGTTAATTTCACCCTGTTTGACGGGTCGGAAGGGATTTTCGCTAACAGTGTACTTTGGTGAGTGTATTTATTATTTTTTAAATTTAAAACCAAGTTGGGATGTAATCGTCTTCATAGGGTAATTATTTATTTTGAAGTTTAAGGGTTAATTTCACCCTGCTTGACCGGTCGGAAGAGATTTTCGCTAACAGTGTATTTTGGTAAGTATATTTATGATTTTTTAAATTTAAAACCAAGTTGGGATCTAATCGTCTTCATAGGGTAATTATTTATTTTATAGTTTAAGGGTTAATTTCACCCTGCTTGACAGGTCGGAAGAGATTTTCGCTAGCAGTGCACTTTGGTGAGTGTATTTATGATTTTTTAAATTTAAAACCAAGTTGGGATTTAATCATAGGGTAAATATTTATTTTAATGTTGAATGGTCAATTTCACCTTGTTTGACGGGTCGGAAGGGATTTTCGCTAACAGTGTACTTTGGTGAGTGTATTTATGCTTTTCTAAATTTAAAACCAAGTTGGGATCTAATCGTCTTCATAGGGTAATTATTTATTTTATAGTTTAAGGGTTAATTTCACCCTGCTTGACAGGTCGGAAGAGATTTTCGCTAACAGTGTACTTTGGTAAGTGTATTTATAATTTTAAATTTAAAACCAAGTTGGGATTTAATCGTAGGGTAAATATTTATTTTAATGTTGAAGGGTTAATTTCACCCTGTTTGACGGTTTGGAAGGGATTTTAGCTAACAATGTACTTTGGTGAGTGTATTTATGATTTTTTAAATTTAAAACTAAGTTGGGATCTAATCGTCTTCATAGGGTAATTATTTATTTTGAAGTTTAAGGGTTAAATTCACCCTTTTTAATACACTTCACAGGATAATTATTTTATGAATTTTATGGGTTAATTTTACCCTGTTCAATGGATCTGAAGAAATGTTTACCTATAGCGTATGTTAGTGTATTTATTTTTTAAATGTAAAATTAAATTGTGATCTGATTTCCTTCGTCGGATAAATATTTTTATAAATTTTAAGGGTTATTTTCAACTGTATATTAATTTTTTGTCAATATTAATGTGTAAAATAGATATTGACAAGATTATTAAAATAGTTATATGCCGGACGCCACTGTTTTCCCGATCGGGTGTTTTCGGTTATTTTTACTGCTAAAAGTTACTGCTAACTTCACACCGGTTTTCAACAGTTCCTTAATGTATTAGTGATAGTACTTATTGACATAATATTGTAGAAAATAAGAATGGCAACTTATGTTTTAGACTGGTATTTTGTTTTCATTCCATTTTTCTTTGATCTTATTTTTGTCATTTTTGTTTGTTTTATTTTATTATTTGTGTTTGCGTACTAGTTTTATAGCTGTTTCTGACCATTATAATAATTATGGTTTATTGATATTGTGACGTTATAAATATTTTTCTTTTGAATTTTGTAATTTTGTTTTTTTTTTTTAATAATATATAAATTCAGTAATCGAAGATGTATAAATTATTAATAGATAGGGCGGCGATTACAAGTAGTACTGGGCGCAAAAGTTCCTTAAACCGGCACTGTTTAGGAAATTTAAATTTCCAATAAAAAAGTGGGTTTCCATTTAAAAATAAAAAATAAATTGCGATTTACTGTTATTTTTGAAAAACCGGAAGTAAGCCATGATGTCACAGATCAGTTCAAGTAGTATTCGACATTATTTATTCCAAGGTTTTAAACAAAAAAGTTGTCATTCCGAATTATCAATTAATAAGAAATATAAGAGCGGGTGAAATTATTAAACGGTTTGCAATAACAAAAATCTTAGATACGCTACTGGTACAATGTAAATGGGTCACAAAAAAGTTATACATGCCCATATTTTTTTCCATAAACGAATTAACAGTAACATATTAAAAAAACTATTATCCAATATAACTGTCATTTTGACAGCTGACAGAAAATTTTCAAAACACGTCACAGACCAATTAAATCGAGTATATGATAGTATTTGCTCCAAGCTTTTAAACCAAAAGTTTTCGTTCCAATGTTTCAATTTACAACGAAGATAAAAGCAGATGGAATTATTAAACGGTTTGCTAATAATAAATATGCTTAGATACGGCAATGGTGTACAGTAAGTGGGTCTTAATAGGAATTTTAAAGCTTACAATGATTTTATAAAGATCATATATTCCCATATTTTTTCCATAAATAATAATAATAATAATAATAAGCTTTATTGTCTAACGGGTAGTCCCATTTACAAGACAATACAATTAACATATAATTAAAGTATCTATATAAATTATAAATAAAGTAAACAATGTTGTTTCAATACAATTAAAACAATGATTGAAAAAATGATTTATAAAACAATGAAATTGAAACAATGATTAAAACAATGATTGACGAGTACAATTAATAAATTTGGGTAAGGTCATACCAAATATATCAATATCATAATTGAAACTGGCAAGATTATTATATGTTTCACACATGTTGTAGATTGGTGATTTTAACATAAGATTGGTATTACTTTGGTTGAGATAAAATAATGTTCTTAATCTAGTGTTCTTGTTCGGAATACGCCAGCATATTTTATTTAGTATTTCCGAGCAGTCAATTCTATTATTTAGCAACTTATACAAAAATATTAACATTAAATAAGATCTTCTCTCTAATAGCGTTGGTAAATCAAATTTACTCAATAACTGCGAGTTATTGTATCCACGGGGAGGATAAAGCCCATCATTTTTTAACATAAGATATTTTGCAAATTTCCGTTGTATATTTTCGAGTTGCTGGATTTGAACTGCGTAAAAAGGATTCCAAATTATCGAACAATATTCCAGTTTTGATCTAACATAGCTGTAATACAATAGTTTGATGGTATCAATATTTTTGAAATTTTTGCAAGAACGGTAAATAAAGCCTAAAATTTTTGACGCCCCAGCAGATATATCAGCAATATGTTTGTTGAATGAAAATTTTGAATCAAAATTGACCACTAGATCTTTGAAATTAACAAGACGGTTGGTACTAATGTTTTGTATTTTGTAATCAAACAATATTGGAGTATTTTTTAGAGTATATGTAACCATATTACATTTGCTTATGTTTAGAGGCAATCTATTGTTGTTACACCAATGATTTAGAGAATCAATGTCATATTGCAGTTGATAACAATCATCAATTGCGTTAATTATCCTAAATATTTTTAAATCATCAGCAAATAGGAGAGAATTACTAGAGATACATTGCGTAATATCATTAATAAAGATAGAGAATAAAAGTGGTGCAAGATTGCTTCCCTGAGGAGCTCCACCTGTTGATTTAAAAGAATATGATTTGTATCCATTAATTTCTACATTCTGATAGCTTTCACTCAGATATAAACGAATTAATAGTAACAGGTTTAGAAAAAATATTATTAAATATGGTGGCCATTTTGACAGCTGACAGTAAAATTTTAATAAACGCTTTTTGTACAATATTGTCCCTGTAATTCAAATTTTCAACAAAAAAGAAGTATTGATTTTAAATTAAAAAATAAATTGCGATTTTAAGTTATATCCGGAAAAATCCAAAGTAAACCATGACGTCACAGACCAATTGGATCCAGTATGTGAAAGAATCTGTTATAGGCTCTTAAACAAAAAAGTTTTCATTCCGATCTCAATTAACAACGAAGATAAAAGCGGATGGAATTATTAAACGGTTTATTGCTAATATTAAAAATGATTAGATACGCCACTGGTATACGGTAAATGGGTCTCAATGGGAATTTTAAAGATAACAAAGATTTTATAAGGATCATACATTCCTATATTTTTTTTCATAAACGAATCAATAGTAACATGTTTAGAACAAATATTATCCAATATGGCGGCCATTTTAAAAGCTGTACACGATTATAATACAAAAATGTCCCAGAAATCCAAATTTACAATAAAAAAAGTGGGTTTCTATTTAAAAATAAAAAATAAATTACGATTTTCTTTTATTTCCGGAAAACCGGAAGTAAGCCATGACGTCACAGAATAATTGAATCCATTGCAAGAAAGTACTTGTTCTAGTCTTTCAGACAAGAAAAAAATTATTTTGATATCTCAATGAATAACGAAGATAAATGGGGGTGGAACTATTAAGTGGCCCACCTTGTATATCTTAGTAAATAACACTGCTGGGACACATGCACCAGCATTTTTTTTTTTTTGAACCATTAATAATAATTTTTAAAAGTTACTTGTACTTGTGTTATTTTATAATTAGTTAAATAAGCCCATTTTTATAAAAATATTAGAAGTCATTTTGATGTAAAAATTTTATTGTGACAAATACCATTCGTCGCGAAATGGTTAACATTGCTTCAATTCTCTTGTTTTAAAAATTTTGCATGTTATAGACACTGATTGGTTATGGGAAAGATTGTTCAAATAATAAACATCCTGTATAAAAGGATCTATCTAACTGATAAGCGTATCCATTTACCCTCAAAGGGCACCTTCAGTAGGATGCCACTCGAGCATCTTCCCTGCTCCCGCTCTTATATCCGTCTGTGATGAGAGAATGCCGAGTAAGTTGTCCAATTATCTCCATTATTTTCAGTTCTGTATATAGCAAACGATGAACGTAGCCTGGATGCAAGCACCAACATGAAATATGGCGATGCCGTTTTGTAAAGCCGGTAATTAAGCAATCTATCAGGTGAGTCCGACAATCGACACATAAATGAGATGGAACTTATGCTGTTGTAATGAAATCATAAATTTCCGTTTTTAACAATGACGGGGCTCTTGGGGAAAATAATTATTTGCAAGAGAAGGAGACGGACGGATACAGATTCAGGATCGTACTATTAGTTTTCTTGCTTCTAGAATCGTAACAATATTAATATTTCAATTTGAATAATTTTTACTATTGAAATTTGATTGATTAATCTTTACAATACATGTTTATTTTCTTATTATATCAAACTATAAATATGATTGTGTTTAATAATAAAAATAGAATTTGTATTCTAATGACAATTGACTTTTAACAAAAATAACCGATTCTCTCTTTAAAACTGGTTTTTATGTTTTTATAAATAAAACTGATAATGTAATTGAATTAACAATAAAACAAAAATAAAGATAAATAAATTACATCGAATGTAAAATGGATAATTATAGATTGATATAAAGTGTAATGACATAAAATTTTTGGATGAACAATCGAAGTGGTCATGTTAGAAATAACGAAATTCTCAATAAAATATTATATTACTTTATTCAACATGCTCTTTACTGTATACTACATACTCTGATAAATTTAATATTGCCCATATTGAATTTTATACATACTGTATATATGTGGGTTTCTGTTCTGCTTTACGGCAGAGGGTCCAATCAGAATACATTGATTTAAAGTAATAACGAAGAAGAACCGAACAACGTAGACTTGAGACGTTCCAGTCCATATTTACTAGACGCAGGCGAAGACTACATACCTCTTAGTCAGCATTTTTTATATGGCGCTTTTTGATATTTTTAATTACCCCAGCAATAGACTATACATGGTATTCCAAAATGACAGGTGAGAACGAGGCATATATCCGAAATTGCCTCGTAAGGAAATAACGCCCATTTGAAACGAACCGCCTGAAGATAGATTTCTGGCAATTATTTCGAAACCGGTAACGATAAATACTTGAAATTTTGCATTTCTCTTAAAATTGATATTCTGAATGTGACATATAGTTCAAAAATGTTATCCTTCTAAGTGGTACGTCAAAACTATACAAAAAGTCCGTTTGAAGTCTTGCTTTTTAGTTATTTATATTAACCTTTATGGTTAACCAATAAACTAAAACTATAATAAATCATTCCATGAATAACAAAACTTTTAAAGAGCACAGGGAAAAAATATTCAGTCAACAACTTTTCGTAGTGTAAACAAAACAAAGTTTACAGACTCTTATTTTTACGCTGTATGGCATTTAATTTTATAAGAAATATACAGACTGCGATAGTTTTACTCAAACTCTAATCTCACCAGCAGAAAGATTGGGTCTAAAACTACAAGATGTCGATGTTAGTTAATTAAAAAAAAAATGGACTCCCCTGTACCCTTCATTTGCTGTGAGTACTTTAATACTAAACTATTTAGGACAAAATAATATTAAAATTTGAAAGTGCATTGCAGTACATTGTTTATTTTTGTATAGTGTCACTTTTGTTATCAATTTGCGATTTTACCTTATTTACGACAAAAAGGTACTCTCGGTTTACTTTAATAAGATTGATAGTTTTCCAGGAGTAAGGCTATAAAGAACGCCATGCTAAATTTAGAAGTATATAGTATTCCTCAAAATTAAAAATTTAGCCGTAAAAACAAAAGTTTATCTAGCTGTCATTTTAATTATGTAGTTTGTGTTAAATGTCATAATGGAATGGTACATGCATTTTGTTTATGGGTTTTGGACGATCATAGCTGCTCAAAGAGAATATTATCAAATATATCTGTCATTCTAAACTAGTTAGTTATTCTAGTCAACTTTTTAGTAGAGCAGACTGAATGTTGGTTGGAAACTTTTCGTGTTCCATATTTACATATATTATTTATATTTCGACAAGAAATGCAGTTAGCCCCAATTATTGTCAAAATATGTATTGTTTACTAAAAATCTAACTATTTAAACTTTTTTTTAATATACATGAATTGTTGGTGTAACGTTCATTTTTGGCCCCATGAATTAATGAAATTGTTTTGGCTTACCTGGTTAATCATACGAGAAAAAAAGGGTAAAATCGTATTGATGATATCACTATTATTGTTGTCATTAACTAATTTCACCTGTATTCTAACTTTTGGACATCATTATTACAATTTATTCCATCTCACCACTAGTATAATACTTTGTACAATGGTCATATTTGTACTGTAGTGTTCACTGTTTTAATTTGCCAGACTCTCCTAAAAATAGACCAAGTTTCGTTGTAAATTTATATATATTATGTATTATAGTCTCACCTTTGGGTAATTAATTATTTACGATACCATTCTTTAAGATTTTCTTTGTTTATTTGTGTTTATAGCTGTCAGTATTGTTTTTTTAATTATGACAGTGAATGACATAAACGTCATTTGACGACAGAACACCGACAAGTGTCATGTTGGTGGGACGTTCCTATATCGGGCTCAGAACCCGAGGTAAGGTAGTTTCACAATGAGCGATTTTCAGTCGTGAGGAATTTTTTGGCGATCGCTGTTGTATTAATTTTTGTCGGGAACAGTTTCCCAAATGTAGTTATACTGTATATAAATATAGTTTTTAGGGTACCTTTCGTAAATGGTCTGTTAAGTTATATAGTGGGGAATTCTTGAGGATGAATTTCTGAACCCACTTGACATTTATCGGAAAGGGATTTCGGCCATTTTGTACGGCTGACGTATTGTTTCTGGCAGTGGGTGTTGAGTCACGAGAGACGATTTTTGCGTCGAAGTAGAATTTTCTTAATATTTAGCCCCATCGGCTTACCCTAGTTAAAGGGGATTTTAGATTCTACTTCATGGTTAATTGTGGGTAAATGGACATTTCGTATTTTGAGAGGAATTTTAGTGTATTGGTAAATTCCTATGGTCATTGGTCCAGCCCATATCTATTATAGGATTTTAACGCAATAATTGGGAGTTCACAGCATTTGGAGTGTGGAATATTGTTGTGCTGTGGATCATCTCACGTGTTTCTCATCCTTGAAAGGCTACCAAGTTAACCCTTTACGAAAAAGGTATGTTTTGTATATATTTGGTTATGTTACGCACCATGTGGCTGTCAATTTCTTTTATGTTATGACATGGTGTAACAGAATTTTAATTATTTGAGCTCATAATACTGTTTATGACTCACTGTTGAGCCAATGTAATTTTTCTTCATCCTAGATGCTGAATAGTTTCTAGTTTATGTACATTTTTGGGTAATCCTATAGTTCGGGATACTTGAGTCAATGTGTATTGACATTTTTCTTTGTAATATTTTAAGGGTTTCACCCAGGGGCTTGTTAGCCCAGGATTAGACGACAATTTTCACCCAGGGGCTTGTTAGCCCAGGATTAGACGACAGTTTCACCCAGGGGGTTGTTAGCCCAAGATTCGTCGACAATTTTCACCCAGGGGCTTGTTAGCCCAAGATTCGTCAACAGTTTCACCCAGGGGGTTGTTAACCCAGGATTCGACGACAGTTTCACACAGGGGGTTGTTGACCCAGGATTTCAACAGTTGTACACAGAGGGTTATATCGTCCGGAGTTCAACGGTTTCATCGAGGGAACACAGAACATTGGTATACTAGTTGCCTAGCTTACTTGTAGCTAGATTTACAATGATGATTCTCGTTATGGATAGGAAGATGGGAATGCTGTGAAAGAAGACACTCTACTATCAGGTTTTTCTTATACGTTATATTGAAGGTTTCATGCGTGCATTGTTAAACTGTACATTCACTTTCAACCGAATGTTGTCAAGGTATTCTCAACATTATTTATACTTTTGAGCACAGAATGTTCTAGGGTTCTTTCACTCATAACTTAAGTATTATCAAATGTTACATCGTTTAATTGATTAATATTTTAAATTTATACTTAATTTAAGCACTTAATGCTGATGTAGTAATCCTTCGGGTCGTAGAACATTTGGACTGCTTCCACGTTTAAGTTGTAATTCTTCAGTTATTAAGGGCTACTGCCATAATTTTACTTTATTCAATTTATTCATTATTAAATGGACCAGACTTAACTATAAGTTAAGCAATCTCAGAAGACCCGTGTGGGTGCAGAGATTAAGTAACCTCTTCCAATCTGGGAGTTTAAGTAAATAACCTCTGTGTCTAAAGTCCTTTATGTATTCATTGTATTTTTAGTTTATATTTTTATTTAGTTGTATGAATTATACTTAATTATAAAATTTCATGGTTTAATAATTTTCTTTTTGGTAGTTTGGTCTTAACCAAAAGTTAAGCAAATATCGCCTTCCAATTTGGAGAGGGTTATAAGCTTATAAGGATTACAAGTTTACTGTTTAGTTTACAATATATATGATGTAGTATAGGTGCGATTATGCACAAGATTTGAGTTAACTATTTTTATATTTTTTTTATGTAAGGTGGGAATTAATATTTTGCGCAAGCGTCATGCCTGGTACCAAGCTAACGACGAACCGTGCCATATTTTGATTTAATAATTTATTTTGGGTTATGCATATACATATACAGTGTAAATTTTCACTTTAATTTCCTCCAATTTTTTTTTGATTACCTAAGCCATTAGGTAATTAGTCTGTATATTTAGTAAATATTTTTTTTTCTTTATAAAGGAACATAAGTTGAGGTTTGTCTTTTATTTCTTTCCTCATTTACTGGGTTTTTGGGGAAATAGGATCATAGTTTGGCCACTATATAGACCCAGTTGGCGCCTATTTATTTGTCTACTATTTCCGGAATTTTTGTAAGCTATCCACCCCCTAGCTGCCGTCTGAGCGACGTCGAAGGCCCGAAGGTTGACACCGGAACAACCGAAACTTGTGTAACCGTAGTAGACAACATTTTTAATTGTAGTTAATACTTTAGTAATTTTTTTTTTAAGTTTAAAAATTTTGGTGGAATCACCAAGTTCATTTCTTAGGTTACATTGGTTTTTGTAACATATTTTTATGTTCTATTTTTATATCTTTAACATGCCTTTATAAATAGTACGCCTAACGTTTATTGAACAGTGAATATAGCGTTATCTTTTTAAGTCAACTTTATTGTGACATCACTATACATGGTATAGAATATCCCCGAAAAGGTCTCGATGAGCCGATTTTAAAAATATAACCTTTATAAAATTGCACTGTCGTCATATTTCAGTTTATCTCCCAGGTAGATATCGGTACATATTTAATTTAATCTTCATGATATAGGTACATACCTAACATAGACACAAGTTTCTTGAATTTATTTAGGCCAATGCAATATTTATATTTTATATCGTCTTTAAAAAAACTGCAATGTAAGTATTATATAATCCTCAGCGCTACATCAGTCTGACAATGTTTATCAGTACCTCTAACATTTATAGTGCATTTTTCTATAACTTCAAATTCTTTAGGGAAAACCTACAAAATAAACAATTATTCATATAAAATTGTACTATGGTCAAGAAATTAACCTTGTTTAAGGGTCAATCTTCTTACCTCTGAGTAAAATTACATATATAGATTTACTACAGAGTTACTTTCAACTTTTACTCAGAGGTGTAAATTGTAATACTTTTTTGAAACAACCCTAATTTGGAATTAAACAAACATAACCTCAAAAATGATAGTACTTTTTTACCTGACGTTCTTCAGTAACAATCGTTGAATTGACATACATACTTCCAATTTATTAAAGTGGCAGTTTAATTTAAACCTTACTTTTAATAAATAAAATACACAATTAAAATTCTTTTATGTTGATATTTAGAATTTGACAGCTTGATTGGAGTTTGAACCCGGTTGTGCCAAAAATGTTGTTATTTTTTGTTTTGTCAATTTGGCTAGCTGACCCCAACATTGTTTTGAAATTGTAGAATCAGCATAACCGAATTGAGTGCATTGTTTATTTTCAACATAAAATAAAGTTTTTAATTACTAGACGAAAAGATTGTTATTGTTTTAAATAACTTTAAATGTAATATTAAACACAAATTGGAATTGAATGGAAATTAAAAAGATTGAAATAAAATTATATTTTTGGAAATGGCTTTATTAAAATTTGAGTTGAAATATATTTTTGGAAAGTATTTTATTTTATCTTTAATAAAAATCTAATTATTTTTAAATGCAATTCGTGACAATATATATTCTAGATTTTACGAGTTCCATTAATACAGGGTTTGCATCCATCAGAGTGCAAGACCTAAGAGAAGAAGAATATTCATTTAGAATCAAATTTTATCGTTGGATCTTATATAAAAGGATTTTGCTTGAATTTATTTTATGAATAGTAAGTATGTTTACCAGGAATGATTTTTACCACATGTTTGAAGAACTAATTTTCGGCATTGATTTTAAAATCATCGATGGGCTGGAATTATTGGCGGTAGATTAAATGAACCAATTAAGATACATAATCGTTTAAATGGAAGAACTAAGGTAACGATCTTACAAAATCACTTGATAAACTTGCAGGATGATTGAACGTCAGAGCAAATATGTATTTTCAGCATGAAAGGGCCTCAGCCCATAGTAGTAGGCTTGCTAGTGACTGGTTGGATGCAAATTGTAACGGTTGGAACCATTATTTCGACACAATCACCTCTTACTCAAATGTCATTTGTCGTTTATGCCTTGTGTCAAAAGTTCGTATTTCATTTGATTTGAATATATCAAATAGATCACATTCATTTTAAGTTATCTTGGTCATCTGATGTACTGGATGATTTTTGTTTATCGTAGAATCCGTCTGATTTTCTAAGGTAAGTTTTAATAATGATATTTTGTTGAAAATATATATTTTGTACAAAGATTTCTTAAATATGTTTTGAACATAACCTCCATATCAACAATGAATGACACATGTCGTTGGTTTTATATAAAATTACATATTATTTTTTTTGGAATAAGATATTATGCTAACTATGTTTAAATATATTAAATAAGATCTTTTCTTTTTATATTAATTTTAGTTTCTGTGAAGTTATTCATTTAATGGTTTTAAATAATTCATTTAATAGTTGAAATTATTCATTTAATAGTTTTAAATTGTTCATTTATTATTTAAAGTATTTTATCTAAATCCAATTCAAATTTCCTATTTCCTATCTTAACATTTTAAACCTTTTTTAGCATGGCTAGATCTAGACGGTTTTCGTTTTGGTTCAATCTGAGACAGTTGTTTGATTCATCTCCAGACGTGATTTGGAGTTATCTCTGGACGTTTTTTGAATTCATCTCAAGACGTTTCGGTTTAATCTCTAGACGATTTTGAGTCAAGTTTGAATACCATATATCACAAGATCACTCATGTTGCTGAATTATGCAGAACTATGAATTAGGATCCCTAATCCCTTTGTAGAAGTTGCCTGAGGATATACCATGTGATAACCTAGTTTTAAATTTCGTATATTACCTAACGTACCAAAAGATAAGTGCTTATTCAATAAATCATCTTAAATTTAAATTTAGTAAACTTATGTGAATTAGAATTTGATAGCTACCTTATCTAAAGAATGGTTTAATTATCATTTGTTAGTGGTTAGTGATTTCCTATATTTTTATTACTAATCTAAAGTCAAGTGTAGTAAGCTTCAAATATAGTGGTGCCCAACTTCATTTTTAAAGTTATTCGAGTTATTTAATAACCTAATCCACGCCCTATCAGTTGACCTCCAACACAATAAACAAGTAGTAAACAAGTAACAAGTAATTAGAATAACTAGATATCACGTTACAAAATATGAAGAGCGTTGACTGGCTAGAGGTGGTACGACAGCTTGACCTTAGCCCTTTAGACTACTCTTTCTGGGGCTATTTAAAAAGAATAGTGTACTACTGATATACTGAGATAAAATTAATTTTAAATTAGAATAGCTTCTCAGAAAATACGGCGAAAATAGTCATCATTTTAACAATTATTGTAGGTGAATAAACTTCTGTTTTCACGTCTAACTTAGTTTTGTTATGTCATAAAAAACTTTTTAGAATAAGTACGTCTAAATTTTGCATGCATGGCGTTCTTTGAAGCAATATTCCTGGAAAACTATCAATCTTATCAAAGTAATCCAAGAGTACTCTTCTATCGTAATAAAAGTTACATTTTTTAAGTATGCTCTCAAAAATAATAAAAGGTAAAGGATACAAATTTTTGGTACTTTTTAACACCACTCTCCCCTAGCTGTGAGGACCCAGTTCGAAGTATAGAGTTTTTAAACTAGTTGTTACATTTATAGAATATTAATTGTAAGAGAAATACAAAATTTGAAGTAGTTATCGGTACCAGTTTGGAAATATCGTCAGAAAACCATCATTAGGGGGTTGTCTTTAAAGCCATTTTTGGATATAATAGGGTCTATTCTGTAACAATTCCTTTATATTTAACGGCTTTTAAAAATATTTTCTTCTTTACTTCTGTCATTATTTAATCGGATCTTTAAAATACATTAGAGGACTATCTTAAAGCGGAGCAGGTCAACTCGGCTATGTAAAGTCGGCGACGGTCAACTCGGCGATGCCGAGTCGGCGATGGTCATCTCGGCGATGGTAAACTCGGCGACGATCAACTCGGCGAAAAGGAATACAATAATATATTATTCAATTATTTATTATAATACAAAATAAGATACAACCTATAAAAAAACTTTGATTGGAGAATTTGATTAATAAAATAAAAATATATAAGAGATTTTAAATAAGAAACTGGAAAAAAGTTATTATTACTAAAGTAAATCAACATATACAGGAAAAAATTTATTAAATATTAAAACTAAGAATCTGAAAAAGAAACTTCTTGATTAAGAAATTAAAATTTAATGGCCAGAGTTGTTTGGAATTACAAAATTAAGGTGGCAATAAAATCAATTAAGGGTCTTAACTACAATTAGGGTTTTTAATACCTAGTATTAGAAAGCAAATAAATATTAAGGGCTTAAGATTTTTCAAAGCAAAATAAAAATAAGATTACCTTATAATTGCCTGCTTAAGGGACATTGAATGGACGAGATAGGACAAATAATTTTGCAGAAGCATGTCATCGCAAGTTGCAACTGGCTTTTGGTTCTGGCATTGCTCATCCTTCGTTATGGACATTCATAGATAATTTAAAAAAGGTACAGTCTTCGTACGATGCAGACTATGAACGAGCAATTGCCGGGCGCAATGGCGCATCAAAAAGGAAACGTTATGAGGAAGCCGACGAGAGGATTTTAAATAAAGTGGCCAATTATAACAGGCAAAATTTGATCGAGTATCTCAGATGGATATCACATAATTACAACATGAATTAGTTTTTTTATATTATATTATAATAAATATATGTATTATAAATAATTGTAATGTGTATTATAATAAATAACAATATTCTATAATCAACCTTTCAGTTTTTATTTTTTAATTCCGTTTCAGCATATACTATGTTACTTAAATTTTTTTATTTCATAACCTAATATTTTAATATATTATATCTTATTTTTATTTTGCATTGAAAAATCTTAAGCTCTAAATTTTCCCTTAATATTTTAATTTGCTTTCTAATAATATGTATTAGAAACCCTAATTGTAGTTAAAATACTTAATTGATTTTATAGCCACTTTTAAAATCTCTTATATATTTTTATTTTATTAATCAAGTTCTCTAATCAATTTTTTTTATAGATTGTATATTATATTGTATTATAATAAATAATTGCATATTATATTATTGTATTCCTTTTCGCCGAGTTGATCGTCGCCGAGTTTACCATCGTTGAGTTGGCCATCGCCGACTTGGCATCGCCGAGTTGACCACAAAGCACATAGAGGTTCCACGTGAATGACCAAGGTCAAAACCGACAACTGACATTTTTTATGCTATTTGCTCCAAACTCTAGATGGGGCTACTGGTGAAATTATGATTTCTTACTCCATTTTTAAGCCTAATGGGAGAAAAACTTAACCAAAGACTCCAAAGATGTGACGTGTATTTATTTATGTTCTTGGTTAGTTTCATTTTTCCGTCTGATTTTAGTGATTTTTTGTTGGCTTTGGCTTTTGGTTTCTGTTTATAGTTTCGTCTTAGTTATTTGCAAAATTGTGATGTTTCGCTTTTTTATTTCCTACTGTGTTTTGCAATAATTTTGGTGCTACGTTGAAAACTTCGAGAAAAACTTCATTGATTCACCATATATTCACCATGCATCTGCATCATAAAAAGACAAACGGGGACAACAACTAATTGATAATCAATTTATCACTGGACTAGATTCCGAAATCTGTATCACCATCTGTATTTGGAAGGAAAATACCTATTTATCATTGAATGAATAGTTAAAAGGATTCACATTTTAATACAATACCTATATTACATTTGTCCTCAGTTAAAAAGACATTTATAAAATATATAACTTTAGTGTTAATAAAATGTAATATCCTAGTCTCTACTTCACATTTACATTATTGATAGGTATTTTAAAGATTTGAGATTATATATCTATTTGCTCCAAGTAAGTATTCGTTAAATATGTATTATTTGTATTTATTTTTATCTAATAATATTTATTTAATTTATTAATAAACATATTTTAAGAATGTTCTATTTTATTATTTATTGATATATCTTATATTTATTTAATAAAAATATGCAGAACCAACTCTCCACATTAGACCCCTTATAACAAATTAATTCTTCAAATTTGGTATAATCGACCTAAATTATTTTGTAAAATAAAAGTTTCGAACTTACTAGCTCCATACTTTATTTTATAAAATAATTTATGTGGAAATCATTTAAAATTTAATTTAAAACTACTACCTACTCCTAAAAATTACAATTTGAATTTACCGCCATCTGTCAATTGTCATTTTAGTTCCAGCTCCAAACACAAGGTGGCGCTAATTTGGTTTAAAAGTTTAACATTGGCGTGGGGTCTCTAGAAGATACATGCTTTGTGGAGTTGACCGTCGCCGGCTTTGCATCGCCGAGTTGTCGCGTACCGATCTTAAAGAAATCTGTTTAAATAATGACAGAAGTAAATAAACGAATAAAAACAAACGAATAAAAACATATTTTTTAAGGTCGCCAATATTTTTAAAGGCCGTTAAATATAAAGGAATTGTTACAGAATAGACCCCAATGTATTTTTATAGGAACATTCACTATATTTTTTCGTGTACACGTTATATTAAAAGAAACAACATCTAAAAATAAATCTAACCCCTATCAGGATTTTTGGCAATGGCACTTATATCTCGGACTATATATTTACGTTTAGAATCGGGGCTGAGGCTTCAGAACATTTTTACGATCCACATGAATGATCGCCGGCGATAAATACCGTTCCCGATCCATAACTTCGTTTGTGTTGGGTGGCTTTCAGCTTTCAGCAGTTTTCAAGCTATGAAGAGCACCGAGCATGAATGTGGATATGGCGTCTTGAATGGCGACGCGCAGCGTCTAAAAGGACTTTAAATCATGGCTCTAATGGCGCTATGAATCTGGATGTCCGCACTGATCAAATTAAATCCTTAGAACTGGCTGGCCATTCGTTATTATTTCTTCTTCTTGCAGGGTTGGTTGGGCTGGCTTGGGATGGAACGTTTGACCGGCCGTGGCCATGGCGGAAGCACAACTCCACTAAGTGATTTAGTATCGACAAGCAACCGAGCGTGCGACGGTTTCTTGTTCTTTATTGGATACGTACTGAGTCTTGCTGTCGCCTATGAGTCGATTAATAAGAACAGTAATTATAACAATCATACGCCAACCTAAGGATGCGAAATATGATAGCGTAAAGTGCGATCGGTCTCCATTTTGCTGCACAATTTGTCAATTATATAGGTTATATTTTTAGTATCATAAGTGTATCAATAAATAAATTTTTTTAAAACAAAAGAAAAATTATTCATGAATATAAATATTGACTAGAATAACTGTTCATGCAAAGTTATAAATATTGTTGAAGACATTATGCTTTTAAAACAGCAATAAATGTACTCTATCAAATTTTGGGACTAACTACTGAGTAATACTTTTTCTACCATCACTATCCAAAGTAGGCTTTGCAAATAAATGAAGTCTATTAAAATTGTTTGATGATGTGAAAACAATCAAATATGTATAATTACCTGCAGGGTGTTTTGCTTTAAAAATGCATAGGCATGGTTAAGCTTCTCGTTTATGGGATATCCTGTATATTTAAGAATAATAGTTAAATATGATCATACAACTTTCATATAATTTTTTTTACGTATTACCAATAATAAAACAGGTATCGGTCGATTACGCACTGATTAACCCTGTAGATGTGTTATTGGCTAACATGTTGGTAACATGTTGGTAACATGTCGATGGCTCAATAAAAAACCGCCACAAGTCAAAAAACAAAGAAAATTACATTTTTGTTTTAATGGTTGCAAAATATAATTGAGATTTTATTTTAAATACCGCCACGAACCAAAATATTCTTAGAGATGCCCATAAATTTAAAATCCAGCCACAAACTACCTTAATTCGGGTTATTTTCTGCAAAAATACGCAAATTTTTGACAAACTTCGCAATAACTCAAGTTAAGGTACTTTTATAATCGTAATTGTTAATTTTAACAGCAAAATGTCGTAGCTTTTAAATAAAATATAAAGATTTTATGCCAAAAACAAAATAATAATAATAATAATAGATGCTTACAAAATTTTAAAACGAAATTTCTCAAAACAATAGCATTTTAGTTATGGCAGTATTTGATTGAGCCATCGATGTACAGGATGTTGCATTAGAAATAATTAAATAAATTGAACTTAAATTTAGCAATATTTAAGACATGTTTCAAAACAATCTGTACAAAATATTCCAGTTCTATCACCAGTATTTATTAGCTTACTGTCTTGTAAGTCTGTATTTAAACAAAAATTGAAATCATTGTAAATATAACTAAATTATAATAATTTAATTTGGGGTCTGCAGCATTCTCTTATTTCGTAAAAAAATAATTGCTTGGCAATCCTGTAATATTTAAAAAAAAAGTCTAGGGTTGATTACATTATTACCAAACCATTCTAAAACTGAAATAAAATACAGTGTTCAATTTTAAAAACATACATTTTTATTTGCCAGACAAAAACGCAACACCCTGTATATCCAAAAATTTGTAAAATACCTTTTTAAATCCGTATAACTTTTATTTGAAACTTGTTTGCGTGTCTATAACTCATATTGAAATATTGAACAATTACGCACTAATGGGACACCCTGCATATCGAGGGGTTCGAGCGAAAATCCGATAAATGTAAAAATATGTCGTTTTTATAAATTAAATTAAAAATACATCGCTGTAACTAATTATTTAATTATCTACCTAGTTTGGCTATAATAAACGTTTAATAAACCATACTATATAGAATTTAAATCTTCTTCAAAGTTACTAAAACCTTTAATTGCAATTATGTCGAAAAAATGATTTTGTCAGTTATAGGGTTTTCGTTCGAACCCCTCGATATATACTATAAGTAAAAAACGTGCTATGACTCTAATATAAATAAAATACAATTACATATACCTATAATCAGTAAACTTAAAAAATGATTTATAGTGTTTTGACACAGATTTTTTGGCAAATTATGTGTGTTGTACTGGGTGTCCAAATAAAAAAGGACACCGGTTCTCGGCAGCTGTAGGATATAGTTTGTATCTTAGAAAAAATGACCACCCTGCATAAGAGAATTTAGATATTCCCTTAGATATAATTTTCATTCTTTTTCATCTTCATCCTACTGAATAATCTATATGGTAATTATTTCTCTAGAAGTTGCTTGTACAATTTGACACTTTTACGTAATAATTTCTTACGGTCCATCTTAGTAATAACAAAAACATGTTATTATTTCTGACAATAGGATTATTTTAATTACCTGACTTAAATGGATACAAACATATCAACTACAATAAAAACCATAAGAGCACTAAAAATGTAACAAGAAAACTACGAAGTACTTACTACATTCTATAATCAAATTCAAAAATATCTTATATCACTAAGAAGTTAAGAACACTAGCGAATCATCATAATTATTACCATGTAGCGTCTAACAAAAACGCTATGTAGCGTGTGACAAAAACGCCAAAAAGTATTTGGATTATGACGTTTGATTTTTTTTATTGTTTTTAAAGTTTAAAATTTAGTGGTAAATATTATAAAAAAATTAGATGATCATATATCATTGACAAAAAATCAAATTAATTGTTTTTGGTTGCAATTTAGTTACATGTGATATATCATAAAAAAGTATTTTAAACTTTATTTGTCGTAATTATTGGCTGGCCTATGGAAGCATTAGCTATACATATTTATTGGTCGGCCTTGGGCATGAGTTACCACATTTATTGATAGGCACTGAATGGGTTAATAAACACCATGTATATAATTTTGTTCATATGAAGTGTTATTGACCAGTTAAGTTAAAACTGTTGACTGTAATTAGTAACATGCAATAAAAAATATATAATAGTATAACAACAAAATAAAAGAACAAAGAAATGATAATAAACAATTTTTAAAGAATTTTGTAAAAAAACGTGTTCTAATTTAATTTTTAATATGTAATTTTTAATATGTACCAAGCGGTACAATATCCATAATATTCAATTCTTTTGTGACCGAGCCATCTATTATCATCTTATACAGCCTAATTTTTATATGTATAATCGCTATTTCCAATTTATTTTGTTTCTTTCACTTCGCAAATTTTTCCTTTTGTCATGAAAGGTTTTCCCTATTTGCAGTGGAATATAAAAATGTAATAATATTATGGTTATAAGAAGCCAATCAAAATTGGAATGCAAACCTATACATCTCGAAATAAATGTTCCTCAAAATGAAAAGTAATGCTGCGGTAATCGTTGTCAAATAAATCGATGGAAGATAGAAAATCCCTTATTCATAAATATTCACACCAATTTTCGTTATCGAATGCATAAATAACATTTCTAACTACGTTTTGAATATTCAGATTGCATTAACTTATTGCTGTTCTCCCTGTTTTCGCGCGTAATTTATTCGCAAAGTGTAAATTTTCTTCGGCACAACCGTCTGAATGGCAGTCATAATTTTTAAGTTATTTGACTGCTGTATCTAATGTTAATATATACTGAGTCTCATTGGGATTTTCGTCTAAGTTCAGGACAAATATATTTAAAATATATTATTTAGCTTTACTTACTGTTTACTAAGTTCATTCGCCTGGTATGTCAAATTTTCGAGTTAGATAAATATACAGTGAGCACCATAAGTCTTACCCCCCCTATCTAACTCGTTACTGGAGTCTTGTTAGGAAAATCGCCGAGACAGGTCGATTTTTGATTTCTACAATGTACATTTTTGTATGAAAAGTGTACCCTTAATTTTATCCCATACTGGAGGGGAGCAACCTTTTCGAAAAATTTAAATGGCATGGGGTGGTGAGTGATAGCTCATTTGAAAGAGGGTTTTATTCTCTATTCAACCGTGTAAAAAAAATTAAAATTTGCTTCATTAATTCTCGACTACTTTTTGTTTCAGAATAACGGAAATTAACGTAGCGCACTCATCCTTAGAATTAAAATTCGGCCCTGCATGACTTCGGTTTTGGTTCAGACGTGAAGTAAGACTTTTGCCATTAGAAGGTCACTGTTAGTCTAGTTGCTTTCCTATTTTGTGAGGTTTTGTTATTTTTAAACACTAATAAATCAACATGTAATGATGCAAATTTCAAATTTTTTTTTGCACGGTTGAATAGAGAATAAAACCCCCTTTCAAATGAGCTTTCATTCACCACCCCATGCCATTTAATTTTTTCGAAAGGGTTTTTACCCTCCAGTAAAGGATGAAATTAAGGGTTAACTAATCATGCAAAAATGTACATTGTAAAAATTAAAAATCGACCTGTCTCGGCGATTTTTCTAACAAGACCCCAGTAACGAGTTAGTTAGGGGGGGGGAGTAAGACTTAAGATGCTCACTGTATAAGTATGATAAACCCTATTGTTACGAAATAAATATATTTAATTTTTTCTTTAGTTCTGTTTTCTAGAGTAAATGTAACAATAAAGTGAATATATTTATTATCATGATAACATTTCAAAATTGGGAATTTATTTTCTGAATGCTTATAAAATCAAAGTTAAGCAGCACAGAATAGAATATTATGATGTATTCAATACACGACCTTCCTGTAATGTTATGAAAACTATTGGGTATGGCCTATCTAATTAATAGGTGTTTAGAATGTAAATTATTCCACACAAATTTTTTTCAAAATATTTTTTATCGAAAACAAAAACACTTAAAATAATTTACATTTCTCGATTACGGCCAATTATAGAGAAATCAGGTATATAATAAAAATTCGAGAAAGGCCAAGGTGGTGGTTCTCACCCTAGCGAGACTGAGGCCCACAAGGGTAAACTCGTAGCGTATAAAACTAGAAATGATTTAACTTTGAACGAAAGACCGAAAACCGATAGTAGTATTAAGACGTTGAATTTTTTGGTTTGTGAAGCATTGGCATTACTTAGGTTAGACCATGTGATGATTTACATAAGCCCTGCTTTTTAAAATCATTCAATATCGCCTTTTAATTAGGGTTTACAAACTTGTTCGAGCAATTTATCCAATAATAATTGGCCACTTTAGATCTTAATCCTGCTCGTGTAAAATGTTTAGGCTCCTTACTTCGCCTATTTATATAATATTGATAAAGGATAGAAGGATGAGTGTTGCAACCATATCAAAAGATATAAATTGAATTTTAGTTCAGAATTATGTTCAGTACAGGACTGATATTTATTTATAAAATTAAAAGTGACATAGTATCATCAGATCTATTGGAAAAAATTGAATATAATTCGCATTATCACAACTATATTACAAGAAGCCGATCTGACTTTCATGTACTTCACTAAAAGTTCCCAAAATACAATTTTTATTAAAGGTTTGCAAAAATTACTGCCTACAGAAATTAAAAAAAAAAAACAACAATAAATGTATTCAAAAGTAACCTCAAGCAGTACTTGATAAATAAACAGAATGGATATAATTTCTGTTGATAATACTCGTTAAACCTGCCCTTTTTAAGTATTTTCCTTAATTTATTGTTATTTTACCCCTCGTACCGCATTGTGCTAATTTTATTATCTCGAATACATCCTTGCATTATTTTGGAATAATGGTGCGTGTGGTATATTCATTTAATAAAATTTTATTTAAAATTGTTTTGCAAACCTAACAGTAATCTAAATAGTAGAATGTTACATTACTTTTTGTACACTCTGTATATAAATTTCGACTTATACCTTAAGATTTCAAATTTCTCAATATTTCTTAATTTAAAAAAAATGTTTAGATGACATGGCCATATTATTTAAATTTATTACATACTACTTGCCTATTTATTTACTCCTATAATTTTTAAATGTCTTAAAATATTTCTCTGGGTCAAAATGATCTTTTGAATTTAAAATTGTTTGAACGTCGCAATTTAAAAAAAGGATGTGTCGATGTACGTTTTAAATGGAATGACTTTTAAAGTATCTACCAAATGACGTCACAGTTAACCCAACACAAATTGAGCTAATTCAGCTATGCTTTTGTTGATAGTACTCTTTAAATTTGGCCAGCTGGCGTCATTTGTTAACCAAATAAATGCGCTTGTTTTAAACTTTTGGGTAATACAAGGAAATAATAAAATTATGTTGAAAAGTGTTCAAAAAGCCCTTT
Source organism: Psylliodes chrysocephalus (assembly GCA_927349885.1). Taxonomy (NCBI): domain Eukaryota; kingdom Metazoa; phylum Arthropoda; class Insecta; order Coleoptera; family Chrysomelidae; genus Psylliodes; species Psylliodes chrysocephalus. The sequence continues at coordinate 41,469,257 of OV651822.1, forward strand.
GTCTATTACAACATAAATGATGTAATATTAATATTCAATTATTATGTACTACACAATTCAATCAAAATGGTTAAAAAAATCGTCGGAAGTGACTGGAAATAAGTTTTTATTTCGCTGATTTTAATTAAACACTTTGAATACCGCGCATATTTGAATTGACACAGCATGACAGATATGATATAATTCTAAATTCTAATAAATAGATTTATATAAATAATCCTCATAAGCCTTTAATATGTAAAATTAAAAAAAAAAAAAAAACGTTAATTTATGGGGTTCCCGGTAGTATATTTAAAAAATACTCTTCCTCCTAAAGCTTAAAATATAAGTTTTGTAAAAAAATTGTATTTTTGTCAAATAAAATGACCGGTTAATTATTCTATGGGGTTGCGATAGAGAGTCAGTAAATTTGATGGTGTCACTGTGGCTAGGGGCGAAATAGTAATGAACTTAACTTAGCAACACAACAAAAAAATCAATTTTAGGAAACTGCTTTTATATTTGGGTATTATAAATTGGCAGTCTTAGCGACTACTATTTTAAACAAAAATAGCCTTAAAAATGGCTATGGTTGCAACTATGAAGGTCTCAACCCCTCTAAAAATCTCACTTTTACAATCAACAGCTGCTGTTTGACAGATCATTGGAGTGCCTAATATTGAAATGTTTGCAATGTATGGAATGTTAGACGTTAGGAATGATTAGAATGCGTAAAATAAGTCACATAAGAAATGCACGGGCGGATTTTAAGAACATTGATATTAAAGTAGTTAGGATGAACCGAAAATTCTAAAAATCAATAGAGTTTTAAATTAGAAGCAATTGTTCAAAAAAATCAAAACTGCAAGTCCATCAGAACTTTTGTTCTAGAGTTATCGTGCTGGCATACATATGCACAGATGACCAGACAAATTTTTTGCATTTTCGGGCTCAAAATGATCGGAAACGTGAAAAAATGTTTAAAAATGTGGGTAAGACATTTTTTTCGTCTACACGAATGCCTCAGTAATTGACGTATTTTTTTTTGTTTTTATTTCAGAATATAATTTTTTCCTTGCTGAGCAAGTTAACTTTAACTTAAGTTATTTTCTTTAATTCTATAGCTACTACTTTTTGTTCTTTTTTGTGTAATCTTGAATTAGGATCTAACATTGTTTGCTTAACCTGATTGAACGCATTCCGTGTTGCAATGGCACAGGTAAATAAATGGTAAACCATTTAAGTTTATGAAATGATTGCTACTTTGGATACTTCCATTTTTAGCGATGTACGTTTTCTGCTTAATTTAAAATAATAAGCTACTCTGCTAGTCTCCAACAGGTTATGGGACCAAGCTGCTTATTTGCGTCTAAGAATTAATAAAATAATAATCGAAATGCAGTAGATAAAACTAAACCGATTTATTTTAAGAAGCAAAATAGAGACAGACTGAAACTGAACAACAAACGGTTTGAATGATTTAAATTTTTTAAAACAAACAATTTTAAAGAAATTTTGGAACCTCCCTCGGAGGATCCTGAATGCACAGATCCAATTTGTATCTTCTCCGATTTTCTCCACATTGCTGTAAATAAAAAAACAACCATATGTTCATGTTCATGTGTTATTTTATCATGTGACGTTTTAATTTTTTGATTATATTTAACCCTTGACAAGTACCAATGCTTCCTGTATCTGTAACGTGTAGAGGGTGGGTTACCCCCATGGCACTTAGGACTCATTAGGCCCATTGTGCATCCTCCTAAGATAATAGGTCGTGAGCCAGCCTACAGGTTTAATGTAGTTGAGAACGTCGCCAAGAGGTGCTTCTCTTATATCGGCCGGTGTTACTTGTTACTCGCCAAACACAAATCTTCTAATAAATGAGGGAGTTGAGCAATTGTAAAGGATATGCTTGATGGTCTCATCTTCTTGTTCGCACCCTCTGTAGAGTGTGGATTCTGACAGCCCCATGATGTGGAGATGCTCCGTACTTGGTAATGACCAATCAGAATGCCTGTGACTAGGCGCAGAATATATCTAGTCATAGTCAAGTATTTGTTTGCTGCAGTGTTTTCAGGATAACTTAAGAGCTCGCTAGCAACTCTGCTGTTTTTTGTTTTATCCCATCTTTCCTTGAATTTCACAAGGAAATGTTCTTTAATTAGGTCTGTCACTACCGATTTTGTTAGGCCAATAGAAGAGCCAGGTCCAAAAATATTTTGTTAGCTGCTTTCTTGGCTAGTAAATCAGCAAGATGATTACCTTTCTTTGTGGCGTGACCTTTGATCCATCTTAAGGTGACTACATTGTTGATGGATACTTTGGCCAAATTTACCTGAGTAAATTCGTGCTCTGTTCAGGTTAAGTAGTGCTTGTCTGCTATCTGTATAGATAAGCATGTGCCTTCCAGTGTTATTATTTATGGTGATTTCTTTTGCTACTATGTGAATCCCCGTAAGCTCTGTTGAACTAAACTGGCACTATTGCTCATAGCCCATTTTATGTTTAGATTTAGGAATCTGAAGTATTATTCACTTCCTAAGCCTTATTTTGTTTTAGAACCGTTGGTGTAGATTTGAATGGTACCTGCCACTTCTGGCTCTTCTATTTGTTCTGTTATAACTTTATATGGCTTATAAAAGATATATCTCGGTGAGATGGAGTCCATGTTCGCTTAAAGCAGTAATAGCGTATCGAGCACCTCCTACCAAAAGCAACGTCTTGCCTCACCAGATTCTACATCAGGTTCTATTCCAAACGGAAGAAGACGAGTCATTGTCGTCAGAGCAATCTCCTTAATTTAAATATTAAGGGGAGTGAGACTAAGAATGAATTCCATGGCTCTAGTCGGTACTGTTTTCATGGCTCCTGTTATGTTGAGACATGTTATTCTTTGAATTTGTTGTAGTTTACGTATAGCTGTTAATTTTTCGGTTTTTGGTTTTCAGATTACTGCACCGTATGTTAGCATGGGTCTTATGATAGCCGTGTAAGTCCATGCGACGACTTTGGGGGAGAAACCCCAGGTGTGTCCCACGATTCGGCGGCATTGTTCATAAACGATGTATGCTCTTTTGACTCTGTTTTCTAAATGCGAGTTCCATGTTAACTAAGAAGTTCTGGAGGTTTCAATTCCATTTTAATCCTTTTCCTTGTGAAAAGGACCATTTCTGTCTTCCTAGGATTGAGAGACCGTGAATGGTCCTTTCACCACTGTTCTATAATTTTTAGGGCTACTTACATTCTTTCGCAGAGTATGTTCTCAAAATTTTCTGTTTGCAGAATGACCAGGTCATCTGCATATGCTATTGTGTAGTGACTGTTAATATTGAGGCGGCTGATGAGGGTATAGAGAACCGTATTCCACAGTAGACCTGATAGCACTCCTCCCTGTGGACATCCCTTCGCAATCAAGCCTCTTATAGTCCACATCTTCTACAGTTATGTTTACTGTTCGCTTTGAGAGCATGTGATGTATCCTTCCACTAACAGGCTGAATCAGTAGATCTGCCTGGGGTGTATGCATGTTGGTTTGGGTGTAGTGGTGTTGTTGTAATTACCGCATCCCTTATGTACCTTTCGCATAGCCTCTCCAATGTCTTTATGGTAAACAATGTCAGACTAATTGGTCGGTATGTTTTTTGGACAGTATAATCCATCCTTCCAGGTTTTGGTATGAATACAACTTTACCTTTCTTCATTTTTTAGGGATATACCTTAGAGCCAACGAGGATCTGAATATACCCACCAAGTGCGGTGTGAGTTCTTCCAGACCCCACTGAAGTAGGGCTGGGAGTCAGGTCCTGGTAATTTAAATGAAGAGAAGCTGGATATTACCCATTTAATTTTTTCATCATCTACAATGTGTTTGGCAGTTTGCCAATCATAGATAAATGGGTTGTATTCTTTCTCTGTCCAGTCGACCACGTCTGTGATGACTGAGTCAGGGAAGTGTGTTGACAGCAAAAGTTTGATGATTTCTTCGAGGTTGGCAGTTTTCGTGCCATCGGGAAATCGTCGATCTCCATGCATCTGTCTGGTTTTGTCTGACGATTTTTTGTTTTCTCTGAGGTGAGATTTGTAAGTATCCCAGTCCTTTTTTAGTTTTGTGGTTCTTGCCTTATTAAAGGATTTCGTAGCCATCTTCCTGAGGTGATCCAACTCGTGACACCACCATGCGGTACCAATGCTTTTATAAGATAAATGTTCAGTTAATTTCACTTCCTTCAAAAAGATTGTAATTCCGTAGTTTTATCCCTAGTGGATAAGAAATCATGGTGAGTGTTTTGTGTTTTTTTCCTATATTGTATTGTGAAGTCATTTCTACGTTATTAATATTTTCTGTGGTGACTGTTGGTCCAACACTTTTTTCAATATTCGTTAGCAATTTTTCTCAGTTTTTTCACTCAGTTATTACATTATTTTAATTAATTTTTGTTAGTATGTATAAATGAATATTAGTGGTATTAATGGATTAGTTTTATTAATTTCTCTTAAATTAAATCAGTGTTTTATTGTTTTTTAACTTACTAACAATATAAAATTCACCAATTCAATTTTTTATCTCACCCACTAGGCGTGCCTGAAGATGAAGTGATCGCACTTCGAAACTGGTCGCAGTACTAAATACATATCTTTGTGATATAAAAATGTCCTTCCTCTTTCGTTTTCTACCTTAATTTTGTATTACCATTACACTATATTTATACAGGGTGGCTCACGCTCAACGGGACGGAGCTTTATGGAAAACGACCAAAGATAAAAAATTCGTTTGGGAGGAATACGTAGGTTACAGACGGCTACAATTTAAAATTTGTTAGATGTATACAGGATGTCCCACATAAGAAAAAAAAAATTAGTTCATTAAAACTTATTCAAACAAGAGTAAACAATTAATTTCTGGGAGACTTTTTTTCCTTAAAAATTCAAATAAATCGAAAACTAATAATAATAGTAATAGGGAACCTTTAGTTAACTGACATTATTTTTGATGTAGTTTTTAATTCTAAAATAAAAAACAGGGTGTTCCATTAAAAATAATATAACTTTGTATATTTTCTCTTATGTGGGACATCCTGTATACATCTAACAAATTTTAAATTGTAGCCGTCTGTAACCTACGTATTCCTCCCAAACGAATTTTTTATATCTTTGGTCGTTTTCCCATAAAGATCCGTCCCGTTGAGCGTGAGCCACCCTGTATATTCCCATGTCCGAAATAATTATAACAAGTTAGCAGAACGTATGCCCTTGATTATACGTAAACTACTTCGTTACTCGCAGCTTCACCAGCAAAGCTACTATTGTGGGTGAGGTTTTTCATGTTTTCTCCACCTGTAATTCAAATGGCACTATCAATAATTTTTAAGTCGCCCCCGAGAGCAATTGCAAATAATAATAATAATAGCCTACCCTTCCCCATACAAGTTCGGTGGGCTTCAGGGGTTGAAATTAACTAGTAATAGGGTGACGTGGCAAGATTATTATTAATATTATTATAATTGTTGAGGTGCACCTTAATTTGGATTTTCACGCAAGACTCTGCGTATATGTCCATATATTGTTGAACTAAAAATTCTATTTTTGAGAAATTATCAAATGAGAAATTGTTACAAGGTCTTCTATATTATTTTTCAGGCAGTTATTAAACTTCTGTAATAAGTAGAGAATTTAAAAAAAATTTTTAAACAAAATTACCTTGTCTGTTTCCATTCTTCTTGTGAAGATATCTACTGCCTAGCAGTGTCTATTTTCATAGATTCTCATGGAAGCATGAATGAATAGAAGTGACATCCCACATGGTGGTCGTCGAAATCCAACAAGATGGCATCTTTACATCACAATAGATGCAATAATTCACGCAGAGTCGTCAATCGGACATGTGTGTACCCCGGCTGTAAATCTCGACTCATTATAAAGCAAGGCAAGACAACTAATTTATCTGGACTAATTTATTTCAAGTTTATGATAATTCTCCACGTGATGTCCCGCCGATGTTGCTACCGTACCACTCACATTTCATGCTTATTTGTCATATTTTATAGGGTTGCAACTGAACTGAACAAAATATCTGCCATCAAATAAATACTGTATCAACAAACCTGGTTATTTTACATATCTGCATAAATAATCCTTTCGGTCATAACTTATTAATCCCTTTGATATACAGGGTGTATATTTATAGTTTCTATATTAAACGTATCAATTTAGATTTACTTATCTCCTTCACGCAGAAAAACTTTAAATAGGAGTTGAGCGAGAATAAAATACTCGTACATCCATAAGGTACACCCGGTTGCAGGCATATTCGTCGATAGTCCTTGATTAATAAACAAATTTATAAACTTTGTATATCAGAGTGGTGGAAAGGGGAGGAGATGTCATATAGCTTTATGGTTGTACTTACAAATTAGGTAGGGGTTCTACTTCTACTAGTAGTGGGGGTGAAAACATATTATATCTTTGCAAAATAGAAATTTATTTTGATAAGGAAAAATATAACCGATTTAAAAAAAAGTTAAGGGAAAAGTTACTTCTACTTTCTGCAAATAAAACTCCTAATAATACACGTTGAGGTGTTAAAAGTTTTTAAAAATCCAAATGAATCGAAATATAAATGATGTTTGCATAATATGTTCTTAAGAATAACCATTATTTTAATTACGTTTAGTAATGCCGCAAGACGAGACGAGACGAGAAAGAGGCCTCTCTCGTCTCGTCTCGTAGAGCGAGAGAAAACTGTTCTCTCGTCTCGACGAGAAGGCGCTTCTCTCGCTCGAGAGAGCCCATTCTCTCGTCTCGTCTTGTCTCGTCTCGTTTCTCTCGTGATAAAAATATATCAAATTTAAATTTGGAAAAGATATACTTAGGACGAAACATGAAAACACTGTAAAATTTTGAAAGACAATAACAAATAATTTTTCAACTAATTTGTCTCATCAGTACCCAAATTGGCAATAAGAAACACCTTGGTATCTCTCTGCCTGTCCGTTTGTCACAATTGTTTTACTTAGACACTATTTGACATAAACAATTAAAATTTAAAGTAATATGTGGCCCCAATTTGGGCGTTAACTAAGAATGTATAGCAGAGGCAGAAGTTGGAAAGGTTTTTGGTAGATAGAGAGGGGGTAAACGTCAAACCACGTCGGACGACTTCGAGAATTTTGCAGTAAAGTTTACCAGCCAGTGTCGTTTCATAGAATAAAAACTAGACAATCGCATATATTTATGGACTATAAATAGTTATTAAACATGTATTATAATACCCAAATCATAATTCTACAAAACTTCAACATCTATTCACAATTTATTAAACTATTTGCTATAAATACTTTGTCTTAGAAGTTAGTTGGGAAGGGGTAGGGTTTCATTTGAAAGTTATATTTTTTTTCGTGAGATATCAAAAGAAGGCATTTTGAAGCATGCTAACAATATTATACGTTCGTTTCTTTTACTTTTTTTTGACAGTTTTTCGAAAAAACACTTTAAAATTGTTGTCTTTCTAATTTATCTCCAAAAGTAACCTTCAAAAAATTTGACTAAATGGAAATTATTACGATTCTGTTCGTTGGTTCGGTTTTTATACAAAGAAATTTTGGGTGGCGCTTTTATCTTGGGCGCTTTTTTCGGGAAGCGCATTTGGGGCACTAAATAAAAATCGTGCAAGCCGTTTCCGAGATAATTGAGGCGTTCCATACTTAAAACTCACTGTGTATATAAAATAGGTGTTTTATAGTTAACTTTTTGACTGTCAGGAAATGTGATATTTTTAAATTTTTAGTTACGATAAGTAATTAAAAATTTTAAATTAAAAATTTAATTGCGCGAGAGAACTCGAGAGAGCTCGAGAGAAACGAGAAATTCTCGTCGAGAGATGCCACTCTCTCGTCTCGTCTCGAATCTTTTTTCTAGAGAAAATGTCTCTCTCGTCTCGTACGAGACGAGACAAGACGAGACGAGAGACGAGAATCTCTCGTCTCGCGGCATCACTAATTACGTTAATAATTTTTTTTAATAAAACTGTGAATGTAATATTTACATTTACCAATGATATGTTATTCATGAAGATTTCTTCATATCCACACTTAATGTACTGGAAAAATCTAAGTTTTGGGCATCGGTAATAAAGGGTGTCCCATAATGTTTTGGTGTTTTTCAACTGAAATAATAAAACAAATGATTTTGGCGAAAATATATTAAATTTAATGTGAAAATGTTAATAATATACGCAGATGTTAATTTCTTAAAAATAATGTTCTACAGATGTCTTCCTTCTCGTGTCACGCATTCTTGAAGTCTGGACCTTAAATTGTAATAAACAGCTCGTATTATTTCCCCTGGAATAGCGTTTTAGCCTGAATTCGCTCTTTGAAGGCTCTCAGAGTGTGTGGTAGTATTTCGTACACCTTGGACTTTAGATAGCCCCCTACAAAAAAATCCAAGGGAGTCAGATCAGGACTTCTTGGGGACCAACGTATGTCATTCCACTTTGAAAAAATATCTAGTATCGTTTCCAAAGATCTTCTGGCGATGTGGGTTGTGGCACCATCTTGCTGATACCAGGTATTGTAACATATAGCAATAACATGCTATTCAACAAGTTTATCCCATAATTAAAGATCAAAATTGCAGATATAAGAGTCTTACATATATAGGAGCTCCTAGTGAAAAGGTATCATCATATTTAAAAAACCAAAATATTAACGTAGCTTTTAAAACCAATAATACGCTTGGGAAGTATATTAAAAACAATAAAGGTAAAATTAATCCTAATAATAAATCGGGGGTATATAAATTAAATTGTGGTAGTTGTCCAAAATTGTATATTGGTCAAACAGGCCGTACTTTCAAAAAGCGCTATTCCGAACATTATAATAGCTACACAAAAAAAAATAATTCTACTTACTCAAATCATATTTTAGCTGAAAATCATTCTTTTACAGACAACTTTGAAATTTTACATATAGAAAATAAGGGCATTAAATTAAACCATTTAGAAACACTTGAAATAAATATATTTAAAAATTCAGATAACCTACTAAATGATCAATTAGATATTAATAACTTACCCTTATTAAATCTCTTTCCTAGTTTTCTGTGAGATAATCCCGGTAATGTTACTATCTTATTGTTATCTGATTGATATCATAATTACTTAAGTACCCTTATTTACTTTAAATAGTCAGTTTATTTTGTTATGTTATTGATGTTTTCTTAATTACTTTGTTTTGTTAAATTACTTCGTATATATATATATATATATATATATATATATATATATATATATATATATATATATATATATATATATATATATATATATATATATATATATATATATATATATATATATATATATTGGATACCGAATTGTAAATATAAAGATAAAATGGATTTTCATCAAGTAAAGGCCGAAACAATAAATAATTATATTGTTTGTTCAAGTTATTTAGATTTTAAGAAAGTGGGTTATTTTGTCGTGTATTGTATTTTATTTATATATTGCTGATTTATAATGGAAAATAAAGACTAAAACAACATTATTACTGGGTTTTAAGTTTAACCAAATTCCATTTATATAAGTCAATCTGCCCTCATAATAGTCCAGGATCCGTTAATGGATCTGTTTAATGGATAAAACTTATTTTTTATTAAATAAAATATGTTTTTAAGTATACCGCAAATGGGTTGCCTAAGAAAATACGGCCACGGCCATTTTTTACTTTCCTTTCTGTGTACAGATAAGGAAAGTATAAAAATCATGATAAAAGTTGTTTATGATGTCATTATCTATTATTTTGTTCATATACATGATTTTCCTAAAATGGATCTATTTCGAGATATTTGAGGAAAAGTGCAAATTTCGAATTTTGAAGACAACTCAAAAACGTATGAAGAGAAAAACACCAAATTTTAAACTTAAGCTTTAATCCATCCTGCGGTGAGCTGATTAAAGTTTGGGCATGGTTGAAGCATCTGGGGAATACTTTACAGGGTGTCGTTTTTTTTACTTTAAGAAAAAAAAATATTCTGGACCGTATTATCTTAAGCAACCCAATTATGGTATATTTATAAATAAATTTTATGTATTAAAAAGAAACTTTCATCCATTAAACAGATAAGTGAAGGTCAACCTTACTTCGGATCTTAGACTATAAGATATACATTTTCATTAATAGTATATAATATTAGTTTTAAAACCAAAAATGTTTCATTTTTATTTGTTTTCTTTTTACAACTGGTGAGATAATGAGTTTTTCCAAATCCGTTTCATAATGTTTAACATTATGGAACTGGATGCGTAAAGTAGATCATTTTGGCACTTGCTGTTATTTTATATGTCAAAATTTTTGTCAAATACATTTAATAGCAAACTTATATTTGTTTCCAGCTAATGAATAAACTATAGACTATAATTTTTTATTTAAAAAATCATTAAGTACCACTGTAACAAAAATGGGTTTCCACTTCTTGTACAGTTCCAATCCAGTTTTGAGTCAACTCGAGTGAATATTAGGACTTAAAGGGTTATCCAAAAAGAAGATTTATAGAATATTGTTAGGGGGAAAATGAATCAACTTTCTTGCTTCCTATTCTATAGCGATAATTTAGGTTTGGAACATCGGGGTCCAGGTTTATTGATATGTTAACTGGCCGCAAACTCTTGCTCCTACTCCTTTTTTAGCTTTAAAGGGAGTCGTCTGTGTACAGCACATTGTCTGCGTGGGAGGGAGTTTTATATATCCTGCTCCATACATCTCTCTCTGGAAAGAGAACACTGTATGCATTTTCTGTGGTGTCTAAGACCATTCCGAAAATGTGGCGATTATTAATCTCACTCAGTAGTCCCGTTTTGTCCTATCACAGTTTTTCCTTGCATTGTCTACCCACTAACAACACGCGACGCAATTTCACGCCACCCCTCACTGTGATTAAAATGTATGCGTATATTATTTAATTATTAACTTTATAGCATACACATTCGACCTACGCGATACTACTCCATGCTATTCGACGTCTAGCGATTTAAAATAATTAGATGCATTCGACGCGTGTTAGGACATGTAGATGTTTCCTGCCTGCCTCTCTAGCACCGAAGCAATCTACTTCCGTACTATTTACTTTATATAATAAATGAGCGTGTCGTCACGTAGCGTGTTATAAATATGCACACTTAACGCATAACGTAAGGTAACGTAGCATGGCATCGCATATTTCTAGTGGGTTTCCTCCATAGAGGTAGGATGGTAAAGCAGATGCTACGTTTCTTTAAACGTGTACTCTAAAAACGGGCAGTGGACGGAGTTACGTTGACGTAAGGGTAGCATTATTATGACTGCCGTAATAACTGTTTTCTTTTAATATAGAATGTAGTATAGAAAGTATATACTTTAAAATGATTTTAATTCGATTTGTGACGAAAGTTTATGTATACAATGACAACCCTGGGCTCACCCCCCACCAAGGAGGTGAGAAAACTGGTTAGTCATTGTGAAAAAAAAAAAAACAAAATCAAACTTCTTCTAGGGTGTGATGCCAATGCTCACCATATATTATTGGGGAGCACTGACATTAATAATCGAGGAAAAGCTCTTCTGGAATTTACTGCTTACAATAAACTAGAAGTTGAAAATGTTGGAAATGAACTAACCTTCGTAACACCTAAGCGAGAGGAGGTTATTTATACAACTCTAGTTACACAACGGGCATGTTCATAAGTGGGGAAGTGGCACGTCTCAAAAGAAGCGTCACTTTTCGACCATAGACATATCCTGTTTAAGCTGGGTAAAAAAACCTCGGGTGAGAAGACATATCGTAATTCTAGGACCTGTAACTAGGAAGATTTCAAGGAAGACCTCAAACAGGGACTGGAGGACTGTCCTCCGATACCGAAGAATTCAGTGGAAGTTAAGTTTATGTCAGAGTTTCTGATACGAACCCTATCCAACACGTTTGAAAAAACTGTCCTTTAAAAATAAGGAAAGAGGACGGAGACGCTGTATGGTGGAATCGAGACATTTCCAAAAAGAGAGCAGAAGTTCGTAATCTCTTTAACCAGTCCAAAAGTTTGGGGAACTGGGAAGCCTATAACGCGTACCGGAGAGAATATGGCTATGTCATTAGGAAAGCCAAAGAAAATTCCTGGAAAAAATTCTGTGACGGCATTGAAAGTCTTCCAGAATGTGCCAGACTCAGAAAACTATACAGAGAGATAAGCAAGAATGCATGGGATCTCTGAAAAATCAACAAGGAGAACTTACAAAAACAGAGGAAGAGAGTTTAGATTTACTACTAAAGTCACACTTTCCTGGAGGTGAGATTATTCTTGACCAAGAGAACAGGAGTACCGAGGCACTAATTTCTAGTGCCTCAAAAACAAACTGGTCTCTTGCAAACTCAATAGTAAACAGAACAAAACTTGTGTGGGCGATAAATTACCTTTCAACCATACAAAACAGCTGGATCTGATGGTATAATCCTGGCACTTCTACAAAAGGGCCAGGAAGTACTGGAGGGACTACAGTGTAAACTATTTCGAGCTAGCACGGCCCTTGAATAAGTTCCACAAAGCTGAAGGTGTGCAAGAGTGGTCTTTATTCCCAAACCCGGAAAAGCGTCTTACGAGGAGACCAAATCTTTTAGACCAATCGGTCTAATATCATTTCTCCATGCTATCCGTCGTCTGGCGATTCAAAATGATTAGATGCTGTCGACGCGTGTTAGGACATGTAGATTCCTGCCGCCTCTCCAGCACCGACGCAATCTACTTCCGTACTATTTAGTAGTTAGTCTTTACTTTATATAATAAATAAGCATGTCATAACGAAGCGTGTTATAAATATGCACACATAATGCATAATGTAAGGTGACGTAGCATGATATCGCGTATTTCTATACTCTGTTTTGAAACTAGGAGGAGCGAATTGAAAAGACGCATTTACACAGGGAAAAGTAACTAGATTTGTTACTAAGAGCAAGTTTCGAAATATAGTCGTGTTCAAAATTTATGAAATAATTATCTGTATCGGCCTTAGCCGGCGAACGGCCAATGAGCGGTTAAGAAACGAATAAATGTCATAGAAGTAATTTTTTAATTGGTCCCAGACAACGGTCGCAAATTTCACATTATTGTGATCTGAAATGTGTGTCTAAAACGAAATGTCACTGTCAAATTAAAGTCAATATGGTTGTTGATTGATGTCAGAAATACTTTTTTCTTGCTTTTGAAATCGACTTTTTGAGAATAACTATGATCTTTTTAAAATGGATATTAAATATTTAAGAAAATTGTTAATGGAATATACAGATGTAGCCAGGTTAGTATAAAATATAAAGATCTGTTTACATTTTTATGAATATATTTGTTATAGGTATAAAAAGTAAAAGTTAATCAGTGAATGACAAGTGGATCATGCAGTATCTGGTGTCTCTTCTATGAGTAATGTGGATATTATGGCTTATTTAGTGTTAACCCATGATTAATGCGCTAGAGGGCAAATAAAAGCATTCAAAAGTTTACAGGCCTATGAGTCAGAATTTGTTTTGAAAACTGGAACCAACATTTTCATAACACTACATGTCAACATATATTTTTTAAAGTGAACTATTCATACATACCTATGTATTAATTTTAAGTATTTTTAAAATATTTTTTGTGAAAGTAATGTTAACTCATTGTGCCAAATTAAGATTATCCCTAAAGTAGTAGATGGTGTTTTAAATGTTATAACTATTTTGTAAATTTTTAGTTTTAAAAAATCAGTAATAAAATTATTTTTTTCTAAAATACTTCGGAATTCATCTCTTCATGGTAATCTCCCATCTTTTTACCTTCAAAAACCAATAATCCATTTTCTACAAAACCTTCAGAATCAGCATGTAAAATAATAAGGTGTCTTCTCTTTCTTGTAAGGCTTTTCAGGAATTGCTACTTTTAATAGTACTCAGTGTAAAAGGATCCATAATTGTAGATTTTCAATACAATTGCTTACTGAAGAATTATTATTTACGAAATAAAGTAAAAAACTAAGTAATGGATGAGATCAAATTATAAAATGTCAGAACTGTCAACAATATCAATTATTAGCTGATGTTCATGCTAAAAAGTAATGTGTGAAACTGACTGTAATCTGACCAATCAGAAGGCTACAGAATTGCCAACTTAAATTCAAATCGCTCCTCTTAGTTTAAAAATAGAGATAGTGGGTTTTCTCCATAGAGGTAGAATACTAAAAGATGCTACGTTCCTTTGAACGTGTACTCTAAAAATGACATCAGTGGGCGGAGTTACGTTGACGTAAGTGTAGCATTAATATGGCTGCCGTAATATCTGTTTTCTTTTAGTATAGAAAGTTTATGTATACAATTTTGTTTCAGTAGGTACTGTAAAAAATTAGCTTTTGGAAAACTATTATTTTTTAAACAAAAACTGTAATTTCAAATTGAATAGAAGATTAGTAGTTATTGCACATTTTACAGTATTAATTAACACTTTTTTTAAGAAAACACGCAAGCCACTGGGTTCGTGTCAGATTTGCTCTGGCCGTCCTTTAAATTCCTTTGTTTCAACAGATGAACTAGCTGTACGTAACCACTAATTTAACCACCGCTTGGTAAATCCAGTAGATAAGTTAAAGACTGATCCCCATGTACAACTTAGGTCTGTTTAAGAATTACTACATTTTTTTGTTTCAATACAAAATTTGCTTGGTTATGTCGGTCAAATATTACTTTAATTAGGCATTAGTTTTGTTTGGGCACAAGATATTGTAAATTTAAAATATTTCCAATTTTTTGAAATACTTTAAAAATCACTTTAATTTAGCGCGATAACTAAATATTCATATAATTGTGTATTTTAACAATGGTCTACTCTAGAGTCTAGTATAATAATTGGGTTTATTTCACTGTCCGGTATGTGCACAATTTTAGTCCGGTAAATGAGCGATTACAGTATCAGGTCGTTAAATGTTGTTAAACAACACTTACCGGACTGTTAGATTACTATGATAACATAATAATATGGATTAAAAAGAAAATATTTTTTCTAGCAAAAGAATATCTTCATGCACTATTTTAACTTAATTAATGTTCCTTCTTATAAATCACAAAATGTTAAAATTCTTTATCGCATCGCCTTTTAGATAATAAAAAAATTAGTTTTTTTGCTTTTTCTGATTTTGATAAAATTTCGTCAGAAATTATACTTTCTGTCTATTGCTTAAATTTTTGCAGTTTGTCACCTTTTGACTGATTTCTGAGTTAACAATTTCGATTGGGGTAGTAGTCCTTTGTCAAGATCAGCTAAGCTTCGGGAATTCCTCATTTTCAATTTTCAACGATTCTACCTTAATCGGTTTTTTCAATATAATCCTTTTATGAGCGCCATGGCAAATAATAATAATAGCCATCCCTTTCCCCGCACAAGCTCAGCTTTTGAAGTTAAAATTTACTCGTAAGGGGGTGAATTAGGGAGAGTATTATTATTATATAATTTTGATTATTCCCTTTCACTTGAATTTACACATTCACAATTTTATAATAAATAAGCAAGAATGATGGCTTAAGAGCGATATCCATGCAACACCTAACAGCAAATTCAGATTTAGAACACACTGACAACTTTCAGTGCATCTGAACCCACTTTGGCAACGTTGCTCTATTCCCAGGCTTACGCTCCATTCAATTTATTACTTATAAACTATAGATGATTTAAAATATTAAAAATGCCGATAAATCGCAGGTCCGGTCTAACAAAGAGTATTTCTGTTTTGTTTTCTCGTTTAAAATATTTTTTAAAGGTATAACCTGGTGTAACATTTTCGAAAAAATTTTTTTATAACTAATTTATTTATTTACGAAATATATTTTTAAATATACATATGTACCTATTTCTACATTTTCTTATATACAGGGTGTTTGTTGGTAAGTGTGAATGATTTTAGGGAATGTTTGCCGAAGTTATTTTATAAAAAAAACAGATCGAAAAAGTCAGTGGCGCAGTACTTTTTTATTAAAAAAGTGGCATTCTCGCACAAACGCCACTGGTACAAGTAGAAATATTTGGAACACCCCAAAAAATACACATTTGCCCCTTCAAAGTTTTTTTGCAAATTTAGAGTAAATATCTTTAAAACTATTAAAAATAATTAATAAAATTTAATAAATTAAAATTTAAACATTCTGTATCTCGGAAACGAAGCATATTTCGACCTACTTTTATAGGAACTTTTTTTAACAAAATAACTTTGATAACAATTTGCAAAAATTGTTCGTACTTATTTACAAATACCCTGTATAAAAATACGTTTTTTAAATAATAACCCATTTGATACTAGTTTGTGCAACAACAGTGGACAATCCACTGGAGTTGTACAGTATGTTTTTTTCTACGACCCACTAACGAAAATCTACAAATTTAAAGTATTATTTTAGGAAAAGACAAAATAATTAATTTTAAAATAATTTATGACTTTACTAATTTGTGAAATAAAATAAACATGAAAAAATATTTCATTTAATTAGTCCCCAGCCCAGATTTGAACTCGGGCCTCTCGCGTGAAAGACAGATGCCGTATCATCATTTTCACCTCCACATTTAAAATTTTAGTTCTAAAAGTAGTAATTAAATTAGTTTAATATAGGTAGTTTAATTCAAATTTAGGATTTTTTAAATTGTGGTCTAAATTAAAATTATTTATGAATCCTACGCAAAAATAACTCATTTTAATGTATATTTAATCTCAATTCCTAAAAAATATACTGACAATTAGTTTGACAGAATTGTCACTTATTTAAAATTTTAAAAATAATAGTTGTTGGGTGTCCAATATATAAACTGTGATTGGTGGATTTTATTTTTTTGCAGTGTTCTCACTACCCAGAATGGATATGAAATATATTCGTTGAGTTGAACGCAATAGTATATTTTTTCGTTTTGTAGTCTGTGCGTGAATAGTAGTTTGTGCAACAAAATTGGATATGATGGCCATATCGCACGAAGACGAAGTTTCAGAACGACGCCGTAGACGGAGTGCTTAATCGTCTGAGTGCGATACAGACAATACACTCGAGTTGTACAGTATATTTTTTCTACGACACCCTAACGAAATTCTACAAATTTAAAAAAGTAATTTATTAAGACAAAATAAATAATTTTAAAATAATGTATGACTTTTAATAATTTATAAAATAAAATAAACATACAAAAAGATTTAATTTAATTAGTCCCCAGCCATGATTGGAACTCGGGTCTCTCGCTTGGAGACAAACTCCGTGCCGTCGCCACACTTGCCATTATAGTTCTAATACTTGTAATTAAATTAGTTTTATATGGTTTGATTAAAATTTAAGATTTGTTTATAAATTTGGACAAAATAAAAATAGAAATTCTATTACTTATCGATTATACATAAGAAATATTCATTTTTACGTATATTTAATTTCAATAATTCAAAAATATACTGACAGTTAGTTTAACTACATAAAATTTAAAAAATAATAGTAGCCGGGTGACCAATATATAATCTGATTGGTGGATTTAACTGTTTTGCAGTGTTCTTACTAGGTAGAATGAATATGAAATATATTCGTTCAGTTGAACGCAATGGAATACTTTTTTGTTTTGTAGTATGTGCGTAGATTAGCTAATATTCATGTGGGTATAGAAAAAAGCATATCCATGTGGATGTAGAAAATAGTAGTTTGTGTAACATGAGTGAATATAAATTAAATTGATTTCATATAGTTTAATTAAAATTTATAATTATTTATTTCTAAATATAGATCAAATAAAACTAGAAATGCTATTATTTATCGATTCTACACAAGTATAACTCATTTTACGCAATAGCATATTTTTTCGTTTTGTAGTCTGTACGTAGATACGCTATCCATTTGGGTGTAGAAAAAATTGTTTTCTAGTACTAAAAATATTTAAAAATAACATTGAGTAAAATAATTTATTATTAGTAAAAGAAGGAATAAAAATAATCATTTTTATTGACTATTGGTCGGATTTCTACTCGGATTTCTACTCAAATTTCTAATATCTAAACCTCTAGTGAAACGTGGATCTAAGATCTCGGGTAGTATACAATCTAAATAAAATTGCTTTAGTTTGTTTTCCATATACACCAAAATCTATCATCTTTTTTATTTTTTCTACTAACGCATACTTAAAGGTATTAAAATAAATAAAAAAAAAAAATATTTCGTTTAGTTACGTTAAGTTGCCACTGAACAATTATTGCATTTTCGCATTATCATTAATAATTGCAAATTTTATTATGTTGTCAACCATTGCTTTTTTCGGAGTCAGTTTTGAAGCAGTGGCAGGATATTTAATTTCGATAATACTGTCTGTTCCTAATAAACCGTCGGAACCTAAAAACCATATTCAGAATCCACAAATAAACCACATTTATTGGATATCCGCTTTAAATTTGTAAATATTGCTTTAAAGCTAAAGGTTTTTTTTTTTATTCAATACTTAGTATATTAATTTCCCATATATTTTAACTTTAATGCTTAGAAGGGGTGCTAATGTTTGTCTTTTTCTAAGTAATCTAGCACGATATTTTATAGATTTCCGTCGAAACGGAAATATAATTTTCGGCATTTCCGAAAGTTTTCCCATTTTTATCACAAATTATTATAACTCAGCTTACACATAAAAGTTCATATAAACACATTGACTAAATACGAAACAAAAACACCTACACTTGAACTAAAAAGAATAAAGTTTTTTATTATTTTATTTTTATCCCAATTTTCCGGTACTGCATGCACCGCCAACGTCCGCCGCCTTGTTGCCAAATCAATTAATATGGATTGGAATCTTGACAGATTTTCTCAGATTTCCTAATTCAAGGTTTTCAAAAAATATACGCTTTGGACAAAAAAGTGTATTGGAAAGAATTAGCTGATTTTTATATAACAATTCCCGGTAAAGACTCCTTTTTGCAATAATTTTCATAATTTGTATAGAAATAATTAAAAAATTAGTTTTTCTGAATTCGGGCTCTACAGCGGAGTTCTCTATCATTTGCTTAGTAGGTATACCAAATTTTATAAAAAAATATTTAAAACTGAGAAAGAGAACCTTGAAGTCGTTTTAAGCCTGTTTCTAACCATGGATATCGCTCTTAAGGCTAAAAGAGTTTTGCAAAATAATTTTTCAAATAAGTATTTGCACGAAATATAGTTTTTTATTGCTAATAGGACATCTCCTGGTGCTCATCCTCTAATTTATATTCAATTTCTCATCTTAGTTTTCTCTCTATGCCTGTGTGTATGTCACGGTAGGTAAATGTGGTTAATTTGAATGTTAACATCATTTTCCGGTTAATAACATTAATTACCAGAGCTGTTGGCAATTCAGGTGATTATCTAGTCAATGATACTGCTTCAGAAAGCTATTGGTTATTGTATCGTAATTAACCAGTTAATGCTGATAATTGAGGTTAAAATCGAATTTTAGGTTATTAGAAATAACAATATGTGTTTATATTCTTTTTGTGCCGCAGATTACAGATTATGTAAGGGTATTTTTAAATTAATAACAAAGAATTTTAATAAATGTTATGGTACCCTTTTACAAGGTGTTTTAAAAAAACTTGACATACGCGTCTGTAGCAATCTAGTTATGTTGTAATAATAAGGAATGTCTAATGTTGTAAAATAAATAAAGTAGTAAAAAAATATCAAAAAATACATTTTGAGCATTTCATTTTAAAATATATAGGAGACTGTTAGTTCACTCTGTATGGTAGTGCGCTTAATAAGATATGAGTGAGAGGATTTAAGTCTGATACGATTAAGATGACAGTAAAAATATGGTTATTACGAAGATTTCAAATGTAACTGATCACCGGATACTTAATATTAACGATAAACATTGTTGAGATGTCCACTAACTGCTACTGTAGTAAACAGATGTATGATATTCAGAAATTTTTCATGTAAGAAACAAATAATAACCAATGATAGGTGTATTTGTACCAAGATAATAAATTAATTCAGGAATTTATAAAAGTTTTTTACGAAGCCAGCTGAACATAGACGTGGATTATTTTAATAAAAAATGAAAATATGGAAATTATAAAAGACAAAGAAGGAATTTTAATTGTCGATCTGTAAATAAAACTAATAAGGATTACTTTTTCTTATTTCTGGCACTTTGACCTAAAAATATGCCTCAATTCTACTGTTGTTAAGTACTAATTTCCACTACCTGTTTTAGTTTTGGACTGTTACTTGATATTGTCTAGGATTTTATTATTTTTGAATCATTTTATAAAAAAAACTTTTGAAAGGACGCACAGGGTGCTAGAGGATCTAATTAAAGTTAAAAATGTTTGTGTTTCTAAATTTATTCTTTGAGAAGACCATCTTTTTTTAAATAATAATTGATACAACTAGTCTTATTGTACGTTTTAAGAGCCAAAACTTTTTGTAGTGATACTATCTAATTTTAGTGAATTCAGACAGTGTTGGATTTCAAAGTAAAATTATAAAAGGTCTCTGCTGTTTGCTTTTACAATCTCAAATTTGTATTACTAAATCATGTATACAGATACGAATATCTAAACGCATACTCTCTATGAAGCAAATAAAGACTACTGAGTGGCGCATTGCCTATTTTGTAGCTTCGCCCACCGTACATGCAACTTACTGTTTACTCACTCACTCACTCACTCACTCACTGATTTGGCTTGTATGGTAGAAGCTTTACTTTTAGAATCTGTATACATTTTGTTGAACTTTATTTTTAATAAATTATACACACTTTCTACAGTTTTTTTACTTTTTGCTTTGTAATTGTTAAAAGTCTGAAAAAATTTGTGTGAACCACAAGTCAAGTAATTGTCTCATTGGGCAGATACATCGATATCTATATTCCAATGAATTTTCTGACATTTAAAAGGTGGCGCCAAATTTTGCTCACAATAATTTACTATAATTTTTTAGCTTGTTTTATTTTAAAAAGAATTAATCTCTAGACTTAACTTTCATTTTAATAACTATCATACTTTCTTATTATTTCCTCAGTGTGTTCTTAAGAAAGGCACTTTTAAAAAGAAAAATCTACTATGATATTATTATTCTGGGGCGTTGCGTTGTTTTGTTATAATTATATATTTTTTTGTTTCTGACGTTTAGTGAGATCAAGTTTCAATAGTAAATATTTAACAAGGTAAGATTGAAAAGGAGAATTTAGACGATCTTTAACGAGATAATAATTAAATAACAGATTTTTTTCTATAGCGACCAAGTCAAACGATTTTTTTTTTTTCAAATTATAGCGAAGTCATTTTGTCATACCAACAAAGACAGATTGCTATGCAGCAAGTATTTACCGGATGCATAACTAGATAAGTACTTTGTGTTTTATTCCTATATGCATGTCAATTATTCATGACAAGAAAGTCAGATTAATATTTAGCAAGTATTTACTTGATCTATAACGAGATCTGTATCTACAATAGTCAAATAGCATTGTTTTTTGTGAAACTTATAGCGAAGTAAATTTTTCATGTTTATAAAGTCATATTGATATGCAGAAAGTAACCTCCAGTTTTCGACGGATTTTTACGTTTTGGGGTCCCCTGAATTCGTTTTGACTATTTTCGGGATGATGTGTGTGTGTGTGTTAAATGGTCCGTATTCGAGAAATTTGACAAAATGTGCAAAATTCTGATTTTTAAGAAAATTGTTAAACTAAAAGTTGTTTCCGATATCGATCTCTATAATTTTTGTTTTAATATGATTTTTCTTAAATGGGCCGTAATGGAAAAATTGGAGGAAAAGTGCTAAATTTAAATTTTTCAGTATTTTCGTTTTCAATGAATATCAATTGAAAAATGTTTCGAGTTAGATGTATAACTCGATCTTAGATTATACAAACCTTAGATGGAACATAAGACACTGCGCATAATCCCATTTCGAAATTTTCACACCCGCCAATCACAGTTGAGAACATCACATGTCAGAGCGTTGTCCATTCAAATTTAATGTGTCAACGAGAATTAATTTGGTATTTTAGTGACTTAAATTTTGGAAATTAACGTTGAAAATGCCAAGATGTGTTGGAAAAAGCTTTATTTATAATAAAAGTGCTAAATGTTATGGATATAAAAGCAACTTATATTTATTTCGGTGAGATATTTAATTTTTAAAGATTCTGTCGACGTCCATATTTGTTGATTTGAAAATAAACAGAATCGGACTTGGTCATTGGTACATGTTATAATTAATTTGGTGTCATCGGCATCGACTGCTAAGGTCATTAGCCTCGTGTTCTGTGTAGGTTTTGTTACTGTTTCCCAGCGCAACTTTAGGAACAGCACTGTTAATTAGAACCCAACAGTGAATGGTCGAGTGGGGAATCCTACCAAGGTATCAGAATTAATTTTAAATAATTAAATTAAATAAAAAAATACCGGCCAACGCAACGGTGGGATTCGAACCTGGGACCCTTGGATCCACAGGCAGAGACTCTACCACTGAGCCACCCACCCCCAAGGTTATTATTATAAACTGTTTACTTGTTTCATGGGGAATCTTTTTTTAGGAAGTGGAATGAGTAACATACAATCAAATACAAAAATATCAATTTCATTGCCAATTTATTAGTTTCAAATTTCACAACTGGTCTCAATAGTTTTTTCAAAACTATTTATTTAGTATTTCTCTATAACAGTGCTACTCAAAGTGTGCTCCGGGGAGTCCTTGGGCTTCGCAAACCCTTTGTGAGGGCTCCGCTAAGAAAATAATCATAATTAAAAAAAAAACAGTACTATCGCCACAAAATGGAGGGACCTGGCTTGAGGACCTTTTTTTGAGAAGTAATTTTTTTAAGTCACTAAGAGGAAGGGGGATATGACTTTTTTTATTTTATTTTTTATGAGTGAAATGGATTTGGGACAATCCTTGCAAGGAATCTTTGGAATTAATCAAAAATAAATTAACAACAAATGATCGTAGATGCATCAAATGTGGGAATAAGAGCCATGATATGTCATGTTTTTGAAAAAAATATTGAGCTTCTGCTTCGCGTACCTTATCAAAGTCCGAACAAAAATATTCCCAAATTGAAAGAGGGGGCCTTGCAATAAATTTTAGCTTAAATAAATTTAATGAATATTTATATGGACATTTCTGTATCCTAGTTACAGATCACTTACCTCAGGTAACTATTTTTAACCCAGCTAAAGGTATACCCCAAAAAAGTTTGAGAAGCACTGCTCTCTAATAATATCTATAATAATACCCATTTATTTACATTTTATTTTCTGTAATTTTGACATATAATAATATCCATTTAATTTACATTTTGTTATTTTCTCTAATTTTGACATATAAAGTAATATATTTTGTAATCGCAGCAAGTGTCAAAACGATCTACTTTATTCAACCAGTTGCATAAAGTAGAACATTATGCAACTAATTACGAAAAGTTGATTATGTCACCAGTTACGAAATGAAAATAAATCTGCCTCTTTTTTGATTTTTAAATCGAAAAATCGAAAAATCCATAAAACGAAAAATCGAAATAACCAAAAATTGAAAAAAGGGCAATGGATAATGACTTTTCACATTTGAAAATATGACATTACGTTTAACAACAAAAAAGAAAAGCTGTAAATTGCGTTTTATTTTTTAAATAATTGAACACCGTTATTGAAAACTGCCCAGAAATGTTGGGGGTAAAATTTTGACGTACGCCATTAAGGATAATGGGTAAAAACCTTTTTTTTTCAAATTTCTCACGGGTAATGTTAAAAATCAGATCGGCAACACTGCACATGTCCCTTATTTTTATTATAACTATTGAAAAAAAAAACGTCGTAGGGCAATCAAATACAATAATTTTGTGAAATATTTGATTGGAAGTACCTACAAAAGAATGATTGTGAATCATTTTTCAACACAATTTTATAAATAATCAAGTTATAATTAGAAACAATCTTGTATGTAAACACGTTACGAAATGCCTTATTCTGTGTAACGAGTAAACATTTGCGGAACGAGCGGAGCGAGGTCCTGCAAAATGAACTGGTTACATAAATAGCTATTAATTGACTTCCTAATATTTTAAATCATTGAACATTATTTTCCGTAAATAATTAAATCATAAATAATTACCGGCATGTAAGTACCAAAACATTTTCTTCTCTTCGAAAAGTAGGCTTATGTTAAATAAACTTAAAATATTATAACGAACGAAAACTAACCCATTTCTAATAAAATTTAATTATTTATTTTATTTTGGTGTGATCGTAGAAAAAATCTTGTGTGTAATTCGAACAAAAAGTACTTTGGTTGTTTCAATAACTTTGTCTCAACAGCTATTTTGTTACAATAATTTTATAAACTTCTACTTAGGGTCGATTTCACCGTTTTGTTAAACGAAGTTTAAAATACTAAACGAAAGTTAAAATTACATTTTCATATTAACAAAAACAAAGTTTAAAATACTAAACGAAAGTTAAAATTACATTTTTATATTAACATAAACGAAGTTTAAATTACTAAATGAAGATTAAAATGACATTTTTACATTAACAATGTCATTTTAATCTCCGTTTAGTAATTTAAACTTCGTTTGACACAACGGTGAAATCGGCCTTTAGCTAACTATATATTGATATTGCCCTTATCATAAATAAATCGTGCTAACAAATAAAGTCAAAAAAAGTCTCATCATTTTTCATCTTTTAGTTACCTACTAAAATTAGGTACTACAATACAAATATTTAAGTCCGGTCCAGAATATCTCCCTACTCCTTTCACCCAGTTTTTCGGTTTTGACAAAATTCGCGCAGCAACATATGCTTCCTATGTTACCTCTATCCTTTCTAACCTCTTTGAACTCGATGTATGTGGAAAATGTATATATTTAGTTTATCCTCTAAACATTTATAGAGGTGCTACAATAGGTTGTACAAAATAACCAGAAAAAGCCTATAATAACTACAAAGGAAAGTCATGTGTTGGATACATCATATTTATATATCTACAGTCAGATTGACATTCAACAAAAATTAACTTGGTCTATAGCGAGATCAGTGCATACAATAGTCAAATAACATTGCTTTGTATATGGAGACAATCATAGTGAAATAATTAATTGTTCAAAAAAACAGTTATAAGAAGAGTGATAAGAAACAAGTAATAACTTGATCTTTTTCGAGATCAGTAAGATAGTAAAATTAACATGCTTTTTATTTTGTCCTATAGCGAAGTCAGCTTTTCATATCAGCAGTCAGATTGACATTCATTAAGAGTTAACTTGATATATAGCGAGCTTAATGACTAAAATAGTCAAGTAACATTGTTTTGTATTCATAGCAAAATCAATTTTTCATATAAACAATGTCAGATTGATAAGCATGTATTAACTTGATCTATAACGAGTTCAGTAAAATGAGATATGTCTTATTTGTTTTATTATAACAAATTAAAGCAAAATTTAACCCAAAAAAAATATATCTATTTTATAAATGTTAACTTTTTTTGCTAATAATGCTGTAGAATAAATTGATTTTGTTTTTTGGTTTTATAGGTTCCTAATAAAAAAATATTTTAAAGGAACTTATCAGTTTTTAAAGTTTAGGCAATGAGGAATTTTAAAATTATTTAGCTTAAAGATACTTTTAAGGTCTATTTAGTTTTAAGATAGCACACCTACAATTTAACAATTTATTAACTGTATAGTATTATTTTTTTTTTAAATTAATTAATTCATTAATCTAAGAACCTTTTATGTTGATTTTCTATAATTTTACAATATTGTCTTATAAATTACTCAATTTTTTTATAGTTTTTAAACGAACTGAAGTTTATTTTCTAATCTACCTTTTCAATTCTATCACATGTGCTTATATATAATACCAGAATCACTTTATTTACATTGTATATTTGTATTGAGTTATTAAGAAACAAGAAAATAAATATCAGAGATCACTATAACCTTCTGCATGGCCCTAGAATTGTCAACCAGGGTATTCCTCAAAGATCCGTTCTGAGTCCTTCTCTTTTCAATATTTACACGGCAAGCTTTCATTAGATCTTTGATCAACCAATTAAGTGTATTCAGTAAGCGGATGATGTATGTTTTTTTACGTCTTATCACGAATGTGATAACAGGAGAAGTCATTAAGTTTAATTCAATATCTCTTCCAATAGTAAGTTCCTTCAAATACTTAGGAATTTTCTTAGACAATATGCTTACATGGAAAAAGCATATTAATTATACTTTATCCAAAAGTGAAAGAAGCATTAATATTCTTAAATGTGTCACAAAATTTAAATGGGGTGCAGACACAACAACGTCATTAATGTTTTATAGGTCTTACATCTGATCAATCATCGACTATGGGTGCATATTATATAGATCAGCTGCGAACTCAAGGTTTAAGTTATTAGATTGTATGCAAGTTAAAACAGTCAAAATTATATCTCGCTGCTTCTAAATCTTCCCCCATTCCAGCGGTTCTTGCGTAAGTACAAGAGCCTCCTCTTGACTTACGAACATATTTTCTAGCATGCAAAAAGTAACATTTAAAATGTTTTCGTAAAAAATACTGAATTCTTCCTTTAGCCTGAATATTGAAAACCTAACCAACAAATATACGAATAGGGTCGGATAAAACGTTCCACAGCTTTCAAGTTGAAAGTTTCAACGCCGCACCGCTGTGACGGTCGGAGTGGGGGGTGTTAGGTTTATTTTCGTTACGGTGTTTCAGAATTTCCTGATTCGGTCGCTGCGTTCAAAGCCCGCGATAAAAGCTATGCAATAGCTTAAAAACAGAATCACTTATTTGCATCATTCTTTTTTAATGAGTGAGGTTATAGGTTAATCATTCTTCTGAACCACATTCGGTATTGAGATCTTTTTTGCTGTTGTTTTATAAAATACATTATTAACCTTTTAAACAGTTGTAGCCGGGGCTTTTTTAAAAATTATGAAATGTTATATTTTTGGTATATTAGTTTTATAAGCTGAGAGATCATGGATAGTTAAAATGGAACCTACATGGACAAAACAACGCGTTCTCATTGTTAAGCAATATTTGAAAATAATGTAGTCATTTTCTGATAGTGTATTTTACGTTTTTGCTGATTAGAATTGGCTCCGAAAAGGTCATGCGATTTAACATCGATGGACTTTCTCATTTTGGAGATTTGACCACCCACGCCTTAAAGAAGGACATTGTACACGGTAAAAAAACAAAGTCACATTTAGTTAAGAACGTCATTAATAATTTCTACAAGAGTGCATTTGTGTTAGCAAAGCCGTGGAGGTTAGTTCAATGTCCTTTATCATATTTAACCATATATACTTCATAAATCAATTAAAAATTTACAGTTTTTAACTTTTCTAACTTTTCATCAAAATTATTTCTTGCGTGAATTTTGGGATATCGATTACTAGTTAATTTTAATTAAAAAATATATATTTTTATCGATAAAATTGAATTGATACATTAATTTTTATAATTTTTTGCTTAGACACGAGATCTTTTTTAGAATTTTAATTTTCTCGGCGAACCCATTTCAATTTCTCGAGTGTGGAAAACCCTCAAAAAGCTCTCCCCGTTAAAAACGAAGTATAACTCATCCGTCATATCCGTGAAGGTTTTTTCATCGTCCGGGCCTAAACAAAAAACAATTCAACCAATCGAAGCGCGCCTTGAAACGGCAGCAGCATCTCCCGGCCGACTACGACTTGACAGAATTATAGCACACACAATTTATGAACATTTGTAATCCTATTCAAGGTTTTATGCAGATATTACTCACTCAAGCAAGGAATATGAGTTTATCAAGCTTTCAGACGTAAATCATGGCCTCCTCAGTTTATCTGCAAATTGCACTTTCCAACCGTCCTGCCTATAGTGTAGTCCTGTTTCTCGCCGTTCTCTTGTTTTGGCGAAAGGACGCAATAATAGTCGTTGTGGTTTTATATAATTTTTATTAAAATCTCTCTACACGAAAAAGAAATGAGAATTTGTGTGTATCAGTGTATCTGATTCTGATTACTTAAATTTTGCGAATACGAACATCAACACGTAGGGAAACGTGGGGGAATATCGACTACTTAAGAAAATCTTATAATTCCTAGCATTAATATAGTACAAAAATATTTAAAAATATATAGATTACTAGCAAATATATTGTTGCATACAGAGGCTATAATATATTTATCGAAAGTATGAATGCGCTCATACTCCGCATGAACGACAGCACCACCAAACTTAATTGTTGGCTCCAAATTCACCACAAATGCAACAGAGGTCATTATTTTCTTTATTTTTCACTATAGTAGTCTGGTGTGTAATTTTTTCAACAGTTTTTTTAACGGAAGAAATATTTTTCTTGACTTTTTGTACTTTATTTTATTATTTTTTTTCTGCTTTTACCTCTAGTTCCTCCTTCATTGATTTTGCTATTAATACTGCAGAATGCTGTTTTTCTTTGTGTTTTTTTTATTGTAATTTTGGTGCTGGGCGTATATCTTGAAATGACACATTTAGATGTTTTTCAATTAAAGCAAGTTTTTTCTAAACTGAAGCTGGAGTTCGAAGAGGCAGAATCCAAAGAAACAATAGACTTCTTAATTGTTTTGGTACCTATTCCACTTGGGTCTAGTTGGGATGACGTTTCTATATAGTGATGAGAGGGAAGTTTTTAGCGGGTAATTCATTTAATCCTATTGTAGGAGTAGATGTCGAAGCTTCTGCTTATGTGTTGTTTCATGTTATTCTCATTTGGGCTTACTAATTCTTCTTCTCCATCAATGGGAAATATTCCAGTTGATTTAAGACCATTATAACAACCTTTGCGATAGTAGCTACACTGTTATAAGGAAAAAATTTGGCAAAAATTTTGGTATTGGTTAGTTTTTTCGTACTGTTTTGTTCGTATATATTTGTCACATTCTTGGTGGTAAGCAGTTTTCAATGGTTTGTAAAATGTTACATCTAACGGGTGAATAAGATGTGATGTGTGAGGTGGAATTAAGAGAATGTGTATGCCGAAATCTTAACAGTCTATAAGAAGGCAGTGTAGAATGATTGTCTAGAATAATCAGAACGGACTCTTCTGTAGTAGAATTACTAAAATGTTGCAACCACTCTGTAAAAACTTCTTCTGTAATCCACCTACTCTCTGAACATTTGTAGACTGCTCCAACTGGACCATTTTCTTCATCCTTTTTATCTTAAAAATGAAAATAGGCGGCATGTGTTAATTCAAAGTACTCATACAACATACCACAGTGGTGTTTTGGTTCTTTTCTCCATTCGTACCAGCTCCAACTTGTTTTTCGCCTTTCTTCGCAACTATGCTCCCTGGGTTATGGACGTTAGTAATGCCAGTCTCATCGACATTATATATTCTGTGGCTCTCAAATTTAAATTTGTCGCAAAGTTATTTCAAGTTATTAGAAAGATGATTATTTCTTCTTTATTAAATGCTGTAACTCTTGAAATACTTGTAGCTTCGGGTTTTCTAAATGATAATTGTGGCTGTCGACGCATAAAACCGTACAGCCAGTCCTTCCCACATATTCTTAAAATAAATACGTAGGTAGTTATCAAAAAAACAAGAGCACATGCAAGTAGAAAGCACACAACATTTTATGTCTTACAATTTACATTATCTTAATGTATAACAGTTCTTACCTTGTCCAAAATTGTAAAATTCTTATAAAAACTCGTATAACACTCCAAATGTTTATCAACACAGTATACTCCACGTTGTATTACTGTAAAAAAGATCGCTAGATGGTCTTTTGTCATTTTTCGAGAGGAAAGTAAGGAGAGATGGCGCGTAGTTTTTGAGAATTAAATATGATCGATTTTACCCCGCGGTCGATATTCCCTCACTCTCTCCTGTGTGAGGTGGCCAACTTGGTTATCACGCGGACGGCACAAGTCTGAGGTTCCGAGTTCGACTCCTGGTCTCGCACACATTTTTTCTTTCTTTTTTTTACTTTGGTAATATAATTTTCACAATTTCGTAGGGGGAATGGATTTTTCATTTCCAGCATTTCCAAATCTTAAAATTTATAGGTGAGATTGTGATTGACATTTTCTAGATGATTTGAATTTGTTTAATTGGAGCCAATATAGATAATAAAATAAAAAAAATCTGATGTGTCCAAAACATGACTTTCTTATTTAGTTATTACAAGCTTTTTCCGGTTAGTTTGTACAACTTATTGCATCACTTCTGTGAATGTTTAGAGGACAAACTTAATATACATATTTTCCATACATATCTAAGTCGAAATATTTTTCTATATTACATTCATTGAAAACAAAAATAATGAAAAATTGAAATTTTACACTTTTCCTCCAATTTTTCCATTACGGTCCATTTTGGAGAAATAATATATAAAATACGAATCATAGAGAATTATATCACAAACAATTTTCTTCAAAATTTGAATTTTTTACATTTTGTAAAATTTCTCGAATACGCACCATTTTAGGAAAATTTTAGATATAACAACAATTATAGAGAATATTATGGGAAGTAATTTTCTTTTCCAAACACAAATAACAGCTATATTCCATAAAATATATAAACGACCTTATATAAAGTACCCCTCCAGATGTTTTGAATCTGCCCAAAATGTAGTCAGTTCACCTCAGGCCAAAATAAAACTTAAGTTTATAATTTAATGTTTTATTCTTTATCCGTTTTTGAGTTTTCTTCAAAATTCTAAATTTACACTTTTCTCAAATATCTCGAATATGGCCCATTTTAGAGAAATAATGTGTAGAATAAAAATTATAGAGAATTATATCAAAAATAACTTTTATATAAACAATTTTTCTAAAAATTTGATTTGTAAAATTTCTCGAATATGGGCCATTTTAGGAAAATTAGGGAGAAAATAGGAGACAAAAATTATATAAAATAATAATACAAGTAACTTTTATTTAAGAATTTTCTTTTTTAAACGTAAATAACAGATATATTTCATAAAATATAAGAATCTGAACATACTGGCGACTCTCATCTTAAGTCACGAGGATTTTCGTTGCTGACTCTGGAATTCGGTCATCTCTGCGTGGTTTGGCGGTGCTGTTCTACCAGGGCAGAGATGGTAGTAGATCTTTTTCTATAGGACCCATTGAACTATTAGTGTAGGTAACACAATAGCGGCTGTAAGGAGTTCGATATATAGTTGTGGTTCTTGATTTTCTTCCAGATTTCCTCATGTACGTCATCTTGAACGGCATTTTCTTCGGAAATTATGGAATTTAATTTATCCGTCTAAAGCGTTGATGCTTCTTGGGTCTGAGTATGTAGAACTTCAATCGAATAAGTCCCTTGGTTGTATAGTTGTCGAATTCGCTTGATACGAGCTTCGATTTGTTTTTAAAGCATTGGTGCTTCTTGGGTTGTGAGTATGTAGAACTTCAAGCGGGCGGAAGTCCCTTGGTTGTATATTTGTCGAATTCGCTTGATACGAGCTTCGATTTGTTTTTAAAGAATTGGTGCTTCTTGGGTTTGAGTATGTAGAACTTCAAGCAGGCGAAAGTCCCTTGGTTGTATAGTTGTCGAATTCGCTTAGATACGAGCTTCGATTTGTTTTTAAAGCATTGGTGCTTCTTGGGTTTGAGTGTGTAGAACTTCAAGCGGGCGGAAGTCTCTTGGTTGTATAGTTGTCGAATTCGCTTGATACGAGCTTCGATTTGTTTTTAAAGCATTGGTGCTTCTTGGGTTTGAGTATGTAGAACTTCAAGCGGGCGGAAGTCCCTTGGTTGTATAGTTTTTGAATTCGCTTGATACGAGCTTCGATTTGTTATTAAAGAATTGGTGCTTCTTGGATTTTAGTATGGAGAACTGCAATTAACCGTTGAATGCTTCTTGGGTTTAAATATTAAAAACTTCAATGGAACGGAAGCACCTTGGTTATATGGTAGTCGAATTCGCTTGACACGAGCTTCGATTTGGTTTTAAAGCGTTGCTTCTTGGATTTTGGTTTGGATTTGTTCGAAATTATCTTATTGAGGCTGGCAGAAAGACTTCATTTTCTTGTTTTTCTCCATGTTGAAGTTTGCTTCTTCCATAGGTTTTTTCAAAATTTTTAAACTTTTGCTTGAAGGACCATGAAAAGATTTCAAAGATAATTGTTGTAATTAATACCACAAGATGGTTTTTATGAATCTCATTTCAGAGATACTTTTATAAAGTATACTACTACATGTTGTTAGTCAATCTCTTTATTTTTCGTTTTGCATTTACATTTATATTATCACAGAATAAACAATATACAATAACAATTAATATTATTTAATTATTTAAATGTACATTAGAAAAATATTTTTATTCCAATTTTAGTCTCTCTAGTTTAATGTTTTGAAAATAATTTTGAAATAAGTCAGCATTTTTATTATTATAATTTACACATCGAACTAGAAACGAAATTAAAACGTGTTTATTATTAATTGCATATGAAATTAAATATTTTAATTCAATAAATAATTAATTTCATATACAGGATGTTAATTTAATTGGTGAATATAAAGAAAAATGTTCAAATCTGAACAGACCCTCTATAAAGTACCCCCCAGATGTTCCGACTTTGCCCAAAATTTAATCAGTTTACCGCAGTCCAGAATAAAGTTCATGTTTAAAATTTGGTGTTTGTCTTTGTATTCGTTTATGAGTTATCGAGGATACAGACACACACACTTACATGCATGATTCTTATACTTTCCTTATCTGTATACAGATAGGAAAGTAAAAAGAAAAAGCCCTAAAAACATGTCTCACAAAATAATACGAGCAATCGTTTTATGAATTGGATTATGACCAAATAAAAATAGCAGAGAGATACCATAATTTTTTGAATTCATCGCCCAAAATGTCCTATTTCGCGCAAGCAATGGCCGACCGAGAAACAGTGCTTCCTGATAGATTAGACCCTAGGAAAATTTCAAAAGATACTAAACAATAATGAAATTTAGCTCATAAAATATTATTTACACGCAATATCATTAATTAATAGTTAGGAAAATACGACAAATTGATTTAAAAATTAAAGATTAAATACTGGAGAGAGATTAGATACTTCTTGCCAAGTAGGTCGACGATTTTTTTCTTTTCATTGTCGTTATCAGTCTCTTGTTTATCCCTAATTTTAGCAGGGGCCCACTCATCGTTGACTATAGTTGTTCTTAGTAGTCCACTTTCTTTGGATTCCGCTTTGTTGCAATGGGAGCACTCTGCTGGACAAATTTCTAGCTCCATCTATTATACGACGAAAAAATGTTAAATATCAACATTAACCAACAATCAAGAATAAAGTGAATTCAATAATTTATTTTAATATAAAGCTGAGTATACAAAATGCTCAAATTAATTAATCAATAAATAATTAATACTAATAAAAAAAATGGTAACAACAATTAGTTAGGAATATTCTTAGGCTGAAATGATCCACAACTGCTGCAGATAATATTATAAACATTTAAGGTAAAGTTTGGGCATTTGAAAATCGCAGCTTGATTTCCATTCAAGAAAAATTATTTGAATTCCTATTATTTTTAAAAACATGTGTTTATTGTCAAATGTACCACCCTGTCGTTTTCTTGGCCTATCTCGAGCTAAGGATTTCACCCGGCAGTGTTTTATCTCTAATATAATCAATCAAGATTTAGATATTGTAAAAGCATCACAAAACAATAAAGTCATTTTTTGCAATACTTTTTTATCTTCAATTCGCCTACTAAATATTAGAAAATGTCAATTATAAATTTTTATTAAAATTGAAATATTAAATTTTCTTCTAACCGATTTTTAGTAGCTAATATATCTTGCCATGACTCATGTGTATTTTGCAAAGGTTCACACAAAATATATTTTGCTTATATGTTTCAACTGGCTATTCAGTGGGAATCAAAGTTCTTGTTGTAAATATGGTAAATGTAAAAGATGTGGTAGAAAACATCATACACTCTTACATGTTGATGTAGAAACTGTCCCTCATTAAATTTCATCGAACAATATGTCATCTACTTCAAGCCATCAAGTAAATGTACTGTCGAGTAACATTGAAAATTTTCGATTTTGTAAAAAAATAAACCTACTTTACTCTTGAGCAAAATTCATATTTTTTGACAAACCTCGTATACGGCTTGAAAAATTTGATATATGATGACTGTATTTTAAGTTTTGGGTCATGCAGGACTTTTTATCAAGAATAACTTTTTTCCTAAAATCAATAAAAATGTTTTTCATATGGTTCCAACTTAAGTAGACACACTGTATACTATATATATTCTTGCGGGTACTCACCGTCCACAAAAATTAAATTTTTGGGCAGGAATTTTTACAACCGTATCGTAGGTCCCTTTTTTATTGACGGCAGCCTAAATGGTGCCAATTATTTAGAGCTACGTCAAGAACAGATTGTTACGACAGTTCGGCAACTGATACGGCACGGATAATGAAAGAGTTTCCCGAAACAATGTTTACAGATCATTTAATCTTCATACGTGTTTCGATCAAGTGTCCTCCTAGATCACCAGATTTATTACCTAATGATTTTTTTGAAGAGGTTTCTAAAAGAGACCGTGCATCGACACGATTGAGGCAGACAATGTTCCAATTGGACCCATTAAAACACATCCAACAGTAAACTTAAAATTAACCAGAGATATTTTTAAAATTTCCTCTAACCCTTACACCATCTAAGATGCTACTCGTTTCATACCCCACATACTAATAAAACGTTCATATTTTCGTTATTTCGCTAGTAAAGGATAAAGAGGGGAATAATAGGATGAGAATAAAATGGACAAAGCGCTTCAGAGATTCCGTTTTGTTTTGATTTCTAGATTGAAAATGGGGCGCGATATTTGTATTTCAATTATTATAAAAATATTTTCTGATGCAGTTAATTTAAAATGCTGTTCCATGTAATAATTTTGTTGTTTTTTTTATTAAAAATATAAAACTAAGTAGGTGTTTTCTAGTTGTTATATTATAATGTGTAAATTGTTCGGTAATTTATCGAAAAGGATATATCTATACTTTGTCATAAGTCTTATATATAGTTTATTGGATTTTATAATCAGTATCGTATTTTATTTCAATTCATTTCAACACAACAATATATTCCAGGTTTTTGCTTTTAAAATTACATAACTAGTTTTTTTTACCATCCATTTGCAAGAAACAACTTTCTGCATCAATTATCATTCGCAAATTTGGCAATTAAATATCAGGGCAAACGTTTGAGCTACGAACATGAGATTTGCATCATTTAGTTATTCATTACACAAAAAAACCCATAATTCTTCTCCTTTTCTGGACAGACACTGGATATTGTAATGACTAAAGAAATACCTTAGGTTCACAACATTAGAACTATTATGTTCACGCTCTAGTCTACTTAGAAATCAAGACAACTTACATCATACAAACCAAGAGACTTTTTACGACTACAAGACGACAAACTGGAAAAGGTACAGGGAGATACTAGGCCACTACTGTAGAGTGAAAAATAACATTACAACGAAGACAGAACTTGAATTTGAACTTAACAAGCTAGCAGAGGACATTATTACCAGATCGAGGGATGGATCAACTGTGCTAAAACGTATCAAATCACATAACAATGAACGGCCTGACGACTTTCT
Source organism: Psylliodes chrysocephalus (assembly GCA_927349885.1). Lineage (NCBI taxonomy): Eukaryota > Metazoa > Arthropoda > Insecta > Coleoptera > Chrysomelidae > Psylliodes > Psylliodes chrysocephalus. The sequence goes on from OV651822.1 coordinate 41,504,911, forward strand.
GGACATGATAAACAACAAAAACAAAATACTAAAGAGATGGCAACAACAAAGAAGGGGAGAAGACAGAATTAAAATTTTGAACAAAACCATAAACAAAGCGATACAAGAACATAGAAATCAACTGTGGGGAAAAATAGTAAATGGCATCTCACCCAAAGACAACTTGATGTGGCAGATTGCGAAACGGTACAATAACCGTTTCGCAATTACCCTCGAAGAAGACAACAACAGACGCTACGAGACAGACGTACAATAAGAAGAAGCATTTGGGAAATATTTTGAAAACAATTTTCGCAACATATAATTAAATAATGCATTACAGCAGATTATTGAAGATATAGTCGCAAACATTAAAGAAATGTCACAACGGGAGGTACAGCTGACCAACCCTGGTGAGGTTAAGGAGACAATTATGAGGTTACGCAATAATAAGGCCCTGTGACCAGATGGTATAAACAGCCTGTTACTTAAAAATATCACTAAAAAGCGCTAGTATTACTGCATTACATCATAAAAGCCGTAATAGAAATGCAACATTCCCATAAGTCTCTTAAAGCGGCAAATATCATTCCGATTAGTAAACATGGGAAAAATTAAAAGAAAGTCGAGAGCTACCGCCCTATTTCCTCACCTAACACAACAAAAAGACAGTAGACACAATCGTTTGGACTAGATTGCGTGAAATAGACTAGTAAAAAAAGATAATCCTACAGGAACAGAACGGGTTTTGCGAAGGTTACAGTATGATCGTTTAAGCCATCAGAATATCGCATAAGGCTAGGGAAGCCATAAATAATGGTACTTGTGGCATTGAACACCGAGAAAGCGTTCGACACAGTCTGGACCTGTGGGCTTATCTCCAAAATTAGTGAAAATAAGTATCCTATGTACATTGTAAACATTGTTCAGTCATACCTACAAAACAGGACATTCAAAATACTAATTAACAAATCACGCATAGGATTATACAATGTAATAGAGAAAGTATCTCAGGGGTCAGTACTGTCACCGCATCTGTATAAAATTATGACTCATGATATACTTATGGGGACTAATGGTGCTGCCAAGCGAAGACTGGACATCCATAATAAAAAAACGTTAATCCTCTATATGGATGCAAATAAGATGAAACTAAACACAGCCAACACGGAAAGTAATGGTTATCACCAAAAGAAAAACAGAAGGCATAGTGAATAAAATCAAAATTAAAGCGCAAGAAACTAAACATACAAGCAAATATCTTGGAGTGCATCTAGATAGAGGATTACCTTTCTTAAAACATGTAAAAGATCATGTGGACAAGGCCAATAGGATGATTCTCATATATTATTGTACCCGATATTGTATAGAAGAAGTAAACTGTCACGAGAAAATAAAACTCGAAAACACAAACAGATGATAAGGCTTATATTAACGTATGGATGTCCAATGGCAGACTCCTACTATTAAAAACTTCAAATAATACAAAACAGATGTTTAGAGGTTAATCCTGGGGTATTAAAAATAATATGGTAAGTATGGAATTATTTGAATTGTTTTAGCATTGTTTTCCTAAATAATATGTCAATATACAACGTGTAGAGAAATTTTTTTTTGATCAAAAAACACTCCGTAAGAGGCGTTTATTAATATTATAATCTGATCAATGAGTAATTTTGTTATAACCTAACTTAACTAGGGTTGCACTCTTAAAAACTAAAGTTCTACTCGCTAGTATACCTTAGGGTCTCATAACTTAATTACACTAAACTAACGTGTAACACTAAACCGCACAATGCTTTGATCTATTATAAACACAATCACTTGGCTTACTCAAAAGGTCAGACTAACCTTAGCCTGGGTACCAGGCCACAGAGGACATAAGGGCAATGAAGAGGCTGATTTACTAGCCCGAGAAGGAGCCTCAAATGCTCTTATTGGCTTAGAACCCTTTTGTGGTATAACAAAAACAACTATCAGAACATGCATAAAGCAGTAGATGTTTAAAAAATCTCAAAGAGTTCTTAAAAGGACCATCGCCCAAACTCGCCAAGCATCTACTAAATCTTAATAGGAAAAATACTAGAGTAGAGAAGAGACCTTGCGCTAAATCTGTCAGGAAGAGGAAAAACTGCAGTATACGTAATGTGGTACTGGGAAGGTCTAGCAAGACTGAGATTCCTTACACTTGGAGAAGAGGCAATTAGCTATATCGGAGAACTACTTCCCAGTCTGTGGACTCTACTACAAAAGATCGAATTAGACAAGGTACTCTAAACAACTATTCCAGGATATCCACAATAGATCTAAAAAGGTCGAGGTGGGGGAGGCCACATGGCTCACAGTCCTTATTAAATCTAACTCAAAACGTTTAACTACCTTGAGTCTTCTTGTCAGGTTCGTGTTGTCAAGAAGCTGGATCGCCTCAACGTTCACATGTTATTGGAGCCGTTGTTCGTGACTCCTAGCGAATCTGGTGATAATCTGGTCAACAGTGTCCATCTGAAAGTCTTGGTGAAGGTTGCTATTTCTAATGTACCAAGGAGCATCGACAATGTTCCTCAATACTTTGTTCTGGAATCTCTGGTTTATTAGAATATTACTGTAGCTGGCACAACCCCAGAGCTGAATGCCATGGGTCCAAATTGGTTTGAGAACGTTTATACAATAGAATATTGTTATATGTAGATAGGCTGGAATGCCTACTAAGTAGCCAGTACATTTTCTTGAATTTTATATCTAAGTCTTGTCTTTTCTTTTTAACATAGACCTTCCAGCAAAGTCTTGCATCTAATATAATATCTAGATATTTTGCCGAGTTAGCATAAGGGACTTGAGCATTATTTGTGTTAATTGGTATTCTTTGACCATTTTTGTTAGTAAAATAAATATTAACAGATTTGGTTTCGTTTAGTTTAATACGCCATCTTTTGGTCTAATTATTTATTTGATTAACTGATGTTTGTAGTTTATTTGCAGCCTATTCATGATCTTTGCCTATCGCTAGGACGGCAGTATCATATGCAAATGTAGCTATTGTATCTTGTTCTAGTTGGGGTATGTCGCAAGTGTATAACAGATACAAAGTGGGTCCCAGGACGCTTCCCTGTGGTACTCCTGCTTTACTTTATTTTAATTCAGAGTATGCTTCGTCTTATTTTACTCTAAAAAATCTATCTGAAATGTATGAATGCAAAAGCTCTGAGTATGTAGTCAGAAATCAGCACCCCAAAATTCGATTATGTACTGCGCACTCGAAGATATACGTTTTAAAAAATATGTACTCTGTTGGGAATGAGTTTATGGATGCAAATCCGGAGGGCTCCATTAAATTAGCAATTGCAAAAACGAATAATAAAGTATTTTTCGATTATTTTGATTTATCGTAAAAAAAAACAATTTTTTGTGTTTAACTCGCGATTGTGACGCCGTTACTTAATATTTTTTCAAAATTTTTACAGCACTAGAAAGCTGAATCATTCTAGATTTTAACGCAATGTGAAAAAAAATATTGTACACATACAGAATTTATAAGATTATTAAAAAGGAGTCGCGGCACCAAAACTGAGGTGAACATTTCAGCATCGAGCAAATTTGTGAACGGTTAAAGATAGATAGATATATGATTAATCGACAAAAAATGTGCTAAAATGAATGGAAAAGTTTTTGGTGAAAACAAAAATTCTCTATTCGTAATGGTTTCTAAAAAACTGAATTTTTTTGTGAAACTGTCATAAAATACCGCCAGTCTAAAAAAACTAAAAGCGCTACTCCTGTTCAAATTAAGTCGCAATTGTTTATAGATGAAGCAATGGTTTTCCGCAGCTTATATTTTGCTAGAGACTTGGACGAAAATAAAAAAAATGGAAGTGTTCAGCCACGAATGGTTAAGCTACCCTCCATCTCTAAGTGAACCTAGTTGTTTTGGTCATTCCTTGCGAAAAGCAAACAAAGCCGATTTTGTGAATTGTATGAAATCGCAACTGAAGGAAAAGTGGGTCGAGTCAAAGACACTAACATTCAATGATGACAGAAAAACTGCGTATTTTATTGATCTGATGGCACATACTTTGATTTTCTTTTATTATACGGAGAATGGTCGCACTGCGCAGCTTTCTGAGTGCCTTTTAAAGGGAGATAGAAAACTCCGCCATTTTGAACCCTTATTACGTGTTGCCTACATCTTGGCGCAATATTTTTAATAGGTGCGTTTTAATCATCCGCTTCTGCTTCGGAATTGTCGGTTTTCTTGTTTTAATCTGACAGGTTAAAACGACTAAACCGACAATTCCGGAAGCAGAAGCGGATGATTAAAATGCACCTGATATTTTGCTTGCTGCTGTCAGTGTCAGTGAATAATATTTTTGAAGTCACAGTTTATTGCTAAAGAATCAGTTAGCTCACTCGGACCAGTTAAAAGTTCCAAAATAACATCCATTCCAGGGATACAAATTCAGGATACGCATAAGGCTGCTGTTTTATTATAGGCGGTTGTCATATATTGTATTATCCGAGTTGCACAGTGTATAAACTGAAACATTGAGATCCAAAGTGCCGACGCAGAGTGAGCGATCTGATTCGTTAGCTGTAAACTGTGTCACAGGGTTCAAAATGGCCGCGCCCACTGATATGTAGTGGCAGCGCCCTATGTTGGGCGTGTCGGACCTCTCTCTTGCCTCGTATAGTAATCAAAGTATGTGGTCTCTCTACTTTATTACTAGGTTACCTATCCAGGAAATATGGTTTCATAAATTTGACACATATCCCAGACAGCACAACTCAATCCATTGGATGTTCATCTGAAGTCCATTCATGGACATATCGGCTGTCCAAAGGACGTCCAGCATTTAACCAAAGGACATCCAATGGACATCCACTGGACTATACAAATGTCCCACTCATGGACATCCATTTGGACTCCATGAAAGGTCCATATATGGACTCTTTTTGTATTGCTTTTGGACAATTTATGGACATCTGACGGACATCACCACCTATATTAATATGAAATAAAATACTTGCGAACTATGGACTTATTTTTATTGTCATAAATAATATCAAGCATATATTAGTTTTATAGGCACTCCTTTCTATTGACCTTCTCTGTCATTTTCTTAAGGCTATTTCGCTTACTTTTTAAGCAGCACTATTGTCACTCTCAGCAGCAGCTAAAAAAAGACATTACATTTTATACAAATATTGAGTCTTAAATCAATCGTTTAATACGCGCCTGATCAGGCAAAAGTGATAGTAAAAAATGTAAAACTTTTAGATAAAATGTTATTAACTAATATGAAAATATGCATTCACTAATGTACTTTAACTCTATACTTACATATAAACAAAAAACTGCTCATTATTTCTTAAATTACCATTTTACTTTCATACAATCATATTATGCGAATTCTTTTGTGAGAATATTAGAAATTATGGAAACAAAACATCTTTTTATAAGTTCGTCATGTCCGTGTCCCTGGTTTTGGTAACTTCTGAATCTAAAATTGCAATAAAAATATATATTTGTGAACATTAAAGAGAAATAACTTATGAAACCACTTTCAATGCATTAATTCTTAAACGTTACAAAACGATTCTATTTTAATAAAAGTAAAACTTACAGCTTCTTTAAAAATATTTGTATCTTCTAAATAGCCTCTTCTGCTAATGTCTCATGCCATACAAATAGAAACTTGAATTTTTTTCTTCTCCTTTGAAAGTTTTCTCACCTCTTAGTTACAATAATAATTGTGTTGACATCATCTCGAATTTGCAGCATAGCATAGCTTTTAGTAAAGCCTTTTTCTTAAATAGGTAGGTAAATCATTTGACAAAAGTTCTAAAAGAAAGGTATTCTTTGAATGTAAATCGAAAACATAAAGTTTAAAATATAATTGATAGGTTATATTAGTTTAAAACAAACGATTTGCTTTTTAATTTTTAGATTTTTAAATGATTTAATTAATAAATATACTTACTTTCTTACCAGATAAACATCTATGTGCTACATATAGGCTGTGTTTTCCTCAGAGTAAGTAAGTAGTTGTGTTTTCACCTTATCAATCTTAACCTCATTCTTCTTTTCTTTTTCGAGTCTGGCCTGAGTGGCCTTTTACTTTTCTATCTTGTCAACAGAGGTGAGATAAGAGAAAAATTATTTGATTTATTTTAATTAAAACCTAGTAGTAAATAATTAAATTATGCAAGAAGAATTATAATAATTTATTTTAAGTTAGTCATTTTTATAGTGTCCATCATGGACATTTTTTGGACATCCATTGGACTTCTGAATGGGTATATCTATTGGATAACGGAAAACGGATGTCCAAGGAATATCCACATGAAGTTCATGGACATCCAGGACATTATTTGGACAAAATATAGACGTCCAATGGACGTCGTGTGCTATCTGGGATATACCAGTGCATTACATCATAGAAAAATTATCTACGGATAAGTCTTTATATGCTTAAATAGTTTACTTTTGAGTATTTACATTTTACTAGTTGTGATACAGTAAGCTTTATATTTAGAAAAGGTAAAACTACCGCATTAAAAAAATGTTTGAGTTTCGAACACGACACAGAATTAAAAGCACTTGTAAGTTATCCTGAAATTGTTGGCCAGAATTTAATTAATTTCGAAAACGCGGCTAGTTATTTTTTCAAAATTTTATATGCTAGGCCATTATTTACAGGTGATTTAAATAAATTACGCGCTCATCTATTTCATACCTGTAAATCTGATATGAGAAATTTGCCACCTACCGAAGATGCATTTCATCAGCATATATTAAGAGCTGCATATTAATTGATTGTCTGGAAAAGCGCTATTTTAATAAACCCAAAACTTCCCAACCCTGTTGATTTTGGTTGGGATTTAAAAGAAAATAATTTACTCGTTCCAAAATTGACCACAATAAGTATTCGTCCCCATGTACAATTCGAAAATGTATGCTACAAATGCAAACTTCAGAAATGTACGAGAAATTGTAGTTGTTTAAAAGCGGGGCTGGATTGTATAATAGGTTGTTATTGGGTGGGTGGGTGTTTTTTAAACTTAAGTTAAGTTAGTTTAGTTACCCATATAGAATTTGTACATTTTTTTATTCTTATAAAGTTTATAACGTAACTACTCAGAAGTACATTTATTTTTGTGTTATCATTTTCTTGTAGTTGTTTTTAGAATATACAAATGTATAGTGTCGATATGAATTATTAGGTTAAATAAATATTAATTAAATCCCTGATGGTTATTTTTTACGGATGTTTAGGTATAAAATTAGTAAATCTCAACTAAAAGTTTTTCTTGGTGGTAAAGGCCAAAATATTCACACCATTCTGTCTGTATGTTTTCTATCAGAGACGATGTTATACCAATGCAGCGTCGCGGTCGCGTCGTACGAACGTGGTAAGCCACGGAGTAGACTTTTCAGCGTTTGACAAAAAAAAAAAAATACGTATCTCGCAAACCTTTACTAGTAGAGAATTTTTTTTTACCAAATACTTTTCCTTTCATTTTGGCACATTTCTCGTCTATTAATCATATATCTATCTTTAACCGTTCAAAAATTTGCTCGATGCTGAAATTTTCACCACACTTTGGTACCGCGCCTCCTTTTAAATAATCTGATAAATTCTGTATGTGTACAATATTTTTCTCCACATTGCATTAAAATCTTGAATGATTTAGCTTTCGAATGTTGAAAGAGTTTTGTAAAAATATTGAAAAATTGCGTCACAATCGCGAGTTAAACACAAAAAATTGTTTTTAATGATAAATCAAAATAATCGAAAAATATTTTTTATTCCTTTATGCAATTGCTAATTTAACGGAGCCTTTTGGATTTGCACCCGCTGGGTCATTCCAAACATAGTATATATTTTTTAAAAAGTATATCTTCGAGTGCACAGTCCGATGTTTTAGAAGCGTCTTTTCGACTCTCTGTTCCCTAACTAATGGCTGTGGAAGTAGCACATTCAGTTTATGTTTTAAATCATGCCATAATTTATTAAAATCCTGCGCAATATTAAGGAAGGTGGCTACACAGACTTCTTTGTTTTCTAATGCTTTTTCAATCGCATTTGAGATTTTATGAACCTGATCTATAGTTGAATGGTTTTCTCTAAAGCCGAACTGGTAATCTGGAATTAGTTTCTTCAATGATGGGTTTCAGTCTTTTTATTAGTATTTTTTTAAATAGTTTTGATTTAATCCAATTGATTTATAGGCCAATAGATATATTGGCCTATATGACGAAACTTCGTTAGGAGGTTTTCCTGGTTTGGGAATCCTAATGACTTCAGCAACTTTCCACAACCTAGGGACATACCTTAGTCTGAATGAGACATTAAACAAGTGTGTAAGTTTAATTATGGCTTTCTTCGGAAGTTGTTTTATGATTTCTCCTGTAACTATATCAACGCCAGGAGCTTTTTAGGATTAATATTTGTTTTAATATCTTCTGCAATTTCATTTAGAGAGGTTGATCTGATAATTGAGTCTTCTCTCTCTAGAGGAGCCCAGTTCGAAAATTCTTTTCCTTTATTTGGTCATATGTCAATATACAACGTGTAGAGAAAGTAACATAATTTTCTAATATTTCTTGTTAAAAGTTTTTCTGTATCTCTACAATGACAAATCTAAAATTTATTCTCACTCGCTTTACATTTCGGAACTTTTATATAATTTTGAAATGTAACCTCTAAAAAGTAGTGTAGCATCTTTATTTGCTAATCTTTTTAAGTATTAGCACTTATTAACATATATATTAAAATTATGAAGTTTGTGTTCATTACCATAACCAAAACCAACGACTAATTTTTATAGATGGAGCCCACTTCCCAACTTGCCTTTTATATTGTTCTTTACTATTCAAAAATAACTTCTGTCTTGGTGAATCTTCTCATTTAAATACATTATTTAACTTGTTCAATTATTCTTTTCCACTTTATTCTTTTTATTTGACCTCTGAAATCGTTTAAAATCAAGAATAACTTAAAATTCTCTCTCCCGCACTATCTTTAAACAATCCATGGAACAAGAAGCTTCGATATGGCCCCAAAGCATAAAGAAATATTAGCTGTGAGTTACTGCTATAATTTCTATATTTGTTATTTACGAAGCAAGAGATAAGTGGGTGATTTTTTTCGGTGCCGTCCTCTCTTGCCATGCATCACGTCGTCGGCGGCGCGATAAAGGCCCAAAACAACCGGGAGCGGCGGGAATAGAAGAGTCTGTGACGGAGGCAGAGGAAGAACTGAAAGCTATTCATTTTTTCGATAACATAGAGCGCTACAACGACGTCAACTGTTAAATTTAAATATGAAGGAGATATATTTATATTGTATTAGATAGATACAGAAAGTCAAATGGGTTGAGAGTTATGAGAGCGACTGCATCCGCCGTTTCGGAATGCTGTCACGATGAAGAGAATTTACATTGTGATATAGAATCATATTCAGATGTGATCTTTTGTTATACATAAATTAGGGAATGTTAAAAATTCACAAATATAATCCCTAATTCCCTTTACGAAATTAAAAATTTTTTTCAGACATCTCCAAAATTAAAAAGAAAACCAAAGTAACGTTTACTTTCTTTCCCATAAATAAATTAAATTGAAAAATGATTTTAATTAGGTCTAATTATTTATTTATTTATTTTATTTATTTAATACACTGCTCTACAGGCTAAATGCCTAGTTATAGAGCAGGGAAAAAATAGTTTGTAATAACAAAAGTGAATATAACATATTACACAATAATTTTGATAGAACAAAAATTACACAATATGGCAAAAATTAAATAAATTAATGACTATACACAGGCAATTTTACAACAACAACAACAGCTTTACAATTTTTTGAGCTGCGAAAGCGCTTAAGAAAATAAATCAATTCTACCTTGCAGGTTGCAGTTTTCACAAATAAAATACAACCAAGAGTTTTTTAATAAATTTGTCCGAGATAGCGGGAGATAAAACATTAAATTGTTTCGAGATTCAATTCTTGGCACTTTAAATACAAGTTGTTTTAATAACTCGGAGCCATCAGTTTGGTAGTTAATAAGTTTATACAGAAATATTAACGACTGATTTTTTCGTCTACATTCCAAACTTTGCATTTGGAATCTATTTAAAAGCAATGTGTGATTTATCCCAATTGATCTATCTTAAATGCCAAGAATTTTAGACATCGTCTTTGAACGTTTTCAAGAGCGCTTTGGTGAATATCATAAAATAGTTTCCATATTAATGAAGCATATTTGACGAACGCATTGTACAATATATTCATGGTTTCAAACGAATTGAGGACAACTGCAAGCCTAATGATAAATCCCAAATTTCTGAATGGTCCTTTTACCACGTCATATAGATGTTCATTAAAAGTAAATTTTCTTTCGAACTTTACATCAAGATATATAACAAAATCAGGCCTGTTTAATATAATACCATCCAAACAGTAGTTATAGAGAATTGGAAAATATTTTTTGGTACATGACACTATATTACATTTTTTTAATTTATTAAAAGATTATTTATTAAACACCAATTATTTATTTTATTAATATTATTTTGTAATTTAAGACAATCGTATAAGATATCTACCTGATAAGAAATGTTGACATCATCTGCATAAAATAAATATTTAACATTAACGTAATTAATGATGTCATTTACGAATAGTATAAATAAAAGCGGTCCCTCATTGGAGCCTTGAGTACGCCAGAGATTACTAAGATATCGTCAGACTCAAATCCACGCACTTCAACAAACTGGGTTCTTTCTGTCAAGTAAGATTGAAAATATTTATGAGAGGCTTGGACAATCCAAACTTGCTAAGCTTTTGATATTATGATCGAGATTGTCAAAGGCTTTAGAAAAATCTGTATATATTACGTCTAGTTGACCGCTGCCATCAGCTATTGTAGAACTGTATTGTATAAATGAGAAAAAATTTGTAATTATTAACCTGTTCTTACAAAAATAATGTTGTTCCACTATCTGGTGTTATATAATCGTAAAATAAAATTTTAAAAACTTTGGCAAAATAACATATACCTACCTAATAGTGACGGGTCGATAGTTCTAAATACAATTTTTTTTTACCTTTTTTAAAAACACACTTTTCAACAATAAATTATCAGAGCACATTTACGCATGACTCTATTCAATTTTTTAAACATTATAATAAATAGTCAAAATATTGATCGACTTGTAACCACCCACCCCCTGGTCGCTTCTTAAATTATCAAAAGCATGTAATAACCTCCATCCACTTTATGAAGTTCAAAGTATTTATACTTACTGTAATAGGCTTCTTTCTCTGGAGGTAATTGTCTAGTTTAATAAGAGTAATTTATACCCACGTTTTGTTTACTAATTTTGTAAACAGTAATCTAGGATACGATGTAAAGTTTGGTACAAATTTGTAAATGAAGTGAAAACGCAAAATATAATTATCTTATCTATTTTATCCTCAAATAAAATAGCAATACAATTACTTAAATTGGGGATTAAGAAATTATATTTCCCACCGAGAACTCAAATGTTTCCTGTCAAAATAAACAAGCCATTAAATTTATACTGTTAAAAAATTCTTGAGGATATACAATAGACGTCCTCAGAATTGCACTATCTTTAATAATTCTTTGTTTTGTCGTTTCCTTTTTATATATAGGTGCGCTTACTGACATACAGTCGTTGCAATAACAGACGGATGTCCCTTATGTTTTAACCTCACCTAGGGGGTTTATGTAGTGTAGTCCTACTAGAATAGATCCAGATCAGTACCAGCGAACTACCCCTTATATTTAGATTTACCTACGGTGCGAAGTTTGACAGATAATTCAAGCATATTTGTGTAAAATGTGCATCTAGTCGCACGAATTGTCATTTACCTCAGTCATCTGGGCTGTTAATACGTATATTAGCTATTAGTAAGGCAAATGCATATTGGGATATATCCATCTAGCGGCCCAAATATGACGTTAATGAATAATACATTTCTATAATAATAAACCTGTTTAAAGTTATTGACTCACCATCGATTTCTGACGTTTTTGTTATGTTGTTGTTGTTGATGCTTGGAAGTATAGTTGATTTGGAAACATTGAAAAGAGGCATCGGGACGTAGAGCGCTGGAATGTAGAGAGACGACACGTAGAGTGAGCGTCTGGACGCAGAGCGTCGTATAAGAGAGAAGAGTCGTTGGGACGTAAAACGTCGAATTTATACTCGTTTTAATGACTTTTTATGACGTCAATTTGTCGTTAGTCCGGTGGGAACAATTTGGGTAAATAAAAAAGGGGTGGTCGATTTATTACGCGACTTGAAAAATTCTCTAAATTTTGTGTCGATATCATGATGAAATCTGTGTTAATATTCAAAACTGACTAAAGATAAGCGCGTTATAATTCTCGAATTATACTATTATTTATTGATTATATGGAGTAGAAAAAAACTAAAAATAAGGTTTTTGAAATATTTAGATTTTGTTTTATACAATAAAATATATATAGTAAACCGTGGAACTTATTGAGAAATTAATATTAAAAAATCACAAAAAAATTTTCAAGTAACCTAGTTGAAAATTTTTTAATAATAATTTCTCAATAAATTCCACGGTAACCTATATATTTTATTGTAAAAAACAAAACCTAAATATTTCAAAAACCTTATTTTTAGTTTTTTTCTACTCCATCTAATCAATAAATAATAGTAAAATTAATTATAATTCGAAAATTGTTGTTGAAGTCTTACTTTCTCATAAGACACTGTACAAACACACACATTTAAAAAAAAAAAATTCTCAAAAATTTGTACGGTAAGGTATAGTTAAAAGTTCACTATTAGATAAATAAGGACATCTACTATTAGAAAAAAATTAATTTTAGTCATAATCTAATATTTTTTATTTAACATTGGTGGCGAAAGGACCTCCTTAAAGAACTTTTTCAATAAAAAGATTGATTGATAAGCAATAAAGAAAATGCGATGTTCCACTTAGAATAAATAATACCCAAATACATTAAGGTGATAGCAAAATATTTGTGTATTATTTTGTCACGATATTATCTGCTCGAAGTGTTCTCACCAGTTCAATCTCTACTCTAGCTTCTTCGAGCTTTCCTATGGTGAATGGTTAGAAATCCGAGGTAATGGTTACTTCTTGGAGTCTGATGACCCTTGTTGCAAAAAGGTCCGTCGCCACTTCCCATTTCTTGTCATCCTATAGTATGTAGGGTAATTCCAGATTAAATTTTTTTCATAACTCTCTTGTATCCATTTTTCTAGATGTCGTTATTTAGTTGTTCACAGGGGTCTTTTTACAAAGCTCGTTTGGATCGTTGATGCCTTTTACTTCTAAGCTGCTTTGTTTTTAAAGTCGCTTTCGGGTGCGCCTACAATCATAGCATTTGTCTTGCGAGCTTCTCATTTCTTTTACTTAATTCTATACACTCTTTTCTTGCATTATCAATTTCGTTTTCCATCAGTAAGGTATAGTGTAGGTACTTTTGTTAGTGCTAGCCTCGGTCATTCCCTCATTATTATCTGCAAGAAGTTGTATTTAATATTTTTATTTGGTAGGTTTATCTTAAATATTTTTACCTGTTACTATTATTTGCTGCGGCACTTTGGGGCGACTTAAAGATGATTGATGGTGCAATTTGACTAACAGATGAGGAAAACCCGGAAAACCTCACCTATCATCATCGAAAAGGTAAGGCATGGCAATTTTTATAATCTAAAAGTCATATTAACAGCAATTAAATTTCTGTTAATAAGGCATTCATCAAATCCTCTAAAGAACCAAGCAAATAAATGTTTAATAAGTGTCTTCCAACTACAAAATTGATGTCAAATAAATTCGAGCGCATTAGACAACTACGCCACAAGAATATGCTTGTGCTGGTTGAACAACTATATCTCTAGGGTCTTTCAGTTGGAGATTTTCCTGGTTAACAAATGACGATGATTGACGATTGACGATGATTGATTGTTGATGGGTCGTGTTGAATAGACGTGTTGCTGTATCGCTGCGTATTAAAACCGTAAAATAGTTAGCAAATGTGCAAGTAAAATTACAAAACTTTATTAGCTACTAGTGAGAGTGTGAAGAAAAGGTTTGATATACAATTTAAGTTAAAAAGTGCAATAGAACCTTGCAAATCTGAAATCTGTTTTTTCAATATGGAAGGCAGAACAACCAGAAAGAATTCAACAAAAGGTGAAGAAGATCTGCACACATTAGTTAAAACTATAGTAACAACTTTGTGTACATCTGAGGATTTTATTAGTAAAATAACCAAAGTTATTATTGAAAATATTAGTAAACATTTTAAAGAAGTCATTCGAAAGCTAAAAGATGAAAACATGCGATTGAATGAAAAGATAGAAAAGCAGGATACAATCATAGAGGTATTAGGAAGAAAACAAGAGAAACAAAATGAAATATTTAGATGCCGTAATATTTTATTCTATGGAATAAAGGAGAATCATGGAGAAGTATGTAGCAGGACTATGTTAAACTTATTTGCTGATACAATGGCTTTAAATATAGATGGGACTGGCATTGAATCATGTTATAGAATAGGAAGAAAAACTAAAAATAAAAATAGAGCCATTTTAGTGAAATTTTCTTCTAGATACTATAAAGAAATAGTATATAAAAATAAAAAGTTACTTAAACAAACAAAGATTGTAGCTAGAGAAGATTTGACGCCTAACAAAACTAAAATTTTGAAAGCTGCACTGGAAAAGGTGGGTAAAAATGGAAAAGTGTGGACCAGATATGGCAACGTATTTGTAAAATATGATAACATGGATCAAATCATGAAGATATTTACAATGGATGATGCAAATGCTCTTCCTGGAGCAACAGAGTGAGTTATTAAAAAGTTTTGTGTTATCGGAGTATCATTTGTGAATTCTTTCTTTTGTTCCTCTTAGAATTTGTTTGTTTTTTTTTTATCAGGTTAATTGTCGTTATTTTAAATACGGCGCAATTACAATGTACAATGTAAAAATGAATTTATGAACTATCTGCTTTTTGTAAACTTTAATTTATATTGAGTTTTCTCCTTTGGTTATTTTAGTATTAGTGGACATTTATTTTTTATTGTTAGAAATATTGTTTAACATCTTTCTAAATTCACAATATTCAATTATTTTATCGCAACTTGCATGTCAATAAAAATGAAAATTGGATTAATTTCGCAGCACCGGTCAATATGTGCAATTGAACCGTGCCTTATATTTTAGTTTTTGTCACAGTGTGATACTGATAAAAATATATTTTTAATTTTCTAGTGGAATAATAATTGGTATCAGTGGTACCTGAATTGTTTGAATTTATTTTAATAAAACAATTTGTTTACGATTTTAAAAATGGAGTTTTTGAAAATTGGTTTCGCAAATGCCAGGTCGTTATTACCTTCGATACATGATGTAAAAGGAAATTATACTGCAAAATAATTTTGATGTTTTTTTATTATGCGAAACATGGTTAAAAAATTATATTAATAATTATGTTTTAAATATTGATAACTATTGTTTATTTAGGGCTGATAGGAACTGCAATGGTAAGGGCTTATGTATATACGTTAGAAGTAGCATACGCAGCGAGGTAATTGTTACTAAACAAGATTACACTTGGGAACAGTTATGGATTAAGATGACCATAAATAAAAAATCATTTGTTATAGGTAATATTTATAAACCTCATGAATAGAATAATAAAGTTTTTTTAGATGAGTTTGAAGATAGTCTTGGTGGTATGTATGTTATAGCTGATGAAATTATTTGTATGGGAGAATTTAATTTAAATTTACTTGATTATGAAAACACGATTGTTAAAAAAAAATGAGCCTACTAGAATCACTGCAACGTCGGAAACTCTGTTAGACTATGTAATTATTCCTAAGGATTCATTGTATAAAAAAGGTGTTATGCCGAAAGTAATCTCAGACCACTCTATGGTGTATTGTGACTTTAAGTAAAATACAGGTAAAGCACAAGTTTATTACTTATAAAACTTTTAAAAATTTTAATGAAGAGTTATTTCAGCGGGAACTCTTTAACACATCATTCTTTCGGATGACCAAGAATCTATAGACGAAAAAGTTTCGTACTTAGTTAACTGTTTGAATGATTTGTTTGATAGGCATATTCCTGTTGTCACTTCAAGAGTTACTTAGCCCAAAGCACCATGGTTAACATTTCCTATAAAACAAATGATGGCTGAAAGGGATAAAGCATTAAAAAAGTATAAACGAACTAGATCTGCTGCTCATTTGTAATCGTATAAAGATTTACGAAATTTTACATTCCAGTCAATTAAAAGAGAAAAAAAGCATTTTTTACTTATCAGTTTAATAATAATAATCCAAGAGACATGTGGAAAACTCTAAAATCTAATAAATTTTTACCCGATAAAAAATCTGATAGGGTAAACCGGTCAGTGATTGGCCCTTTAAGATTCTATCTTTACATTTTATGTTAAAGATTTCAAATTATTTCATATATTTAAATAAAATTTTTCCTGAGTATATTTAATAAAACAACAAAGAGTTTTACAATTTTTTTTATTTGAAAAAGAATAACAATACATTTATAAATGGTACTTATTTTTAAAGTATACTATTTACTAGAGATTGGCCGACTAATTGCAATCATTGGCCAGGGTAATATCAGTCATTGGCCCATATTTAAATAATAGAAAATTATGAGAGAGAACACCTTAAAATTAAAAAGAAAAAAATAAAGTGGCTACATTTTTTTTAAACAACTTGAACAGTGGAAAACTGTAGATGTCGACTTATGAACATTATGTTTTTTTAAACACCTAACATGATAGGCTCTTTCACAGCTGTAACACCGAATTGCATAATCATCAACAGTACAATTATAAGTACAACTAAAACATAAACCTACAGTTTTCTTAATATTTAAATCCTGTGAAAGTCCAATCTACTGTAAAATACCATTTAAATCACTTAAGTTGTCGCTAGGGTTTAAAAGAACATTGGGGTGAATATTAATTGATTTTTTTTAAATAAATTTTTCGTAACTTTTTTAACATTCTCTGGAGTAAGGCTTTCAAAATGTGCGTTTGTTGGTTCAAAATGTAAGGTTGGAGATTCAAAATGTATGTTTTCAGGTTCCGTATTCTCTTTGTTGTTTGACTTTTTCTTCTTTTGGCTCTCCGCAGTTACCTTTTCTCTATTTGATACAGCCGCGGTTTTTTTCCTACTAATTTTTGATTTTTTCCTCTCTTCTTTTTCTTGTTCCTTTTGTGTTTTTAATAAAGCTTGTTCTCTCTTTTTGTTAAGACGTTCTTCTTTTTCTGTTTCTTTTTTGATTTTCTCTTCCACTTGTTGCCGCTTGTTCTCTCGCCATTCAGTTCCAGTTATTACATAAGAAACTTTTTCCGTTTGCCTATTACCTTTACGTTTAGGTGTTTTTGGCCAATATAATATTTCATTGAAACTTGAACTATGACTATCATTGATATCAACATCGCTTTTCTGATCAGACTGATCTTTAACTTTACTTACATTTTTTGTTTCAAAAGTAACTTCTTCAATTATGACATTATTTTCAGCTGCATCAAAAACAATTGGCAAATTTTCTATATTAAAATATTGCACCTGAGCATGTTTTGATTGTTCTTCAATATATTCTTTAGTTACATTTTTAGTTAAATCTTCAGTTACATTTTTAGTTACATCTTCAGTTATATCTTCAGTTATATCTTCAGTTATATCTTCAATTATATCTTCAGTTACATCTTCAGTTATATCTTCGGTTACATCTGTATTTACATCCATTATATCCATATTTATTTGACCAATATCTTCATCCATATTTACTTCTTTTGATACATTTTTGTTAGAGTTAAATTGCTTCCAAAGCTCATATAACAGTGTAAATTCTTTGGAATGTGATGTGGAATCTTCTTCATATTTTTTAAATTTTGATATGTGATCATTCCCAACAATTTTCTCGAAAGTTTGATAACTAAGAGACCCCTTTTTTTCATCAAAATATTGATCTTGAATGAGGATTTCTGCAGTTGCAGTAGAATTATTTTTTCCCAAACACTTTGAATAATCGACAGCGTTATCATCAAAAGGATATAACCCTGTTGCACGAAATCCATTCTGAATTGTTGTAGACTTCGCATAAGTATCTACAACTTCTTTTAAAATAGGAGAAAACTTTTCTTTCGTTAGAGTGGTATTAAGATTGCCTTTTCGCCTCCAATCCAAGACTGCTGCTTTCCAGCCCATTTTAATAGGCCTAAATGCTGCTACATCAGCTGGTTGAAGTATTCTGGTTGAATTTGGATAGAGGCGTATTAAAATTACTTCTAACTTTCGGCATAAGTCGCTTACTTCATATGTAAGGTGGGTTTTATGCCCGTCTATAAAGAGGATTACTGGAAACGGTACGTTTTTTTTTTCAGATAAGGATATAATACTTTTGAAACGTATTCATAAAAAACATGAGCCTTCATCCATCCCGAGTCGCTCATCCCTATTCCCCATTCCTGTGGCACTGATTTGTAAATTTGATCTTTTAGCCTTTTGCCTGGAAAGATAATCATAGGGGGTGTAGTCATACCTGAAGCCGAGAATGTGAACATTACTGTTATGTTTAATTTTGATGATGCATGTTCAATTTCATATATGTTCTTTGTACCTCTAGGAGCTAGAACTTTCGTATTTTTGGGGCAAAGGTTAAAGCAAGTTTCGTCGCCATTGAGATTCCGTCTGGGATCAGTTAAAATTGAGTCGTATCCTTTAGCTTGAAGGTACGATTTGATGTCCTTAAACCACTTTCTGAGGTCATTTTCTGCTAAGTTTGAGCTTGCTGATGTAACCAATTCTGCCATCCTTTGTACAAGATTTGGATGCCTCCGAAGAAATGCTTTGTACCAGGTGTCGTTTGGAAAATTATTCGTAAAAGGATTTTTTCGAGGGTTTTTTTCCAAGAATGTCTGGACTGACAATTGTATGTCTTCTTTCCTGCGTGGAAACCCTTTTTTTCCTAATTCAATAATCCACTTCTCTAGCATACCCTCTTCTTCTTTGGTTAAGACAGGGTTAGGGCCAAAACCTGTCTTAACAAACTTTTCACCTTTTCTAAACTGCAAGGTTGCCCTAGGAACATTAAATTTTCTAGCTGCCTCCCGCAGAGGCATACCTCCCTCAATTGCTTGTAAAGCTAATTGCAGTTCCTCTTCAGAGTATTTTTTTGCATATTGCAGACCTTCTTGAACTTTTGGCATGATAACTTCTGAAATAAAATACTTTTGGTCACAAAACAAAATAAAGTTTTGACGTTTAAAAAAAAATTGAAATTACCATAATTATTACCTACACATTTTAAGGTAGATATTGCTTAATATTTCTATTAAAATTGCAAAAATAGTAAGCAATTAATCCAAGAAACTATTATTCATTTTGAATTTCGCGGCTAACATAAAAGAGGTTTACAATATCATTCAATTATTGGCCACCCGTTCCAACTAGTTATTGGCCCCCGGCCAACGACTAGATTTAATCAAATTATGTTAATGATATAAGCAGAACTTTCATTTAATGAATATTTTGTAAAGTATTACGATTTAACATCTTATTTTAATAAAAATAAACATGGACTAGTTATTGGCCTGCGTGGCCAATGAATACATTTTTACAATTTTTTTTTGCCAGTGATTGGCCCCCTGTTTTTATTCAAATATCACATTTGGATGTACGAAACGACTATAAATAACATATAATATTCATTTTAATGGAACCCCAGTTAAGTCTTTGTTAAAAAAAATTAATCGAACCTTATTGTTCCTTACCTTGTATATATACCTTCTTACAGAAATCACAACACAATCACGATTTCTACCAACGCCATGTACACCTCGTCAATAACGTGTCGCCATTTTAATTCAGAATTACCAACCCAAAGGCTTAATTTTTTTAGTAAGAAATGGGTGAAGAAAGTTTATGTTGGTATTAAATCCTTAAAAGAATATAAAGCCACTTTCTTATTAACGATGTTTAAAATATATCTGGCCAATCACTAATAAGTGGCCAATGACTGGGTGGTTTACCCTATACCAGATTATTTAAATAATCCCGATGAAGTGAATAGTTTTTTTGTTCGGTCTATTCCTCAAACTGAACCTTCAGAAGAAACTAAAAATTTTTACAAATTCAATAAGCTTCTTGATTTTAATTTTAATTTTCAAGAAACTAATGATCTTTTTATTAATAAAATAATATGTGATATTAAAACTAATGCAACCGGATGTGATGGGTTAAATATAAATTTATTTAAACTGTGTTGTCCACATATTGTACCGTATCTTACTCATATAATAAATTTTTGCATAACTGAGGGTGTCGTACCAGTAATGTGGAAGAAGGCAGTTATTAAGGTTTTACCAAAGAAACAAACTCCTACCGAATTTAAAGACTTGCGCCCGATCAGTATATTGCCTACATTATCTAAAATTTTAGAAAGAACTCTGGAAATACAAATTAAAGATTACCTGAGTACTCACGCACTACTTCCTTTAGTTCAGTCTGGCTTTCGAAAGGGTTTCAATTGTACTACTGCTTTGCTCCGAGCTACTGATAGGAGTAAATACACAGTTTTAGTTATGTTAGATTTCAGTAGAGCTTTTGACACCATTCACTATGATTTGTTGATTTATATGTTAAAATATTTGGGATTCTCAAACAATGCGAGTTCTCTAATAGAAAATTATCTTAAATGTAGGCAACAACAAGTTCGTATAAATAATATTAATTCAAAATATTTAACATTAAGATCAAGTGTTCCCCAAGGCTCCATACTTGGTCCATTGTTGTTTTCGATATATTCTACTTACCTCTTAAACAAAATCCAAAATTGCAATGTTCACTTATATGCTGACGATACTCAGTTATACCACAGTTTTGATCCAACATGAGGTGGAGGCTGCTTGTGATGTTATTAATAATAATAATTTAAAATCATTTATTGATTGCGCAACTGAGCACTGTCTTCTTATTAACCCAGTAAAATCAAAAGTAATGTTATTCGGTAGTAAATATCATAAACAAAATGTAATGAATTCAATAAATATTGAAATCAATAATGAAAAACTAGAACTGGTAAGGGAAGCAAAAAACTTGGGAGTAATAATTCTGATTTAAGGTTTGAGAGACATATAAATAAGTTATTACAACGTGCTTATTATAATATTAAAATGATTTATGGAAACCGTCATTTGTTTCCTATTTTTGTAAAGAAACAACTCTGTGAAACATTAGTTTTATCTCTATTCAATTATGCGGATGCCGTTTACGGTCCGAACTTAACTGTGAGCTATCAGAATAAAATCCAAAAATTCAGAATTCTTGTTTACGTATGATTTTTGGCATAAGAAGGCGTTGTAGAATATCTCACAAGATAAGTCAAGCTGGATGGTTGAATATGGAGGACAGGAGAAAACTACATTTTATCCCTTTGTGTCCTAAAATAATAGTGAGTAAAAATCCACCCTATCTACATCGTAAAATAACTTATCGTTCTGGCGCTCATAACTTAAATATAAGAAACAAAGGATTGTTGACTGTTCCTGCCTTCACCACGGAGTTTTTCAAGCGTCCATATAGTTACCAAATTTGCTATTTATATAACCAAGTCTTACCAGAATTAAAAACTTGTAGTATTTCAAAATTTAAATTAAAAATGAAACAAAATCTCTTAGACGCTCAGTGTATTAACAATTAAAGTCCGTGATTCTTACATACTTAAGCCTAAGTCAAGAACATTTTGTACACCTGGAATTATTTGTATCTCCATCTGGTGTTACCTGTGCCTTTTTGACGTCGTATTGAAAGATTTCCGAGTCTAAGGCGTCACACGTAAGTCCAATTTGTCGAAGGGGAGTAACCATTATACACTATTGACATTGTCAACAGAAGTATATTTATCTTTTGTTGTTTGTCTCTAAACCCTTTTATCTTTAATTCGAAATTTTAAAAAATTCAATATTTCTATACCTGTATTTTTAAATTTTTATTCATACTAATATCGTTTTGTATTTCCTTTAATTAAAAATCGGATTCATGTCTCCCAAACGATGAACTTTCGCGATTTCGAATGACACGAGTGCTTTTTATTAGGCGACTGACTGTTCTGTATTGACAAAAGTGTCTTGTGTCTCGTCTCCTTCTCCGACCATAACCAAACATTGGCTCTGATTGCGAGAACTTGATTGCTCCAAATGAGCGAAATAACTGCCACAACTGCACCGAACTTTCTCAAATATACGACAGTTGTTAGAAGAAAACTTATTCCCTGCCATTTTATACAATGAAAACATTTTTACTGTTATGGCGCGAATTGGAAATTCGGATATGATGGATAAAATTCATGACGATTTAAGTTTTTACTGGTTAGTATAAAGTACATTACATTGCGAGAAAATGTCGTATGTTGTGATTAATCAAAGAACGACCACTAAAATTTTGGAAATGGGATATTTAAAAAGTTAATTTTAGTGGTAATTAAAAGAAAAATCAACATTAAAACTCGTAAACGGATTTTCATAGTTTTTGGTATATAACATATTAATCACAAAAGCAAGGTGAAAGCTAATAGGGCTAATGGAGAGCAATATTAGTGCTACGGTATGTGTTGGAGAGGGTAAGAGCAAATCAACAATGGGAAAAATCTCAAAGTTATCTAAAACATGGCGAAAAAAGTATATAAATACAAGCAATATGAGTGGTAAAAATGTAGAAGATGGATTTGCTTTGTTTCCAGGTGTAGAACGGAATATTCTGCAAATAATTTGTATTGCTGGTTATGGATAAAAATGGTTTTTGTTGTCAGTAATTTATAAATAAACCAGTCTATAATTTTATTGATGCCCAATTTAATTTTTTCATTAACTTCGATCCACATATTTGAGGAGGAGAAAATATGTGTATCGTCTGCAAACCTACTAAACTTCATGGTAATCAAACTGTTTATATAAACCGTAAAATATACGAGCCCTAACACAAAAATGTTCGGACATCAACTAATTTTGCAAAAAAGTTTGAAAATTTCCTTAAGGGATTCAATATCATATGTTTTTCATTTATAAGACATAATATGTATTGTTTACATTATATTTATGAAACTGTTTTCAAATAAACTAATATTGATTAATAAAACTAAACTAATGTTAATAAAAATGCAATATTTGCTGACACATAAATGTTCAGACACGTCAGTAAAACAAATAATAGCAAGCCATGGAAAAAAAATGTTTCTATTTTGACATTTTAACTTGAGAATTAATTCGATTATTAATTGGCTCCAAAATATCGCGTGGTAAAGCAACAAATGATGCAATTAGAGAATTATTAGTAAAAGTGTTTAACCAAGGAAAACCTTTCGGGATATTGCTAAACAAATAAATGTCGCAAAGTCCACGGTGTCAGGGGCCCTATTCTCGAATGTCTATTAAAAATGTCGCATTCGTCATAATGTCTACTACTAATGTCTATCAAAATGGCGATCGACTGACACTATCCGTATTCTCAAAGAAAAATTGACATTTTAAAATCAGTGATATATTTGGCGAATG
This sequence comes from Psylliodes chrysocephalus, assembly GCA_927349885.1. NCBI lineage: Eukaryota > Metazoa > Arthropoda > Insecta > Coleoptera > Chrysomelidae > Psylliodes > Psylliodes chrysocephalus. The sequence continues at coordinate 41,528,522 of OV651822.1, forward strand.
ATAACATGTGACAACATTGGATAGAAACATACAATACGAGTATATTACAGCAGACAATTACTTGAAGAATCTCTTAGTAATACAAAATAATACTGAAAATACATCCAGAATATATATCTGTTTGATAAATACTAATTACAAAGTAGAGAAAATATAAATATAATATTTTTAACTGAAATTTGAAAAAATAGAGCTATATAAATTTCTTAATGACAGGTTTTAAATCTCTTGGACAAACAGGAGCAGTGTCGGATCGAGACTTCCAGTGCCTACCGGTCAGAACGGAGAAGGCCCACCCATCAATATTTTTTCATGGGCCGATTTCTTGAAGAGCAAAAAAGGCCTTCTTTGCACATTGATGCTTTTTTCAAAGGTTATTTCGCATTTCTTATTCTCAAGGGCACACAGGCTGAGGTCCACTAACTTAGACCCACTGAATAAGGCCCACTGATTGAGGCCCAGTGCCCGAACGAGGTCCCACTGCCAAAACGAAGGACCACTGCCTGAAAGAGGGCCCACTGCCTAAAAGAGGGCCTACAGCTTGAACGAGGGCCTACCGGTCTTTTGCCTGTAGACCAACGGCCCAATCCGACACTGGACAGGACTAATAATTGATAAATTAGGTGAAATTGTAAATAACCATTTCATATATTTTTAGAAACAATTTGTACAATACTTATTTTCATTTTTCTTAAAAATAAATATAAACTGTCACTGTCACGACACTCATATTATAACATCATATTTAAAAAGGCATGCGACATTACAATGTCGACTGGTTGTATACCACTCGACTTTAGGGGCGTTTTATTTGAAACTCGATCGAGCGAGCGTCGAGCAGACCGAGAAGTGATGACGTTACAATAGAGCATTGAATCAAATCAAATAAAACAGAGTAAAAAACATAACCTCGCTTTTTTGTGATTCTTGTTTCTGGTTTGTGTGTCAAAATATTGAGCAAAAAGTAAAGAAAATGAAAAAACTTTTAATAAAAAGGGGTAATGGCCCTGAAATGCAGCATATACCACAAATGCCCGCTTCGCTTTCATACTCCATGACTGTGATTACTGGTGATTAGATCTGGACAGAGAAAATGTATTTTCCAAACACATTTTGTGTTTTTTATGACGAATAATTTCAGCTATAAGACAAAAGCGGTTAAGTAATTTGTTGACTTCTTGTCTGGTCTTTAATTTTAAGATTTAAATTTACTTGTAAGTTGATTAAAAAGAGATAGGTAGAGACAAAGATAAATTTATCCCTCTTCTCGATCTTTCTGCTCTGAGAACATCGAGCTCGCTCTATGTTCTCGCTCCAAAGCAAAACAAACACTTTATGGATCTCTCGGAGTGTCAATTCAAACACGATTTCAGCGCTCGGAGATCTCCGATGATCAAATCAAACGCACCATTTTGTCTAACAACAAATGTCGAATTCGCCATTCCAGAATACGTTTTTGCGTTCTTATTCGACATTTCATCAATGTCGCGTGTGACATTTAGAAATAGACATTCGAGAATAGGGCCCCGGATATTGTAAAAAAATATGGAGAAACGGGTTCAACTCAAATTTCAAGACATGGTGCTGGTCGGCCACGCAAAGTCACTTCCCGAATGCAAAGATCTCTTGTTCGGATTTGTAAAACTGATCGCCGAAGTACTGTAAGGGAAATAACAGCAAAATGGAATGAAGAAATAATTGAAAATGTTTCACGAGAAACGTGTCGTCGCTGGATCCATAAGTCTGGTTTACATTTTTATAAGATACGTAAGTTACGTTTAAGGAAAATCTCATATTTATGCAGTGAAATAATTGGTTTAGGCAAAAGAAAAGACATTGCTGACGGAAAAACAAAAGAAAAGACGATTAGCATGGGTAAAGGAACGGGCAATATGGACTTTTGAAGACTGGAAATGAATCATTTTTAGCGATGAATCAAAATTTGATGTTTGCGTGAGTGACCATCGATCACGTGTTATAAGAAACAAAAATGAAGCCTAAAGAGAAAAAAAATTTCCATCAGGTGTTATGGTATGGGAAAGCATGTCTGGTTTCAGTATTAGAAAACTGCACTTTATAGATGGAATAGTAAACGCAGAAAAATATCTGAACATTCTTGAAACCAATTTGTTAGTGTCAATTCCAATTTTATCACCTGATGGAAACTTTACTTTTCAACAAGATGGCGCCTCCTACCATACAGCCAAGACCACAAGAAAGTGGCTGCAGGACAACAATATTTCCGTTCTTGACTGGCCCTCCAGCAGCCCTGATCTAAATATAATCGAAACTGTATGGCACAAGATGAAGCAGCAATTAAGAAATGATCCACAGTGCAACATTTCTGATTTGCGGGTAAAATTACAAAATATATGGGATTCCTTTACCGCGGAAGATTGCAAAAAGCTTGTTAAGACTATGCTGTTATTAATGAAACGGGAGATGCAACCAGCTCTTGATGTGATTTGTCCGAACATTTATGTGTTAATAAATCTGCATTATTATCAACATTAGCTTAGTTTTATTGATCAATATCAGTTTATTTGAAAACAATATCATAAATATGATGTAAAACAATACATATTATGTCTTATAAATAAAAAACATGATACTGAATCCTTTAAGAAAATTTTCAAACTTTTACGAAAAATCAGTTGATGTCCGAACATTTTTGTGTTAGGGCTCGTATAAGTACAAAAGAAAAAACGAAAGCTGTGGAACCCCACATTTTACTATTCTGTCTAAACTTGTAAAATTATTATTAGTATAGATAACATCTTCAGATAACTTATCCGATCTAAAACCAAACTGCTCAAATGATAATAATTTTTATTTTTCCCAAAATATTTCAAGCCTAAGTTTAACAACTTTATCAGTCTATATTGCCAAGGATTAAATCTATTTTTTTAAAGGTTTAACCAGCACATTTTGCACTTACCAAAATGGCGGGAAAGCCAGTCCGGATTTATACGTTCCTACTTCTACTATTTCTGGTTAAGTAACTCTGATTTGAATTTAAAAAAATGAATTGCCTTTACAAATATTGTCTTCTATTAAGTTTTTTATTAAAATAAAAGTTATAATCATGTTTAAACGAAAATCGTATTCATTTAAGTCCTAGAATAATTGTTTCTTTTTATTACCGGCATTTTCCTTCTATAAACATAATTTAATCTTCTTTTATCAAGAGAAAAAATCCAACAATATGATACGTCTAAAGGGTTTATTAAAAATCTTCATTATACAAATTTATGAATTCAAATATGTTCAAAGCTTTCAAAGTTTGTTTTTACGAAAAATAGTTATTTTTTAAGAGTTTCTGCATTTATGCCATCTTTACCAGGCGCTTTACTATTTTTTGGTTCGTTATATTTTCAGCTATTTCTGTTTCATTTGTAGGTGATTCTGGGGTTAGTCTAATATTTTGTACTAATCTCAGCACAACATTAATAAAATATCTAATCCTTATTCAATTCCATATTTATTTTTTTATTATTATTTTACCGTTATTGTTTTTGTCTGAATGAATTTGTGATACTATTTATTGTTATTTTAGGAAAATTGTAAATTTAAAGTCCAACCATTCACCCTGTAATATTTCATAAACAAAACCAAAAATCTACCCTTTTATCCATCCTTTTCCGACGCTATCCAAGCTTTAGAAGGTTTATAAATATAAATGTGTGTGTATGGAAAGAATGAGTGGATGCCGGAGGGTGGGGGTTGGATATTTATGTCCAACACCTTCTTGTCTAATGAAATATTCACCCGGCATTGTTCCCAGGTAAATAATTGCCACTCGAACATTCCCCAGCACAAAGGATGTACTACAGATACTGGAGATTTATCACGAATTACATAACATTATGGCCTGATCTACATATTATATGATTTCGTCGAGATACTCTTATGTTTATCGTTTATCCGATGAATCTACGGGGTATTTTACAGTTAGATGCAAGTTGTTGTGACAGTCGGAAAAACAATTCACACATTTAAAAGCAATATCAATTTTAACATTTATTTATACCAAAAAATGATTGTAGGCTTTGACAGATTATAAGAGATATCTTCAAGAAAAAGAAAACATAACATTGAAATGGAACAAGAAGGAGGAAAATAAGTTGGAATACAAATTATTGCTAAGGAAAAGCAGCTGAAAAATACATACTGCAAGAGAATAAGCTACAATGTTTCCATGAGTTTTTCTAGTGGATTATACTAGACGAGTGGATTTTTGTCAATGGTTCCAAATTTAAATCCACGGTTTTTGTCTAAGATAAGGCTTGGATAAGTGAAAAATTCTCTTTTTATTTTTTTTTTGTTTTAAAAACCTTTCGCAAAAAGTTAGTGTTTGGGTTGAAATATGTCTAATAAGAGTGGTGAATCATGTTTTTTATTTGTCACACTCGCTGTTCATAAATTAACTGCATGATGATGATAATAATGATGAATTACAAAATGGTTATCTCCAACAAGACAGCAAAACAATGGTTTCTTGCCTAAACAGTAATAAATAAACATTAGAAACTACTTATATGCTAAATTAGCATAACATTTTTATGTACATATTAATACAATTTTTTTAATTATTTGTAGCTTTTCAGGAGATTTAGAACAACGTAAAAAGGGATACATTTTGTTAGCAGATGTTCTTGGTTACCACTTATTAATCATCAATCTGATATAATTTCGATATGGAAATCGTACCAAAAAAAGAAGTGTTGTCTTACATCAAATGGGGTAGTTCTGATTTTTTTATGAGTTGGTAGTGATATAATGGGTAATGACAAATCCAAGTTTTCCACCTCGAAAGCCCTTTGGATCACAGTTAAATACTAGAAAATTCATTAAAATTTAGAAGTTTTTCCGTTTTGTTAATTTTTACCACCAAGGACCTACGTTACGGCAAAAATTACTATGGACACTTTTTAAGTAGACTAAATTTGCAATTAAATGAGAATAATTTGGTTTTGGTAGGCTAAATATTTTTTAAAAGTTTAAAAGTTTGCAAAATTTCAAAGAAAAAGGAAGTATTACAGTTTTCTTTTTACACTTTTTACCCCTAAGTAGTAGGTTTATTGGAAAAGTTACTTTTTTTAGTTATTAAAGTCCACTAAATTCCCAACTAAATGAGACCAATTATGTCAACTTACCCCTGATAGTTCCTGAGACACAGCTGTTCCAAGTTGTTGAGGTAAGCAAACAATTATGTAATTTGGTTTTGGTAGGCCAGATAATTTACAAAATTTAAAGAAAAAGGAGGTATTACAATTTTTTTTAGTTGTCTGGTAGATTTTTACAAAAATTGTGTTTTGTTTTTACTTTTGTGTGTAACATAACATACATTAAATATTATAACATATTTTTTTTTACTTTTATTTACAATTAATATCACGGAAGAAACAATACAACAAAAATCTGTGTCACCGATTTGATATTCAAACTAACATCTTAACATGCCAGTACCCCGTGGGTGCGGAAAGTTGTAGATGGTGGACATCTGCCCCATAAAGTAGTGTGGCCTTGTAATGCGCCTTTTGGAGAAATCGGTTCCAGATATGTCCAATACTTACAAAATCTTACGGCCCAAATATAACTGAAGTTTTCGATGGCTATCCGTCTGACGCATCAGACAAAAATACCAACAGCTCTGAAAGTCTGCGTACAGCTCTAGCAACATCCTCTCCTGATGTTATATTCGATAAAACTACCATTGCTTAAGTTGCTCAGGACAAGTTTCTATTGAATGACAGGAATAAAGTTACACTCGTCAACATGCTGAAGGTTCACCTGGAGAACAAAATTCTAACATAACAGGCAGAGGAAGATGCTTATAGGTTAATAGTAACCACAGCCATTTACATATCCTCTTCCTACGAAGTATATCGTCGGCGAGGATATAGATTTGTTGGTCTTAATTTCTGGTTTGTCACGAGATGGAAGAGACCACATCCTTCCAAGAAACAAACCAAATAACAATAATATGTTTGTAAAATGTGGGAGAGAAAAAAAACCAGATGTCACCTACTCGACCAATTTCTTTAAGCAATTAGCCTAACCTGGAATAGCACTCTTTCTTCACGCGTAAAGCGGTTGTGATACAACATCAGCACCTTTTGGCCAGGGAGAAAATAAATTTTTATCGACCAAAAAAAACAGCTACGCCTCGAACAAAACGCAGAGGTTTTCTTAAGCTCGAATGCCACACCTGAAAAAGTTGCCGATGCAGGAGATACCTTTTTAGTTTTAGTTTATGGAGGCAATAGAGAATCGCTTCCAGTTATTTACTTGGGCGGCAGTTAAGCCCATCATGAACCTCGCCAGATTGCCTCCAACCTGGGATGCTGCAAGATTTCACTCTCTGCAAACATACAACCAGGTGAGAATAAGTTTTCTGCTTGTATTTCTTTCTGCTTCGGACCACATTCTTAATACATGGATCCTTATTTTGTTTATTTTTTTTTTTTCATATACAGAAGTGGCTGGGAATTGAGAAGAATCCTATCGGTTGGGACAGGATGCAGAGTACACAGGGCTTTGTTCGTCAACAGATAATGGCACCACCAGCTCCTCAAGCTTTGCTAAATATGATTTTCTGTAACTTCAAAAAAGTTTGTAGCTGAAAAGCACACGCTGCAAGAGAAGAAGCTGCAATGTTTCCATGAGTTTTTCTAGTGGATTATACTATACAAGTGAATCGATAAATAGTAACATTTCAGAAAATGGTGAATATTTTGAATTTTCAAGATAACTCAAAAACGGATAAAGAGAAAACCACTAAACTTTAATGCTGGGGCGGTTACTTTATAGGTATTCTTGCGATTAAATAAAAACATTCTTTAATTTAAAGTTATTTGCGATATCATTCTCTATAAGTTTTGTTCTATAATTAATTTCTCTAAAATGGACCGTAATAGAAACATTTGAGGAAAAGTGTAAAATTTTGTTTCTTTATTATTTTCATTGGCAATGATTATATATAAAAAAATATTTCCAGTAACATGTATTTAGTTTATCCTCTAAACATTTACAGTGGTGATACAATGGGTTGTACAAAACGACCGGAAAACGCCTGTAATAACTAGATAGGAATCTCATGTGTTAAACACATTCTATTTTATTTAAAAACTTGATTAATTGTAGGAAATTATTTATAACTCAAATCCTAACCTCACAATTTTAAATCGTGGTCAAATACAGGAAGAAGGAAATAAAAAACTTATTAAACCACCATAAGTGAATTCATAGGAGTTTTACTTTTTTCCATCCCGTATTTAAACTCTTTATCTACACTGCTCAATAAACAACAATTGTTATAAATATTTGAATTTAAAAATATTAAAATAATCAACTAAATGCAACCAGAGAGGTTTGCGGTTGTGTGTATGCGGCCTAAATTAGCAAATAATTTTTTTTTTTTTTTTAAATATTTATATTTTTGCAAGAAATACTGTAACGTTTATTTTTGGCCCCACGAATTAATAAAATTGTTTTGGCTTACCCGGTTAATCATACGAAAAAAAGGGGTAAAATCGTATTGATGATATCACTATTATTTTTGTCATTAACTAATTTCACCTGTATTCTAACTTTCGGACATCATTATTACAATTTATTTCATCTCACCACTAAGTAAAAGGATAGTAGTTCTCCTAAAAATAGATCAAGTTTCGTTGTAAATTTATATATTTTATGTATTATAGTCTCACCTTTGGGTAATTAATTATTTACGATACCATTCTTTAAGAATTTCATTGCTTATTTTTATTATTAGGTTAATATTTTTTAATTGTGACAGTGAATGACATAAACGTCACTTGACGACAGAACACCGACAAGTGTCATGTTTGTAGTACGTTCCAATATCGGGCTCAGAACCCGAGGTAAGGTAGTTTCACAATGAGCGATTTTCAGTCGTGAGGGATTTTTTGGCGATCGCTGTTGTATTAATTTTTGTCGGGAACAGTTTCCCAAATGTAGTTATACTGTATATAAATATAGTTTTTAGGGTACCTTTCGTAAATAGTCTGTTAAGTTATATAGTGGGGAATTCTTGAGGATGAATTTCTGAACCCACTTGGCTTGAAATTTATCGGAAAGGGATTTCGGCCATTTTTGACGGCTGACGTATTTTTTTGAGTCAGTGGGTGTTGAATCACGAGAAGGACGAATTTTGCGTCGAAGTAGAATTTTGTTAATATTTAGCCTCATCGGCTTACCTAATTAAAGGGGATTTTAGATTCTACTTCATGGTTAATTGTGGGTAAATGGACATTTCGTATTTTGAGAGGAATTTTAGTGTATTGGTAAATTCCTATGGTCATTGGTCCAGCCCATATCTATTATAGGATTTTAACGCAATAATTGGAAGTTCACAGCATTTGGAGTGTGGAATATTGTTGTGCTGTGGATCATCTTACGTGTTTCTCATCCTTGGAAGGCTACCAAGTTAACCCTTAACGAAAAAGGGTTTCACCCAGGGGGTTGTTAGCCCAAGATTCGTCGACAGTTTCACCCAGGGGGTAGCGACTCAGGATTTCAACAGTTGTACACAGAGGGTTATATCGTCCGGAGTTCAACGGTTTCATCGAGGGAACACAGAACATTGGTATGCTAGCCGCATAGTTTACTTGTAGCTAGATTAACAATGATGATTCTCGTTCTGGATAGGAAGATGGGAATGCTGTGAAAGAAGACACCCTACTATCAGGTTTTTTTTTTATACGTTATATTGAAGGTTTCATGTGTGCACTGTTAAACTATACATTCACTTTCAACCGAATGTTGTCAAGATATTCTCAACATTATTTATACTTTTGAGCACAGAATGTTCTAGGGTTCTTTCACTCATAACTTATGTATTATCAAATATTACATCGTTTAATTGATTAATATTTCAAACTTTTTCTTAATTTAAGCACTTAATGCTGATGTAGTAATCCTTCGGGTCGCAGAACACTTGGACTGCTTCCACGTTTAAGTTGTAATTCTTCAGTTATTAAGGGCTACTGTCATGGTTTTGCTTTTTTAATTTATTCATTATTAAATGGGCAAGACTTAACATATAAGTTAAGCAATCTCAGAAGACCCGTGTGGGGGCAGAGATTAAGTAACCTCTTCCAACCTGGGAGTTTAAGTAAATAACCTCTGTGTCTAAAGTCCTTTATATGTTCATTGCATTTTTATTTTTTTTTGATATTTTTATTTAGTTCTATGAATTATACTTAATTATAAAATTTCATGGTTTAATAATTTTCTTTTGGGTAGTTTGGTCTTAACTAAAAGTTAAGCAGATATCGCCTTCCAATTTGGAGAGGGTTATAAGCTTATAAGGATTATAAGTTTACTGTTTAGTTTATAATATATGATGTAGTATAGGTGCGGTTATGCACAAGATTTGAGTTAACTATTATTTTATATTTTATGTAAGGTGGAAATTAATATTTTGCGCAAGCGTCATGCCTGGTACCAAGCTAACGACGAACCGTGTCATATTTTGATACATTTAATAATTTATTTTGGGTTATGCATATACATATATGGTGTAAACTTTCCCTTTAATTTCCTCCAACTTTTTTTTTTTTTTTATTATTATCTAAAGCCATTAGGTAATTAATTAGTTTTAGTAATTTGTCAAACTCATAATAAATTGTCGAAATTTAAAAATGATATATTTAGTAAATATTTTTCCTCTTTTTTTATAAAGGAACATAAGTTGAGGTTTGTCTTTTATTTCTTTCCTCATTTACTGGGTTTTTGGGGAAATAGGATCATAGTTTGGCCACTATATAGACCCAGTTGGCGCCTACTCATTTGTCTACTATTTCCGGAATTCTTGTAAGCTATCCACCCCCTAGCTGCCGTCTGAGCGACGTCGAAGGCCCGAAGGTTGACACCGGAACAGCCGAAACTTGTGTAACCGTAGTAGACAACATTTTTATTTGTAGTTAATACTTTAATAATTTTTTTTTAAGTTTAAAATTTTGGTGGAATCACCGAGTTCATTTGGTAGGTTACAATACAAATGATTTTTGCCAAATTATAATCGCAAAATAGACTGTATATGTATTAATACCCGAAATTTCTAGGCAATTATACCAGCTTAGACTACTCTCCCAAATTTCACAACTAGTTTATAATTTCAGGAGTGTTCCAAATTGAGTAACAGCATTAAGGTAAGGCAGTGGTGCTACTACACTTAATTAATTTTATTAATTTCGCAATTCGTTTTTTATTTTTACCTCATTATTGAATTATTTGTTTTTTTGTTTAAATTGAAGATTAACATTATTAAATAAACTTTAGAAAAATCCACTCCAATGTTGAGCAGCGTATATAATACACTGTATATGAGTCACTAAATAACTTCACCTGAATATTTTTTCTGATTATCGTCATAAACGTTAACTGAAACGCAAAATACGAGCTCTGTAGTACTTCCATCATTATTAAATTTGAGATTGCGTCTCAATTTAAAAATTTAGTTACTCGAAACAGGTATTAAGTGGCGGCAAACTTTCGATCACTTTCAACTTTTCCCATAAAATTTCGCATCTTCCTGGTGCGATTCTCGCACAGCCTACGTTTCGTTCCCGAAAAGACAAACCCTTCATAAATTTTAGATAAGCCACCAATTAGACTGGCAGCCGTTCCAAAGCCTACTTTTTGAGGAATATATATCGACGAAAAAAGCACGCACCCGCCGTAATTCCGCAAATATCGTGTGTAGATCTAGTATGCCATGACGACGAGGCGTTAATTCAACGTTAAGTGGCGAGGTGCACTTATCACCGCCACCCAGCGTTAATATTTAACGTTTAACGGAAGATGTAGCCGTTTTGGGATGAACATCTAGATGGACGAAATTCGATTAACAATAAATTATTATGAAAAATTGATAACGAAGGATGCAACTTAAGTTTCATAACTTCAAGAATTTGTTCTTGTTACAATAATATGATCACGCTCTAATGATTGTCAATCAATTATGTCTAATACTCAATTCCTAAACATATATCACTGCAGTGGCGGCTCGTGGTAATTTAAAATGGGTGTTCACTTTTTCCAATAATTTTATCATATGTAAGTTCGGATCAAAACTTTGTACAAAAGTCAATATCGCTGTTTTTTTTATTATTTGAGTTTGTATTAAGTGTAGTTATTATTATCAACATCATACTGTTTTCAAGCACTACAACTATTAATAAATGAATATTTTAGTTAGTGATATTTGTTTTGTTTTTAATACGTTGAAAACCATCTATAAACATTATTAGTTAGTAAACTGACTTTTCTTCATAATTTGACATTATTTTTAAATATATATCAGGTTATGTAGAAAGCATGACATTGATTTTTGTGTAAAAAAAATTATATGAAACTTTACCTACCATTTTTTAGTTTAATCATTTTCACAATTTGTCACAGATGTCAAATAAAAAATATATTTTTTAAATACCTTTTATTGACAAATAAAATAAGAACTAAAATATTTTAAATGTTTATTTTATAAGATCAGTCCCATCACAATACATAATATTACACAGACACAAACTAGAATAAAGATATATAATGCTTGGCATTTTAAATGATATTCTTCGCAGTTTAACAGACCCCCTTAACCCCCATTTTTAAACAGATTGTTTTCACAATCAATAGGCCTCATCTTCTTATAGACCTTGATTTTTGCTAAAAATTTCATGTTGATATCGTTTTTCATTTTTGATTTTTTTTTAATTTCAACCCCCCTTAAATCCGCCATATTTATTCAGATTTTTTTTTATAATGAAAGGGCTTCTTCTCCTTTTAGAGATTGATGTTTGCTAAAAATTTCAAGTTTTTCAATTAGGATTTTTTTTATATTTTAACCCCCTTTAACTCCCCAATATATTCATATTTTTTTCAGTATAAATAGTCATTATCTTTTTATAAAGCTTCATTTTTAGTAAAAATTTCATATTGATATTGCTTTTCGTTTTTAATTTAGGATTTTTTTTTTAATTTCAACCCATCTTAACCCCCTATTTTTAATCAGATTTGTTAAAAATCAATAGGCTTTGTCCTCTTATAGAGCTTGATTTTTGCTTAAAATTTTCAAGTTCATATCATTTCTCATTTTTAACTTATCGTGCAGACAAAAAACGTGACATTGGACAGACAGACAAAGTAAACCTATAATACTCTTCACATAATACTGTATGAAGAGTAGAAAGAAAATGTATAAGGTAAAATAAACAATTTAAAAAGTTGAACAATAATATTCAACTTTGTAACCTATTTTTTTCTTTTGACAAAGAGTTTAGGTTATATACAGCACAGCAGCTCTACTGTTGGTGGCATAAAGGTGTAAGTAAGGATTTGTTGCCTTGAAACTTAATTATTTTAAATTGACTTTAGATTCACTTAAATAAAATACAAAAAAGAGTATTTAAACCATAGATGGACGCCACTGATTTTTTTATAGATTAAAAAATTTGGTATTATTTGATAAAGAAGTTTTTAAAATCTAAAGGTAAATTCAGAAACCATAGTAAATAAAATTTAAATAATTAAACCATAAATACATGAATCTGCAAATAGACACTTGTAGAGATGATCATGATATTCTGTGAAATAAAAGTCATACATAATTTAAATTGAATTTAATAGAAAAATAAATGAAAGTGATATATTAACAATATTTTCTCAATTTGTTCGATGAGCATTAAATTATACAAACGTTCTTTGTTCAGAAGAGAAATAATGATATATTAACAATATTTACCCAATTCATTTGATGAATCAAACTCTAAAAGTAATAAAATTGGAAGTATTTTCTAAATCCACTTATCAACATTTAAATTTATAAAGGGTAAAAACAATATAATTGAAAATACTCAATTCATTTTTAAACAGTTAAATTTATAGTCAATAGAAATCGTGTAATTGAGAATATCCTCTCAATTCATTCGCCAATAGTTGGAGAAATATATGAATAATAAAATAAGAACATTTATTTATACCTATCCGAGACGTCTTGTTAAAATTAAGGTATATTATTTTGAGTACTAAAAATAATATTTACAAACGGGTTGTAAATAAAAGAAACAAAAAGTATTCTTAAAACTAAATCATACAGAAAATAAAGAAACATCCCTTTCAAAAGATAAGTAAAGTGTCTAAATAGACATTGCGAACATATTGTTAAAATTAAAGAAAAAATAATAAATACCAAAACATAATCCTAGGTCTGACAGCGGCACTAGAAAGAGCCCTCTGTTAGGCTACACACTGCACACCGAAGCTCATCATGTTACAGGACTGCTTGGGGCACGGGACCATCGTAAAATAGTTCGAAATAAAAAGGAAATCTTTGCTTCGCAGGGTAAATAAAACGGCAGCGTATTGGCAAGACAGAATTCCATTCTGTAGCTTTCTGAGAATAACCACCCACGGTTGGCTATCTTGTTCATCCACGGGAAGAACCCTATATATGTATTAAACTATGAGTGTTTTGCCAGGCAAAGAAAATGCAGGAGCAGCAAAGGAAATGACTTACCTCTTTTGAGGGTTTTCTCTGCTACCGGGATCCAACAACACGTGGAAGAAAGTATCTTTCGGCGTATCACTTGCCTCAGATTTTGGTCAAAAACCAGATTCATCCAAAATAAAAGTAACATGAGCATTGGCACGGGGGCCCTTGGACAAAACAAAAAGCTCGGAAACTAATTATTACTCAACACTATTTAACACAATGCGGAGCTAAATCCCAACGGCCGTCTTCACAGACCTTTTATATATTGTTTAGCCGTCTTCTTCCAAAAATCAAATCGGAAAAGGCCGAAAAAAAGTTTTTTTTTTAAAGTGACAGCTCGATAATAGAACTGACAAATTTCTAACGAAAAATGTTGCCAACCTATTAGGACCAAAAAGAACTAGTGCTCAGCCAGTTTCTCGTGTCTCATATTTATGGTCAAGTATAATTAAAGAAAAATAATTATTATGCAAAATAAAAGAAATGGAATAATAAAATATTAAAATATAACCCTTACTCTATTCCAATGGTTATTTACAAAATTATGCTGTGTCTGTAGACAGATCAAACGAACGTGTGAATTGTACTAGACTGGCAACACCGGTTTGGCAACCTTGTTTGTGAGCAGCGCGCCAATTAATGGGTTCTTTGACAGTTTGAAGGATCTGTTGACGTGTTGTCTTCTCTTTTTAACTATATGAATTAGGCATATCGTCTCACTCGTGTTAGGCTCACTCATCATAATGCGCCACAGACACAGTATACTTAGGTATACTGTGTCACAGGCAGAGGACAATGATGTACAAAAAAATATAGATTAACACGTATGAAAATAAAAATATTAAAATTAAATTTATATTTTTATGTTATTTATGTAATATTAAAATAATGTGTTTTTATGAAATTTAACTGGGTGTTCACTGCACAAATGAACCAATGGAGAAACCGCCCCTGTATCACTGTATATCATAGAGATGGGATACATTTCAGAAACTATGTTTTAATAACTGATATTTAATGTAGTACTAACGATTCACAAAGTGATGCAACAAGATGCATCAAGATATCTTCCAACTCCTCTTTTTCTCTCACTTGACAATGACATTAATATTTATGTTGACTTTTTTATTATTAAGAATGTACAGGTCCGTAAATAATTATTAAAATTGGACTTATTCAAAGACATTACAACTAAGAGACCAAATTGTTTACATTTTTAAGTAGCTAATCATTATTCCCACCAGATTCTCGTTTATTGAGTCTTTGCCGATTTTATCAGTCTGTAAAAATTATTTGGAGAAATTTCTTTCGAAAAATAAAATTTGATGTATCCATAATTTTATATTATATATATAAAAATATGTTTTTAATCAAATTATTCTTTGAAGTTTTAATATAAGCTAAATTATTTATTAAAAAATCAATATTAACCTAAACAAAATATTAGGGTTGCAAAGAACTCCGTAAATACGGCAACGCTGAATATCCTATTTTATGAATTTACAATTTTTATGAATGAAAAGTAGTTACCGTAACCAGCCGCAACGTTGCCAATCGGGTCTAACAGCTATTTTGTATTTCTGACAGTATCTGATAGTTTTTGTGTGACTTATTGATTTATTCATTTATAAAATACTATTTTTGTGAACTTTTGTGAGAAATATAAAGAATTATGCATTGATTAATAAAAAAGTTTTGCACGAAATACAAGTTTTTCCTTTGGAAATAAAGAATTATGTTACATGCATGTGTAGTGTTCAATAAGGTAGATCAACAGTTTTAACAGATTTTAACCA
This sequence comes from Psylliodes chrysocephalus, assembly GCA_927349885.1. Classification (NCBI taxonomy): domain Eukaryota; kingdom Metazoa; phylum Arthropoda; class Insecta; order Coleoptera; family Chrysomelidae; genus Psylliodes; species Psylliodes chrysocephalus. Next base: position 41,543,834 of record OV651822.1, read on the forward strand.
TTATTTTGTTTAAGATTGTGTGGAAAATAAATATAAATATAAAAAAAATAATATAAAAAAAAACATATTTTAACAGACTGCAAATTTTTATCTAGCCAGTTTTAATTAATTTTATTTTTTAATATCTTTATGTATCATTGTAGTTATAGTTATTACATTAGTATTATTATTGTTATTATTTATTATTATTAATTATTATTATGCTTCCCCGCACACAGACACAACCGTGTCTCAGCGGATGTATGAATGTTTATTTATTATTTTTTTAAACTTCTGTATCTACTAAAATGTATTTTTTCTTTAAATTGAATAAACATTATTATTATTATTATTATTATTATTATTATTATTATTATTATTATTATTATTATTATTATTATTATTATTATTATTATTATTATTAATATTATTATTATTATTATCATTATTATTATTATTATTATTATTATTATTATTATTATTATTATTATTATTATTATTATTATTATTATTATTATTATTATTATTATTATTATTATTATTATTATTATTATTATTATTATTATTATTATTATTAATATTATTATTATTATTATTTGTTTTGGTATCACTATCTTTAGGATAGGCTGTTGATGCAAGTATCGGCCGGGGCAAGATACTTGTATTTGGTTCATACAGATATATTTAAAAATGAGCGCACTATTGATGTAGTGGTTAGTATTACTGCTTTTTGGATTGGTGTTATTTTGTCGGCAATTCCTAAAATCCTTAAATTGTTAGTTAGTGACTTGGGTACTACGCCGGTTGATGATATTATCAGTGGGACTACAGATACACTCTCCTGGCGCCACATTTGTTGGATTTCCTGCCCAAGTCTCTGGTATTTTGTTTCTTTCTCCGCGTAATAGGTTTGGATGTTATGATTGTTTGGGATTCCCACGTCGATCAGTACAACTTTGTTTTCACTTTTATCGGCGATGATAATGTCAGGCCTATTGTGGACCACTGTGTGGTCTGTTAGTACTGATCTATCCCAATACAATTTGTGTGTATTGTTTTTCAAGACAGGACACGGCTCGTATTGGTAATATGGTTTTTCTTCGCTCAGGAGGCTATACTTCAGCGCCAGGCTTTGATGAATAATCTTAGCTACCTGATTGTGCCTCGACAGATATTCTATCGGTACCAAGATAGGGCAAGCGCTTGTTATATGCTGGATGGTCTCGGGATGTTGGTGACACTTTCTGCATAAGTCATCCTCTATTTCAGCTCTTATTATATATTTACGATAGTTTTTGGTAGCTATGACCTGGTCTTGGATGGCTATCATAAATCCCTCCGTCTCTGCAAATATGTCAGCTCGTCCCAACCACCCATTTGATGCCTTAGTGTCGATATAAGGCTGGTTGAGGATATTTGCATGTCGGCCATGAAGGGGTTTTGAGGCCCAGTCCTCTTTTTTCCCTTGAATATAGGTTTCATCCGAGCCTACTTCTATGCTGTCGTGCAGCAGGTCTAAGGGTGTGTATTTATTGTCCGACTTTTTTACTGCTTGGTAGAGGGCGGTGTCCTGTCTATGGAAATATTTTTGAAGTCCCTTCGTCTGCTTGTTTCACAGCCTACTGATGTCAACCATACCGCGACCTCCTTCATAGCGGGGAAGGGTTAACCGTTCAAGTGCCGATTTAGGGTGATGTATTCTATGCTTTGTCATTAGTTTACGCGTGGTTCTTTCAATGTCTCCTATATCAGTTTCTGTCCACTTAATCACTCCAAAAGTATAGGTCAGAACTGGAATAGCAAACGTGTTTATGGCCTTGACTACATTCTTCCCGTTTAAGGAGGATTTAAGGATATCACTCAATCTTTTCAAGTATATTTCCGTTACTCGGTGTCGGATCTCCTTATGTTTTACTCGCTTAGATTGTTGAAGACCTAGATATTTATATGCATCACCTTCCTCCATTGCAGCAATAGAGCCTTCATTTACTAGATCAAATTCACGAAGCATCACCTGGCCCTTCTCGATACTAAGTCTTTTACACTTGTCCAGCCCAAAGGACATCCGAATATCATTGGAGAACCTTTCTGTTAATTTGAGCAAATGTGATATGTGGTTCTCAGTGGATCCGTAAAGCTTAATATCGTCCATGTATAGCAGATGGCTAAGCCTAAACTGTACTGCATTTTCCCCCTTGATTAGAAAACCGTACCTAGTGCTATTGAGTAGAGCAGACAGCGGGTTTAATGCTAGACAAAACCATAAGGGACTAAGGCTATCTCCTTGGAAAATGCCTCTTTTGATAGGGATAAGCTGAGACTGTATAGTGCCCTCGCTGTGGAAAAGATATAGAGTGGTTTTCCACATTGACATCATGTGTTTGAGTGCTTCGACTATAATTGGTGTTACTTTATATAGTTCTAACACTCGGACAAGCCACGAATGCGGGACACTATCAAAAGCCTTTTGATAGTCAATAAAAGCTGTATATATGTTTCTCTGCTTATGATAGGCCTGCTCCATTACCACTGCATCAATGATGAGTTGTTCTTTGCACCCCTGGGAGTTCTTAATACACCCTTTTTGTTCTGTGGCCAACAAAGAGTTTTGGTTTAGATGCTGGTAGATTTTATCTGCAATACAAGCAGTCATTACTTTGTATAGAGTACAAAGACAAGTAATGGGTCGATATTTAGAGGGGTCTTGGGTATTGCTTTCATCTTTGGGAAGAAGGATAGTTTTGCCTCTCGTAAAATACAAGGGAATTCGGTGTGGGGTATGAAGAAATGTTGAAAAATATGTTGCTAAATATGAATGGGTACAACTGAACCTCTTTAACCAAAAGTTGTGAATACCGTCAGGGCCTGCAGATTTCCAGTTTTGGGTTTTGTTCACTGCCATTATTATTATTATTATTATTATTATTATTATTATTATTATTATTATTATTATTATTATTATTATTATTATTATTATTATTATTATTATTATTATTATTATTATTATTATTATTATTATTATTATTATTATTATTATTATTATTATTATTATTATTATTATTATTATTATTATTATTATTATTATTATTATTATTATTATTATTATTATTATTATTATTATTATTATTATTATTATTATTATTATTATTATTATTATTATTATTATTATTATTATTATTATTATTATTATTATTATTATTATTATTATTATTATTATTATTATTATTATTATTATTATTATTATTATTATTATTATTATTATTATTATTATTATTATTATTATTATTATTATTATTATTATTATTATTATTATTATTATTATTATTATTATTATTATTATTATTATTATTATTATTATTATTATTATTATTATTATTATTATTATTATTATTATTATTATTATTATTATTATTATTATTATTATTATTATTATTATTATTATTATTATTATTATTATTATTATTATTATTATTATTATTATTATTATTATTATTATTATTATTATTATTATTATTATTATTATTATTATTATTATTATTATTATTATTATTATTATTATTATTATTATTATTATTATTATTATTATTATTATTATTATTATTATTATTATTATTATTATTATTATTATTATTATTATTATTATTATTATTATTATTATTATTATTATTATTATTATTATTATTATTATTATTATTATTATTATTATTATTATTATTATTATTATTATTATTATTATTATTATTATTATTATTATTATTATTATTATTATTATTATTATTATTATTATTATTATTATTATTATTATTATTATTATTATTATTATTATTATTATTATTATTATTATTATTATTATTATTATTATTATTATTATTAATTATTATTATTATTATTATTATTATTATTATTATTATTATTATTATTATGTTTTGGTATCACTATCTCTAGGATAGGTGGGACAAATGCAAGATCGGCCATGGCAAGATTCTAGCATTTTAATTATATAGAAACGTTTAGGAATGTGCGTACAATAGAGGTAGTGGATAGTATCACTGCCTTTTGGATAATCGCTAATTTATTGGCAATTTCCAGCTTCCTCAGATTGTTAGTGAGTGACTTTGGTACTACACCGGTGGAAGATATAATCAACGGGACTACAGACACACTCTCCTGGCGCCACATTTGTTGAATTTCCTGCCCAAGTCTCTGGTACTTTGCTTCCTTCTCAGCGTAGTAAGTCAAGATGTTGTGACCATTTGGGATTCCTATGTCAATTAACAAAACTCGGTTTCTTGATTTATCAACGATGATGATGTCTGGCCTATTGTGGACTATAGTACGGTCTGTTAGTACCGACCTATCCCAGTACAACTTATGCGTAGAGTTTTCCAAGACAGGACTAGGCTCGTACTTGTAATATGGTATCTCTTCGCTCAGGAGGCCATGTAAACAAGCCAAACTTTGATGGACAATCTTAGCTACCTGATTGTGTCTAGAGAGATATTCCCTTGGCACTAGTATTGGGCAAGCGCTTGTTATGTGTTGGATGGTCTCGGATTGTTGATGACATTTTCTGCACAAGTCATTTTCCACTTGAGCCCTTATTATGTACTTAAGGTAGTTTTTGGTGGCAATAACTTGGTCTTGGATCGCTATCATGAATCCCTCTGTCTCTGCAAATATGTCGGCTCGTCCTAACCATCCATTCGAGGCCTTAGAGTCGACATAGGGTTGGCTGAGGAGGCTTGCATGACGACCATGTAGAGGTTTGGAAGTCCAGTCCTGTTTCTTCCCTTGTATATAAGTCTCATCCGAGACTAATTCTCTAGTATCATGAGATAGGTCCAAGGGTGTGTATTTGTTGTCTGCTTTTATTACGGCTTGGTAGAGGGCGCCGTCCTGTTTCTTGAAATATTTTTGCAATCCCTGGGTCTGTTTTTGACACATCCTGCCGATATCGATCATCGCGCGTCCTCCATCTTGGCGGGGAAGAGTTAATCGTTCCAGTGCTGACTTAGGGTGAAGTATTCGATTTTTTGTTAGAAGCTTACGTGTGGCTCTCTCAATGTCCCTGATTTCCGTTTCTGTCCACTTCACCACTCCAAACGTATAAGTCAGAACTGGAATGGCAAACGTATTTATGGCCTTAAATACATTTTTACCATTTAAGAAGGTCCTGAGGATATCGCCTATTCTTTTCAGATATTGCTCCGTTATTATTATTATTATTATTATTATTATTATTATTATTATTATTATTATTATTATTATTATTATTATTATTATTATTATTATTATTATTATTATTATTATTATTATTATTATTATTATTATTATTATTATTATTATTATTATTATTATTATTATTATTATTATTATTATTATTATTATTATTATTATTATTATTATTATTATTATTATTATTATTATTATTATTATTATTATTATTATTATTATTATTATTATTATTATTATTATTATTATTATTATTATTATTATTATTATTATTATTATTATTATTATTATTATTATTATTATTATTATTATTATTATTATTATTATTATTATTATTATTATTATTATTATTATTATTATTATTATTATTATTATTATTATTATTATTATTATTATTATTATTATTATTATTATTATTATTATTATTATTATTATTATTATTATTATTATTATTATTATTATTATTATTATTATTATTATTATTATTATTATTATTATTATTATTATTATTATTATTATTATTATTATTATTATTATTATTATTATTATTATTATTATTATTATTATTATTATTATTATTATTATTATTATTATTATTATTATTATTATTATTATTATTATTATTATTATTATTATTATTATTATTATTATTATTATTATTATTATTATTATTATTATTATTATTATTATTATTATTATTATTATTATTATTATTATTATTATTATTATTATTATTATTATTATTATTATTATTATTATTATTATTATTATTATTATTATTATTATTATTATTATTATTATTATTATTATTATTATTATTATTATTATTATTATTATTATTATTATTATTATTATTATTATTATTATTATTATTATTATTATTATTATTATTATTATTATTATTATTATTATTATTATTATTATTATTATTATTATTATTATTATTATTATTATTATTATTATTATTATTATTATTATTATTATTATTATTATTATTATTATTATTATTATTATTATTATTATTATTATTATTATTATTATTATTATTATTATTATTATTATTATTATTATTATTATTATTATTATTATTATTATTATTATTATTATTATTATTATTATTATTATTATTATTATTATTATTATTATTATTATTATTATTATTATTATTATTATTATTATTATTATTATTATTATTATTATTATTATTATTATTATTATTATTATTATTATTATTATTATTATTATTATTATTATTATTATTATTATTATTATTATTATTATTATTATTATTATTATTATTATTATTATTATTATTATTATTATTATTATTATTATTATTATTATTATTATTATTATTATTATTATTATTATTATTATTATTATTATTATTATTATTATTATTATTATTATTATTATTATTATTATTATTATTATTATTATTATTATTATTATTATTATTATTATTATTATTATTATTATTATTATTATTATTATTATTATTATTATTATTATTATTATTATTATTATTATTATTATTATTATTATTATTATTATTATTATTATTATTATTATTATTATTATTATTGTTTAGTTTCACAGTGTTTATGTTGTAAGGGTACACTGGTTTTTTATTAGGTTTGGACCGAAAATACACCGTATTCCTTGGGTCGCACCTATCCTAACACTCTGCGAATGATGTGTGCGCTTCCTAGTATTGCATTGGTTTGGAGCTGTATAATATTATGGTTTCCCCTAATTTTATTCAAATTACGCTCTAGTTTATTAGTAATTGCACCGGTAGCGCCAATGACAACAGGTATAATCTGGGTTTTGATGTTCCACATCCTAGATATTTCTATGGCCAGATCTCTATATTTTAAATATTTTTCTGCCTCTTTTTGAATTGCGTTGCTATCGGCTGGAATTGCAATATCTATTATTGTACACAAGTTGTTTTGTCTATCTTTAATTATTATATCAGGTTTATTTGCTGTTATGTGCCTGTCTGTTTGTATTTGTTGGTTCCATAGGACCGTTACGTTTTCATTGTCAATCACTTGTTCTGGGCAGTGATGGTACCAATTCTTGGTCACTTCAGCTCCAATGTCCTTACTTATGCTGTAGTGTACTAACTTTGCTACATTATCATGTCTCTTAATGTATTCATTTTTGGCCAATATTGGGCAGTTAGACAAAATATGACTAATTGTTTCGTCCTTGGCGTTACATATTCGACATTTGGGATCTACTGTCTGTTTGAGTACGTTTTTTGCGAAGTACCTTGTGTTAATAGCTTGATCTTGAGCTGCTATCAGTAAACTTTCTGTTTCCCCTTTTATGTTTCCTTTAGTTAACCAGCTGAATGTATGGGTCTTGTTTATTTCTGGTTGTTCTTCATTTTGCCTTATATATTGTCCGTGCATGACTTTTTCTTTCCAACTAGTTGTTATTGCTGCGCTTAGTTTAGATTTTATTTTACGTTTACTTTTTTCCACACTTTCTATCGGGTTATACTCTAGCTCTAAAGATGTTCTGAGTTCTGCTGCTAATTTAGTAATTGATCTAATTTTTGGTAATTCTTTATCATATTCTTTGATGACATTTATAAACCGATTTGTATTATTCTTCAACAAATATTCACTCATATTGAGCATAAACTCTAAAATTGTTAAAAGAATATCAAGATACAGGTTAGTATAAAATTTAAAAATACGATCGTTTTACTGATAGTTAATTCGCTAAAGGGCAAATGAAGGTATTCAAAAGAATACAGGCCTATGAGCCAGGATTTGTTTTAAAAACTGGAACCAACATTTTCATAACACTACATGTCAACATTATATAATTAATAATTAAAAATTCATCGATAAACAATTTTACTTTGAATTTCACATATCATATGACCGCTTCTACCACCGGGACATAGTATATATTGTTCACCCCTGTACCAAACTACAAATAGCAAGCAAAAAATCATGACATACCACTTTTTGCAGTCAGATGAGGGATAAAAATTTGGGGGTGTATGTAGTATTCAGCTATTGAACGACGCATTCCAATACGGTTTGCACAAGTGCATGTAATAAACTAAAGAAAATTAGTATTAGATCAAACAGGAAACGAATAATATCAGTGATGTCAATTTATACGACCGGCCAACGTTACAACGCGGTCGGGCCGCTCGTCCAATGCCGTAGTGTTCACGTGTACTTTCGCAAAACGGACTGGAGAACGTTAAGTGGCCGATACTGCATAATAGGCAGAGATAAGAGAGATATAACTACTCACTGATAAAATATAATATTCACGATGCCAAGATTAAGTCGACAATCAATACACTCTATTTGTAGGTCAGCGACGAGAAGACGGAAGGTGAGAAGTAAGAGTGGGTATAAAAAGAAGGATTTTACGCAGATATAACTTTATTTTATCAATGAATAAATGTGTAAGCGATGTGCGCTTATAATAAACAACGCAACAATTTTAACATCTGTTACCACTTCCAACTTACTATTAATAGGTTTTAAAATTTATTGAAAATTATTACATTTACTTTAGTGAAATTACATCTAATTTAGTTAAATTTGATATAACTAATGATTCAAAAGTTTTTGGGTTCAGTTGCAATAAAATAGGTTGAATTATTTTAGCTTTTTTTATTATATGTAAATCATTTTGTAAACAAAACGAGAATAATGAAATAGGTATACGACAACAGCGGATATTTATACCCTCCTGTATACCTCAGAATATGTCTTATTTAGGACCGCACGATATTTGTTAGTAGTTAAATCTCCTGTTATCTCTGATAACACAGTGTTCGGATGTACGTAATATCTAATAATAATCAGACGGATCTAATGGTTATAGATTGACTTTATGTATAAAGTCTTTAGCTGTAGATTAAAATTTTAAAAACAAAACTAGTTTTATTATTTCAAATGGAAGGAGGTGTTTATATAAAAATAAAAAAATTATTTTGAGTTTCCAGTAATCAAAAAACACCTCTATCGTTTTTGTATTTTAGGTTATTGGTGTTTATTAGTTCCGTCCTGAAAATTTTACATTCCTCAAATTCACTTCAGGATAAAAACACTTTATATTAAAAATTATAATTTAATTTTTGTCCATCTTTATTAATTATTGGACTAACCGAAGATGCCGTAAAAATCAGTCGCTAGAGGGAGCTGACATACAGCGTCTTTTTAATACCTTACTTTCATTAAGGCAATCTTATAAATCTTACTGGAGATGGAAGATACTGACGTTTCGGCATTAAATATTTGATGCATGGTAGTGTAACGCAAAGTTGGGGGGTGTTTGCGGCTAGAATTTAATTATATTTCAGTCTGTTGAGAGGGTATATACACAGTTTCATATTTCATAATTTAGATAGGACAATCCTAAAAAAATGCCCGTTTTTCAACATTTGCAATTCAATTTATATATTTATGAAATATTTCGGATCTCAGATCAAGTGATTTAGTACTAGCAGTGAGTTTTTAATATTTATCTATTCTCAATAATGTACATGCCTAATAAACATTAAAAGCTAAGCACACAGATGAAACCGAAGTTAATATATTTTTTTGGTATTCATTTATTATGAATGTTACAATATATAGTCTTAAATGTGGACAGTTTTCTAAACTAAATATTGAAATCCAAAATTGATACAATTCATTGATTTCTTATCATCACAGGTAAGTGCGACTAGTTTATGTTTAATGAAGGCCTATTGTGCAAAAATTTATTTAAATCCCGAGAAAATACTTATAAAATTTTATTTTATTTATGGTATTGCCACTTTTTACGCTCCAATATATCTTAACGAAATTAAATTTAATCGTTGACATAATTTTATCATTATAAGTCAAGTTAATTCTTTAACCATCAAATCACAATTAACCTATCCATTTGAAGGGGTGGGTAGCTCATTGGTAGAGTCTCTGCCTGTGGATCCAAGAGTCCCAGGTTCGAATCCCACCGTTGGCCAGAATTTTTAATTTAATTTAATTATTTAAAATTTAATTCTGAAGCTTTGGTAGGATTCCCCACTCGACTATTCACTGTTGGGTTCTAATTAACAGTGCTGTCCCTAAAGTGGCGCAGGGAAAGAGTAACAAAGCTTAGACAGAACACGAGCCGAAATATCCTTAGCAGATTAGGGCTTCCAAATTATGGCTCAATAATCATATGTAGTTATAATGTGCCATATTTGAACCTTAGATAAGTGAAGGTAGGCTGGCACCCAAGTCTGATTGGAGGAGCTTGTCTGGATCTCTTAGGAAGGTAGCAGAGGAATACCAGAGAGGGCGAAATGAAAAATAAATCAAATCTCTTTAGGTTTAAAAATTATTCTTTTGGAGTAAAGCCGTGCTATTGTCTCATATATTAGTCTAATCAACAAGTTCAAAAGCGTGTTTATGGGACATACTATTTGAAAATTATGTTCAATAGCTCATTCGATTGGGAATAATGTCTAGATCAATGTGTGAAGAAAAATTTTGCAGTGCATAAAAAATTGCAAAAGTTATAAACAATTAAATACCTCAAAAACATGGTGTTTGGTTTTTCGCCTATAGTTTGTAAACTATAAATATTTTTGAATTTTTCAAAAAAGATCGTTATAGAGGAGGAAATTTGCCATAAATAAGTTTGGACTCCCGGAACTGTACCTCCATTATTTATAATTTTAATTTAACGCTCAAAGTAGCCTTCCGCGCGCCATTTTTAGGTTGCGCGCACGGCGTCGAAACCGAGTACGTTACATAAAATAATTTTGTTAAGTTAATAAAATTAAATTCAAAAATTTAAAAAAATTACGGTGTATTCTAAACACTTATTAGAATTATTCATTCCCGTTGGAATTTTTCATAAAAATTAATTTTCCAACAAAGTAGGTTATTGTTAATTAACAAAATTTTTAGAATTTCTCTCATCATTACAAATTGATAAAAATATTAAATAATTACCGTAAATTTTGTTTTGCTTCGTGGAGCTCTTTTTATATCATATAAAACAAAATAGCTTCATAAAAGTTTAAAAAAATGTTAATACTTTGTTTATAATAATTTTTTAAAATTTACAAAAACAGAATTCATAAAGACCACTAGATTTGAACATATGATTCGTGTTCTGTCCGAACATTTTTTGTTTTACAGTATTGAGCTAATTAAGAGTAATTGGTAAGTGGTGCTATAAATTTTTTTTTTTAATTTATTATAATATTACTGTTTTAATGTCGAAAAAAGACATTTATTAATTAAAAAAAAAATATTTTTTTTCCATTTGCTTCGTGGTGCTCTTTCTATATACATATAAAACAAAATAGCTTCATGAAAGTTTAAAAAATGTTAATAGTTTGTATATAATAATTTTTTAAAGTTTACAAAAACAGAAAAGTCAGTGGTGCTATAAATTTTTTTTTTTTTAATTTATTATAAAATTACTGTTTTAATGTCGAGAAAAGACATTTATTAATTAAAAAAAAATTTTTTTCCTCCATTTGTTTATAAATTTTTTATAAACAAATGGAGTATTTCAATTTTTTCAAATTTTTTTTTTACAACTTTCTAGACAATTGCCAATTATGATTTTTAAAAAAAAAATTCTTAATAATAACTTTTAATTGTTTATAATTGTTTTTTTTTTAATATATCTATTGTTTAAATTATTAGTTAAGAAATATTTTTGTTTTTATATCATAATTGACAGTCCTCTACAAAGTGACAGCAAAAAAATTGTTTTTAATAATAATTCCATTGTTTATTAAGTTAACAATTTGTTATAAACAAATTCCCAACTTTAGTTTATTTTTTCCTGAAAGAAATAAAAATTCCAAAAACGACTTAGTGCATTAAAATTACGGAAAAAATTTTATTCCATTTTTTATTAAACTTAAAAATAATCAATTTTTATAAACAAATATAAAAAACAACAAATTGATAATAGGTACGGAATTGACAAATGACTTATCTGAGAGATAATTTCATTGCCTACAAAAATGACTTGAATGTTTATCTCCAATAGTTTAAAAGTTATATCAACTTTTAAGTCAACAAATGGATTCAGCTGCTGCAACTTTGATAGTACATACGTATATTTTCAAAGTTTAATAAAAAATGGAATAAATTTTTTTCCGTAATTTTAATGCACCAAGTCGTTTTTGGAATTTTTATTTCTTTCAGGAAAAATATAAACCAAAGTTGGGAATTTGTTTATAATTGTTTATAACTTAATAAACAATGGGATTATTAATAAAAAAAATGTTGTTGCTGTCACTTGGTAGAGGACTGTCAATTATGATTTAAAAAAAAAACACATTTCTTAACTAATAATTTAAACAATAGATATATTAAAAAAACGATTATAAACAATTAAAAGATATTATTAAGAAAAATTTACGGTAATTATTTAATATTTTTATCAATTTGTAATGATTAGAGATATTCTAAAAATTTTTTGTTAATTAACAATAACCTACTTTGTTGGAAAATTATTTTTTATAAAAAATTGCAACGGGAATGAATTCTTCTAAGTGTTTAGAATACAACGTAATTTTTTAAAATTTTGTAATTTAATTTTGTTAACTTAAAAAAATTATTTTATGTAACGTACTCGGTTTCGACGCCGTGCGCGCAACCTAAAAATGGCGCGCGGAAGGCTACTTTGAGCGTTAAATTAAAATTATAAATAATGGTGGTACAGTTCCAGGAGTCGGAAAATTTCCTCGTCTTTAAGGATATTTTTTCAAAAATCTAAAAATATTTATAGTTTACAAACTATAGGCCAAAAACCAAACACTATGTTTTTGAAGTGTTTAATTGTTTATAACTTTTGCAATTTTTTATGCACTTCAAAATTTTTCTCTACACATTGATCTAGACATTATTCCGAATCGAATGAGCTATTGAACATAATTTTCGTAATAGTATGTCCCAAAAATACGCTTTTGAACTTGTTGATTAGACTATATTAATCAAGATAGATGCTGAAAAATGACCGTCTTTTTGAAAAAACACCTAATCTTCCAAAGCGATCTCATGTATACAGCTAGTAAGTAACGTTAAAAAATTCCCATATGGATCTAACTTTATGGAACGAACACCACTGTATAATTAACTGAAAATGTGAAAAATTTTTTCAGTGCATTGTCTACAAATAGATTTTTATTACTTTCGGCAAGTATCGGACAAAAATAAAATGAAACAAAAATTAACTAAAAAATTAAATATTCATTTTTTCAATTAGTCTCAAGCTGAGAATCTCATCATGCTGATGACACAATTCCTGAATTTTTCAAGATCCTGTTCCTTGGTTTATTTGTCACGCAAACGAACTGCTTGCGTCATTTAATTTAGCACTTAGATGGCAATACAACAGGGCCTAATATGTTGTCAAGAGTAATAGGTAAGGCATTTCAAAGTTGCAAAAATCTTCATTTAAAACAATAAATGTTGATCTGTTAAAGATTTTTAGGATAATGTTTGTGACGACAGGTTTCTAAACAAGAAAGTTGGTTCACTCCCGATGGCTTACCACCGCAAATCGTATCTTAAGACTCTGTTTGTAGTAAAAACCAAACCATCCTGTGTATATGATGCAAAACATATCTTTGTCACTATTAAGCGTTCAAGGTATTTGCCACTTGAACTGAAAAATGTAATCTACCCAGTTATCCAGAGAAATGGTTATTTTGGCCACCCGGAGAATATGCCGTTGAAAATGTTAACAGATGAACGAAAAACTATTCGTGAACTGGCGTTAGGCGAATTATTAAAATTAGAAATCAATGAGATCTTCACACAGAAGTTCAAGCATTTATTTTATCCAAATTTAAATTTGATGCCAAAGTTTATTACAAAAAAAGATTATTTTTCTACTAACTAGGTATAAAAACTTTTATAAGTGATTTTCGGCTATAAAAATGTAATAAAATCACTTTTATTATTATGTTTTATCAATTTGGTCTCTATAGTTTTTTTGTATGCCTTTTCGGAATTGGAACGCAAAAAAAATCAAGTGGGAAGTTGAACAGAAACTAAAATGAATATACCCTAATACATTTTTAAAATTAAACCAAAATATATTAGGGGGTTGTGGGGGTGAAAAATTTTGCCAAATTTTAAAAAAAAATTATTTTTAGTTATCAGGTTGTAAAATCCCTTGTTTTGGGCGACCTGTTGCATTTTTTTAAGTAACATTTAATATTAACGATCCACCCTATTATTGATATCCTCCTAATGTCATCTGACCATCTGGTAGATGGTCTATCTCCACATTTTTACTTGAACAAAAAAATAGTATTTGTACAAAATATTCAATGTGAAATTAAAAAAAAAAACCAATTATATTTTTTAGAATTCATAAAGACCACTAGATTTTGAACATATGATTCGTGTTCTGTCCGAACATTTTTTGTTTTACAGTACTGAGCTAATTAAGAGTAATTTTTAATAGGCGTTAAGGCATATCCATTAAGGTTTTCATTTCAGTTCTTTATTTCTATTTATTATAGCGCTGAGGTCTTTCTTGTGTCCCTACCTCTTAAATTTTGAGCTTCTTCTCCAATAATTTATATACCTCCAATTCTTGTATCTCTTTCTTTTGTTCTTGTAACTCTACCTCTTGTTTTTGTATTTTTACCTCTAGTATATGTCGGACTGTAAGGTAATAGTGAACTTGCTCTTCCATCACTCGTTATAGTATCATTGATTTAAAATTCTTCTTTGGTTTACGGTTGTCCTACAGTTTTAGGTCCTATTGTTGGATGCTAAATGCTTTTTATTTTTCTGGTCTCCTAGGAATTTCGAGCACTTAACTTGAACAGTGTTTACAAACCATTAATCAAATTGTTTAGAAATTATTTTTAGCTAAACTCTGTTATGTCTGTTCTCAGCATTTTGAGGAAAATCTTATTGCTCTTATGTAAAAAGGTATGTGACTAATCATGAAATAATTCTTTGTACAAGGCAAATTCACTTCAATAGATAGGAGCAGTATTAAAATCAAACAAAATAATATAAATAAACATGTAAGTATTATTGTTTATTTGAATAAGGATAATTTCCTGACCGAAGCAGAATTTTATATAAATAAAAATTTTCCTTAGTTTTATCGATCAATGGTTTTTATTTTTATTGTTTAGCACACATATGTTTCGGAAAGTACAAATTTTTCTATTTTCAAGAGCAGTCAATTTATAAAAATTCAGGGACGAATACAAACAGTTTAAATTTTTTAAAATAAAAGAACGCCATCTTTCTATTCTACATCGTTTGGTGTATTCGAAATAATAATTTCCGTGTCACCCTCTTGCAGTGGAGCATCGTCAGAGACCTTCCCGCCTCTCTATTTATGGTCAGGGACATCTGGTTACTATCAAACTTCAAGGGTTTACAATCTCTCACCACTTCCACCACAAAGTTAAGTAATGATATAAAAGTAAAGAAAGTTTCGATCTTGTATCCCACTATGAAAGGGGGGGTACATATTTGTGTAACACGCAATGATAACGTTTTAATATTAAAGGGGGAATTTTTCTTAATATTGGGTACATACTCATGTACATTTGCTCAATAGAAATATTTTATTGTTGATGGAGGCTTATTATTAGTTTTCGTTAGTATAATGTTATATTATTTCTTCTCTAGGCTAAGTTCGAAACCTTCAAGGTACTGGTCTTGTATTTTGTTACGGATTAATTGAAATCCCCATAAATAGTTTGGTTCTTCACTTCAACGCCTTGATTGGTCAAATTGATATATGATTTCCTTTTATTGTTTTCTAGTTCTGACAAGATTTCTTATGTCCAGAATATGACATAATATTGGATTGTATTTTGTTTGATGTTCAGTGTTTACTATGTACTAATATATTGTTTTTGCAGATAGCAAACCTTGTACGCTCCTTTCTGTTCTAAGAAAATGGAGCCCTGATATAACCGTATGGTTATATATAAATAAATTTTCCCCATTAACAATAACAAGCCTTTTATTTAATTGGAGTCAGAATGCAGCTTTGTCCGAATCATAAAGTTAGATATTTTGAGGTGAGTTTTTTTATCTTTTTCTTACTTTGTGACAGTGCCACTTGCCTACTATAGTTCAAGGGGTCTTTTAGAAAAAACAATTATTAGTCTATCAGTTCTCAAAATATAATAAGTAACAGTTTATTAATGATTTTCATGATTTAAAGTTGTCTATCCCCATAATAATGAGGGATCCAGTGATTTGGATCAGCCCTTTAAATCACTGGCGCGATATAAATTACAAAACCTCAGCTCCTGAGCTAGCAGTTGTGTTCCCAAAACATACTAGGGTGATAGATAACTCTTTTTTTATATTTGATCATTTTGGTTATATTTAATAGTCTAGTAGGGGCCGATCTTTTCACCTCTGAGTAAAGTTACATGTAGGTTTACTTGACAGATTGAAAAACAATAATACTATAGTTTAATCAGCAAGTAGTTACTTTTAACTTTAATCAGAGGTGAAAAAACTGGCCCTAAATAAAGAACGCTGGTAACATATTAGACAGTCCTAATTCATCTCATTCCAAATTATTTCACAAAATAGTTATTTGTGTTTCAATGTCAATTTAAACTTTTTAGATAATTTCTATACAACTACATGTGTACACAAATTCTGAAGAGGATATAGATCAAACTCTCGGAACGTTTATATTTTTTATTATTGTATATATGCTACCTATAAAATTAGTAATTTTTTCTTTATATCCTAGAACCACTTTATTGTAGGTTTTGCATTATGTATATTATTATCACCGTTAATTTATCCTTTATGGCAAATTTAAAATTAATTTGTCTTCACTAGATATATTTGAAAAACTAAAATATTACTTATGTTGATATGCAACCTAATAACAATACTGAAAATTTATAAAGAAGTTATATTTTACTCCACAACAGGCTTTGTAAATGTGTAAGTAGCTATACGGTAACTGCATTTAACAAACAACTTTATTAAATTTACAATTCAACTAAATAGTTTTGTAATACTACAGTCATTTGCATTTATTACTGTTAAAGGAATGTTCCGAAAATGTTCTATAAACATTTTTTCAGCTTTTATAAAATATTAATGTTAGTTCGGTCAAATTTGTATGTACCTATGTGCATTTATTATCATCTGCATTGCAAACTAATCAACAACGACTAATCTAAAAAGCGGCTGGGTGCATAAATCTTATTATTTTAATATAAGCTTGAAGTGTTTAAAGTAGAGACAATATCTTACGCAGTACTGATCGTACAAATGACTGGGCGGCACAAATCACGATGTTGTAATACATAATGTTTAAAATAATTTATTGAATTATTGAATGTTTTAAGTCAATGGTTCGCAGACGCCCTTGCCATTAATTATCTATTGTTGGGAAAGAGAAAATTGCGAATGGTTAATTGATCATCAACATGGAGATATTTATTGTAAGCGATGAAGTTTCATTTCCGTGATTTTCAATTTATATTTTTACAATGTTTGTTAGAATTAATTTCAAGTAATTTAAGAGTCATTAGATGTATAACTTAATAGACGCACTCACAAATAACTGATATATCAGAAAAACTATATCAAAGGTATTTACTGACCGTTAATTGAAAATGTTGGAAATAGCTGAGCCTGTTAATAATCCTTAGAAATGAATATAAAGTTATTAATCTGACTGCAATGTTTACACTTTATTTTGAAAGCTAGTCACATATAAGATTTTGAATATGAAGAATAGATATAAGGAGGCAAATCGGCAATGACCAAATTTCTAATTTATGTCCTTATTTTTATAAAGTGTTCGCTAAATTGACTGTAGTTGGCAGACTGTATCACTTGGTCGAGTAGGTAATAGCAGAATAAAAAGCTTGATATATTCTGGTCTGACAGTAGCTTTTATTATTCTGGCCTGACATTATATATGAAAATTTTGTAATATTTTAACTTATTAAAAGGAACGGTATAGACATCAAGACAATTGCAGAATATATTATTCACTGTAAGAGGTATCGTTATTAACGTTAGGTATGACTTCATTATTATTATCTTCAGATAAATGTAAGACGCAATATATTTAATTAATTAAAGACACAAAGTTTTATCACTAACCAAAAAATTTTTTACTCGATAGACACAAAAATCAACTTTAGGTAAAAATCCAAAAACTATACACTTTTATCAGTGTATAATGAATATATAGATATATCACGTGCAAACTAATAAATATGTGTAGATAAATATGTGTAAATATTTTAAAATATGTATAAATAAACACTGAACCTAGTACAAAACGCAGATACTATATAAAACTTGACGATACGATACACAGATTTATAGAAAAGGTTAAAATGATAGGTAAAAAAGTTTTAGTAGAAATATAGAAGCCATGCAGTTAGTATCGTTAATCTCTGTGAAATACTTATGTGAATTAAAACGATAAGTTATAAGGAATCTATTTCAAAGTAAGGAGCTATTTAACCCACTAGTTGAGGCGCCATTTTGTAATATGATTTTATTATTTTATCTATTTTTATAGTGTTTTAAGCTCTGTCATTTTGGGGAGTAGATCAGGTTATTAAACTCGTATAACTTTGAAAAAGAATGTTGAACGCCACTAAATTTAAACTTTCTAAACTTGACAAGCGGTTAGTGATGAAAATATAGAAAATCACTAACCTTTATGATATTATAATTAAATAAGGTAGCGACAAATTCTAATTCACAGAGACTTAATTATTCAAATTTAAATGATTTATTAATAACTTATCTGTGGAATCGAGGTAACATTTAAGGAGTGACTGTAGAGGTCTTCTTGTTAAATTTTCAAAGGTAAAGTGAAATCTCGTTAACTTCTTTCGGTGGTTGAACTAAACTTCTTGATGTATTCTAAATAGACAGCTTGTACGTTCTTCTAAAATTCATCTAGATACAGCTTATATTGAACCATCTATATAGTTTCTATCGAACCATCTGTATAGTTTCTATTGAACTTCTACTGAAACCATCTATATGTATTTGAGTTGTCATTACTGCCACGACCAAAATGAAAAGAAAATTAAACGTATAGCATAGAATTTTTGTATTCAATGTAAGAGAAGGTGAAATAAAGCTTGTCAAATAAAACAAAAATTTAGAAAAGTAATCGATTGTGGCTGGAAAATTACGTCGTTTTACCATGTGCTTTGCATAAAGGTGGCTGGTCCAAAAAAGAATTTAAAAATTTTGGTTACTCCAAAAAATATAAAATAATCAAACAAAGCTCTTATTTGCCTCTAAAAATGGGTTTAAAATTGGCTGGAAATTCACAATCAGCAAAAAATATCGATGAAGAAATACCCAATACAACTAAATTAAATCTTCCAAACAGTGAGAGGGCTTTGTCAATGATAATAGATGTCAAATTATCCAAAAGATAATACCAGAATATTTGAACAATTGATAGTTTATTGTAACTCAAGATTTATTTTTACAACACCTTGCAATAATTGGCATTATTATTGGAAAAAATAAAGAATTTACCAAAAATTCTAAAAAATATTTTTTTCTACGCCTATGGAATAATATGTCAATTATTAACGCTTTTTCTTTAAATAATAGTAGTCATTATTTTTATCTGTTGGCTTATGAATCATAAGCCAACGGTATTTGACCAATCACAGGCCACGAATTTTCATAAGCCAACAGTTTTATTAGTTGCCCATGACAACGGAAAAGGCACCACAGTATTATTCCTGTACAACACTGCTTCTCAGTTGTCATTTGTAATTTTGTCACGCTTGACCAGCGCTTGACACTTCTGTCTCCGAAAGCTGAAAAAGTGTAAAAGTTTGTCTCAAAAACCTATAAATTGTCTAATCAAAACACAAATGGATGAAATGGACGATATTAACAGCGACGAAGAAAATTATACCCCACCGGATATCGTAGAAGCAGCGAAAATAACATCGGTAGACTTGCTACCTAAAAAAACGCGAAATCTTTACGAAAAAGCGTATAAAGCTTTTATGGATTGGCGAGACCGCAAAAAAACTACCTCGTTTTCCGAAAACGTGTTACTAGCCTACTTTGGAGAGCTAGCAGAAAAATACAAATCTTCGTCCCTCTGGACTGAATATTCGATGTTGCGAACGACACTAGAGGTACGACAAAACATAAATATAGCAACTTACGGAAAGTTAAAAACTTTTCTTAAACGCAAATCTGATGGCTATAAGGCGAAAAAGTCCAAAACATTTACTCCAGATGAAATAAATATGTTCATTGAAAATGCAGATGATAAAAAATATCTTGCAACAAAGGTAGGAATTAATAAATAAACATAATTATAACAATTTTAGAGACTGTCTATTTGTCCGAGCGCTCGGATATGAATCAGAGATAACAGAGATATAAGAAGTCATTCATAAAATATAATATTCATGATGCCAAGAACAGTTCGCACTCAAAACATTCTATTTCTAGATGCGGGGCGAGGCGACGAAAGGTGAGAAGTAAAAGAAGGGATACAGTGAAGAATTTTACATAGTTTTATCAATGAATAACTGCCCGAGCATTTACTACTTAACGTAACTTTTCTTACCGGTGTAAGCCCTGTTGCCACTTCCAATCTAACATCACTAGGTTTTGGAATTTGTTGAAAATTATTACATCTAATTTAATGAAATTACTTCTAATTTGGTTAAAAATGCCTATTTTTTGTTCTAATGCTCAATTAAGTCTTTGTAGGAAGTATTTTTTTATAATTATTTAAAAAAAATCATTTACATTAGCCCTTATGATCGAAAAAAAAATTTAAATGTTTCAGTTTCAACCGTCTACAAATTTGTATAAAAAATCTTCTTCTAGAAATATACCTCTCATTTGACGAAAAACGAAGGCCTAAATGAAAAAAAAACTATTCTTTATAAAAGTTTCGCCTATGTATTGACAAGGTAAAAGTACTTTCCTCATATTTGTTGCTTTTAAATTAACAAAAATATAGCAATAAACCATTAGTGATGTCATGGTTTTACTAGAAAGCAAACATTAAAGGCAGAGCCTATCGACTCTTTATGCATCTATCTCAGTATTGAAATGTATGCAATCAGTTTGACCCCTCTTATATTATTTTATACAGGGATTATTGATTTATCCACCATGTTTAATAGGGTGTACTTATTACTTCAAGATTTCTTTTTTATTTTTAATGTAAAATGAAAATAAGAAAATATAAACTATTTATTAAAGGTATTTATTGAAGTATCAATTATAAACAGTAAGGCTATTGCTTTGTAAAATACAATAAATACCCAATATAAATAAATTATAATTAAAAATAATAATTGGAAGTATATAAAGCATAAATTAATAATATTAAAATTTATAATTACAAGACTTTCAAACTAATCAGAATCAGATTCATCACACGAATCAACATTTTCCAAAACATTAGCGGCTGTGGTCAAACTATTTCTGCAGTTTTTCTGTGCCATACAGGTGCAGGAACCGATACAGTAAATATTTTTTTTCCTGCATTTGCAAATTTTGCTTCCACAGTCTAGAACAGAATATTATTGTTAGAATATTGTATAGTATGTTTTTTGCATTTGCATGATGTAAGTTCTGTTATGTCTGGTGGCAGGTCGGGCAGAGTCTTAAAAGTGGGTATCAGACTTCCATCTTGATCTACTTTCCATCCATACTCTTCAACATTAGGAAGCTGCATCTGGGTTTAAAGAGGTTAGCCAAATATTTAGCTGGTAAAAACATCTTAAACAATGTAGTCTTAGGGCGTCTTCAGTCGGTGGTAATTTAGCGATGGCAGTTTTGAATACATTTTTAGGAAAATTCTTTCAAGATTAGAGAATATGTTTTCAGAGTACTGATCAGTGCCAAATCCATCCAAAAAGTAATGGTTTTCAAAGTAGGTTTTCCAACAGGTTTTGTTCCCAATGCCGGACAATTAAATGGTTGTATCACAACCGGTCAGAATGAAAAGCAGGCATATTTTTTAGAAGGTTTTCATCTAAATTTAAATAATGTACTGCTAGAAATCGTCTTGAGTCTCCTCGCCCTGTTCTGAACCATATATCTTTAGTCAAAAACTTTTTAAAATAAATTAATAAGACATCTGTATCGTTGCAATAAATAATGCAGCGTGAATGCACCGAATTTTTGGCTGACAATATGTGCAATGAGATACGATTATTAGCGTCTTCGTGATTTGAATTTAAAAAAATCGTCTTTTGATGGTTCAAAATTCTTTCCATATTTATTGATTTTCGCGAATCCACCACTAGTTAGAAATTGAATATGCTTTTGCTGAATGGAGTTTTGAAGAAGTTGCTCTGGCAGAAAATGTGTTAAACGTCTTTTGTTAAATATCTAATGAATAAACAAGTTCTATTGTTGCGGAAGTGGAATATTGGGTCGGTCAATTTCTATATCAATTTATTTCTGAAATCCTCTCTTTTGACGTGTTGTATTTTTGATAGAATGTCCTTTATAATGATCAAATACCACATCTATCATTTGAGCATTAAATTTATTTCTAAAAATAATGTTTACAAATATATGAGCATATTCTTTAAATGATATGCAACTTTTGGGCTTTCCTATTTTGATATAATTTTTGTCTCTGCTACTTGCACCAACAAATCCGTAATTAAAATTTTAAACGAAAACTTATAACTTACCCAAATATATTTAGCTGCAACAGGATAAATGTAGATATAATAAAGATGCAAAAATGTCTATATTTTTTCCCAATTTATTAGGTAATTTAATATATAACACATACACTTATTAATTCTTTAGTAAAAACAGATAACAATATGACACATTGCCCTATGGAACATAACAAGAAGTTTTATAATAAAAAAAATGAAAAATCCTACCATATCAATAATGTGATACATCAGCCCGCACGTAGAGAGAAACAGAGCTATGCTACGTTTGAAGGTGAAGAGAAAGATACACTGATAGTCGATAAATTTGACGGTGAGAATTAATTACAGCATAAACCTATGACATCTCTCATCGTTTATTGTTATATCTTTGTTAATTCAAAAGCAAAAAATATAGTGTTTACTGTGTTACCTTCTCAACACATAAGCAAAAATTTTATAAAGAATGTTATTTTTTCATTTAGGCCTTCGTTTTTTGTTAAATGAGTGGTATATTTAAAAAAGACGACTTTTTAACTAAATTTTTGAAGGGCTAAAACCAAGATATTTACGTTTATATTTTTTTTCGGCCGTAAGTGCTAATGCAAATGATTTTTTTTTAAATAAGTATAAACAATTACTCCCTACAAAGATTTTATTGTGCATTTGACCAAAAAATTAGTATTTTTTTCTCTATTCGGTGGTATCAATATCTGGATTTTTGATGATAGTGCCCTTCTGCACAGTCTAATTTTGTATTAACTCCGGAAAAAGGGTTACCTTATCATGACCTTTCATCTGTGAAAAATTCAGCTATGTGACAAAAGAGTGGGAGGTGAATCGTTTTCTTGAGCGAATATTTTAATACATACACTTTACTAACAATGACAACAGCGGATATTATACCCACAATATATTGTGATTATACCCTACTGTGTCCCTTAGAATATGTCTTATTCACGGCCGCACGATATTTGTTAATAGTTACATCTCCTGGTTATCTCTGGATATGAATAGTAGATTGCGCTAAATATCCGGGCATTGAGTCATCATTCGTTGTTCTTAATCCTGTAACACAAGTAGACGGGTATCGTGTGGCGTGGTACAATGGACTGGGCATCGAGCTGTAGATCGATAGGTCCTAGGTTCAATTCCGGGCCTTGGCAGTTTTTTTTTTATTTTATTTTTTCTTTTTATGTTCTTTTAAGTATTTATATTTTTTGTTCGAGAATATTGTTCCACAGGTTAGTTCAAGTTCCACCCAAAAAAGTTGGTTTCGTTTAAAAAAAAAAAGATTAAAAATTCTACCAATGGTAAAATTTATGTTGGAGTATATTGATCCACCGGTTAGTTTTGAAATTTAAAGTTCTGTCTGATTTTACTAAAGAAAAATAATAAAATAAAAACGGTTGAAAGTAGATATTTCAATTATTTTTTACGCCCGGATATATAGCTCAATCTATTATTTGTCCGAGCGCCCGCACGAATAGACAGTCCCATAATTTTAAACATTGAAGTTGTTAATCCATTTTACTAATTTTGCCATTGATTTTTGTTTCAGGTAGCATTAATTCTTGGTGTAATGGGTGCCTGTCGTTGTCACGAATTAAGAAATATGAATATTGAGCATATTGAAGTTTTTAATACATCCATGCTAATTACTGTGCCCAACACAAAAACAAAAGTCGTTAGAAAGTTCACCGTAACAGGAAAATTTTGGGAAATGGTTAAAAAATATATTGATTTGCGTCCCCCCACAGTTGCCTCGCCGTCTCTCTTTTTGAATTATCAAAATGGGAAATGCTCTGTCCAAAATATAGGAATTAACAAATTCTCGGCAATGGGAAAACAAATTGCCAATTATTTAAATCTGCCCAACCCCGAAATGTATACAGGACACATTCAGGAGATCGTCTGCCACAATACTAGTAGATGCAGGAGCCAACATGACTGCATTAAAAAGACATGGGGGGGGTGGAAGTCCGCAACGGTGGCGGAGGGATACATCAACGACTCCTTAAATAATAAAATGACAACTGCCCAAAAAATACTTCACTCAATACAAAGCAAATCCACTATTACCACCACCGAGACTATAACCAAGGTCAATGAAAATCAAAAAATGGATGTGGCCACCCCATCACTTACTATTCAGAACTGCCAGAATTTCACAATAAATATTCACCAACATAATCCGTTAATTGATAAATAATCATTTTATTATCCATGTTATTAAAAGTTAATATGAATTAATGTAAAATGGTTTATTTGAGTAAATTTAATTTAATCTGCATTTTAATTATTTCATAGGCGTAGAAAAAGTATAGTATTATACTCGCGCTAATGTAGGCCATTAATCACTCGGGTGATTGAGCCACTCGCCTTCGGCTCGTGAATAATGGCCTACATAAGCGCTCGTGTAATAATATACTATTAATGTTTTAAATTAAAAAATCAAAAGAAAACACACATATGGAAATAAAACAAATAATCTGGTTATTACTCCAGTCAATGGCTTATATTGAACTAGAGAATTCAAGATTAAACGTTGGCATTCTGTCTGGCATTCTAACTCTCTAACTGTCCAGTGTACCTAGGACTCGCCTAGGCTGCTGTTACCCGAACCTACGTTGCATCCGGATTCGAAGTAACATAACCCAACTTTCTCGCTTATCTCAAGTATCGTTCCTTTATATTATTGTCCGAAAAAAATCGCATATCGCCAGGTAAAGTTAAAACAGTGTACAGAATGTGAACAATCCAAACATTTATCTCACCGTGTTAAAGTCTATAATAGACTCATACAAAAAAGTCGAAAAAACTATATCCGCAACCCTAATATCGCGAGACCCAGAAGACGGATAATCCTAACAGAAACAATAAGAACCGTGAGTAAAGAGGGACTAACAACTAACCTGGGAGACAAAAACCAAATCCCAGGGGACATTTTTTACGGCAAAAACTGTCGTACAACAAAAATCCAGCCAAGGAGCTAATCATAATACACCCAAAGAGACACTGCACAACAAAGTGCCTCTCAAGATGATCATCCCAAAAAATTACATCCGAAGAAAGTATGCAGAGAGCGCCAAGCGCCGACCAACCTCAAGAAAGTATGGAGAACACGTTCTACTTACTTTCGCAATCCAAAGAAACAAACAAGTCCAAAGACAGCGACGATGTTGAAATGACCGTCAACAGCTTCGACTTCAGTCGAAACGGCCGATTCAGCACCCATACTAAATACTAAATATAGCAACCCAAAAGGAGGAACGAAGAAGATAACTTCGTCTCTGAATACGTCTCAATCCCTGCTGCTGAAGGGTTGAAAATCACCATTAAACAAAGTGACTTACCAGAAGCCATAAAACGTAATATTATAGAATATGACAGCGGGTCGGATATTTCAGAACAAGGAAATCGTACCCCCGAGCTCCAACAGAAAACCGTAGTTCCCATAGAACATCATCTTTCTCCACAACCTAAGTAAATGACATTATCAGATGGTAGAACTCAACCACTACCCCGTACAGCAGCGGCCCAGACAGCACAACTCAATCCATTGGATGTCTATCGGAAGTCATTCATGGACATATCGGCTGTCCAAAGGACGTCCAGCATTTTACCAAAGGACATCCAATGGACATTCACGGAGTAGAACTAGTAGATTTTTTTTAATCATGTGATAATCGAGCTTATGTGGAATAAAAGCTATAGATTTGTTTGTGTTTCCGGTTTCCATTAGAATAAACTAAAACCTTTCTTTTAAATCAAATTTGATTTCTCTTCTCCTGATTTTTGTTGCAAGTTTCAAAATAAACTTCATTTTTAGCTGTGGTATTTTTCATCTAACATTTTTTATAA
Organism: Psylliodes chrysocephalus; assembly: GCA_927349885.1. NCBI lineage: Eukaryota > Metazoa > Arthropoda > Insecta > Coleoptera > Chrysomelidae > Psylliodes > Psylliodes chrysocephalus. The sequence goes on from OV651822.1 coordinate 41,570,565, forward strand.
ATATTTTTTGCTCTTAATAACCAGATATGTAAATAAGATGAAAAAGAATAAACTGTGACACAAAAGACAACTGTCTGTACATCTCGCAGAAATACATCTACAACTTCAGTTGCTTTTTTCCAGTGAACTGTATAGTTAAAAATAGTTTTCTGCTTTTTTCTTTGTCCATTGTCACATAAATTACATTTACTCCGTAAGCTCTAAAATTTAATTCAGAGGAAATAGATCTTACTTGACTTATCAGTTCTGCATTAAAAGGCCATGGAGCAGATCCCATCGAGAACGGCTTCGAGTAAAATGAGTAAAACGATGTACTTTTTAAATGCAGCAATGTTAACGGTATGTTATTTATTTGGCTATTTAATCAAAACAATTATTTTATTATCATTTTTAAATCAAATTATATTTATGTACCTATGACAATGTATTTTGTATTTTTTTAGGTTTCCCATGTTGTTAAGAGCCTGTAGTCGAGAAGACTTGATTAATATAACCAGTGAATAATTACACAAAAGCTACCAGTTGTGTAAAAAACATTTCCAGCCCAGTAGTTTTTCATTTGGATCAACTCAGAAATGTTTATTTGAAAATATACTTTTGACAATATTCTGACACACACCCACAACAAATGAAATAATTGATCATTCTGAATGAATCTGTACCCTACTAAATCCCACGATGATTTTCTCAGTACACCAGGTATTAAAAATAATATAAAAGTGTTGTTTTTATGTATTTTTTAATTTAAATATTTTTTTTAGGTCCCAGCAAAAGAATGACTAAGTTTGAAGATTGAAGAGATATTGTTGTTTCTATTTTGATAATGCATGTGCCAGTCCCAAAAATATCCTTCGGTTGGACCACAATTTTTAAACCAACCATTTGCAGATTAGTTAAATCTCAAGCGGAATTTAAAAACAAAAAGCCTCTAGCTAGACGACATTCCAATGAATACAAGCAGTTTGCGCTTACCTTGTATTTTTTAGGACCTAGGGCATATTCCTTTGTCTAAAATTTTGTGCCTTTTGATGTGTAGGTATTTTTCGTATTGATATTTTTATTAATCTGATTTTTGTAATATGTGTTTTTCGTATTTTGGTTTATTAAAATTAATAGTCAGTATGGGTACATGTTTTATTTATAACAACCTTTTGCCTACAGTACTTTTCTTCAAATCTCAATTTAATTCATAGTTCTAATAATTATGCATCTAAAAATGCAAATTTATGTATACAACAAATTCATATGATTTATAAACAAATCCTAAGTCGTCTGGATTTATGAAATACAGCTACGAGGATGTACCATAATATAAGTTTTCCAAAATAAAGTCCTAAGATGTATCATTGATGCACCCTGGCTCTATCTAAACGATTATCTTCATACAGACAAATAAGAAAAAGAGGTTACTGCAAAACGTGAGGGTCGACTCCACTCCCACGTTAATGAAGTGCTGCAATGACTGGACAACTCTGCACAGAAGACTCGAAAGAAAAGCCATTTGAGCTAGTGCTAGTGTAAAACAGTGTAATAAATCGATACGCCAATTATTGGTGATGCTTTTCTACCAACGACTACTAGATTAATTTTGTTTACAAAAATGGAATTGTAAAAAATCACAGATTTATCCACCGAGTTGTCAAATTATTATAAGAGTATGGCGAAAGTCTTAATACAAGGATTGTTTATGGTATTATTGACATTATGATATGGTTCTAAAACACATAAAAGGCTTTCAAAATGACAGTTCGGAAGTATTTGCATTTTTAATGCCAGTTATTATCAGTTTAATCTAAGTACACAATTAATTAATACATCAATAATTTGTAATAGAATCCCTCTGTTAAAGAGTTAATGTTATCAAAAAAACTGATGAATTAAGTACAACGAGCATTCGGTCTGGTTCCTCAAGTAAAAACTCTTTTTTAATATAGCGATCAGTAAAATTTACTTCAAAATAAATTATTGTGAAGCCTTTTTTCTAATTATATCACTAACCTTCAATTCAGAGAAGAAATAGTGGATGTTGCTAAATAAGTTTGTTACATATATTTAAATCCTTTTCACAGTGTATTATCCGAATTTATAAGAATCTTGGTAATTTTTACCAGTGTAACAACCGGCAAGAACGTCAACTGTCGGCGAGTGTCACTTTAAATTTTGGCCACCCCGACATCAAACGTGCCGACGCAAGCCTTCATTTCTGTAATAGTGGTTATTCTGTGATAAAATGTTATTAACTAATATGAAAATATGCATTCACTAATGTACTTTAACTCTATACTTACATATTAAACAAAAAAACTGCTCATTATTTTTTAAATTACCATTTTACTTTCATACCATCATATTATGCGAATTCTTTTGTGAGAATATTAGAAATTATGGAAACAAAACATCTTTCTATAAGTTCGTCATGTCCGTGTCCCTGGTTTTGGTAACTGCTGAATCTGAAATTGCAATAACAATATATATTTGTGAACATTAAAGAGAAATAACTTATGAAACCACTTTCAATGCAATAATTCTTAAACGTTACAATAAAAGTAAAACTTACAGCTTCTTTAAAAATATTTGTATCTTCTAAATAGCCTCTTCTGCTAATGTCTCATGCCATACAAATAGAAACTTGAATTTTTTTCTTCTCCTTTGAATGTTTTCTCACCTCTTAGTTACAATAATAATTGTGTTGACATCATCTCGAATTTGCAGCATATAAGTTAGCTTTTAATAAAGCCATTTTCTTAAATAGGTAGGTAAATCATTTGACAAAAGTTCTAAAAGAAAGGTATTCTTTGAATGTAAATCGAAAACATTAAGTTTAAATTATAATTGATAGGTTATATTAGTTTAAAACAAACGATTTGCTTTTTAACTTTTAGATTTTTAAATGATTTAATTAATAAATATACTTACTTTCTTACCAGATAAACATCTATGTGCTACATATAGGCTGTTTTCTTCTTATCAATCTTAACCTCATTCTTCTTTTCTTCTTCGAGTCTGGCCTGAGTGGCCTTTTACTTTTCTATCTTGTCAACAGAGGTGAGATAAGAGAACAATTATTTGATTTATTTTAATTAAAACCTAGTAGTAAATAATTAAATTATACAAGAAGAATTATAATAATTTATTTTAAGTTAGTCATTTTTATAGTGTCCATCATGGACATTTTTTGGATATCCATTGGACTTCTGAATGGGTATATCCATTGGATAACGGAAAACGGATGTCCAATGAATATCCATATGAAGTTCATGGATATCCAGGACATTATTTGGACAAAATATGGACGTCCAATGGACGTCGTGTGCTATCTGGGGGCATATATGCCGAAACCCAAGATGGGCCCAAAGCCCAAGATGGACCCAAAACCGACTGTGGAAATTATTATTACCTAACCCAATAGCACATTCCCACTACAGAGGGCAAAAAAAACTCGGTTAGATATATACGACTTAGACAGGATCGACACCCTCCCTCAGTCACAACAACCCATGGACACACAAGATGTCCCCCGAAAATAAGTGGACATTTAAAAAGAGTCATAAAACAAAAAGTGGTCGCATCTCTGCCAAAACCTATAGAAACTAAGAACATATTCCAGGTTCTTACTGAAAGTGAAGAGGAAGACGAACAAATCATGGAAGAGCGACTCAAAGCGAGAAAAGAAAGAAGAGAAAGGGCCGAAAACAACAAAAAAATCCGTGGCAGAAAATCCAACAGGAAAAGCTGTTACAACCTTTGTGACGGGAAAGAAGCATTACTTAAAATTAATTTATCAATAGAGTAATGTCTGTTTTTCTACCGAATTATCTGGTGTTTTAAGTATGTAGATACTATTAGTACTTGATTGCTTAAATTTCATTTACAAATTAAACAAATAAATACTTACTCTTATTGACTTATAACTACAGAAAATGTATGTTATCTGAAAAAGATTGCAATAAAACCATAACGTGCAAATAGAAATTCACAAACTCTTTATGTGCATGATTTAGCCTTTTCTCTCTTTGCTGATATCAGGTCCATCTCCAACGTCGTATCGCAGATCGTTATGTATTGAAGTCAGAGTATTTATTGGGCCATTAGTGGCCTCTTAAATCATATACAGAACTATAAGTTAGGACGTATCAGCTACGGAATTCTCTTTCGCGAGTCGTATAGGGAAAGCAAGGGGATACTTGGCTGGCATCAAGAAGATGCATTCGCAAATAAAACTGTTAAATGTATAATATATGATCACTACATTCCGTTTAAATTGTGAATGTTAATAAAAGGATAATTAAATGCTGCACAGTTGAGACAGTTTTGTTTTAACTGTTAGAAGATAGATTTCATTAAGTTTTGTAATAAGTATATTATTATAGTTTCTATAGTTTGTATTAGGTTAAGTTAAATTGTCATATTATGAATAAATGGGTTTAGTTTTTCTGCGGCACATTTCTTTTATTTTCAAATAAGAAACTACTCTGCTAGTATGCAACGGGTTATGGGTCCAGGCTGCTTAACTATGCCTAAGGATTAGAAAACGTAAAAAACTATATTCTTAGCATTTTGGTGATGCATAGCAGTAAGATACGTGAAAACTTTGTGAAGTATTCCCAAATCGAAATACTTGTTAAAATCGTAAAATATATTGATTTAAATTTCTAGCTATGGCGTTCTAATAGTATTAAAAACAAATGATTTAATGAATGTTGCTACTGAAAAGAAATCTCAAACAAATGCAAATGAAATCGAACAGTGAGAGAAGAAAAATAATTAAGTCAAGGTAATTTTGTTATTTTTAATCCATGGAGATTTACTGTTCTCTTGTGAATTGACAGCAGTGGCGGCTCGTCGCCAAAAAATTCGGGGTTCACAATGAGAAAATATAGATCCCAGTACAGTTTTACGTAAAAAGCTTCCAGTGTTTAGGCAAGGTGTATTATAAAAACTAAAAGTTTTTTACCTAGATCTGTACTAAGATATATATTTTGTCATTGTGAACCCCCAAGTTTTTGTTCACGAGCCACCACTGATTGACAGACAGCAGCTGAAATGTATTCGTAACTGCACACAAGAAGTCAGTGGTTTCAAAATAAATTGTGATGCAGAAGTAATATGAAATTCAGATAACTTCTAAGTAAAAGGTATCTATATTTCTGTCAGAAATTGAAATGTTAGCTAAACAGCTACAAAATATGGAATAAGATGTATATGAAGTAGCAGTTATTTTAATAATTATATTCCTAATATTAAAAAAAAATCTTCTATTATTACACAATAACAGATAAACACTTTACTATGACAAGGCATAAAATGTGAATTTTATAATACTAATGGTGAGCTATCGTGTTTAGAATGATAATATGATGGTTACAAAATAAACTACTGCAACGCATGCAACTACTGCTCTTCAAACAGTAGTCTTAAACTTTAAGATGAAAACTTGGGCTATGTCTATGTGAAAAACATTAAAAATATACTTTAGAAAGGAGCCATTGAAGAACTACTATGCTTATAAGACAACACTTTTTTTGTAAAGCATGTCAATTTGGGAAGCATAGTCGTCGTAGTTTTACTTTTTCTACGCGTGTAAAAGCTGAAAAGCCATATCTACACCGATGGTTCTAAATCAAAATATACTCCAGATCCTTAAACCTTAACATAAAATGGGCTGTGAACAATAGTACCAGTGTAGTTCAAATATAGCTCACGGGGATTCTCACAGCAGCAAAATAAATTACCAGAAACAATATCACTGGAAGGAACATGCTCATCTATACAGATATTAAACAAGCACTACTCACCCTGAACAGACAACGAATTTATTCAGAGTTAGTACTAGAATATCACGAAGTTTTGGCCTAAATATCCATTAACAACGTAGTCTCCTTAAGATGGATCAAAGGTCACGCCACATCGAAAGTTAACTCTCTCGCTGATTCACTGGCCAAGAAAGCAGCCAACCAAATACTTTTTGGACCTGGCCCTTCTATTGGCCTGACAAAATCTGTAGTGACAGACCTAATTAAAGAACATTCCCTTGTGAAATTCAAAGAATGATGGAATGAAACAAGAAACTCTAGAGTTGCCAGGGAGCTTTTAAGTTATCCTGACAACACTGCAGCAAACAAATACTTGACTATCACTAGATAGAATCTGCGCCTAGTCACAGGCATTCTGATTGGTCATTGCCAAGTACGGAAACATCTCCATATCATGGGGCTGTCAGAATCAGCACTCTGCAGAGGGTACGAACAAGAATATCAAACCATCGACGCTCTCATTTATTAGGAAATTTGTGTTCGGCGAGTATCAGCTAACACCGGCCGATATAAGAGAAGCACCTCTTGGCGACATTGTCAGCTACAATAATTCTGTAGGCTGGCTCACGAGCTAGAAGGTGCCTATCGTCTTAGGAGGATGCACAATGGGCCTAGTGAGGCATAAGTGCCGTGGGGTAACCCACTCTCCAAACGTTACAGATACAGATACCTATAATAGTAAGATTTGGAGTCTAAAAAAGAAGAAAGAAAATACAACCTGAGAGACAGAAATTAAATTGGGCATCTTCAATATTTATCTGCCATGATTGATGATTTAGATGTTTTAAATTCATCTAAAGAAGCTTTAAAATTAGAATATTATATACAAAGGATAGAGACAATGCAGGAAGAAATGGACTCTGAAAAGTAAGAATGCGTATTTAGAACTTCCTATGAATTCCAATATCATAGACTGTACTAAATGGGTGTTTATAATTAAGTTGAATATCAATAGAAAATAAAAATGGAACGCATTTTGATTTTTTTTTCTTGGAAACTGGAAAGAATTACAACTTTAAAATATATGCATATTTTAGGTATTATAAATATAAAATTTTTAACTTAGTTGAGTTGAATTGTCAATAGGTAAATAAATCATAGTATCCAACATTAACTCTTGGAAATGCAAAAGAATGAAACGAAATATAATTTCCTCCATTTTAAAAGTTTTCAGTTGTGTTGTGTCTGTGAGTGTACACTTTTATCTGCAAAGTATAGTATAGAGCTATTATTTCTCGGTCTGAACGACATACGAAGTAATTTTCATAATATCGCCGTCTATATGCCGGTCGTTAGTCAGCAAACGATCGAAACGTCACACTCGACCATCAAACAAACAAAATTGTCCATCTCGATACTATTTCGCTCTTGTTCGATTCGATTTAACGGCCTTTGTTCTTCTATGTGGAGGTTGACAAATTATGACTTAATTTAGAGACTAATATGGATACCCGTCCACTTGCCGTTGGTTGTTAACTGTCATCCTTAAAAATTAAGACGTAAATTTATTTTGAATAAATCAATAGTAATTGTACGAGGTAGTGTTAATAAATAATTATCCCTACTATATAGAACTATTTATTCATCATAGACTCCTTTAAGACTTCACATTTAGCTTACCGTTAATAAAGTAATTGCCAGGTCCTTTAAAATAAATTTTTTGTTTTAGTCTGAAAATCACTCCTTAACGTCCATGTGACTTCATCATTTGTAGAAATTCTTTTAATTTCCAAATATTTCTTATGTTTAAGAAATAAATAATTTATTTTACATTGCACCTTATTAACCCTGGAACCACAACGTGCACGCGGTTAAGATACCAGGTTGCGAGTCCATGTAGCTTCAGTTCTTGTTAAGAGCTTGTTGTGTGAGTATATGGTTCTTGTCTAGATTTTGAAAATCGCCGGTAATAAGTCATTTGATGTATTTAGACCCCACACTGTGCTTTACATTTAAATTTTCGCAAGATAAGTTTAAACGTTTATTTTCGTTTTTCCCGTTCTAAATATTATTATCATCATAGAAAAATTGGTGATAAAGAGATACATCTTGCTACACGACAGGCATTGCATGAAATAACGCGCTCTCTTAGAGAAAATGAAGTCTGGAATGAACTATACAGAAACGAACTGAGTGAAGATGAGCGAAGCCAGGGAAGAGGATGAAGATAAAGGCAGCAAAGATGAGGATGGTTTTTTAGTGCACGATTTTGAAACAGATGAATATACACGGCAGGAAATGCAGGAGGTGATAAAAACAGTGATGAGCCTATGGGCATAGAACTTACATAGGATCGTGCCAGATTTTTTGGCCGCAATGTTTTAAGTGGTTCTCGCAGCCATTAGTTTTGAAGAGACCAAGAACATCTGCAAAAAATAATGTTTTGCATTTACCTGGTTCTAAAGGAAGAGCTAAATATACGGAAAACTTAAAAGAAATATAGCAGCATTTTTAAACGACGATATGTTAGATATAATTGTCAAAAGTACAAATGAAGAGATATACTTTGGAACCGAAATATCTAGAAGAAATAAATAAGAAGGAATTCATGGCTTTGCTTCGGCTTCTGTATTTTGCCGTGGTTTTGAAAAATGCTCATCTTGTCTTAGAAGATAAGTTGTCAGAAAATTTTTTACGTTTACTGTGGTAAAAATATGTGCGCAGAACATCAGTCGAGCATTTGCAAGGGTTGTAAATTTTATCCGTACTCTTCATTTTCTTATTCAGAATTTGTTTCTATGTTTTTTTATGTATCAAAAATGATTGTTTTTTATTTTAATGTTTATTTTCTGAATATTGTTTTGTTATATTTTTTAAGAGCGTAAAGTAATAAATTATCTAAGAACTTAATTAAAATAGGTAAATATTTTCATGCCATATCGGAAATTGCATCAAAAATGGGTTATCGGCGACCTAAGGTTGTGTTTATTGTTTCAATTACCTCATGTTGTGATCCTAGGGTTAATGTCTCTATTATTCTCGCCACATATGCCTAAATATTTATTTTTTTCGATAAATTTTTTTACTTAAAACCACACCTTCCCATAATGCAATGTTCCTAATAATTCATTTATTCTTATAGTCATTAATTTTTGGTTTGTTTGTTTTGATCGATTCATTCATTTATTCGATTCATTCATTATTTTAACAACCTATTTATATGATATTTTTCTTTTTATATCGCCCTTAGTTCATCTATCTTTACTTTTCTTTACTGACTTCTACAATATGTTCTCTTAGATATTTGACCACTAAATTTTTCTTTTTCTTTTTCTTCATTTTTCTTTTGTTTTTATTTTTCTTTTTTTTTATTTTTCTTCTTCTTCTTCTTCTTCTTCTTCTTCTGCTTCTTCTTTTTCTTCTTCTGCTTCTTCTTCTTCTTCTTTTTCTTCTTCTTCTTATATTTCTTCTTTTTCTTCTTTTTCCTGCTTCCTGCTACAATAGTGTTGTAATGACCTTCTATAAAAAGATACACACTTTATATACAAAGTGGCGCATCCTATACGCGTCGGTTTCTGTAGGGAAAACAACTTAAAATTTGAATTTTTTTCCTAATAGGGATATACAGGGCCATTAACACTACAAATTAAAAATAATTTGGAATATACAGGATGACCCAAAAAGAGGAATTTATATCAAAGTTGTTTTTTTTAAGGGAACACCCTATATTTGATGGTGTCTTTTGATTCCTAGGAAAAAAATAAAGTAAAGTTTCTATAATATTTCCTATATCTATCTTTTTTCGTTTTTGAAACATTTAAAGGATTCTTAATGTGTAAGCTTGAACAACATAATCTAGTATGTCGCGGTTATTTAAAACACATCAACAGTCACCTGCGTTATGCGTAGTCAAGATATTAAACTATCGAATAAAATGCAAATTTTTCCATTACATCATAGTTCATTTAGTATAATTGAATTCAACTTACATATGGTGTTGAATAATATTCTTATTTTAAATATTTAATAACTTAAAATGATAGACATTTAAATTATCTTTCATTCCATATAAGATTTCCCTATATCTAATTTAACCCCTATACCTAAATTCAACGGTTTTTTTAGTAAATATCTGTCTTTATGTTTAACATAGTTAATTTTTGTAAATACTCTTTCCCGTCAAAGTGACCATTGAATTTAAATGTCAAATGCGAGTTTGACATTTCTATTTAGTAAGTGTACGGAATTTGAAACATGAAAACTTATTCCAAAGCAGAGAGAATTGATATGGTGCTTATTTTTGGTGAGTGTCATGAAAACTGTTTATTGGCTTTTAGAGTTTGCTGCCAAAAATACCCAGATCTAGAGGAACCCAACAGACGTGCTTTTGAAAAATTACTGAAACAATTTAAAGTTAGCGAAAACGTAGATTATAAAAAAATTATTCAGCCTCAACCTATTGTAGGAGATCATGATAATGAATTTTGGGTTATTGGCTCACTAATAGAAAACCCACACACAAGTCATCGGGCTATTAATAGAGAAACTGGAATAAATAGGAGAAGTATTGGCCGAATAATAAAACAAACATAAAGTTTCTATTGCTTCAGACAAATAACCGCTATCTACACTACATTGGCGCAACTGACTATTCCGATTCTGTTGCACCAGAAGTGTGGGATATGTGGATCAATGCACAGGAGACATAACCGTAATCTACCGGAAAGGACCGACTTTGTTTTCCCAGATAAAGTTGCGTTTTTGGATTTTTGTGGTATAATTACCTCAAATTATGAGAAATTCGCAGTTATGTCATTGTTTCTGCAAAAGTGAGATTTGTTGACAAAAACAGTTTTGGAAGTGCTTTGATGGTAACTGTTTTATTGCTTGTTCTAATTATATCAGATTTGTAAATGTGTCTTGAGCAAAATCTATTTGTAGGGCTAACAATTTCGCTAGTAGTTCTTCCAACAGCTCTTAACCAGACAAAATACCGTTTCTTACCAAGTCTACAAAATGCAACGTAAATTATAAATACACAAATATATGACAATAAATACTGTATTTTCGAAAAGCAATCATTGAGAGAAGGCAAATCAATTATAAATTATTGAAAATATTACAATAGATTAATACAGAAAAGTTAACTAGTACACATGAGATATGAGTATGACCCTTTTAAGGTATTTTACCTCTGAAATGTAATTTCTGGAATATGTTACCTTTAATATCATAATTCACGAATAAACGCGTTTTAAACATATTATAATGATAAAAATTATACCAGAAAACACTCAGTAATAAAATTTGTTAATAGAAAGTAATAAATAAATCAGAGAAACGATAAATAACCATGACAGTTGACGCAACTGACACTTGAAATTGAATTTGTTTTACTGCGCAAACTCCTCATTCCCAAATTTGGCGGCGCCCTATAATAAACATATTTTAAATATATTGCAAATGATCATCGCCTATCTCTTAATACTCTAAATCTGCGATATAAGCTAATAAAAACGTTCAATAATAGCTATAAAGTGCACTGTCCTAAATTTTTTGGAAATGTTTTCAGAAAAAATCCGCTCAAACGATCAGGTCTTACACGATACTGACCCGTCTGGTGAGCAGTACGAATCTAACCAATAGCAGTTAAGGAACTAGCTGTACACTTTGGTATATTAACATCCTGTAAACCCACCTTATGTTTTGAGCACCAGCATTTCCAATAATTCAAATAACAATTTTGGTTAATAAACATACAATGAATATACTAAACTGGGTAGATGGCTTTGCAACATAAACAAATTGCCCTTTTAGACAATACTGTATAAAAAATAAAACTTCGTTGACCGCGTGGAATCTTGGCCAAAAGGGAGATACAATAATTCGACTCTCCACGAACGAGCATTAATTTCAGACGTGATGAAATGCTAAGTCCCTACTTCGGGATAGGGAGGACGGCCACATGGGAATGGTGCGGCAACACTGGCAACATCTCAGGCTCATAGGGTGCTTGATTGATGTCGCTGGCAGCCGAACTTGATAGTCGGTATATAATCTAAACCATAATGCTGCAGAATGTATTCATTACTTCACATTAACTAGTCTCGCTATTTGTTAACTTACATCACCCGACTTTGTAGCTTTTGTTTTGTTGGATATTCTGGAAGTGTATTTGTTATTTTGCTAATTGTAGGACTTCGTTTTAAAAATAAAAATAGTAGTTTGTGTAACAATAGTGGATTTGATGGCAATATCGCGGGAAGACGAAATTTGAGCACGATGCTATATGCGAAGTGCTAAATCATCTGAGTACGATATGGAAATCAACTTGAGTTGTACATTATATTTTTTCTACGACCCACTAACGAAAATCTACAAATATTAAAACTTATTAAAGGTTATTATGATAAAATAACTAATTAAAAATAATATATGACTTTTACTAATTTATAAAATTTAAAAAACATACCAAAATAAAAAAAAAATAAATTAGTTTCTTAGCCCAGATTCGAACTTTTCGCTTTTCGCTTGGAAGGCAAACGATCTGTCCTCGCCTCCACCATCACTTTTAGGATTTTGGTTTTTATATTCGTAATTAAATTAGTTCCATATAGTTTTATTTAAATTTAATTTGTTTTTAAATGTAGACGAAATTAAAATGTTATTATTTATCAATCTTTATCTGCATAAAATGTGGGGGTTAAGGGGGTTAAAATAAAAAAAATCATAAATCAAAAACGAAAAGCGATATCAACATGAACTTTTTGGAAAAATCAAGCTGTATACGAGGATGAAGCCTATTTATTTTGAAAAAATTTAAATTAAAATGGGCGTTAAGGGGGGTTGAAATAATGAAAAAAATCCTAACACAGAAACAAAAAACGATATCAAATTGAAATCTTCAGAGAAAATCAAACTTTATAAGGGAATGAAGCTTAATAATTAGGAAAAATTCTGAATAAAAATAATGGGTTAAGGAGGGTTTAAATATTTAAAAAAATCCTAACTCAAAAACAAAAAAAAAGATATTAATTTGAAATTTTTTGAAAAATCAAGCTCTATAAGAGGAAAAATCCCTTTGATTTTGAAAAAACCTGATTAAAAATGTGCGGCTAAGGGGGGTTGAAATTAAAAAAAAATCATAAATCAAAATCGAAAAGCGATATCAACATAAAATTTTAAGTAAAAATTAAGCTCTGTATGATGATGGGGCTTAAAAGGGGGATGAGGGGTTAAAATATTGAAAAAACCCTAATTCAGAAACAAAAAACGATATTAAATTGAAATCTTCAGAAAAAATTACACTTTATAAGAGGCTTAACACATTGCGCGCCATGCCTCTCATATATGAGCGACATTGAACTTTCCCGGTAATCTTCGTCGCTCATATGTGAGAAACATACATTATACGCTATCAGTGCGTGTCTCGTATAAATGTATCATGCTGCCGTACATTTTAAATGGGGAATGAAGAGAGTAGCCCCTTGAAAATACCATGTGAAGTTTGAGTAAAATTGGAAACATAAAGACTTTGTAGTACAAAGTGTGGAAACTATATTTCGGTACAAAAAAGGTGTAACAACCTCTGTGAATAAACTTTTTTTTTCTCAAAACAAACTGAAATATACACTCAAAATACTGTAAAAGGTAAAAAAAACAATAAATCTGTCATCCATTATGAAAAAAAAAAATAAAAATATGGAACAGAAAAATTAAACTAATGTTTTTTATTGAAACATGTCAAACAAATTTGTGGTTGGCCAGGACACTTGTCGCAGTAGTTGTATGTTAATTTTGATCTAGATTTCTCTACTGCACGAACCACTTCCTGGGCTACGTTTTTGTAGCACGTTGTCGCTCATATTTGAATCACGTGGTCTTTAGCGATAAATTTGCATTTTTTTGCTACATGTCCACGTCTCTCAGATATGAGTGACACAACCTAACCAAGAAAAAAAAAAAAAAAAAAAACAACAAAAAAATACTAAAGTATCAAACAAACCATTATTTTATTATAAAATATTTATAAATAATAGAAAACTGTGGTTTGGCCCCCAGAGCCAAATTCCCCAATCACGGCTTGGCACGCAATGTGTTTACTCAATTGATTATTAAAAAAAAAAATCTGAATAAAAATGAGTGGTTAAGGGGGTTGAAATAATTAAAAAATCTTAACTCAAAAACATAAAATGATATCAACTTAAAATTTTTGCAAAAATCAAGTTATATAAGAGGAACAAGCCCTTTAATTTTGAAAAAATCTGATTAGAAATGCAGGGGTTAAGTGGGTTTCAAATTAAAAAAATCCTAAATTAAAAAACGAGAAGCGATATCAACATGAAATTTTTGGTAAAAATTAGATTCTATAAGAGGAAGAAACCCTCTGATTTTGTAAATAATCTGATTAAAAATGCAGGGGTTAAGGGGGGTTGAAAGTAAAAAAAAATAATTAATCAAAAAACGAAAAGCAACATCAACGTGAAATGTCTAGTAAAAATTGAAATATTGAAAAAAATCCTTGCTCAAAAACAAAACAAAATATATTGACTTTTAGCAAAATATATGCTCTGTAAGGGGACAAAGTTAAATGATTTTTAAAACAAATCTGAATCAAAATGGAGGGTTGAGGGGGTTGAAATAAAAATAAAACAGAAATCAAACACGAAAAGCGATATCAACATAAAGTTTTTAGTGAAAAATAAAGTTCTTCAAGAGAATGAAGCCTACTGATTTAAAAAAAAAATTCGAATAAAGATGAAATAATAAAAAATATCCCAGCATAGTTTGAAATATTGAAAAAATCCTTACAAAAAACGAAAAACGATATTAAATTAAGATCTTAAGGAAAATCAAGTTTTATAAGGGAATGAAGTCTATTGAACCTAAAAAAATATGAATAAATATGAGGGGTTGAGGGGGGTTAAAATATTTAAAATAATCTTAATTTCAAAATAAGCAATATCAACCTAAATGTTTAGCAAAAATCGAGCATTATAAGGGGACAAAATCAAATAATTTTAAAAAATGTGAAAAAATAGGGGGTTAAGGGGTCTGAAAAAAATTGAAATCGAACACCAAAATTTTTTAGTAAATACTTATCTAGCTCTATAAGGGAATAAAGCCTGTTGATTTTGAAAAAAATCTAAAAATTGGGGGATAAGGGGGGGGAGGGTTCAAATATTGAAAAATATTCTAACTTAGAAATAAAGTAAACGATATCAGAATAAGAGGATGAAGCATATTAATTCTGAAAAAAATTTGATTGAAGATGGGGGTTAAGGAGGGATCTGTTAAAGTGTGAAGAATATAATTTATAATGTCAAGCATTATATTATACATTCATTCTAATTTAATAGTTGTATTTACTGATTTTTTATGAGAGGTAGGTACATAGTTGTTTTATTGTTTCAATATAGAGCTGTCATAAAGCTAAAAGAATTTGGCATATTGTTACCGGTGTGTTTTAGAGCTTGTAAAATAGAATTGAAATGAAGAACTTGGGGAAATTATTGACGTCTTTAATCCAAAAGTTCTCGGTAATTTTGTATTTGATCCTGTGGAATTTGATACGAAAAGGAGGATTTTTTATGTACCAAGAGATATATTCTGTAAAGGGGTTCTAAGTGCGTATGAGACTATTTCAGATATTAAGATGCTCTAAAGGTGGGTCCACATTGCTCGCGAACAGTGCGATCGAACACAACAAGCGCAACAAACAGAGCAAACAGCACGAATGAAACAAAAATCATATTCGTCGTGTTTGGACTGTTTGCAGCGTTCCTTGTGCTTGCAATTACCCAAAACACCTGTTTTGACTGTTCGGGTACATCAAAAGGATGCATATTGCGCTCGCGAGCACAGTTGACGGTGGTTTGGTTTTTTTTTTTTTTTTTTTGTTTTTCTGTACGCTTTTAAGTTCAGTCAAGTACGAGCATCCGAGCAAGGCGCAGTGCAATATGGAGTGGACTGGAGAAAACATTTTGAAGCTAATTAAGCTTTACGAATATTATCCTGTTCTGTGGGATCCATAACATAAATTTTATAAGCTAAATAATAAAAAAAATTATGCATGTGTGCTTCGGTCACTCATATAAAGAAACAAATGAATTCAATTTTGGTTTCATTTAAAATAGAACGGCAAAAGGCCACACATACTACGTCGGCTTAGATTTATTTAGCTAAACTAAACAAAAAATATTTAATGTAATGTATTTTCAACAGGAATGGGAACCAGCGAACTCTACAACGGCAATTGGTTTGCTGTCAAACATCCGTCATTTCTGTCTGGCAAATATCAGCCAATACCAACCAAAACCAACTACATCAACACTTGAGGTAAGTAACTATTTACGTACAATATTGAGTACGTATTTGTGTATTCAATTTACAAAAATGGAAAGGTTAAAAAACATTACGAACATTATTTAAGAATTGGAACTATTTTGTATTTTGTCCTGCCAAGGGATGCGTCCGTTTATTTTAAAGTACTCTGCGAACTCATCTCTAATATTTTTGCACGTTATTGACGATTTTCGAGCGGTAGAGAGTATTTTTAATAATGAAGTCCCTTCTATTTCTATTTTCCAAGTATCCGGCTTAAACTGGCCTGCTTGTTCGCTGTCAAATGTTCCTTAGGGTGAATACAATTACCGAGAATTTACACTGTGTCATAAAACATAGTGCAAATAGATACATGTCATGGTCACTTATACTGTCTTTTCTGGTTCTAATAATAGAGGTTTCCTTATAACTCTAAATGTAGCAGACATAATACGGAACACATTTTTTGAAACTCTTCTGTCCCTAGATAATCTGTAATTAAATACCCTCTCTGGACCTCTTTCGAGACCTTGTCCCGGGTATGGATTCATAACATTTGTACTGATGGCGAATGCATCATCTGCAACGAAAACATATGGTACAGGCATTTTTCTCCCAAATAATGGATTGTTGGCAGGTAAATTTAAGTCTTCACTGCCCAGTTTCTTGAATAAAATGCTGTTTCGGTAAACGCCACCGTCAAATATTCGACCTTGGCATCTGACATCGCAAAATATAAAACAATAATTAGCATCAACAACAGCCAACAAAACAATACTAAAGGTTGATTTATTATTAAAGTATTCCGAACCACTGTTAAAGGATGCTTGAAGGACTATGTGTTTTCCATCCATTGCTCCAATACAGTGAGGGAAATTCCATAAATCTTCAAATTTTTTGTGCTATATTAAGCCATTCTTCTGATGTCGTTGGCATCTGCAACAAAATGAGTTTTATGTTTATTTCAGAGTGAAGAGATGATAGAGAGCTCCGTATATGACAGTCAAGATCATATTGATATAGACAAACAACACACAAATAACGAAATTGTCTTGGACGCCATTGATACATCGAGCACTCCTATTGCGCAAGTTAAAAATAAAACTCCTGGACCGAACCAAAATAAGAAGCGTAGAACGGGTGATCCACTGATATCTGAAGCAGTAACCAGTCTTTGTAAAGTAAAACAACGTGTTACAACATCTAAAGATTAGTTTGACAAATATGGGGAATACATAGCTGGAGAACTACGCTAGCTAGTTACATATTCGGCAGCCTATGTCCAAAAACTTTTGGGAAATATTATTTTTCATGCTAAACTTGGATACTACAAGCCACAGAATAGTTTCCATAATGCACCATCCTACTTTATGGATAATTCAAACATGTTATCACCAGGTGCATTAACTCCTTCTACGAGTACGACTCCCTTACCACCCAACCAGCCTCCGCAAACATAATCGCCAACTGAAGTCATAAATGATGATTCTATTTTATCCATTCATATGTTTAAATAATATTATTTGTTATTAAAAGTTTATTACAAAGTAAGTTTTTTGTAGTTTTATAGTTTTTTTATTGTTTTTTGTCATTGTTTATTATCTCTATATTACACTTTCTTATTAATAAACCTGTATAAATTTGTATTACTTACCTTAAAGTGATCTTTGAGAGCTTCATTTAAGCTATCGCAAACATCTGGGAATATTTTGGAAATACTTTGTTTCGATACTTTAAATAAATAACTTAAACTAGTGTACGAGTTACCAGTAGCGAGAAATTTTATCGCTGGTCTTTCCTTTACTGGAATAGATTTTCTAAAGGTGGTATTATTTCTTTGGATATTAATTAGTGTTTCAAAATCGGTACTACTCATGCGACAAAAATTATTAAAAAACATCCCATCTGTTTGCAAATCATGGAGAAGATTACTCCCACTGTATTTGGATACACTTTTAAAAATATTTGACATCTAACACAGTCTTTTTGTCACTTTTTTTCCTGTTCTCTCCGTTTTATAATAATAATTAACGGACTGGCAGCCGCCGTTAATAATAATTAATCATCAATATCGGAACCGCAAGAGCGCAAACACAGAACTATAATCTGGACACATTTGCTTGCGGATAAAACGATCTTGACAAACAGAAAAAACATTAAAAGCAACTTTCCGTAAACAGCATAAGCGCGATCACGAGGATGAGCGTGAGCACGAACAGGAGCAATGTAGACCCACCTTAGCAGATCAAGTGGTCGACTGGTCCTGCTTGATTGGCAATAACTGCACAAGATAGCGCAAGGTGATAAGTAAATTGTAACAGTGATTTTCAAGTTTACAAATGTAAACTGTTTATTAGAGTAGTGCCGTATTTTGGATAAATTTACGTTGATTTAGAACTATTTCTTGTCAAAAGTTATCCCTCGAGACTATATCTGATTAACATACTTAATTACTTCTCCATTTAAGATCTGGAAACATATGCATATATGACAACACTTTAAAATTATTGGCATTCTTTTTATTTATACATTCAACCAAGTCACTATTGCAGAAATATTACATATCTATATTTTTTTCACTTCATAAAGCTTCTAACGGAAATATTTATATAACCTGTTTTATTTAAGCTACCCTCATTCAAAAATATTAATGTTGACGAGGCTTTTCTACACCTTAGCTAAACTTATTTTTTATTTCACATTGTAGTATTTCCTGTTTTTATTTTTATTAAATAACTTTTCTTATATCCACGCACAATATTATGAATTCATTCTTATCTATCCGTCTTTACACTCGTTCTCGTCGTAACTCCAAAACCGAAAACTCTAAATTGCTACAAATAAGTCTTCATCAAGGAGAACTTACCCGTTATTTGTTCTTGTTGATGCGTTTGAAGTTTTAGAGGTGGATTTTACGTGAGGATTTAGGAAGGGTTGATGATGAGGATGTGTGGCAGCTTTCAACACCTTTATTTACAGCCATCTACCTTTCCGTTGATGAAGTTTTATATTCTCAATCCCGTTGAGAGAGATCGAGAGTTGAAAAATTTGACGATATAGTTTGACATTTTATCTTTTTATACTTTCTACAATATTGGTACCGTGAAACAGGGTGAATTGTAACGATTTTTAGATTTTTTTATTATCTTTTTACTGAAATGAGAATAAAATTAAATTTTTGAAGTAAAGTGGCTACTGCTGATTCTACTCTTGAAAAATGCTTAATACAATTTTGTAACTTTGATCATATTTTTTAGGGGTGTCACGATTGACCCAACATTGGGGGGTCAATCAGAATATAGGATTTTATTGTAAAAATAAATTGTCAATACTTTATACCAATGACGTCGTATTGGAAAAGCATATTTCTTAAACCTTTAGTGTGAGTGGATATGGTGATCATATCGCACAAAGACAAAGTTTGAGCAAGACGTTGTAGGTAGAGTGCTCAATCGTCTAAGTTACAATACGGAAAAATTTACTAGCAAAATTTTACGAATTTTTAAATTTAATTTAAAAGTTTTTAAAATAAAATAACTAATTTAAAAATAAATATGACTTCCTGATTCACCCCGTTTTATGGGATTAGATATTTTGTAAAATAGGTAAATATAGAAATAATTTTTACATATCTGAATTTTTAATCAACTTTGAATACTCAACTTAGAGCAACTTAAGTATTGAACAATGACTGTAAAACTCATTTATTATTTATAAGGATCACATATTTTTACTTTTCTTCCTGTATCCTCGATAACTCATGAACGGATCGAAAGAAAAACACCAAATTTTACACTTTGGCTTTATTCCGGCCTCCAGTGAACTGATTAGATTTTGGGCAGAGTCGAAACATCTAGGGGGTACTTTATGGGTTGTCATTTTTATATTTTATCAAATATATCGTTATTTACGTTTAGAGAAGAAAATTCTTTAAATAAAAGTTACTTATAATAATAATATCTATAATTTTTCTTCATTACATAATTTTTCTAAAATTCGAGAAATTTGACAAACTGTAAAAAAAATATTTTTTTATTAAAAATTAATAAAATAATAGATGTTTGCAATATAATTTTTATCCCATACATAATTTCTCTAAAATGGACCGTGTTCGAGATATTTGAGAAAAGGTGTAAATTTCGAATTTTGAAGAAAACTCAAAAACGGATAAGGAAAAAACATTAAATTTTAAACTTAAGTTTCATTTCGGCCTGAGGTAAAATGGTTAGATTTTGGACAAAGTCGGGACATCTGGGGATTGTTTTTATATTTTATGGAATATATGTTATTTATGTTTGGAGAAGAAAATTGTTTTAATAAAAATTACTTCTAATAGTATTCTCTATAATTCTTGTTTTTTCATCAGGATCATCGACTAATAAAGTTCGATTGAACCTTATAGAACCTTCTCGAATTGTCCAGATGTTTCTTGACACGGAATAATATTTCAAGACATTTCTCTACTATTACTTTTTCTTCTTTTAGTCGTACTTTTACTTATGACGACCGCAGCACACTATAGAGTAATGGGTAATATAACATTTTCTTTATTCGTACGTTTTCTATAACATCAAATAAAATAGAAATTAGATATCTGAGATATTTGACAGTTTATGCGGAAAGTAGATTTACATTCACATACGGGTAAAATAGATTTATCCACAGGGTCGACTAGAAGGGGGGGGAGGTAGCCGGGACCAATTCCCGGGGCCCGGGCTTAAATGGGGGCCCGGTAGCGCTGTAAGGGGGCCCGACAACAGCATTTTGTGTTCTGCATGAGAAATACGACACAAGATGAGAGTGGGAAGTTAAGTTTCGGCTGACCTTTTTTTTTTTTAGGGGAAGAAGCAATAGAGAGGTAGGGAGAATAGCTTTTTGATGTGAGGACCGTTTTTTTTTTAGAAGAAGAAGTAATTGAAGTAGGGAGAACAGTTTTTTGTTTTAGGGCCCGATATAGAGAATTGTCCTGGGGCCCGGCCTGGCTCTCAGCGGCCCTGTTTATCCATCGTAGGAATCATAGGCGCCGGAACTCAAAAATTGCTTTGGGTGCCCGGCCTCTATACGGGAAATGGGGGCAATCCCCCTCCACCCCCCACACCTTACTTAAAGGTACCACCGGTTTTTAAAAGCACTTTAAAAGCTGTTTTAAAGCGTTAATTTTATGAAAATATTCTGGAGTTTTGAGGATTGAAGCGGCAGACGGAGTATCAACAATCGGTTGACTGGAGGCTTGAAGGCTCCCACCTAAATCGAAATATCTGGTATCTGGCAACCCTATATGCTCGGTGCAGCCACCACTGGTATTCAATGGTGCTGCAGTGCTAAAGTACCAATGAAATAAGTAGAAACAATATAAAACATTTATTAATTAATTTAGGAGATTTTTGATTATTTATTAATATACATATAATGGAGTATTGTATATATACAGGGTGGTCATTTGAAAACAGAACATAGCCAATTTTGTCGCACCCCAGTTCCTTTACGAAAAAACGCTCGGACCCGTCAATTTTGGAATTAGGGGGAAACATTTTTTTTGCTTGTTTCATCCCATGAACGAAAACTCTCTAGCGGGGGTAAAACTTGCCCCTAAAATCTTAAATGGAAAGAGGAGTCAAATGATAGTTTAGTTTGAAGATATTTTTACATAGATTTTAACCCCTGAGTTTAAAATCGCTACTGTTTTCCTAGCCATGATCTTTTAACGATTTTTATTTTCTGTAAAAGCTTACCAGTTATTGGAGTTAATGCTAAAAATGCTGATCCTTGGGCCTCCATGCAATAATAGAGGTTCTGTTCAAAACGTGATTTGATGACATTCATCAATTATCCTTTGGGGGCGTCCATTAATTACTTGAGGTGTTCAAGGGGGGGAGGGGATCAGGCTAAATCTTTCTAAATCTCACTTGGGGGAGAAGAGGGTCTTTGTAAATCTGACGTTATTTTTTTCTAATAGAAAACGATGTAAAATTGCGTGAAAGTAAAGTTAAATCAAAGTAAAGAATGTTTATAGAAATTTTATAATATTCTGAAATACTAGTCTGCTAGTCTTAAATAAAAGTAATAGAACATATTGTGTTTTGTTTTTTTTTTTAATTCCAACGCATTTACACCCAAAACTAGGGTTGCCACCTGTCCTTTTTTGAACAGGATAGTCTAGTTTTGAAGCAAAATATCCTTGACTTTTTAAAGCTGAAAATGTCCTTTATACGGCAAATGCCCTCTTCTTTTCATAAAAAAGGGGGAGGGAAAAGGGGTGGGGGAGGGGAGTTAAAGATAATCTTACGAAATCTCACTAGGGAGGAGGGGGTCAAAAAAATCCTCAAATTTACCTTACACAATTAATGGACCCCCTTTGTCACAGATTTTCCAGTGATGTTGGCTGGGTGGCATAAATTTTAGTTTTTAAGTGGCTTCATTAAAAATCCAACAAGGTTAGATACGAAGACCGTGGGGGCCACTCACTCAATACTTTCTCTTCTTCCGGTCCATTGACCTGAAAACGTTTGATCCACATACTGACGAATAGTCACTGCAAAATGGGGTGGTACGCCATCTTGATGGAATATTAGGTTGTTTGCTATGTAGTAATCTGGTTTCTCGCCAGTACTACTAGAAAACTGTTTCTGACTCTAAATTAACGTTCTTTTCTAACAGTGCTTGATCTGAAGAATAATAAACTATTAAGTACAGGTTCAATGCGTTGTCTATGACAAGTGACGGCGACTTTTTTATCACAAAAAATACAGCTCAGAACGATATTTAACGAGGCATCCTGTCGGTATACCAACTTGGGTCACAACAGCTTCTTCATTTCACTTATTGGCATTTCTTGTACACGTTGTGCTATGGGTGCTTCGCACCCAGTTTCAATTGCGCAAGCACCCAGAGCCCGAGGGTTCGGTGCCTATGGTAGGAATCAAAGTATGTGATCGTAGGACAAGAAATGAACCATCCGTATTCACAAAGATTTTTAAATAGTTAACGTCACTGTCAAATTACAGAAACTGGCGAAGCGTGATTTCTCAAACTTTGAATCGTTATTATGATTAGTAAAACTCAAATAAATAAGGTTATGGTTCCTTAAATCATCTTAGACTAGGTAATGCTGCCTCCAGCGCATTTAGATTGTCATTCGTCATTGTCATTGGCTGATTGGAGGCTCGCGCGCGCGTATCGAGTCGTATTCTTCCTCTAGCTGCCTTTTTCTCGGGACAGCCATTGTATAATATTTTTAGCTTCAGTCTCTGGATATTGTCCTTACTTTTTCGTAGCTGCGTGTTTTTATATATTGTCTTTTTATATTATTTATTTGCCATTATTGGAACAGTGGTATACCGGAACTAGTAAACTTTATCATTAAAAATTGTATGTTTAATGTATTTGCCTTTTAATTTCATAACTTCACTTATTTTATGTCTTATGTTTTAGAAAAACACCTTAAAACGATAACTAAACAAAATATTATGCTACAGAGACATTAGTTACAGACGCTTTGGCTAAAATTATACCATAAAAGAAATTTTTAAATTGACCAAACTGGAATAGTTTCTCATAGCAATAAGTATTTGAAGTAATTTTTTATTTATTTTATCCAATACTGCAAAATAATATTTACTCTGTGTCAGTTTTAATAGTTTAATAATGTATAATAAACAGTATTAAATATAGTAGACAAGTATTCATTAATTTTTTTCAAAAAATTTCCGTCAAGTAAATAGACGACTTAAACACGTCCAATACGGTTTGTCTTCAAGACGTACAAAACTGGATGTCTTAAAGACGTACAAAATTAGATGGTCTAAAGACGCCTTGTTTTGTAACAAAGTACGTCCTATAGACGCCTTTAAAACATCTTTTGGATATTAGCGTAGATCTTCAAAACGTCACGAACGTCGTGAACAAACGTATTTATGATGTATTTAAAACGTGTCTGCGCTATCTGGGTAGTGTCATTATTTATTAAGTAAAAATAATTTTTTTTGTAATACATGTAGATCGATATGATTTATTTTGCGGAATTTAAAAAAAAAACACTAATTTTATTATGTAAACGATTTCATTCAGTTTATTTCAATATATTTTTTCTTGTTTCTTATTTATTGTTACTTATTTATTTTAAATTGTACGCTTTGACCTTGCTTTACACCTAAAAAGATCAATGAAGTACTAATAACATAAATACAAGTTCGTTTTTTTATTTCCAACATGTTACGCCTTTGGTCAAATATCGTTGGCGTTAGAATGGAACAAGATTTTCAGCGACGTTATGAGTCCTCTATTTATTACCTAGTATAAGCAAATCATTAACAATGGGAAACATTTATAAAATTTATATAAAACAGCAAGGAATGTCAGTTTACTATAATTAAATATAAACCTGTAAAACGTCACTTAACTGGACCTTCCTGCCATCAAATTTACAATATTGCAGTGACTACGACGTCACTTTCGCGCATATTGTTGTGACGCAGATGTATTTTTTACTATTAAAACGGGATCTAGTTCATCGCAGAAGATTCATAAATGTCATTTCTAAGATATAATATTTCTTTCCTCAGAAGTTTTAATATTTTCAAAATCTATATTTGAATGTAACGAAATGTAATGTAATTATGAACATTCTGATAAAATGTTTGTAAATAATCCAAATAAATAACTTTATTACAAAGCCAACCTTCCATGTTCCGTTTCATTATAGACTTTGGTGCTATACAATATCGTATTTAATCTCAAATGCAAAAAAGAAACAAGGGATGCGCAACTAAAAGAGCGGAAAACTCCATATCTACTAATGAAGTAATGTAAAGTTTTTGGAGTGGACAACAAAGCCGTGGCGTCCAGTTGTGCGGAATTGTCCAACTAAAAAAGTCCACACCACGTGGCGCAAATGGACGAAGACCGGCAAAATCGTAACGGCATAATCACCAGACGAAACCCTATAAACAAAATTGTAGATGACAAAAATTAACCGTAGTTAAATGCGTTCGGTAATGAGACTAAACTGAAAGTGTGCTGGCAATTGCTGGCAAACCGGGCGAACTCGGACAACGGCAGTAACATGAATCCCAATTTTCAAATCCCGATGTATAATCACCTCTGGCGGCCGCATTGATATTACTTTTATCCCTATCTCGTTCTTTCTCGCCTAATCCCCCAGCCCGGAACAAAGACGGATAACAAAAAGAATGGCTTATGAGGAAAGATAAACATTAGGTCCTATTGCTTTCTGTATATGATATGCTCTCTTAATGAAAATTATTATTTATTGTATGAATGGAAATAATTCGGACTCATACGAGTTTAGTCTACCCATAGGGATGTAATGAAGTCGTAGAATTGTACTTTGAATGGCTACAATTAAAAATGGCGTTCGTTAGTTGGTAATCCAGGGGAATTATTATGTTTTAAGGGTGTGGGACAGACTGTTTCTCTAATAATATTTTAGGATATGTTAAAAATATAAGTACCTAATACAAAAATTTGTAACAAAAATAAAACAAAAATAAAAATTTATTGCAAGGGTGAATAATATTTAAGCAATTTTAGATAATTCATCTTTCTATTTTGGCTTTTTTGAACTAATTTTTATACACAATGTATGACATTTTACAGGTGTTTTAACTCTTTTTAAAATAAGGCACCAAACAGTGCATAGTACTAAAAAACCCACCAGAGATCGATAGAAGGTGAGGTACCGCAAATGAAAATAAACAATGACTACGAACTGTCAGAAAAAAATCAGTTAAATTCAGTTAATTTTATATTTATCAAGTAATAAATACGTCTGTATTCATTTTTTTTTTAAAATGGTAATTTATTAATATCTACTAACAAACAAAATGAAAAGTAAAGACAACGAGAAGAAAAATACTACTACATACCTATAATAATAATTATCCATAAATTTCATCAAAATAAAGTGAATACACTACTATTTTTCATCATTTTTATAACGTACGAGACAACAATAAATTAATTAGGAAAATAGTGTATACTTTTCCTACAAAACTGTAAACATTGTTCAAATGAATTTTGAAAAAATGAGTGTTAAGTGACATTATGATTTTATGTTTACAGAATTATGCCGAATTTTAGATAATTAATAAACACATTCTAAAGATACATGCTTATTTTGTTAGCTGTCTTAAACTATCTCACATGGGAGGATCACCTAATTTCAATAAAATATTGTACTTTTAACAAGGCAAATTGATGAAAAGGGTAGGTACAAAAATATCGAATCTCTAAACCTTAATTACTTATATATAAATAAGTGTTGTATTAAACTTTTTATTATATATTTTGATATGATATGATGGGTGTATTTTTTAAAATTGTTTTGTAATAATACCAAATTTAGTTATTTTATTTAATTAATTTTTTTATTGATTTTAAATTTATAAGTTGGACGCCTTTATTTAATATTTTATTTTATTATGATTGATAGTTTAAAATTTTAAAAATGTTTAAATTAAATTAAATTTAAAAAAAGGTATATAATTCCAATAAATAGCAAAAAACGAAAAAACTACTTTAACACAATCCAAGTGTACTTTTTGTACACCACCAACATCCACAAAGTCGTCGTCCCACAAATAGGTTTACGGAATATAATCCCTATACTAGTAGGTTGGAATAGAACAATAACTCGGGTTTTCATGAAACCAATTTACACTTTTTCGTAATGTCGAATACCAACTTGTGGTTAGCCCTGTATAGTACTTATACACAAATGACCCAAAGCCACTTCATAAACCGGAAGAACAACATCACATCTAAACTTCTAGAACGAACAATTTTCACCACGACTGTAAACGTCACTTCCGACAGGAACAGTGGTGGCTATTATCCAAAATCATCAAGGCCTTGAAAGTAAGAGAAAGTGGTTGTAATCATCAAATAATCATCACAAATATATAATACCTTCGACAATCAGTACCACAACCAAACCTGCTTGAACTAAGCGTGGACACTTGACTTTTTCAACCGTCAAGTCAGTTAAGCCCAGCTGTTTACGTTAAAACAAAACTTATAATATAAATATATATTATTACAAATGAACAGCGAACTAAAAATACTACATACGAGTATTATAATATCCCGAAAAACTTAAATACATGACGTTAAACAATTAACAAACCGGTTGGTTTCATAATCACAAGAAAAGGTAAATAAAGGTTTCACTAAACTATATTAATTACACATTACTATATTTTAGGACAATTTGCCCGGAGATCATATGACCGCAGTGAAATATAGTTTCCACTAAATTGAAACTATGGAGTTTAGTGACACCTACAGGAAAAACATAATTAAACAAAAGGATATTCACACGTCAGCTCATCTTACTGACGAAGTGGGCCTAGGTCAAACTGAAACCTCGGGTCGTATGTATCATTAAGCTCATAGGTACCCCATTAACAAATAGAGTAAATAAGAAGTGAAAAACTCGTTTAACCAATTTAATGAGGGAGTCACAAGGGTCACTACAGTTAAACTGGAACAATTTCCACCAACAGCCGTAAGCTGGAAACGCAAGAAATACCCTAGGCACTCTAGGAGCGAATAATTGTTTCAAATAACAATTTGGCCACTACAACAACATTCATCTCAATATACAAAAATTAATAAAATAGCTAAAATCTACGTGCCACCACGATATGCCTCGAAACATATCGACAGACGTTAGCTGGAAACTCAAGAATTACCCTAGGCACTCTAGGAGAGAACTCTTGTCTTAAATGACACAAAACATGAGTTCCTTTTAAAAGGAGATAGGAAACTCCGCCATTTTGACGCCTTATTACGTGTTGCCTACATCTTGGCGCAATAGTTTTAGTCATGTTTTAGTGGTTATGTTATAATATTTACCCAAAGTCAGTCCCCAAAGATATTATTTACGGACCTACACTTTACAAAACTATTAACAAATAATGAAAACCTTGCTTTACTTGATTTTATGTTAAATCTTTTAATTTGTAAGTAACAGTAATTATCTATGTTCCTATTGTTGTATTCTAAAGCTTTCTATTTTTTAGGTCTTCTACAAATCTCAAGCACTTAACATGAACAGTGGTTTAAAACCATTAATCAAATTGTTTAGAAATTATTTTTAGCTAAACTTCGTTACGTCTCTTCTCAGCATATAGAGGAAAATTAATATTGCTCTTATGTAAAAAGGTATGTAATCAGTTATGAACCAATTCTTTGTAGAAGGCAAATACCAAGAAAATTGAAGCATTTACTTCAATAGATGGGAGAAGTATTAAAATCAAACGAAATAATATAAATAAACATGTAAGTAATATTATTTACTTTTCGGAACATTTATATTATAATAATTGTTTTTATTTAGTTCAGGTTTACTACCTGTGGCTTATCTACACACCTGAAAGTAGAGGTAGTCCTCAACTGAGAAAATAGAACCATTTGCTAAATAGTATATCAGGAACAGTTAGAAAATGACCTGTAATATTTAATTTTTTTATTTGGTACAGTAAACCTTGTAACAATTTCAGATAAATGGAAATTTCTGAAAAGCAAAAGTACCACTGATTCAGGTACATTGATTTTGTACGTTAGCCATACACAGGAATCATAAAAGTAACAGAAACATTTTTTAATGCCACCGTATGTCAACATTCTTTTTACAATATTGAGTCGACGGACTAAAAAAACCATAGCTAGACCATCGATTGCTATAGAAGCAGAAAGTAGGGAGATATACAAGAGTTTTGAAAATCTACACTGGCAATCTAATGTTAATACAATTAACAAACTTGTGTAATCTTTGAAAACTTAGAATATTGGTGGAGGTGGTGGTGGAAGTAATACCCATGGGGGTATTTTCTTAAATAGAAAATATTTAAATTTTAAATTAATTACATATAATTTTATTATATTATAATTATTATTATCTATGCAACACAACTATATTTTCCAAGATATATAGTACTTATTTTTTCTTGTTAGGCATACGACTAGTATATAAGTTAATAAAATGGCAACAGGGAAACAGCGCAACAGCGACTGGTCGACTAGAATTAGAAAATATGGTTGTAGTACTAACCTATCTCATTAAAAAAATAATTTATATTTACTTAGTTTTATTTTTTAAATATTTTAATACACTTTTATTTATGAAAATGTTATATACCTACATATCCAGTATTACTAATAATATATTTTTTTATTAGGATACCATTTGATTAATATTATGACTATTTAATAATAATTTTTAGATATATTTGTAATAATTCTTATGGTTTTTGTGGTTGGTTATTATTTCTAACTTTATATTGTTTTTAAAAAAGGATATTTTTTATTGACTTAACTGCTGTTAAAATTTAATATTATTCATTATAAATTAATTTTTAATATCAACTGACATTTTATTTTCTAATTCTTACTTATACATCGTTCTTTTATTACCTTTTAAAACAAAACTTTTATTACCAAAAATTAAATTAAACTTAAGACTAAACAGAACCTTTTCTGCTGCCATTACATCTGCTCTGACCCGCTGGCGATCGACTAGAATTTACTAGAATATTTCTTTGTATTCAGCCCGATGCGTGGAGGAAGGATTTCTGAGTTCTTCTAACCAGGATTGGTTTTTTCTAGACTGTTTCCTTTTTTGTTTATTAGTGAATTATTTTGTCTTTTATGCTAAGTTTCAACATAAATGTTTTCAATTATAGGTTAACGGTTAAATAAATTAGAAATGTCATATATCCTTATTCGTACCTACTAACTTTCGAAAAAATTTTCTCTCACCTTTATGAGCATCCCAAAATCTATAATACCAATTTTTAAAACTTCCTGAAAACAACAAACAAAAATTACCTGTCGCTTGGACTATAAAATAAAACTGCAATAAGTACTCCAAAATGTATCAACGTCACCAATATATACAGCACAATTTCTTGTCGAAGAAAACTTTTGCAATAAATTAGCAGGATGAATGGGCTTAAACAGTTAATGTTGTTTAACCTTCTTGATCTCGCTGTTATCTGCCGAACCGAAGATGATAACACCGAAAGGTAAGTCTGCGGGAGTAAAATGTAAGCAATCTATTATGTGTAAGGCGACGCAAGAGATTCTAGAGTTTACAGGGGACTGTTCATTGGTTGCATAATTTGCGTTTGAGTTGAAGAAAATATTGGAAATGCATATTAGCAGGACTGGATTATGAAAAATTTTTGCCTAAAAATTACAAAGATTCATATTTGATAAAATTATCAAATTTTTTAATAATAAATAAAATAAACGTAAAAGGCAGAAATCAATAAAAAGAAAATACTTTATTTTTTTTTTAAATATGACAATAATTATTTTAAAACTCTTTTAACAAACCTACATGATTATTTGTATTTGTCAGATACGGTAGTCTAGTCTATTATAACATAATATAATCCAAAACTTTTTAATTTATGTTTATATTATTTTTGACTGGCAACCGAGCTGGCAACAGTCTTCAGGACAACGAATCAACAAAATTATCCTTAATGAATAAGTTTTTTATGACAGATTTAGGTAAACTTAATGCTGTCTAAAAATTAAAATTAAAATAAATGAAAATTTTATGTTTATATGCCAATCAAATTATATCACGAAAATATTAGATTTGATATGCTAACAAGCTAAATATCTTGGTATTAAAAATTAAAAAGCTTTATTAAGAATTAAGTTGTCAACACCACGCAGTACTAGTCCATGTTTACGGGATATGCATAATATTTTTTTTGTTATATACTCCCTGCACTAAATCTTGTCCTTTTGGTGATTTTTGGAAATATGTTTTTGAGATTTGGGCATTTATAATCTTTCGACCTAATATAATAAAATAGTTAAAATAGCTCGGACGTTAATGTATACTTCTTATGACGAACTGGAATACTAATAAACAGTTTTGACATTAATCTGACCGGAAAATAGCACTTAACCAACAAAACCGTGCAACCAGTAAACCTACCCTTATTGTCGGTTGATTTCATACTATGGAGGTAGTATATTAAAGGAGACGCTATGTTCATTTAAACATGTTATTCTAAAAGTTACATCTGTGGGCACAGTTAAGTAGACGTAAGTAGAGCATCAATATGGCGGCCGTACCAGGTTCAGACTAACTGTTTTCTTCAATCTGGATAGAATGCTAAATTTATACTTAAATCAGATATAAACGACTAGTTGTTACAGGATAAAAGAAATTGTAGGATCTTTAGGACTAGTAGGATTTATTTAGGAATAATTTAACATAAATTGCGTACCTAAAACCTAAAATAAATGCTCTTTACAATAAATTCAGTTAATTATTTCATATTTTATTATTTGTTTACTTTCATTAAAATTTCCTTACTATTTCAAACTTGAGAATCCATGTAGATTTTGAACTTGAGAATCTATGTAGAATTTATCTAGAAGGAAAGAGGACATAAGTATCTTACAAATAAACAATGTTTAAACTTTTTTATATTTCAAAACAACTAAAAATCATTCCGAAAGGTAACCAAATTATTAAATTAGTTTTGTTTAGATTTTCATGATATTCAAATGTTATAAAAGTCACTAAAGTCGATTTAAATGAATCACAATTACAATGAATGATTTGTAGTATAAATTAAGTAAATTCAGTCATCTACCAGTTAGTTCTAAGAAAGGTACTAGAACTCGACTCTTTATTAAAACGTTATGTATTTATCTACTCGTATTAACTAGACTAAACATAAGTTAGTCTCTTTTCAAGAATTGAAACTTATAAACTAACAAACTATTTAATATTTTGGAGGGTCTTATCAAAAGGGAATATGCCATTTTGTTCTTCTTATAAGAGCTTTTGTCGAGAACAAGTGAATCAAATTTTTTTTGTGGATTTTTCTAAACGTTTTATGATTCGAGATATCCGAATTGTTCTATTATTTAGAAATTTGATTTAGTCTTGCGAGTTGAAAAACTTTAAGAAACTTTTTATCAGGAGGCCCTGAACAAATTCATTAACCTTATAGGCCTCACACAATCACAATAAAGACTTATTATTAATAATATAAAGATACTTACGTTTTTCTCTCTTTCATGCCTTTTATTTTGTCGTTTAATTTCTCCAATCTTACATATTTCCATAATTATTGTATATAACTCCTGGCGTTATATCCCTCTGTAAACGTCGCCTGTGAAGACATCTTCATCCATACCATCTATGGGGAATCATTGACTGGTCCCATACGTCTCTAGTCTCATCCCCTTGCAGACAGATACAGATACTAGCCACGGAGAATCATAATGGAGGTATACCTAGTCTCATCCACTAACCTGCGATGCAAGGAAATGTGACGAAAGCCTAATTTATTTAATGTTTATTTATTTAAAAACACACTATTTACAATTTATTTCAGACGTACTATTTAATTTATGTAATATTTAGACACTAACTAACAATTCTAATTTATTTCTTACACTTTAACTTTTCAATACAATGTTCTACATTAAACTAAACTCAGCGCTGAAACGTCGGCTATTTATATTAATCCAACTCCGCTACTGGAAGATACGAGAGGCTTTCGAACATTCCTTTTTATGACTAAGCGGTACTTTCCGACATTCCAGTCGCTTCCAGTGCATTAGCGGCAGACATTCCGTCGTATTCTTGTACATTCGAGACGTGGTCCAACTGTTTCCACACGTCAGCGTTGCTTCGATCACGAGTTGATTGCGTGCGTATACAGGGTCGGATTAGGAATTCATGACAGTAACTTATATGCTTTAATAATCGAGATTCCGGATTGCGTTATTGGACATTGAAACAACCTGAAACCACGTGATATATTTTGAGAAATATTAGGATAATCAATTTTTTACAGATATATTTAGTTGTATAAATTTTTATTATTTTGCGATATTCCATATTAAGATTATTCTGCTTTTTAACCAAAATTAATAATTTGTAAAGATATGTGTGACATTTAAAATCTTGTAACAAAACCCCACTATTTTCCACATGGCAAGACAAGGAAAAAGATAATAAGAAGAGAATCAGTCCCGGTCCAAGAAATAAATTTAAATAAAACCACGTAAGGTAACCGATTAGTATATATAACATCGCCTTATTATAGGTCAAATACATCTAAAATTTGTTTTTATGAAATTTTAATTCTAAACCCTCTACATGTGTATCATAGTATAAGATAATTTTTGGTTATATAATATTTAGATTTAGTGAATTTTGTTTCAGAACTATAAAAAATCAACTTTTGGAAAACTACCCTTTTAAACAAAAACTATTTAAAATATTTAACTATTTAAATAGAAATTAAAACTAAATAAAAGATTTTTAGTTATTGCATATTTTTACACAAATTTTAAGGAGAATAAAAAATACAAATATTTTCCCTTTAAATCGAGTATTTTTGGGAATAATTGTTATTGTAAAAAAATATCTACTTTTACCCTAAATCTAAAAGTAATTTTACAAAATAAACCCGTACTGGACGTGAATCTTAAAATTACTTGTACAAAAATAAAACAAACACCATCGGTAAAAAATATTGCCCTTAAAATAATATAATTGAACTACTTTGTTTTCTAGTACAATAAATAAAAACTAGATTTTAAATAAACTGGATACAGATAAAATATTTTTTATTTTATTCACTACTAGACTAATCCATTTATTCATAATTAAGGTCTTTTTTATTGCAATCGTTTGGATTGTGTTTATTATTACGCCGACAGAGCTGTCGCATCGGCTGCCGCATTTGAAAAAAGAAGACATACAGCTGCTAATTTGAGTGAAGATGGTATGTGAGAGTAAACCGAGGAGCGAGCATGCGTTTTATGAATAAATCAGTATTTATGTCTACTACGCTTACTTCACACTGTTGTTACATTTCAAAATTAATTAAGTACTTTCCTGATAAACACTATACAACTAAAATAGTTACAACTCTCCCATACTCACTCCCATATTATTTTGACAACTACGTGAATAATACCCAAATGACACCGTGAATGTTTGCAATTCGATAAGCAAACAAAATTCGTCTAATAGTAGTTTTTCGTCGTTGTATCCACTATTATATTTGACATTTTAAATTTATTTAGGTACATTCTTTTTTTAAATATGACTTGTAATAATTAAATTAAAAAAAAAACATTAAGTAATAAATTCCAAAATAAGACTATAAGCATCAATGGTTAAAGCTTGGCTAGAAAAATGTTATAAAGGGTAAATACAATACCACTATGTTCTTGATTTTGAATATCGTTTTGATTTTTATGTTGCCTTTATGAGTAAATTATTATATTAATAAGAATAATGTTTACAGTCAATCAAGAAGAGTTGCAAATTGTTAGATAAATACACAATAAATAATTAGGTACATGTTTACTATTTTACCTGTGTTATATCAATAGTAGGAAAAGCATATTCTTTTAGACGAACATAACATTTAGAACTTAAATCAAAGTGTTGTTTAATAAAGTGCTTATAGAACAGAATGCACTATATTTGGTAGATACCCAAGAACTTCTATTTACAAAATATATCTGCAATAAATAAATAAATAAATAAATATTATGTAGATATATAAATGTTGTATGCTAATTTAGAATGTAGTTTCTAATATTTACTTATTACTGTCACTGATAAGAAACCATTTAATTTAATTTTTATAAAAAATTTTAACAACATGACATTTTGAAATCACTCTGCACTGTGTTTATACTTACCTTAAAAATGTTATTTTTGAAATTTTCTTGTTATTCACGCCATTGTTACTCGTTGTAGTTGACTGGCGTTACTTTAAAATAAAATGTTAATTTCAAAACACTTGTAAGAAATTTTGACTAGCTCATAAAAGTTTAATACCAAACAATACTTACCTTTAATGTAATAAAAAAAGAAATGAGCACATTGACCATATATTTTTCTCAGTCGTGAATTCGGCTTTTCTAATAGACACTTTTGGAGATAATAGTTTTTTGGGAGAAAGGGGCGCCAATAATTCTTTTTTTTAATTTTTAGAAAGCTAGTGAGAATTATAAACTCTAGCTTTATTAGAAGACAATTAATTAAAACTTATATGTAATTTAATTTAAGTAAAAGAGAATTATTATAACCTTAAAAAAATAAGATTCAACATATAAATGAATTTGTTTATTTAATTATACGAAATGATGAATTATCT
Source organism: Psylliodes chrysocephalus (assembly GCA_927349885.1). NCBI lineage: Eukaryota > Metazoa > Arthropoda > Insecta > Coleoptera > Chrysomelidae > Psylliodes > Psylliodes chrysocephalus. Next base: position 41,605,825 of record OV651822.1, read on the forward strand.
TACAAATTTAAATAATAAATACTGGAATTAACTAAATAATGATTTTTATCATGCTGGTACCAACAATTTTAAGTTTAAATTCTTCATACCATATTCAAAAGTTTTTAGCGCTATGTAGTTATTTGAAGATCTCCATCTGAATTAGGAATGTCGCCATCATCGATAGCCTCGGTAGCCTCTCTAGCTCCAAAACATCCAGTTGAATACTTTGAAAATAGTTTCAGTTAAAGTTGAGTATATATCAGTATAACTTTCGATAGGAAGAAAAATTTTGAAAGTGAGACTTTCACTATCTTTTGCAGTCTGGACACTGAACTGTTTAAGTTATCAGATGAGAAAATAAATTTTAATAAAAAGGTTCGAATATTGAGAGCCAGCCAGATCCTCACCTAGAGAATGTTCTCTCTCTAAGCATATTGCTATCGCCGAAAATTAAATGTCAAATCAATCTGATACTAATTTATAAACGATAGCACACAATTAAAATAACATTTTTAAATGGCATTTTAAAATGTTACATCGTTCAATTGTTCTCTTAATGTTTTTGAGACGAATAATTTATATAAACGTATCTAATAATTAATTATAATGAGATTAAACAATACATTAAAACAGAAACTATCACAAGTGAAGAAAGTCTAGTATCAATATGGCAGACGTGGTGACACTGTTGGTCACGTGATTGCGTCTCTATCCCTATTTTACCTCTATGTTTCATATACATACTCATAGAATACGGGAGTGGGAATAGTTGGGAAACTCAATTTTAAAATTTTATGGCGATCTATCAATTTGTAGTGGTACTAAATTCAATATGGCCTCCTTGGGCAGGCTTTTTGCAATTTAACTTTCTACTAGCAGATCCAAAATGTAATAAAAAAAATCAAATTGGCTTACTTTGACTAGTTTTAAATCATACAACAACCATATTGACTGTTTTATGATTTGAAATTAGTCAAATATTTTGAAAATTTACATTTTTAATTGATTATACCTCATTAGATTTTTGCATTAATTTAAAATAAAATGCAACTTGTTTTATTTTTATTTTTTTTTACAGTAAATTAATGCCGCATCATATAATTTGTCTCTGTAAACATGAACATGCTCAGACAAATATGCACAAAACATTTAAATAATTAAATATTTGTAAAACAAACCTATAAAAAATATTTTCTTTAACAAAATTAGCAAATCAGTTTAAAAAAATTGAAGTTGAAGCGTCGTTCTTTTGGTGCCTTATTATCAAGGCAAATTTGAGTGGGGATAAAATTTGCCATAATATGCATCCAATAGTTAAGTTAAAGAACGTTTCTGCATTAAATAATTTTTTATTGATTTATTTGTACACATATTCATCCTCTGGGCATTGTGATAAATGAATCTGGCTTCTGAAATTAAATTAAACTTACACACGTTTGGACCCTTGTATATTTTGGGGTACATTTTTCTTGTTTGATATCAGCCAATGGCTCACAAATTTCATCGATGCACAGGGTATTTTGGAGGGCCAACATTTTCTTTACAACAACAATAATCATTAAAAAAAAAAATTAAAATATCAAACCAATTATTTTAATTACCAATGGTCAAAACAGTGTAAGAACTTTATTTTTCTTAAAAATTCTTTCCTAACTTTTGGGTATCCTTTAAGTGACGACCGCTAATTTAATTTGATGTATAAATTTCATCACTACCAAAATCCGTGAGTGTTTAATTGTTCGTTGCTGAAATCCATCTTCTCATCTTTTGAAAAGATAAAAGATGCTTAAATTAGGAAGGTATTGAAAAAATCAAAATCCAATGCAACTGCAATAACGAAGAGCCATTTTAAATTCTCTGTTCTCTGACAAGTGACAACTGACTCTGAGAACTGTCAGTTTAATACGAGCGCCATTCTGTTCATTGGAGCCCCTGACACATACTGAAAGACTAAAAATCGCCAATATCTATGGCCATTAAGCTCTAATTGGAACCCTAATCCGACCCTGGCGTAGGAAATCAACGACGCTAGGGCGACTTAACCTAAACTGTACTAAATTATAAAGTTATTACGACAGCACAGATCTCCGCGTTGATAGTGTGATGTTGCTTTAATTAATCTAGAATATATCGCGCGTGTGGGCCGGATCAAACAGCGCCATCTCTGTCTCGCGCGCAGGATAACGAATTCTGTTTCGGTCTTATCAATCCTTATAGGTGTCCTCTTCGAGATTTATGGGGAATAATTCGAGAAACTGATGAGAATTCTAGAGTGTGAAAGTTATGATTTAGAGTACTTTCATAACTCAGTACGAGGGAGCGTTAATGTTGTTTCTGAGGTATTCAGATATGTCGACCAGGACCCTTGGCTGCCAATAAAATGAATTTGCATATTAATTAATCTTATATATTTTAAATTACATTTGATAACTCGTAAACCAATGGGTTTAAGCAATTTATGTTTGTATCCTGTGGCATACAAGATATTCACGAATAGGTTTGGATAGAAAATTTTAAGAAATTAACATCATACAATAGAAAAAAAATTAAAACGCAATCCAGTGTTATTAATATGCTGTGACTTTATGATATTAAAATACCAGAAATGGCCAAAAGTAGGGAAAATAGGAAATACAAACCAAACAAATCTGGTACAGTCTGTTCGCTATACTTACGCAGGTTTCGTATTAACAAAATTATGCAAATTAGTCATTGACATCCAGTTCCAATAAGCCGCTTCCCAAGAAATTAGGTAAAATTGCCCTAACGGTCAGATTTAAATTAAAATAACATTAGGGTAGGTACTAAATTTGTTACAAATATTGCAGTTGAATTGATTCTTTGCAAGTGTTGACATTGTATGTATCTTGTAAATTTAGTGAAAATTTAAAAAAATCCTAGACGTGTGTTAGATGTAGATAGTCTAATTTGTAATGTACATAAGTATTTTACGGATGAAAAAGAAAATGGTGGTCCTTTAAAACCGGTAATGTCTGTACAACGCGTATGCGATGCTCTAGGAATTAGTGAAACCCAATTAAGAAGAGTATTACAAAATCACAATAGTGAACTTCCGAAAGAAGATCACCGCAAAATTCGCCCATCATTGAAAACGAAAGATATTCCAGATGGAAAGAAATTTGAAATTCGTGATACCATTTATCGAATGAGGGCCAACAAGGAACATGTGACCTTAAATACAATTCTCTCGGAATTAATAGATAGAAAATTTGACGACATTGGCAGAACAAGTCTATGGCAAGTGATACATAACTTGGGTTTCAAATTTCAAAAGGAGGATAACAGAAAGGCCCTTTGTGAAAGAAGTTCTATCTTGCTCAAGAGAATTAACTTTCTAAGAAAATATTCTAAATTTAAAGAAGAAGGGGCGAATTTTATATATTTAGACGAAACATGGATATTTTCTGGGGGTGCAACCAAGAGAATATGGCAAGATGATAATGTAAAGTCCATCAATCATACCGATGGAAAAGGAAAGCGACACATAATTTTACATGCAGGAGGGAAATCGGGTTTTATAGAAGGTGCTGATTTAATATTTTCATCTAAATCAAAATCCAGTGACTATCACGATAATATGAACACAGAAATGTTTGTAAAATGGTTGCATGAAAAACTTCTCCCAGGTTTTAGTGAGCCCAGCGTAATTATTTTACACAATGCACCTTACCATTCTCCAGATTCTTAAATCTAAACATAAAATAGGCTGTGAGCAATACTGCCAGTATAGTTGAAACAGAGCTAACGGGGATTCTAATAGCAGCAAAAAAAATAACCAGAAACAATATTACTGGAAGGAACATGCTCATCTATACAGATAGCAGGCAAGTACTACTTACCCTGAAGAGACCACGAATTTATTCAGGGTTAGTACTAGAATGTCACGAAGCTTTGGCTGAAGTATCCATCAACAACGTGGTCACCTTAAGATGGATTAAAGGTCACGCTACATCGAAAGGCAACCGTCTTGCTGATTCACTAGTCAAGAAAGCAGCCAACCAAATACTTTTTGGACCTGGCCCTTCTATTGGCCTGATAAAATCGGCAGTGACATACCTAATCAAAGAACATTCCCTTGTGAATTTCAAGGAAAGATGGGATAAAACAAGAAACTGCAGAGTTGCCAGGGAGCTCTTAAGTTATCCTGACAACACTGCAGCAAACAAATACTTGACTATGACTAGACAGAATCTGCACCTAGTCATAGGCATTCTGACTGGTCATTGCCAAGTACGGAAGCATCTCCTTATCATGGGGCTGTCAGAATCCGCACTCTGCAGAGGGTGCGAACAAGAAGATGAGACCATCGAACATATCCTTTATGATTGCTCGACGCTCTCATGTACGAGAAGTGTTGTGTTCGGCGAGTATCGGCTAACACCGGCCGATATAAGAGAAGCACCTCTTGGCGACGTTGTCAACTACATTAAATCTGTAGGCTGGCCCACGAGCTAGGAGGTGCTTATCTTCTCAGGAGGATGCACAATGGGCCTAATGAAGCCTAAGTGCCGTGGGGTTACCCACCCTCCACACGTTACAGATACAAATACCATTCTGAAATATTAAACAAAAGTCCAACGAATTCTTGGACTGTTGATAAAATTAAAGAATGGTTGACAGAGGAACATATACCATTTCCTCAATATATATTAAAATCAGAATTATTACGCTTGGCAAATTACAGGCAAAACCAAAAACCTTAGTTGTGGATCAGATTATTGAAAGTTACGGTCATTAAGTTTTACGTCTGCCACCGTACCATTGCCAGTTTAATCCCATCGAATATATATGGGGAATAGCAAAACAATATTATTACAACCATATTGGGCCTTATGGTTATAGTGACGACGCAGTTCGGGAAACTTGGCGAAAAGCACTTTTAATTGCAACTCCAGAAGTGTGGCGGAACTGTATATTCAAGTGCGAGAAACTAATAGAAGATTGGTGGACTCGTGAAAATAAAATAAACGAAATAAGTCCAATCATAATAACAATTAATGGTGATGACAGTGATGATGATGACGATTATGATATTTTGGATGATAATGACTGATTTTTATTTTTGTTGGCCAGTTAAATTTTTTTATTTTTCATTTGAAACATGGAACAAATTTTTATTTTAGAAAATATTTTATTTAAGCTAAATAACCCTCTTATTATACATAGACCATGTTTTCTGAGTGAAGTGTATTATAAAATTATTATTAGGTTTATAATAGCCACATTAGACTCCATTAATGAAGAAGTTTAATTCTGCTTTCAATTATACAAAAGATTCTCCATTATTATTTAATTAAAAAGTTGTACATTATTTTTTATTTCATTTAACCAGTTGATATTTCCCCAAAGAACAGGTCAAACTTTCGGGTACTTACCTGAAAATACTCATGAAATGTTTAATCCGAAACCCGCGTAAGTATAGCGAACAGACTATACCTATACAGAAGGTTTAAATTTGCAAAAAAAAACATTGAAGCTGAGATTTACCTTGCGAGAACTGAGGAATGGTCATTAGCAACAATCAGCAATAAATGCAGGTACCTAGATTCTAAACAAATCTATTATATCCATTGTGGAAACAAAATAAACCAGAGTAAGATGAAAAAGACTATATTCTGGTCTCTCTCACTCTTGTTGATTTTAGCTCTTCGTGTAGTAAAACATTGACCGATTTAGGGTTGTACTGACAGCCTACAGAGATATTGCGGTGTAATACGGGCGCATTTAGAGTTCGGTTTCTTTAATAATGGTTGATATAAGTCAAATAATGTCAGATTTTTTTTAAGACTAAATAGACTCACTTCGTTATATTACTAAAGCTCATAATTGCCAAATTTCAGCTTATGTCACTCTATTACTAAGGGAGTGATTTGCACTTAAACAGAAAGGTGATTATTATTCATATAAAGAGCAAAAGATAATTTATATTAAAGGAAGAGTTTTGACATATTTAGAACTTTTGACATATACAAAAACAGGTAAGATTTTGGGTACCCAGCGATTATATAACTAATAATCCCTTAAAAATTGAAGTGTTCTAATTATTTTATTTTTACTCTAATATTTTGTCTTCTTATTTGGCTTCACTACATTTTCTTTTTTTTTTAAATATTAAGCTCAGAACAGCTGGAAAAGTAAAGTTTTTTTTATATAATGGTATATAAAGTCTTATCTTGAATTTTTGTTATGACATTTTAAGACAATAGTGTTGTAAGATAAAGATAAGGTTAAAAAAATTAGTGAAATGTAAAAATATGTTGGGAAGTAATAAATATTTTTCTGTAAAATATCAAAAAGTATGGGCTCGTTGCTTTGGATTCTTCCAGTAGGGGTCTTTATCAAAATAGGCTTAGCCAGACGTCTAGAAATTAGGAATATTGAAGTGACATAATTTCAATATAAATAGACAACAAATAAATGTAAATATTTTCATAACTTGTGGTATCCATCGCCAACCTTATTTTTGACAATCTCATTTCAAATTTACACATTCTCCCTACGATTCATCCCCTTCCAAGAGGGTCTAGTGAATATTGATGGAACATTTGTTTTTACAGATCCAAAAAACTGACTCATACTGTAAACCCCTTATATTTTGTTTTGTTTCGCTATACACAATTTGGCAATTTGTATATATTGTATAAGATTTATACAAAAATACCATATTCCAAGACAACTAGTAGGTAACTGCAGATAATAAATCTTTTATGTAAAAGGTTAAATCAAATTTGGGAAGACCTTTACTATGTTAAAATGAATCAGCACGACAAAATATACTTTCTCCTAAATACCACTATCAATTCAAATCGCATTCCGATACGATATGGAGATAAGGTACATTGTTGAGATACGATTTGGTCTCATGAGGCCCATAGATCTGTCAACGAGCAGTCATTTATGTCCAACTCAAAGAATATAAACAAATCCATATCTGCGCATGCGACTGTGGACCAGTCACGACCAATAATTTGAATACAATACATGTCACCGGTCGTACCCGTACCCATGCTGTACATTACTACCTTAACCTAAGGCCAATATAATGTGGTACCACCGCGCGATGACGCACTAGTCGAAATTAGCAGATCTAGATGGACAAAAAGTTCATAAACTGCTAAAATTAACTATGAACAAATAAAATGTAAAATACAATTGTAGGTAATTTTCAATCTGTATAATCCAACACTATTTACTTTTCTGTGCTCACGATGATTTGTTTAATTTTAATTTATTTAGGACGGCTTCAAAACCAAAAAAAGGGTACCTAAGTGTGGAAGTATAAATGAACCTGGGATACGATCTTCCAAACATAAATAGCTATAAAAAAATGAAGCAATCTTGCTCTTGCAAACAAAGTATAGGAATATATTGGGATAGCCTGGCCTTAAAGGTCTTAAAGTCCTAGGATCCAACCCAGTAATTAACCCTCGAGTGTCTCGGTGCCCGGAACAAATAAGAGAGTTGGTTTAATTATATATATATATATATAGACGATGTAAAAACCAAGGAATGAGCCAGTGCTGGAGTCTAGGAGAATATGCAACACTGTTTCAGGTTAAACTAATAGCCAGCAATACTGTGCAAGAGAAATAATAAATCAGCAAGTATCAGGAAAAATTATTGCCATCTACTCTGATAGCGAAGCTACTATAAAGGAATTCTCTCTGGTATTATCGCCTAAGAAGACACATAAGTATCATCAATACAGCAAAAGGAGCAACATTGTGTAGGTTCTGTGAAGAAGAGGTGGAAACATCAATTCACGTCCTGTGCCAGTGTGAAGGCCTGGCTAGATTCAGGTTTCTAATATTATGCGAAGAAAAGCCAGACGCATGGAACTACATGCGGGAACAACTGTCAATGCTACTAATTATAACAAAAAACACCAAGCTAGATGACATATTTTAAAAACCGGAGTACCAAAATATATTTGAAAAGGGTAAGGACAAGGACAAATCATATTTAACTCCCTTAAATTCCCATAAACTAATCAAATGCTTCTATGAATACGACGGCTCAGATCGAAAAATAAAATAGGAAGGACCTACATATTTTTACTCAACATTTTCATATAGTTAACCACGTAAGAAGGATATATGAGATAGATCTACAACAAACATTGGAATATCAATTTTGCATGACCTGCTATGGATTGGAAATAATAAGCTTCCAGATCTTCTGTTTACCTGAATAAAATTTGCTGGCTTTATAAACAAATGTCTCCCAATTTAACCATGGCCTGCATTAAATTATTTTTATTTTGAACTATAACTTAGGCTTGAGCCACAAATTATCCATCTGGGTTAAAGGAGAATGCGATGTGAACATTTCCCTCATTTTAAACCTAACCTTAATTTCTGTGGACTCTAACCAGACATTTCGCTGAACACTTTGATATTTCTGACAGAAAAATAAAAGAATCTATTAGAAGATGCAGAAAAAATGTATCTAAGGAAAATATTTGGGAACAAGACAAGAAATACAACACTAGCAACAACAACAACAACAACAACAACAGCAGCAGCATCAGGAGCAGCAGCAGCAGCAACATTTGACAAGATGGTTGTAAATGAATTAGATAATTTGGGAATTTAAATAGATAGGGTCAGAAGAAGAAGACCAGTAGGTATTGCAAAAGAGAAAAAAATGGTTGAAAAAATAAACATATGAACATTAATTCCAATAGAGATTAACAAAACAAAAGAATAAGTGTAACAATGATAACATAGACACCCTATGGATATGAAGAGGAAAGAAATGTTTTTATATATACAGTAAATCTATGAAACAATGAAAATTAAATACGTTTCTCTGAAGTGGTCAAAATTCTTAAAGGTAATTTTATTATCACTTTAAATCTGTTACAAAATTCAATCGCCAAACGTTTTAATTACTATTAAAGCTATAAACGATAGTCAATCTATATTGGTCCATTGAACCAAAGTGCGATGAGACGACGACGACGCATCTAGAGTGCTATGGACTTGTTCGCCTTAGTCAATGCCTACTTACCAAGTGCAGGGAGCTGCTTACCGAAGTCGTACTATGTCACTTTGGAATTTAATGTGTGTGATCGTACCGACCGCGAACAGCGCTGCTGTTTAACTTCGTTGATTTTTAGTACCTATTTGAATCCCGAAGGTATATGTTTAGGTACTGCTGAATATAAAGTAATTGAGTTGAAATTTAAAACGTTTTGCAGTAATTGTCTCTATTTGGAGTAAATAATGATGTGTGTGTAAAAGAAAACTAATTTTTATATATTTATAATACGCTCCACCTAGTACATTCAAAAAAAGTTAATATGAGAATTATTCTACAAAGATTTGATTAAATTTACAAACTCTTAGTGGAGAATAGATCAGATTTTAATATTCAGAAAAAGAAACTTTTACAGGGTTCATATTATTACGTTCTTCGTTAAATTCTGTGTAAAATCCTGAATTTTTGTTTACTTTTACCATGCTTTCAATCCAGCTCTAACAAATGACATTTGAGGTTGTCCTTAGTATTGCTTAGTGTACATTTCATAATTAGAGCGCGTTTTCAAACTAGCGTTTAAGGTTTTCCTGTTTGTCACATTCGTACTTATAGCTTTGATTTCATAGTAAGCCGCAGTTGATGGATAGGACACCTAACTAACCTGATCTACCTGATGCTCATTTTAGAACTATTTTTCTATTAATCATGTGCACTATTAGCAAATAAAATTTGTATCAGTTATTAATGTAAACGCCACGACAAAGAAAAAACGCCATTCGCATTTAGAACCAAGTCCTGAATCGGTAAATCACTGGCAACATTAGCGAAAAATTGTTTGTGCGCCATAAATTTCGACAAATTCTTCCATAAAAAGCCTTTAATTACAAAAAAGGAACTTCTTGCTCTAAACAAAACTACAATCCAGCGGCGGTGGGGCCTTAAATCAAAGTGTTTTGCCTTTATCTGTCGTCTGTCCCGGTGGCATCCATCACCGAGGCTCCTCCTTCCTATCCTGGATGAAAATTTACCAATGTGAGAGACTGAAGGAAAGCACTTTTCTACTCATTTTGAATTTATACACTCAGAAAACTACAGAAGCTCATGTATGGAATCTTTTGTTTATTGAGTTTTCCATCAAAAAATATAATTAATTTTACAAAAATGTAAATTTGGTGTATATTTACAAAAAGTAAAATGATTAATAATTGCCACTCTAAATATAAATAAATAATAATGACTTCCTGGCATCCGAAGTTGTCAAGCGCTTCGTGTATTTCTTGTTGTTTTAGACAACTTATCGAAACGACCGGTGAAATCCTGTAAGTAACAATTTATGTATATTTCCAATTTTAAATCAATTTAAAAAGTCTGATGTGTCCAAAACATGACTTTCCTGTCTAGTTATTAAAGTTTTCAATGTCACTGAAAAATTTTCATGAGCAGCCCTAAATACAATGTTACGTGTTGTATCACTGATAACAAAATTTCAGATCAGCGTTCACTTATTTTGTGAATTCAATCTCTTTAAAGTTTTAGAAAAGGATTCAAAAATGAATGTAGCGAAAAGAAATTTTAGCGAACATCATATAGCGCAGTATAAACAAGCTCTTTCCAATGAAGACTGGACAATTTTAAATATTATTAATACTCTTAATTATTTATTTTTTAGTTTTTTAAAAATCGTTTTAATTTTTGCTTTCCTGAAAAGCAAAAAAACAAATTGCTGCCTCAAGTCGATCACTAAAAGACCTTTTTATATTAATAAAATGTAATCCTCATTTTAACATGTAAAAAACGTAAGAAAAATAATTTCTTTTTATTACAATCAAAGAAAAAAAAACACTATCAGAAACGTATTCTAAGATCAGACAATACTATTAGGACTTGTTGGAATATTGTATTAAAAATTACGAATGGGTAAAGTTCTGTTCCAACTATTGTCATAGAAAGGGACGAGATGTTACTGGATAATCCAGTTTAATATATTTTTTTAAATATGTTTCTGGTCAATTGGTCGACAAAATAATAACAAAGTCTACCGGTAACATCAAAGGAATCACATCAAATAAAGATTCTTTCTTCCTCACTCTATTTTCTTACACAGAATTATTACTTAGGAAAATTAAAAACAAAAATCTTCTGAAGCCGATGACGTAGCATGTTTTGTACTAAAAAAAGTATAAGATGTTCTCTCTGAACTTTTAACATATTTGCTTTACTTATCATTTGAGATGGGCAGTTTTCCTTAAGCTTTAAAACTCGGAAAAGTTTTACCATTGCACAAAAAAAATAGTCGTAAACAAATAGAAAATTGTATATCTGTTGTTATTCCCTGTGGTCTGTCTAAAATCTTTAAATTTGCCTTTCTTGATCGTCTTCTGTCTTTCTTGAAAAGGTACAACCTTATAACTGGAAATCAGCATGGATTCTGTGCTGAAAAATCAACAACAACTGCTATGCTTTCATTTTACAATAAAATTATTAACCATTTGGAGGAATCTGAATGCCCAGCTGCTATCTTTTGTGAAATTAGTAAAGCATTCGATTGTGTAAACCATTAGTTGTTGCTATTAAATATATTGGAGAAATATGGAATCAGAAGTACTGTTTTAAATTGGATCTCAACCTATTTACGTGCTAGGGTGCAATATATTTCTTGAAAAGTACAAAACGATAACAAAATCAATATTATTAATTCTGATATACTGGATATTAATATGAAAGTTCCTCAGGGTTCAATTTTGGGACCCATATTGTTCATACTGTATGTAAACAATGTTGACTCATTAATAGGTGATAATCATTAGGTAAGCTATACAGATGATTTCTCGGCTTTAATTTTAGCTAAAAATACAGATCTACTAAACGGAGAGAGCACCAACATCGCTCAAAAAATGCCAAGTTACTTTAATAGTCTTGATTTATTTTTTAATGCTAATTAGACTGAGGTACTGATTTCATAACTGGCAACATAACGTTGAGCCCCTAGAGATTAGTTTTGAACATTTCCTCCTTAATAATGGGAATGATAGCATTCGCTTTCTAGGAATCCAAATAGATCAACACCTTGATTGGAAAGACCATTGTGGAGGACTGGTCTAAAAAAATTAACTCGCTAAAGTTTCTTATCATGAATTTACGGTTTATACTTGAAGTTCGTACTTTCTAATTCTTTATTTCAAACTGTGTAAAATAAACACGTTGACAAAATCCCCAGTCTGTCACAGTGACTTGAAAATAGCAAAATAAATATAAAGGGTGAAACCAAACTACTAAAATAAATAACATACCTTGTTATTGAGAACTAAGAAACATAACAGTTACTTTCCTTTATTTAAGGGGTACTCTCTCTAAATCCGTCACTGTCATTCGCCAAAATATCAAAACAATTTCACAAACATATATAATGGTCTCACCATGTATGTAAATCGTACATACAAATATTATTAAATCAATAGAGAGTTTTAGTAGTTCTACGAAAAAAAAACAGGTTTTATTTATTGACAAAAAACATGCATTTTATATTTTTGAAATAGTTACAAATGGTTAAACTTGGAGCTATTTGATCTATAAATCAAGTTTTACAACATAAATAATTGCGAACATGAATTTGAAATAAATTATATACATACGAGTAGTCAAATTTTTTCACGCAATAAAGGTGGTCTTGATTAAATAAAATTTGTTAAAAAAGTCTTTGTTTGATTTAAGGAAACCTTTTTAAGAGTAAATTTAAATATATATTATAAGGTCCTATGCCCTAGTCAAATCTCTAAGTTAATACTTAATTTTTGTTTTACTGCTAAAAATAATGTACCTTAAATTTTTTTTTAAAGCTTGAATTTAAAAATTTACTAAACTCTGTAAATATAATACAACTAATTTAATTATTCCTCTTGCAAATAGACATAATGATTACAATACGTATTTCGATTTTTATCATTTACATCTCTCTTATTCATCACGACGAATTTTATTTAAAACTTTGCCGACAGTTCTTTTTTTTCTCTATGAAATCATCAACTCAACTCAACAAGATCCTGATTTCTAACCTTCAATCTAATTTAAAACTTCTTTCACGCTATAGTCGTGGTGCGGGGTAACTGGGAGTCGGAAGGAAATAGAAAGAAGAAGGTAACTTATAAAATAGGAGGTGAAGTCTGTGGATGGATTGTGTTTTTGAGATATCCGTAATCGATTCCAATCAATCACATTTGTCAGGCATTCTCCTTTTCACTTCAGTCAGAAATAGAAGAGAGCTATCTTTTCGCATAGGCGTAGTGGGGGTTTTTATTTATAAAGGATCGAGATTATTTTAATTTAGAAAAGTAACCAATTATCTCTGATTAACACGTAGCTACAATAAATGTTCCAATGTTCCAATATTAATAAGAAATTGAAATACCTCGTTAAATTAATAATTTATTAAACCTATAGTTGTGAAAAACGTGACATTGAATGCTAGAAATTGACAGTTTTTATGCACACCAACCTTATATTCACACCCATATCGGCTTACAAATAAGGAGAAGGGCTTATATCATAATATAACCATCCAGTTTAATATAAAAATAAACAGTTTTGACTTGGCATTATTGATTACATATTAAAACACCTGTGTGTAAATTAAAATATTATTGGAACGACAAAAAATGATAAAACAAGTGTTTTTAAAGATAAATATACCTGCTCAAGCAGCACACAGGGTCGGCTATTATAATTATTTGACGTGGCGCTCCGGGGCGACTTAAAGATGATTGATGGTGCCATTTGACTTACAGGGGAGGAAAACCCTACCCACCATCACCATATGTGTGAGTATATGCTGGGGGCCACCGAATTTTACTAAAGGCTTAAGGCCGATCTCACAGCACGATTGAAACGTCTATATAACGCGGAAAATAAAACAAACAATTCAATCAGTAGTACGTTTTATATAATTTCAGACTAAACAGTTGATACAACGTATATTAGCCCGTATAATCATACAGGCCGCACAATTTAAAAAAAATAAACACTTAAATTATTCAAGGGTGTACTAGAGGTTTGGGTTTCACCAAACTAAGGCACAAGCGAGTGTTGTTACACCAAAAGAAAACAAAATAACAATTAACTATATAAAAAATGTTCATATAACCACACAAATGTCAATAAATTTATAATAAAAATGGCAGTGAGAATCGTAAATAAAAACTAATCTACCGCGAGGGTACTTGTAGTTAGCTGTTGGCCTGGCATTGTTCCAGCCAGATCGATCCAGCGACGAAGTGTAGTGCTAGTAGGCCGATTTCTAGCTGTAAGATATGTTAGATCGATTCGTTCTCGTGCCGGATCCAACCGGTATAATCCAAATCGGAAGAAAGTATCGTAAAACCAAAACTAGGACCACAGAATGTAGTCAAAGATGTACAGTTAAGGTCTCAGGAACAAAACAAGAATCAAAACCTATAATAAGTTTAGACAACAATATAACACTTGATATAAAATAATTATATGCGACTTACCTCGACACAAAGAGGGTTTGACAAAATAGACGCTTTTCTTCAAGGTGTTGGCTCGATTTCGTGTGAGCCAGAGTGTGTGATAAAATTCCTTTCGGTGAAATTATACTGCCCAATACAACTATCAGTGATAATTTCTATAATCGTTTGTGCAAATTCAAATCCCGTATAGACGGTAAACCACAAAAATAAGCAAAATTATCCATCTCGCACAAACTCACACTTCTCTTCTCGACTTTTCTCGAAGAAATATCCGATATGCCTTGCTTCTCCCAAAATCAAGATGGCTTTAAACAATGGTACAAACAATTAATTATAATTCGAAAATTCGAACTTAATAAAACCCATTTCAAAAAAACTCGCAACCTAAAAGTTTGAATTTACATTGGCACTACCGCCCGCGCCAAACTATTCACAGAGTAAGATTTTCTATTCATCCTTGTCAGTCCATTAAACAAAGCATCTTTTTGGTGAAAACAAAAGATACCTTTCTGTGACGAGTGACAAAGCTCGCCGGTAGATATCCAAAATAGTGCATTCGAATTAAATGTGTTTGTTTACAAAGAATAAATATGAAACAATGTGTAACTATGATTATAAATAATATTTTAAAGTGTGACAACGAGACTTATTTACGATGAGAATTGAAAGAATATTACTACAACCGTGCATTGTAAGTACCCTGTTTATTTACCTAACCTAACAAATTATTATTTACATTAAAACTTGGAACAAAAATCCAGATCTTAATATTGAAACAACCAAACAATACTTTTCCGAATTATTCCCCCACATGGAAATTAGTCTAGCAGCATAAGATTACAGGGCCACATCATAAATTCGTTATATTAGGAAAGATATATAAACTTGTTACATTATTACAATTTATAGGTTATCTAATTTTAAAATGAAAATAATATATTGAATATATGTATTTACCGAGAAAAAGGGACAATATAACTAAGAATCGGATTGTCTTGAATACAGTAAACGAGGAATTAATTGCTAATCTATCTATAGATTAAATTTAAATGACACATTATTATTAAATTTTAAACAAAACTACAAATTTCAAACCATAACACTTTAAAAACTACTGTTTTTATACTTAACGTTTTTTAACGCATAAATTAAACGTTTATAGATACTAGTTATTGTATATTATACGTTTAAATATATTACACGCATATTTCCTGTTGGCAATAAACTAGTAGATAGAAGTAGATAATATGCATACATTTAGTGATATGACGTTTGTATTAAAAACGGTTCTATTGTAGAAACCATAATACATGCCTATATGAACAACGATGGTGTACCTACCTAGCGATTTGACAGACCGAACCATTAAACGTGACATAAAAGACTGGCTTAAACAATGCCATGGCACGTCTGGAACAACACATCAAAGTGATGACTTAACATTTTTATTTTGATATATATTGTTTGTTTGTTAAAGAATTATCCTGTTAACTTTTTCATTTGGAATTTTATTGTTCATTTTTTGAAAAAATATATTTCTATACTTACGTGATTTTCGGCCATACTAGAAACACTATGAATATACGTTTCTAGCGCGGATATTTTTACGTATGTTTTAAGTAGCATGTCAACAGTATTCATACGTATAAAGTAGTACATAAAAAACGTTTTTTAAACCAAAGTGTATTTTTATAAATATACTATAACTATAAATCTAATATAGACGTAAACACGGTTAATTAAAGGTGGATAAACGTGGATAGTAGTAATCGACGCTTACATGTGACAGATAATATACGTTTATAGGGCGGACATTTTCACGTTTATATTGGGTAGTACATCAACCGTATTCATACGTATGGTAATAGCTAAAAAAATACGTAATTAATACCAAAGTGTGTTGACAGGGTACCTATATATTTTTATTTAAGAATAATTAAAACCCAAATAAAGTAACAAACATTTGTCGTACTAAGAATCACACCTAAACACAATGATTTGGTAAAATAAAATGCAACGAAACATACTGACATTTCACAGTCAAATGAATCAACTCAAGCACATTCGAATAAAGCTTTAAATGGAAACTTTACATTAAAAATGTCCAATGGAATCGTTAGAATTTGGAGCAAAGTTTTTTAAAATATAACAACATAAGTATTAAATAAATGTCATTTGCTTAAACCGTTCGTACTTGTGGAACTAGTCTATTGTCTGTTAACTGTAAAGACAATTTCGGATTTATTCAGATCCTACCTAAATGTACGATATGAAAAGTTTTAAATAGAAGAAAACATAAAATTTGATTCATAATGCACGTGGAGTACCACCTATTCTAGGACTTCTCTTATTTTTTATTTATATCGCTCGATTTACAAAATATCTGAAAAATATTATTTCTAATTTTTACGCTAATAACTCTTAACTTTACTTTGATTTTAAAGAATTCCAATCGAATGAGGATATTACAAAATTAACAAAGATTGGCAAATTATTTCAGTGATATTTGACACATTTTGCTTAACAATTAACGCTACAAAGTACGGCAGTAATCAAGTTATGAACAGAATTTAAAATATTCTAAGAAATAATGAATACTTATATAAAATAACCGACTATTTCTATGAAAAAATTAAAAAGAGATCTGAAGTCCATAATGTTATTGTCAGATTTAAAAACCATCTCACACTTCCGATTTTGTTACTGCCAGAATATTTAACTTTACCCCAATATACCTCGAGGTTACTCTGACGACAATGACAGCCCTTCGTACGGTTGGATTAAAACCTGATGTAGGATATGATGAGACAAGAGGTAACTTTTGGCAGGAGGCGCTTGATACGCTCCCTGCTTCCAGCGAACATGGACTCCATCATATCGAGATATATCTTCTATAAGCCATATAAAGTTGTAGAAGAACAAATAAAAGTGACAGGTACGATTCATATCTACACCAACGGTTCTAAAACAAAACAAGGCTCAGGATGTGGAATATACCTACTCCAGATCCTTAAACCGTAACATAAAATGGACTGTAAGCACTAGTGCCAGTGTAGTTCAAACAGAGCTCACAGGGATTCTCATAGCAGCAAAAGAAATCACCAGAAATAATATCACTGGAAGGAACATGCTCATCTATACAGATAGTAGACAAGCACTACTCACCCTGACCAAACCACGAATTTATTCAGAGTTAGTACTAGAATGTCACGAAATTTTGGCATAAGTATCCATCAACAAAGGGGTCACCTTAAGATAGATCAAAGGTCACGCCACATCGAAAGGTAACCGTCTTGCTGATTCACTGGCCAAGAAAGCGGCCAACCAAATACTTTTTGGACCTGCCCTTTCCATTGGCCTGACAAAATCGGTAGTGACAGACCTAATTAAAGAACATTCCCTTGTAAAATTCAAGAAAAGATGGGATGAAACAAGAAACTGCAAAGTTGCCAGGGAGCTTTTAAGTTATCCTGACAACACTGAAGCAAACAAATACTTGATTATAACTAGACATAATCTGCGCCTAGTCACAGGCATTCTGCCAAGTACGGAAGCATATCCATATTATGGGGCGGTCAGAATCCGAGTATCGGCTAATACCGGCCAAAATAAGAGAAGCACCTCTTGGCGACGTTGTCAACTACATCAAATATATAGGCTGGCTCACGAGATAGGAGGTGCCTATCATCTTAGAAGGATGCAAAATGGGCCCAGTGTGGCCTAAGTGCTGTTAGTGGAAACCCACCCTCCACATATTACAGATACAGATACCAACTGTCTTATGTCAATTCCGAATATTCCAAATGGACTTGGGATCATTTGTTTGAGACATCAACTAGAAACTATTGCACATCTTTAGTAGCAGTGTGTTCGTACCAGTCGCGGCAATCGGTACTGTTGCAAGCAAATATGGATAATTCAATAATAATTGAGCTAGTGTGCCAACACCCATGCCTTTACCATCCATAAAAGGATGCTATCTTGAATAAACATTTTAAAAGTAATAATTTTTTTGAAATTGTTTAATGACCTTAACTTAATACATTTCATGGCGAGAACACATTTCTACCAACATCATTAACAATTCCTGTTCTTTTTGTTGCTGTAGAAGATGTTATATGTTTGCCATAGTGTCTAGGACCGTACAAATACATAATGGCGTCATTGACAATAGAGCAATCGATTCTGAGCTCGCTACTATCGTTTCTGCCGCGTCGCATTCTAGTCACACCTTAACGGATGTCCTTAAAAATAAATTTGAAAAGTAGAAACTAGAAACTTTGAATTTTTTAATAAAATATAAAAAAAATAATATATATTATACATTTAATAATTTAACTAACTTTAATTTGTACAACAATTCCTAAATATGGAAAACCGCATGCAACAATTTCTTTTATTTTTACTCTCCTGAATTGATTTATTCCGTTTCATCTCCGTTTCTTCCTTCCACCTCTCTATTCTTTCGGAAGTAGGTACCTTAAACCGATGGTATAGTCCTGGTTTTTCCACGATGTTTGGATCTGGATGTGAAGATACTGAGAATTTTTTTAGTTTATTTTCTCTCATCTTGATTTACTGCAATCAACAAAACAAAATAAATATCAGCCAGCAGCTGGTTACAAACAAGTTGGTTAAATATCTACAGAATCGTTAAATTTCCACTGATTCGTTTAAATCAAAATTTCACTGCAAGAAAAAGTAGTTAAATATTATATTAAACGGATAGATAGTGGTTGATTAAATAAATAATCTTATTAAAAATTGTAAACAGGGAGAAAAAGCCCAATATCTCCACGAGTATTAGAAATATACAAAAATATATAGTATTCCATCGAAAAAAATCATATTTGGTTGGCTGTAAAATTTAAATGTTAACCACTTTTCAGAATGACATTTATTACTTGACGTTTCCATTGCAAAGTTTATTACCTCTAAATAGAAACAAATAATTTATTTAATATCGAAATCATAAATACAATTTACATAATATTACAGAAGCCAATGAAAATGTTATCCATTTAGGTATAAACACAAACCAACTCTTTTCAGCAATCTAGCAAAAACATTTTGCAACTAGTCATATTTACAAAACGGAGGATTTTCTTTTACTTGCAAAAATCGAAGCATTCACATTCTATTCATATAAAGAGGAAGAAAAAGATTTGGACATGAAGCAAAAAGGTGTTGCTCCAAAGGAAAATGTTTAACTTTTTTGGAATTCATAAACATTAGCATTTGCTTTAAAACTAAAGGATTTGCTTTAGAAAGCATGAATTCCTAATACTGGTTACCCCACCCACTTTTTGTCACGCCATTATATATCGCCAGGCCATACATGCTTTAAATATGAGAAACATGTGGAATTAAAGTTTTCTATCCCTTTTGTAGTGGAATAGGATATATTCCATTTACTACTAGGGGTTTGTATGGTCTTCTTTTGTTTGTATCCCATCTAGTTTAGTTTGGCATCAATATTTCTGTAGCTAGGCTAGCTCTATTCTATGTATGTTTCTGTAAGGATTGTTTCTTTAAAGGTTTTTGTATTTCATAGGACTTTTGAATTCTGGAGTATGTGGGGATTTCAGATAACTCCTCTGAGAACTTTCTCCATCATTGTCTTTTAGCCTTTCTTATCTCCTTGTTGTACTGCGTTAGTTTAGTCCTATATAGTCTTCTCTTGTAGTGGCTATATTGAATAGCCTTGGCAAATCACCTCTAAGATGTTTTAAGTGTTTGTTCCACATGAGTGTTTTGTTCTTTGTTGTCTTGTTTTCTCCAGACAGTTTTTTCTCGTGAGCGGTTATAATAGCCTTATCAGTCTACTGCTATATCAAGGTTTTGTTTATCTATTATTTCTTCTTTACCCTCTTCGAGAATTCTAGGATTTCTATATTTGGTTGAAATTTGAGGTGAGATAATTACAAATATAATTTATCTGTGGTTCGAGCACGATTGTTCGTCTGATACTTATTTTACTCAAGCAAAGAATCATATATTGGAATTTTTTCTCGTGGTCGCCGTGACGAAAGATGGTTTGTTACCTATAATAGCAATTACTTAACCTTCAGTTAAGATTAAATATGGACCGAATGAATGAAACAAAGGAAATCCTTTTATTTGCGAAATGTGGAGCAAATGTTTTGAGTTGTATTAATAAAAATTAAGCAAAATGTTTTCCTCTTCAAGCATGAACAAATGCTTATCTAGTAGACGTTTAAGTAAATGGTTAATAATGAAGTATACCATTATCGATTATTTTAATCGATTAATCGAAAATAATCGATAAATCGAAAATAATCTATTAAATGAAAATAATCGTTTAATCGAAAATAATAGATAAATCGAAAATAATCGAAAAATCGAAAGTAATCGATTAATCAAAAATAATGGATCAATTAACCAAGAATAATCGATTAATCGAAAAGAATAGATTGTTCGAAAATATTTAATTAATCGAAAAAAAATTGATTAATCTAAAATAATTGATAAGTACGTGTGGCACTCGGAGACTGCCGCCAACTTATGCAATTATAATTATTTATTTATTTTATTTATGCAGTATTTTTTTCTATGATATTAATTCGTTTTTCTTTGATATTAATTCAAGTTACACTTTTTGAGAAGTTAATATTGTTGTACTTATTGAAAAAAAATATATTTCCTATTTGTTTATTTTTTGAATTTAAATAAACGAAGTCTTCACTGGTAGCTTGCATTTTTAAAATTGGCTGAACTTGAATAAACCTCGTTATGCGCCACTATGCATTGAATAAGTATATACTTTTTAAAAACTAAACATTTTAAATTACCAAGACTGTGAAATAATAAAACAATAATATTTTTCCTTTTTTTTTAAGGAAAAAAAAAACAAAAAAAACAAAAAAACAAAAAAAAACAAAAAAAACAAAAAAACTAAAAGTTTCGGGGCTCGAACCACCAACTTTGCTATACACACTATCCATATTTTGACCACTGTATGCTCTGCGCTACCGAGCACATCTTGATATAAGTTTATACTAATATATAACATTTGATTACAAATATTTACGAATTAATACTTTTTAATTAAACAAAAATAAATTGGAAACAAAATTTTATCATGTCAAATGATACCTACATTGTAATTTAATGGAATAACATAAATATATGATTTAAAAACTATAAAAGTATCATTGCTTAATTGTATTAATTTTTAATCTTGAGAGATTAAAAGTTTAAACATAAGTTATTTAAATAAATGAATTTTTTATTATAATCCAAAATATAAATTTAAAATATACAGCTGTAAAAAGACACGTGACCAATATTTAATGGGAGCGTAGAGAAAGACTGTAGTATTGTATTGCATTAACGTTCCAGTCCGCAGACGTATATTTATCTCCGCTTCATACTAATATGAATAGGGTCGGATTCGGATAAAACCTTTCACCGCATTCAACGCTGCACCACTGTGCCGGTCGAAGTGAGGGGTGTTAGGTTATTTTAGTTACGATCGTTACGAAAATTTTTTGATTCGGTCGCCGCGCTCAAAGCCCGCGATATAAGCTATGCAATAGCTTAATAATCAAAAATATTGGATCGATAGAAAATAATCGATAAATTAAAAATAATTGATTAACCGAAAAATCTAGTGATCATAAATATCGATTTATTGAAAATAATCGATTAGTTAAAAATAATCAATTAATCAAAAATAATCGATTAATCAATTATCGAACAAAAATATATAATAATCGATTAATAATCAATAAACGATTATTTTGCCCACCCCTAGTTAAAATATTGAAAAAAAAATCCTAATTCAGAAACAAAACACGATATCAAATAGAAATATTCAGGAAAAATCAAGCTTTATAAGAAGATGAAGCCTATTGATTCTAAAACAAAAAAAAAACTAAATAAAAATGAGGGGATAAGGTGGTTAAAATATTTAAAAATATCCTTAACTCAAAAACAAAAAACAATATCAACTTAAAATTTTAGCAAAAATCAAGCTCTTTATGGGAACAAAGCCTATGATAAAAAAAATGTTTAACAAACTGGAGGGTTAACCTTTGAGGAGGGTTTAAATACCAAAAAATTGAAATCAAATATCAAAAGCGATATCAACATGAAATCTTCAGGAAAAATAAAACTTTCTAAGCGGATGAAGCCTATGGATTCTGAAAAAAATATGATTAAAAATGACTGGTTAATGGGGGAGGGGTCTGTTAAACTTTGAAGAGTATAATATAGAATGCCAAGCATTATATATCCTTATTCTAGTTTCTATTGTCATAGTTTCGTCATAGTAATAACAAGAAATTATGACTAGGTTTCTCTTATTTTTCCATTTCAAAATATAAATTCTCTCGAAAAAGCCAAGTCTCTTGAAGAAGGCAAGTCTTGACGGGCAGAATTGTGTCCGCCGAAGAATTGGTGTCCGTGTAAATGATCAATATGACGTACTGAATTTTATAAAATGGTCTATTTTCTTTCAAGTCAGACGCAGGTGCCTAATGGCTGGCGTGGTGTAAAAATTACATAAATTTTACTTCACGGCGAATGTGTTCAGTATAATTTTTCACAATGGCTTATTTCATTAAATAAAAAGTACTGACATTTCTTTTTTTTTTATTAATTATTCTGACACAATGTTAATTCTATGATTCAATTATATAACTGCAATAATAGTTATTTATGTACTAAGTCAGCAAAGTAATTCTTTATCGAACTAGTCTGAGATTATGAGCCTAGCGGGGCGGGTGTCGGGACATTTGCCCAGTTTTTTTCAGGTACATTTTGATCCGGCAACGTTGCACTTGAGGTGGGACGGTACCAAACCACCCCAAAGCATCGGAGAGATGCGCACGCATGGTCGTACGATAGATAAGGTTCTTTCGTTCGTCCCATTGGTGTAGGAATGAACTACACCAACGTACACTAAACCTTTCGTTCGGCCCGGTGTAAAATCCACTAAACCTTCCTGTCAGCGATGTGGTGTCCACTGGTAAATATTTTCTCCACCAGCTATTTAGCAGGAGTAAATTACACTCAACATGTGTATAAGGAATAAGGAGGGAAGTAAACTAAGGTAAACAAGGTGGTGTAACTGGTGTAATTTACACTGGTGGACACTGCACTAACAGCGACCGAAAGAACCTATAGAATCCAGAGATATAGGATCACGTCATCAGTAGTATTGACAAAGGAAATTTTAGAAGTAGGCGATAAGAAAACAATAATTTATTTAGATATTATGACAATAAAAAAGTAACTGTAAATACAAGTGAATAAAAATAAATAAATAAAATTACCTTTAAAAAAATAAAGAAATAAACCGAATCTTCGAATAGACGAAGTGTGAATTCTTGCATTTCAAGTATATACGGAGTGTTTCAGAATAAAATACTTGTAGATCTTAAGATCCTAACAAATTAATATGAAAAGTTAAGTATAATTTTCCTTTAAACGTTCCAGTTTTTATTTTACAGGGTGATAAAGTAAAGTTCATAAACACAAAATTTTCTAAATATCTATCCTTACGGTAAATATTTTAACTTAGGTACAAATAAGATATGTTAGTTAATTGTCATTATTAGTTAACACAATTTATTTTTATAAATTACGATAATCCATTGGCATACAATCAAGGGTTATAAAATCAATATTTATCCAACCCTTTTGGACACCCTATATTTCATAAGAGTTAAAATTGGTAATAATAAATTACTGAGATTATTCGGTTTAAGTCCAACTCAAACATGAAATCCATGTACAATTTTATCAAGAGACGATTTCATAAAAAATATTAAAAATTCCATTAGTAAGTGGGATCAAGTTTTTATGGACTTAATGATATCATTAGTAAATTTTTTTGCATTTTTTGAATTTTTTAAATTTTTTAATGTAGATATTTCATGTTTGAGTGGGATTAAAACTAAAATATCCTGAAAATGGAATGTTCTACAGAGATCAACCAAGAGATCAACCAAGGTCGACTTTCGCTCATCTGTTTAATGGATAAAAGTTTCGTTTTATTAAATAAAATTTGTTTATAAGTATACCGCAAAAGGGTTGCCTAAGAAAATACGGTCCAGACTATTAATTTTCTTAAAGTAAAAAAAAACCCAGGTGCTTCGACTATGCCCAAACTTTAATTGGCTCACTGCAAAATGGATTAAAGATTAAGTTTAAAATTTGGTGTTTCTCTCTTCATGTGTCCATTTTAGGGAAATCATGCATAGGGACAAAATAATAGAGAATGACATCATAAGCAACTTTCATCACGATTCCTATACTTTCCTTATCTGTACACAAGCAACCCATTTGCGGTATATTTAAAAACATATTTTATTTAATAAAAAAAACTTTAATCCATTAAACAGATGGGTAAAGGTCGACCTTAGGTAAATCCAACTGCAAAGTTGACATTTCTCACGTACATCTATTGACAAAGTTGAAATCTTTAATTCTCGCCTAATTTAAATTAGCTATAATATAATAATATTTCTTTTTAATTAATAAGTTTCAAGTTATTTTTACGTAGTTATATTATCCAAGTTAATATATACTTTGAATAACAACTGCTTTTTTCATGATTAACGTAGGTGTAGGCAACATATTATATACTACTTAAAACAAATTTTCAGTTTTTTTCTTTAAGTGTAATCGTAGAAAAAATCTTGTGTACATTTTTAGCAGTTCCTTGTCGCTTTCGACAAATCGCCGCGCTCCGCAACGTATCGCGCGGGCAACTCTCTGTCTCAACAGCAAAGTAACACTTTTTGCTCTTAATACACCAATAGCTATTGCTGACGTGGCCCATACACACTTTTGTCACCAACCGCAAATAATTATAATTAATGAATAAGGAGATATTATAACATTACATTTTAGTATAACAAAGTAAACAAACAAAAAAATAACGACGAACTTAAATCAGTTAGAGACTACTTCTTTTAGAAGGACCTGGCTATATTGATAAATATTAGCGGCAGATAAAATATTTGATTTTTACAGTGAGATAAAATGTTTGTTTACTTCCGCCAATAGCTATGGTAATGCATGGATTTATTGACGGTCGACGATAAAATAAATTTAAACTATAACAACAGTGTATTTTATAAAACAGTGACCAGTTAAAATAAATTATTTTCTAAATGAACTTTTTTGCAATTTAATTTTACTAATCTTATTAACTTTTAGTATAGGGAATGTCTATCTCAAATCAAATATTAATTTAGGTTCCTATTAAATTATAATAAACAATAGGGTGTATTTGTGTTTCACTCTATACATAAATAATGGAAATTAAAAAAATTTTTGCATCGGAATAAAATTCTACTATTGAAAAGCTGTTACCGAAAATTTGGGTTTAAATTGTTTCTTCTGCTTAATACATTTAATTAATTTTCCTATGAACCTTTTCATCGGGTAAAACATCCGGTATAATCCCATATTGCTTTGTAATGTTTTAATAGAGAATGCGATGTTAATTAAATATATAAAAAATGTAGAGTATATGAGGTGATCTGCTTAAAAAATAAAATATATTTGTTCCAGATTGAAGATATCGTTCTTTTTCATATGAACGTCAAATCAAAACATTAATAGGTACTTACCCAAACGTTTCCCACTAGTATCAATAATCTTTGCACATTTATTTTGCAAACATATTTATACAAAATTTACGGATTTAAGTATATTTCATTGAGAACAAGTTTTTTTTAATTTAATTTTGTTGTTTAATGTCAATTGTTTTCCATCATGTTGATGACTTACTAATATGGAATCGATTGATTGAATTCTAAAATTGTACTTAAACAGATAAGATTAAATTGAAATAAATAATTGCGTATCTGATTTCAAAAGATTGATAATAAATAGGCAATACAAGGTTTCCACTTTTAACATTCGCTATGTTTGCAGTTATTTACTATTATACTATTTAATAATATTTCAGAAAACCAATTAAAAATAATGAGTGTAATTAGTTTTCCAACATTCAAAGTATTTTAGTAGATAATTTTGTTTTATGCTACTATCAAATTACTAAAAAATAGAACAGTACCTATTTCATTTATATTATATTTTTTCAATAGAAACACGTACATTTGGATTTCATTGTTGTGACAATGGAACTCAGTTGTTTATTGTTTAAATTATTTGAACAATTAGTTAAAAATTCTTATAAACGTGTTCCCATTTTATCGAAGTAGCTCATAGTCAGTTTTAAATTAGTACTCCGTGTAGCTATAAAAAAATACTTCCAAAAAGTTTTTTATTTTCATATTTATATATATTTAAAAAAGACAAAGATAATATGATTTTATGTGTTACCCCTAAGTCCAAATAATAAAAATAACAGCCTATTTTAGAATTTATATAAAATAAAAACCTTAAATTTAGTCGTCATCGAATTCGCTATCCAGAGCATAGTCAGAATAGGTTGTTTTTTATCTGCTTTAGTATTTGAGCACATTCACATATTTCCGTGCAAAGTAAGCAACTTTCGATTTCTTCGTACAGCGTTGCCAGGCATAAAATATTTATGCAGTACTATTTTCGAGTATATTTGCTCGAAGGGTACTATGAGCTAAACATACACAGTCGTTTAGCTGTAATGCAATTGAACTCGTCAGAACTCTCCAATATAATTTCGCTGTTATCCCTAAGGTAATTTATTCTTGTAATTTAAACATTTTGATCAAATACTTATTAATTTATATTTAAATAAAGCAAAAAAAGTTAATTCAATTTTTTAATCACTCCAATTAATAATAACAACTCAAATTTCAAATTTTTTTTTGTAGTTTGACAACTGTGTTTTCTAAATGTGAACCTCAGCGGTGTCTTTGTGAATTATATATAGATATATTAATAATAAAATATTGATAATACTAATACAGGGTGTTCCATCAGTGCGTAATTGAACGATAGCTGTTTTATTTTTAGAAATACGAGGAAATTTTTAACATAAATGTTGTACGACAATATTTAACAATTATTCCTAAATATACAGGGTGATCTATGAACTAAGTTCTGACTAAATCTATACTTTTTTAAAGCAAAACACCCTGCAGGGTATTTTCACATTGTTAAACAATTGTAATTGACTTCATTCATTTAATGTGTTGTATATAGGGTGTGTCAAAACGTGAGGCAACGATTAACTGGTGGTATGAAATGTAAAGTATTCGATTTAAAAAAATTGAGAAAATAGTAACTTCACGTTGTGACACACTTTATATACAACATAGCAAATGAATTAATTCAATTAAAATTGTTTGACGTTGTGAAAACAATCAAATATATATAATTACCTGCAGGATGTTTTGCTTTGAAAAAGTATAAGTTTGGTCAGCCCTTCGTTTATAAACCACCCTATATATTTAAAAATATTATTCAAATATGGTCAGTCATACAACTTTGTTATTAATATTTTTAAGAAGGTAAGAAAACAAAGAGAAAGACCAAGAAGAAAATGGATAAACCAAATTAAAAGTAGGAAAGAAAAAAAGAAAAACAATAGATGAGATGAAACTATTGATAAGAGACAGAAAAAACTAAAAAAAATTAGTATGAGAAGTGTGTGTCAAATAATACTGAAAGTAGGTATGCGAAAATTTGATCGAAAATCTTTAGTTCTGGGGTTGTCCAAATGTACTAATTTTTCCAATCTTTTGTTAATAGTTTTATCTCATCTATTGGTTTTTGTTTTTGCTTTCATATTTCTTTAATTTGGTTTATCCATTTTCTTCTTGGATTTTCTCTTTGTTTTCTTACCTTCTTGTATATACAAGGTGTCCCATTAGTGCGTAAGTGATCAATATTTCGATTTGTGTAACTGATACGCAAACAAGTTTTAAATAAAACTTATATAGATTTAAAAAAATACATATTCTTTATATATTTTTGTATATACAGAGTGTTGCGTTTTTTTCTGGCAAATAAAAATGTATATTTTTTAAATAAAATACCCTTTATTTTATTTCAGTTTAAAAATGGTTTGGTTATACTGTATTTAACACTAGATTTTTTTTTTATATTACAGGGTGGCCAAACAATTAATGTTTTTATGAAATTAGAGAATGATGCAGACCCCAAATTAAATTATCATAATTTAGGTAGGTTCACAATAATTTCAAAATTATTAAAAATAGACTCAGAAGATACTGAACTACCGAATAGTGGTGATGAAACTGGTTTAGTTTATACAGAGTGTCTTGAAACATGTCTTAAATATTGCTAATTTTAAGTTCAATTAACTTAATTTTTTTAAACGCAATACCCTGCATTATAATTTACAATAAAATTCTCTATAAATTTACCTATCCAACGATAAACCAAATTAAAGAAATAGGAAAGGAAAAACGAAAAAAAATAGATGAGATAAAACTATTGACAAGAGACAGAAAAAACTGGAAAAACTTAGTACATTTGAACAACCCCAGAACTAAAAGATTTCGATCAAGTTTTCGCATACATACTTTCAGTATTATTTGACACACACTACTCGTATATCAATTAAAATGGTAGAGCAATATTAATTTATGATAGGGCATTATTTTGATCTGATTATTTAAATAAATGTAAAAGTAGTTACAATAATCACTTTAGTCTGGAAGAAACTGATTTTTCTTTTAAGTACAGTGCGGCAGAAAAAGCTGAAGCTAGCAAGGTCATATGCGCGGTCATACATTCTATCCTGCATTGTACATAACGTTGGCTCATTTTGTTATTCATGACAGTCTGTATCCTTTGTCATAAAACTGACAGGTTTCAAATTAATAGGAGCTACAGAAATACTAGATTTTATAACTAGTTACCTATATAACAGAAAACAAATAGTGAAAATGAATAATGTCTTTAGTGAGTGAAAAACACTTAATTACACTTAACGTTATTAGTTTTAATGACAACACCACCATTATATATAACTAAAAATTGCCGATGTGCAAATAAAAATAAAAAAAAATTAAGTAAAATTATTGACTAATTTAATTATAAAACCTTTACTGCTTACTTTAAGAAAACTCATTTTGTTACTTTTTGTATATACGTTTACATTATATTTATTACTTTTGGATGATATGCGGATTCAAAACCATCACGATGCAACCAATAAGTCAGTGAACGAAATTAGCAGGTTCAGTGCCCACTGACTCAGAACAGTATTTGCTTCTCTTATATCGGCAGGTGTTAGTCGATACTCGCCGAACACAAGTTTTCTAATAAATGAGAGCGTCGAGCATATGCTCGATGGTCTTATTTTCTTGTTCGCACCCTCCATGATATGGAGATGCTTCTGTACTTATCAATGACCAGTCATAATGTCTGTGACTAGGCGCAGATTATGTCTAGTCATAGTCAAGTATTTGTTTGCTGCAGGGTTGTCAGGATAACTTAAGAGCTCCCTGGCAACTCAGCAGTTTCTTGTTTCATCCCATCTTTTCTTGAACTTCACAAGGGAATGTTCTTCAATTGGGTCTGTCACTACCGATTTTGTCAGGCCAATAGAAGGGCCAGGTCAAAAAGTATTTGTTTGGATGCTTTCTTGGCTAGTGAATAAGTAAGACGGTTACCGTTCGAAATGGCATGACCTATAATCCATCTTAAGGTGATGGATACTTCGGCCTAAGCTTCTTGATATTCTAGTTCTAACACTGAGTAAATTCGTGGTCTATTCAGGGTGACTGGTGATTGTCTGCTATCTGTATAGATGAGCATGTTCCTTCCAGTGATATTGTTTCTGGTAATTTATTTTGTTGCTATGAGAATCCCCGTTAGCTCTGGTACTACTGCTTTCAGCCCATTTTATATTTAGGTTTAAGAATCTGGAGTATATTCCACATTTAATAGTTCTCAATGTATTTTTGAAGAACCCGAAGAGACTTATTATTACCTAAAATTAATCAATATTTTTCCTGTCTCCCTGTTTCCTTTTTTAAGTTTTTCTACATGTATGTAAACATGTTTTATATTGTTGAATGTATGTTTTTATTTTAATTCTGTTATTTTCTGTATATATGTCTACAAGCGAACAATTTCGTATTTTGTAAAGTTATAATCATTGTTATTTATTTACATTTGTGTATTTTTTGCAATAATATTAATTATTGTATGCTTAAAACTTGTGAATAAATAAATTGTTATTACATCAAAGTATGTGTAACTTTTTTTAATAAAAAATACTGTACTTAATGAGTTTGTTTTAATTTAATTTATCAAATGTAAGCATATCTGATATTTACAGTTAATTTTTATTGCTTATCAACACAATTTTGATATATAAAATTAAAACCCCATCGTAAAATACCAACGAGTCAGCACTGCTGCTTGAACATCGTTCCTTCCATTCGTCTGTCAAATATCAAACGTGAAAGAACGATTGATTGGCTGACATTGATTGAAAGTTCGGCCGTCAATATACCAGGTAATGTTCGGCGTTCATGAAATATTGGGAATGATGCCGCGTTCTGTTTTGAAGCCGGAAATACGAAGAAAGCATCTATACAGAGAAGAAAAATTATCGGAGAATTTGAAATTAAGTATAAAAAATTCGTTTTCCTAGATACCAATAATGTAGCTTCTTCTAAGGGTTAGTTATATTAACATTTAATAGTTTACATTATTGTATTGTCGTATTTCAATAAAACATTACACAGTAAGCGTAGATAAAGAGCAGACGAGGCTTGAGTATGAAATTATAGACAAAATATATTTTAAAAGTAGGCCAAGGAATAAACCTTCGTCTTTTTCAAATGACAGTTTGGATATAATCCAGTAGCGTTCTTATTTATCTTATCTTCTTTGAGAGTAAATTAGCTACTGCACTGAATCCACGCTCAGTCAAATAGGACGAAGAAAATGCAATTAAAAACTTCTTTACTACTTTATTTATTATTTCGGCCTTTACTTGATGAAAATCCATTTTATCTTGAATGAGTAAAACCAAATTTGGTAGATTTTCACAAAACTTTTATTTAAAAAAATAAAAAATAAAAATTAAAAAAACTACACATGACATGTTTCGAAGTACAACTTCTTTTTACTACTGCCCACAATCCAGGGTAGAAAACTGTTATTGACTTTTAAAGTCAAAATTCTTAGTTTCCATTTTTCAATAATTTTACTTCTTCATTAGTTGCAACTTCTACGAGTGCCACTTCCAAACTGGACGAATCGCTAGTATCTTCATTTGCGAAAGGATCTAAAACCCAACTCGGTTCGTGGATGTTTAATATATCTTGGAAACGCTTCGTAAAATCAACATGAAGAACCTCCAAGTGTTTGAAGTATGTAAGTAAGTCTTCCTATTTCGCAGAGACTGTTGATAGTCTGGGCAACTGTTTTCATTCAACTCTAGCTAGATTTCGCTTAAATAAAAGAAGTTTTTCACTATCCTACATAATATCCTACATCCATGTTTACTATAGTAAAAACCATCGAAACATGATTAAATCTAAACGAAAACTTTTATTAGGCCAACCAGATGTATTGAAATTTTCTTTTTAACTACACATAAGGATTTTATGATGAGGTATGAATAAAATATCTACCTCTTAAACCTGTATTATGCTCTGCAAATTAAATTACGGCACTCCTTCCTTCTCTAGACTATAATATCATTGTGTAAGTAGTCCTAGTAGGTCAGCCCAATGCATTTATTTGTTTGATACCATAAGGAGACCACCACCAGATGGCCAGTCTAATTGAGTCTCTTTAAGGTAGACGCATCTTGAGCTTTTGCTAGTTTAAAATAGATGGCAGAATAAACTTAATGAAAGTTGCCATTTTTACTCCACTCTGTATTGTTTTCATTGGATTTAAAAATATGTCAAAGTAAAGAAAACTGATTTGCGTAATATTGTTAAGAGTTATTGCTCCGCTGACCGCTGACAATAGCAAAGAATTTGTATAAATAGGCATTTTGGTTTAATCCTAGATGACACAATTTTAAAGATAATACCATAATTTTTTTATGTGGAAAGAGAATAAGTGGCACTACCCCCGGGTTAGCATACTTTTTTGAAAAAATGGCCAATTTAGTCAAAAAACAAAATTATAAAGTTTATTAAATTTAAAAAAAAGGGCAACTTTTAATAGAGAATTAACATTATCAAACATACATTATTCTTTAAACGAATAGTTACCTACTATTAAGTTGAAGTAAATTATTTCTCTAACAAGATCAAAAAATAATTTTTAAAATTGGACGTAATATAAAGTCATAATTATTAAATCAGCAAAGTAAATTCGGATACAAAAATGATTTAAAAATATGACTACAATATCCTTTCTGAGGACGTTCCGTGTTCGTACCAAAGAGGTTAGAAAGGGTAGAGGTAACATAGGAAGCATTTCTCGCTGCGCGAATTTTGCCAAAACCGAAAAACTGGGTGGAAGGAGTAGGGAGATGTTCTGGGCCGGACTTAAATATTTGTATTGTAGTACCTAATTTTGGTGGGTAATTAAAAGATGAAAAATTATGAGACGTTTGTTTGACTTTATTTGTTAGCACGATTCATGTATGACGAGGGCAATAACACTTTATCAATATATAACTAGCTAAGGGCCGATTCCACCGTTGTGTTAAACGAAGTTTAAATTATTAAACGAAGATTAAAATGACATTGTTAATGTAAAAATGTCATTTTAAACTCCATTTAGTAATTTAAACTTCGTTTTTGTTAATATAAAAATGTCATTTTAATCTTCGTTTAGTATTTTAAACTTCGTTTAACAAAACGGTGAAATCGACCCTAAGTAAAAGTTTATAAGTACTTTTTGCTCGAATTACACACAAGATTTTTTCTACGATCACACCAAAATAAAATAAATAACTAAATTTGACTAGAAATGGGTTACCTTTTCGTTCGTCATAATATTTTAAGTTTATTTGACATAGGCCTACTGTTCTAAGAGAAAAAAATGTTTTGGTACTTATATCCTGGTAATTATTTATGATTTAATTATTTACGGAAAATACCGTTCAATGAATTAAAATATTAGAAAGTCAATTAATAGTTATTTATGTAACCAGTTACGAAATGCCTTATTTTGTGTAACGAGTAAATATTTGCAAAACGAGCGGAGCGAGTTCCCGCAACATGAACGACTTACACAAAATGGCATTTCGTAACGTGTTTATATACAATATTTTTTCTAATTTTGACTTGATTATTTATAAAATTGTGTTGAAAAATGATTCACCATCATTCTTGTGTAGGTACTTCCAATCAAATATTTTAGAAAATTGTTGTATTTGATTGCCCTACGACGTTTTTTTTTTTTTCAATAGTAATAATAAAAATAAGGGACATGTGCAATGTTGCCGATCTAATTTTTGACATTACCCGCGAGAAATTTGAAAAAAAACATTTTTACCCATTATCCTTAAAGAAGTACGTCAAAATTTTACCCCCAACATTTTTGGGCACTTTTCAATAACGGTGTTATTTTAAAAATTAAACGCAATTTACAGCTTTT
The DNA here is from genome assembly GCA_927349885.1 of Psylliodes chrysocephalus. Classification (NCBI taxonomy): domain Eukaryota; kingdom Metazoa; phylum Arthropoda; class Insecta; order Coleoptera; family Chrysomelidae; genus Psylliodes; species Psylliodes chrysocephalus. Next base: position 41,639,769 of record OV651822.1, read on the forward strand.
CTTTTTTTTTTCTGTTTTGTTTTTAAACGTAATGTCATATTTTCAAATGTGAAATGTCACTATTCATTGCCTCTTTTTCGATATTTGGTTTTTTCGATTTTTCGTTTTTTGGATTTTTCTATTTTTTATTTTTAAATTTTTCGATTACTCGATTTCTCAATTTCTCGATTTCACGATTTTTCAACTTAGAAACCAAAAAAGAGGCAGTTTTATTTATTTACATTTCGTAACTGGTGACATAATCAACTTTTCGTAATCAGTTGCATAATGTTCTACTTTATGCAAATGTCCATATAAATATTCTTTAAATTTATTTAAGCCAAAAATTGCAAGTACCAGCAGAAGCTATACATTTTTCAATATTTTTTTTTTTTTTCAAAACATGACATATCATGGCCCTTATTCCCACATTTGATGCATCTACGAATAATTTAATCGGCAACTCAGGCTGAAAATGCACAAGAGCATCATTTATTTTTGATTTATTCCAAAGATTCCTTGCAAAAATTATCCCAAATCCATTTCACCCATAAAAAATTAATTAAAAAAAAGTCCTAAAGCAAAATCATATCCTCCTTCCTGTTAGTGACTTAAAAAAATTACTTCCCAAAAAACGGTCCTCAAGCCAGGTCCCTCCATTTTGTGGCGATAGTACTGTTTTTTTATTGTGATTATTTTCTTTGCGGAAACTTTGGCTTTACACTTTGAGTAACACTGTTATAGATAATTACTAAATAAATAGTTTTGAGAAAACTATTGAAACCAGTTGTGAAGTTTGAAACGAATAAATTGGCAATGAAATTGATATTTTTGTATTTGATTGTATGTTTCTCTTTTCACTTCCTAAAAAAATATTTCCTATGAAACAAGAAATAGTAAACTTATAATAATAACCTTTATTTGCTACTTATAACATGTACCAATGACCAAGTCCGATTCTGTTTATTTTCAAATCAACAAATATGGACGTCGACAGAATCTTTAAAAATTAAATATCTCACCGAAATAAATATAAGTTTCTTTTATCTCCGTCACATTTCACAGGTTTATTATAAATAAAGCTTTTTACAACACATCTTGGCATTTTCCAAAATTTAAGTCACTAAAATACCAAATTAATTCTCGTTGACACATTAAATTTGGATGGACAACGGTCTGACATGTGATGTTCTCAACTGTGATTGGTGGGTGTGAATCATTTTGAAATGGGATTATGCGCAGTGTCTTATGTTCCATCTAAGGTTTGTATAATCTAAGGTTCGTACCTAGGGATAGGCGATATTGTCTTCCTCGTCTAACTAGTATTGAAAATTGGACAGATACGGAATAAGGGGTACATATAGGATAGATCTGAAATTTAGTATTGCTCGATGGTGCAAAGTGGGAATATTTATTACATGAGATAATTTTGTTTTTAATATAGAATTTTTAATATTTCAGTATATTTAAAAAAATGTTTGATTAGAAAAAGTAAGGTTAAAGCATTATATTTATATAATGGGTATATATTATCTAAAATTATTCATTGTCCCAACTAAGCTACTAAAATAATAAAATCTATGAATCAGTCTTTTAAATAGTGTATTTAACAAATGTTTCACAATATATTAATTTATATGTTTTTTGACTTCTCTGTGAAAGAAACGTGGAAAAAATACTTAGTTTTCCTTACAAATTTTTCTTGATTTTGTTGCTGTTTGCTGTTATAATGATGTGATATTTTTTTGCAGAAAGATGTCTTCTTTTTAACTTGAAATAAATAAAGAAAGAAGATGACTTATTTTTTTATTCTATACAAACATATAAAATATATTAAATTACATTATTTAACGTATAATAATATTTTGTAATTTTTATAATACTTACGAATGCTTTTATTCGTAACTTACGCTATAAGTTCAAGAGAATTAAATTTAAAATTATTTCGATCTGTACTGGTTAAAACTAATATTTTATAAATTAACTGAGTAAACAGAACCGTTGTGTTTTATTACTCTCCGCCTTTGATTGATCCGCATTTTATGATGCTGCCGTTGAATAATGTAATCATGTATTTGTTGTCGTCAACTTTGAGATTATGATACGAGTTCGCGCATGACGTATTGTGGAGTGGAATATGGATGTTTCGCCATGAGCTGATTAAAATTTATTTTCGTGCGCTGTTTTCGATCACCACAATATGTCGCCATGATGTAATATCAATCGGCGTAATATAATGTTCTTTTTATAGTATCATAGATATATATTACAAGTTTTCTCTATTTCACTTCAACGATTTTATAAACAGACTGGGATGAGGTATGCGAATTCTTCTCACTTATAATCTTAAATTCTTGCAAGGTTATGAGTTTCTGCTTTTAAAATAACTACATAATATAATAGAACAAACAAACGAAGTTGCGTGATATTTTATGAACCCTGACATTGGATATTTAAAAATATTTCAATTAAATCAGAGACAATGAATGACAAACAAGGACCAAAAATGGATTCTGTTGTTCGATGAGATGCCAATTAAGAAAACCATCGAATATAATAAAAAACTAGATGTCATTGAAGGGTTTGAAGACTTCGAGAACAAGCTTTAGTGTATTTTCCCAATGAAAAATTCCAGTTGCTTTTTTCTAACCCAAAACGGTGTCGATGCTTAATCCCTCGAAACTGTTATTAGTAAAGGTTTAACACATATTCGAGACTCAGGTTTGGAACCTATAGGGAAAGTGTGTGATTTATCTATAGTTAACCAAAAAGTCTATAGATCTTTGGGCATTACTGTAGACAATCCTAAATTTGCCATAGTAGAAAACAATTACTTTGCATTTTTTATGTGCCTGACCTAGTAAAATGCGTTCGAAATAAGTTTTAAAAGATTATTTTATTTTCAATGGCAAATTTACCAGATTTGCTGATGTTAAATAGGTTTATGAACTGGACCAACGTAGCAAATCTGGAAGAACTTTATTAAAAATCACTTAAAAAGCCTTTTCCCAAATGCATTTGAAAAAAATGAGCATAAAGCTCGCTACTCAGTTATTTAACCATTCTGTAGCTACAACCATTAAAACGGCAACAAGAACTGGAGAATTAATTTCCATAACGGCTGAAAATGCAGCCTATTTTATTGAAACAATGAACAACCTATTTGATGGCTTAAATAGTTCTTCTGCATATAGTTCGAAACCTTGTAACCTATCGTATTATATTGAGAATAAAGAGGTGATTTTAATGATGTTACACAAGGATACGAACTTTTAAAGAATGTAGCTAAACAAACTACCAAAGGTAAATTAACGAGACCGGATTTATTCGATGGTTTTCTTCTTACCATAAATGCCGTTAACGAGTTTTATTCCTATATTATTACGCAAACTCAACTTAAAAATGTATTAACAGAAAGACTAATTTAGGATTCATTAGAAAACCAATTTTCTATGTATAGGAGGAAAGACAATTATAATCCAAATCCTACTGTTAGGGATTTCAAAGCAGCTTTTAAGCTAAATATCGTCCTCCTCTTAAAGCAAATTCGGGAACGAATCAGGACCAAGACCAAAATCTCCTGGAGGTCTGGTAATGCTTTAAACGTTTTTAATAGAGCCTCATAATGATGAAGATACAGATTATGAAGAATACAATAAGAGTTCTGAAATCAATATTTCATTAGAGAAGACGCTTCCTGTAACATTAGAAGAATGTTTTACTATATGCCGGATACTTAATAAATGCGTAAAAAAATTTAAATGCTAGGAGTGATAAAATTATTTCGAAGAAAAAGAAAATGTTTTGAATGATGAACACCACATTTTTTATAAAACATAATCTAAACGAGCAATCCGGGTTAAAATGTCCATCATCACTATTGGGACAATTTGCTGGAATATCGCTACAAACTTTCACGCAAAAGAAAGAAGAATATTTTACCAAAAAGTTTTTTATAATGTGCGAAAAATTTTAATTATAAAAACATTTTTAGCAGATTGGTGTAATTGTTGTAGTAACTGTATGGAATACAGGCAGTATATGTTAGATTTATTAATTATAACTCAAATTTTCAAATATTTTAAGAACTGGTCCAAATAGAAGCGGTGAAGAAAACGAGGAAACTTCAAGCCAGTAAAAAAATGTAAAGTTGTCTATAGTGCAAAATACATAAATAAATTAATTCCTCATTTTCCTTATATTTTTATTGTACCTTCCTATTTTACCTAACAAGATGTTGATTATTAATACATTATTTAATAATAAATAACCTCTGCACGTGTAGTTATTTCCCCCAAGAAAGCTAATAATTATTGTAAGAGGCTGGTACTTAGATTATTTAAACATCTTGTCTTTTATTATTTATAATATTATTTTATATTACCATTCTTTTTTATCCAAACTACCTACCTACATTCTAATAAAAACTATAAGTATATTAATTTCGTAAATTACTGTTCTGGATAACAAACATTCAAACGATTTTATTATTTCCATCATATTTATATGAAAATAAATGACAAAATTAGCGATTTACCCACATAAAGACAAATATGTTAAATACCTATTTTGTTGGCTTGAATTCATGCTAAACATGAAATATGCGTAATATGGTAGACCACCAATTTAAAGACCATCTAAGCGACTTCTTATAAATCGCAATTAATTAAGCTGGTAAACTATTATTCAAAAGTTGCCAGTTTTGTTAAATAGAGACGATGTACGATCCAAAAAATTCGAAAAATGACAACGTTGCACAGTTGAACAAACAATCCCAACTTCTTTTACCTGCATCCAGAAAACTATTTTCTGCTTACGACTTTTTTTAATTTGCTGTCCGCTTGGAACCGCCATGTGACGAGCATAATAAAATCAAACTTTGTCTTCATGAGCGTTGACTTACTAGATATAATTTATACAATGATAATTGTACTATAATTTCCCTTATTTAAATTTCGTCGGACGGACAAAGGATTGATTTCAAATTGTCTTTTTCTCCTTGACTTGTAACTAGTTTTAATTTTTTTTAGCTGTTTTTAATTTTATTACAGATAATTGATAATTAATATATCTCACACAATAGTTTATTTTAATTCTACTACTGTTATATTATTCTTTTAATAAGCACATCCAATCAAAAATGCATGTTAAAATATTGTAAGAATCTCAAATAAAAAATTAAATACAACAGAATTTTTATTTCACGGCCAACCGCAACCGTCATAATTTAATTTTTCAGGTCTAACCCCGAATTTCCTCGGCTCAACTTAATTAGCCGACCGGAGAAAGAAAGTCGCAACTGTGACAGGAGACGGCTTAAAATTGACAATATTGCAGGAATCTACGGTTGGCAGGCACGTATTAAGAAGATATCTGTGTAATTTATGTGGGACAGGGCTCTTGATTCCCGTTTCTGTCGGTAATATATTCCAACATTAGTCCCACTAATGTCTGCCAGGATGTTTGAGTGTGGCGGATCTTCTGTCGACTTTTGGCATTACCCAATGTGTATACGGGGAATTTCTCGTAAAAGGTAGCGCTAAATAAATCTACAATATTTAATTAAATAAATCGTGGAGTTAATTGCTTAAATGTGGCAATTTCATAATTGAAATTAAATCTATGACATATATTTTTATATGAATTAATTTTGACTTTGTATCTATGATGTTAATGAAAAGAGAATATTACGTGAAAATAATTTCAAAAGTTTTATTAAGTATCTTTCTCAATTTCGAATAACAAGGTGCAAAAATTTTACTGATAAATTCTAGTGACGTAATTATTTTAGTTTATTAATTAACTCACTTGACATAAGAAGAAATCTATCCACATAACCATCACAAAATAAATAAAATCCATTACAAAGTTATTTTATCATTAACAATTTGACGAGCCCATCCAGCGCTTGGCTAGAATTATTCATTTTATTTTGTGTACCATTGATAGTTATTTATGAAACTAGTTACGCAATGCCTTATTTTATGTAACGAGTGAGTATTTGCGAGACGTGCAGAGTGATGTCCCACAACATGAACGAGTTACATATAACGGCATTTCGTAACGTGTTATAGGGACCGTGCGTCATGACTTTAACGCCAACTGGTGACAAAAATGTTCACTTTTTGGGGGAGATTTATTGTTTAGTAATTATTAATTAAATAAAGTCGAATTATTTTCGTAATATCATTATCGAAAAAACTTGTTGCATCCGTGGATGTACACACATATTGCTTTGGAAACCTGGATTTGATTCGGTAGTAAAGAAATTTTATAAATTTCCACAGAGCACACTTCGTGTCTCACACCCAACGATATACATAATTACATAGATTGCTTATCCATATGTATCTATCGGGTATCAATTTTGAGCACTTACGGTGAGATTACAGAACGTTTGCAACTTTGCAGATCTGCAAATATGGCGGCAACTTTGCAGATCTGCAAATATGGCGGACTTACAGATGCAAGTATCCAAAAAATATCTGCAAATTCGCAATATTTATTACCCCTAACAACACTAAATCCAAATCCACCCTTAAGAAGGTTAGAACATCCTACAACCATGAAGTCTTCTGTTTCTTTTGGTTGAATACCACAGTTCATGGTGTCAGATTATCGAGTTTTTAAACATAGTAATGGATTTGGGTTTAGTGTTGTTGGGGGTAATAAACCACAATAAATATTGCAAATTTGCAGATCTTTTTTGGAATACGAAATTTTGATACATGCATATGTAAGTCCGCCATATTTGCAGATCTGCAAAGTTGCAGACGTTCTGTAATCTCACCCCAAATGTGTTTTAAAATAAAATTTCAGCGTTTTATTCTTTAGAAAAAGAAAATAATTACTTAATTCAAGATACGTTTTTATGTATTTTGAGAGTTGAGTTTCCATGTAGTTAAATAATATTAAGAGATCTAATCAATTTTTATAAGGATGGATGTAAATAATTTTAGACCACTCTCATTTCAGAAATAACACTATATAAAACACATAATTGCAATATGTAATACAACTTTGTGAAGGTAATGTAAACAACTTTACGGGTGAGATTACAGATCGTCTGCAACTTTGCAGATCTGCAAATATGGCGGCAACTTTGCAGATCTGCAAATATGGCGGACTTACAACACTAAACCCAAATTCATTACTATCTTTAAAAACTCGATAATCTGACACCACGAACTGTATTCAATCAAAAGGAACAGAAGACTTCATGGTTATAAAAAAAAAAAGCAAAAATTGACAATCTGTAAGTTTGTACGATGTTCTAACCTCATTAAGGATGGATTTGGGTTTAGTGTTGTTGCGGGTAATAAACCACAATAAATTGAGAATTTGCAGATATGTTTTGGAATACGAAAACATGATACTTGCATTTGTAAGTCCGCCATATTTGCAGATCTGCGAAGTTGCCGCCATATTTGCAGATCGGCAAAGTTGTACAATAGTTTCTTCACACCATTGATATAGCTTTATTGAATGCTCACGCCATGTATTTAACATAAAATACAGCAAAAGTTGAATTGGCAACATTTCAACTTTCAGCAATTAGACAGTTGTTGGAAAGGTACAAATGTTTCTTTTTGACCAACAATATTTCTATACTTATTTATATATTGTTTTCATATAGCCGACACTGGGTCATCTGACCGTGCAAAAACTCTGGTCCACCAAACAAATTTCGCAGGAGACACGTCGCCACCCATGTGTATAAGCCTTAGTTTTAAGTTCTTTTTTTGTTATTGTTGATTGTTAATGAGTTTTTACTAATATCACGTCATGTTTTGGATAATATAATAAAGTATATTATTTCCCCAATCGTTTTATATACATTAAATTTAATCGAGCTCAGCCCGCAGTGGCACAAAACGCAAAGCATTTTACTTAATTTACAAGAACGTTACCCTATCTCGATCAATTCTCAACATGATTAAGAAACTCACGCTAAGCCAACTTCGAGGAGAAACGACTCCAAAGCCTGCTTAGATACACGAGCTTGATGTCGTAGAGGTGACATCTAGCGCTATTCTAATCCTTTTAATGGCCACGTGATAACCCTGATTACTTTAATTGGCTCCCGTCTGCACGTGAAGTATAAATTCTAGTGGATTCTCTGACGGATGGAGGCTCAATCCCTAAACCAAAATGTTTCGCTCATTTGAATCGCAAACTGGGCCAAAGATAAGCTAGTTTTCCTGTTTTTTATTTTTTTTTATTTTGGTTTATTTTCAAAATTGTTTGTTTTATTTTAATTTTATAGAAACAGTATGCCAACGCTCTATGTTTGGATGATCGAATGGAATATTTAGAATAATAGATAACCACAAACATACTGACGTTGAGTCAAGATCGTACCAATTTAATGAACAAAGTTTAACTAAATTATCACACAGGCCTACAGGCACTAACGGAATAGATACATTCATTATACCATATTATGTAGCATTTCATTATTTATGAAAGGATATTGCCACCCATTTACTGTGTATGCTGAAACCGCTAACCACATAATAACTGAATGTAGGTACTTCCCCAATAAAACTTACCAATAAGTTAATTAGATTACAAAGGAAAAAAAGAAAAAAATGAAAGTTTTGTAACAAGAACGTTAGAGTTTTTCTCTTGTTCCTTTGACGTCTGTTTTTAAATTGGTAATATTTGAGGATTGAAATTTATTTTCCCTTCTATAAGTTAATTGACAAACACTCTCAAACACAAGACGAATAAAATGTATCGATAATGCCCATCATTATCCAAATCTGCTTTCTATTTCAAAATTTTGATTCAAGAATAAACTTTTTCTCATCATCTAGTTTCTGTAAATAATAATTTTAGTTTAATCTTTCCTTTTTATATTTTTTTATATTTATAGTAAAATAACAGAAACATTTACAGTAGAAGAAGTGTCATCCAAAATTAAACATTTAGATTCAGCCAAAAATTAAAGGGCAGGTCTTAGAATATAGAGTAGTAGGGAAGGATGCTAACGACAGGTGTGGTTATCCAATATGGGTATTTGACTTTACCAGTGGTAAAGTCAAATTTTTATGAGATTGTAAATTCAGTAAAACAAACAAGTCTTTTCAAAAGGGTATGATTACATTTCAGGACTATTAGAATTTAACGACATAATTTTTAATGATATATCAAATTTTTACCTAGTCAATTATCTAGTTTAAAGATTTTGAATTAATGGAAATAAAATATAGTGTAATTACAAAAGATCTCGATTTTGATAAATATGTCTTAAATACAGTCTTGTCGAAGGTTTTCCTAAATAGTCGTTCAACAATTTCTTTATTATTTCCAAAATATTCCAAAACAACATTTTCTACTTCCTATATAATCAATTTTTTTCCTTAAGTTCCAGCATTATTCTCTTTAAAGATTTGATGACTTTCCCTTATCTCCATACGGTGTGATGTTATTTCCGTATATTAATATTTTCGACTTGATTCTGTGCTTTCAAGTTCTGGATTCCTCTTTTGAGCTTCTTTTCACGAGGGCAATCAGAAGGGTTCTCTTCTGACTCTATAGAGTATGTACATCTTTGTTGACAAATAAAAGGTCTAGGAAGAGCTAAAGAAAATTTATCACAGGCAGTTGTTACATGTATAATCAAAGGGTTTCTAGGTTCTTACCTAAAAAATACAAAACAATCTAATTTACACTTTCCATTATGCTTAAAATAAGTTTCTAACTCACGCTATGTAGTAATTGTAAATAAATACTGACATATTTCATCCGAGTCATTTGGCAGCAGTATAATAACTGTAACGTGCATTTTTAGCCGCTCAAATTACTACAGTAGATTCGACTTACCTTGTCTAAATATACAAAAAAGAGGTAAAAAACGTTATTTAGTGCTGATATGTCTTGAGGATATCATTCTTATCTTTGAATTCATCTAATCAATAGACAAGAGAATAGTATTTTATTGCTAGTACAATACATTGTAAAATGATCCTTTCTATTTCCAGTATGGTTATCCTAGACTGGGTTGTTTAAATTTGTAAAAGAAATAAATTGACTTTCAGTTTAGAATTATGTTCAGTACATGACTGATATTTATTTATAAAATAAAAATGACAGTACCATCGCCTCAGATCTATTAGAAAAAATTGAATATAATTCGCAATATCACAACTATAATACAAGAAGCCAATCTGACTTTCATGTACGGCAAGCCATCACTAAAAGTTTCAAAAATACAATTTCTATTATAGGTTTAAAAAATTTAATTTACTGCCTACAGAAATTAAAAAAAACAATAAATGTATTCAAAAGTAACCTCAAACAATACTTGATAAATAAACAGAACGGATATACTTTCTTGTAATAATACTCTTTAAACCTGCCCTTTTTAAGTATTCCCCTTAATTTATTGTTATTTTACCCCTTGTTTTACCCGCATTTATTATAAATTATTTGTTTTGAGATCATGTACTTTATTTTAAAAAATTACTTGATGTTATATTAACACTACTACTATGTTTAAATTATTAATAGTTTTGCGACGATAGGTTATAGCAACTTATAGCCACAAAACTATTTTTGTGTTAAAGTAGATCCATAGAGAGCAATGTAATTTACAAAGGCCTTCTTTCAACATACAAATAAATGACAATGTATAATTAAAATGAAAAACACAACAAAATACCTCGGTATCATAATTGATCAAAATTTAAAATTGGTTGATCACATTACATCTTTAAAATCCCAAGGTAAGAAGATTCATTTTTAAATTTTATGAATTAAGGGAATTTATGACTAGGAGTTTACTAATTATTATTTACAATTCACTGGTTGAATATGTAATCCAAAATCGTATAATTAAAATTATCCAAAAAAAAACAGCATTATATCCTACCTCTCTTTTATATTATAAAAAAGTGCTTTGTATAAGAACATTATATTATCTGTCTTGCTGTACCTTTATTTATGGAAAGCCTGAATTGAGATACACTACAAATTATTTGCAATAAATATCGAAAGAAGTATACATTTTTAAATAATTTAACATTTAAGAGCCATTCACACATCACAGTTGACATCTTGACAGGCACAGCCAAAGATTATTCTGATTTTTGCCAAATAAAATGGCCGGTTAATTATTCTATGGGGTTGCGACGTAGAGCCAGTAAGTTAGCACAATTACAAAAAAATTCATTTCTAAGAAACTGCTTATATATTTTTCATAAATTAGCAGGCTTGGCGACAAATTTTGAATACAAATAGCCTCCAAAATGGCTATGGTTGCAAGTATGAAGGTCGCAATCCGCCTTAGAAATTTCACCTTTACTATCAACAGTTGTTGTTTGACAGATCGTTGGAGAATGCAATTTATGGAATGTTAGGAATGTTGACTTTAGAAATAATTGGAATTCCTAAAATTGTTACATAAGAATTGCATAGACTTTCGTTCTAGAGTTATCGTGCCGGCATACATACATACAGACGACCAGACGAATTTTTTTTTGCATTTTTGGACTGATCGGAAACATGAAAAAAGTTTAAAAAACTGGGAGTTAATTTTTTCGTCTGCACGAATGCAATACTGAGGCCCCATAGGAAGGGTCTTAGTAAAAGAGTAAGAGAGCTTGAAATATTTTGCGATTCATGTGTGGAGCAAAATAAAAATTATAATATTTTTCGATATATCCATTACGTTGCTGTAACCACTAGAAGACTTGACAGGATAAAAATTGCCTTTCCTATAAGGGGACATTCTTATCATAAATGCGGTAAGAATATGGGCATCATAAACTAGTATACTAAAGCTGAGACTACTGCTGACTGGATTAATGAAACTAGAGAAGCAAGAGCTAAGCCAACGCCATTTAAAATTTTTTATCTCGACCAGAGATTCTTTCGTTAATGAAATAAATATTTAGCCCAATATTATGTAGTAAAATGTCCATTTGCAATACAGCCACTTCGGGAAATTCAAGTAGAATCCATACATCCCAGATATCTTTCATATCGTTCAAAATATAATGGGGCCATAGAAACTTCAATAATTGGTACTGCTTCTATCAACTACACAGAAATGCCAGTTTCATAGAATTTAAAAGAATTTTTTTTACTGGATTAAAATTAAATATGTAATGAGTTACTAGATTAAATCTTAAGATATGGTTTCAATTTTCAGAATCCATACCAATAAGTTTGGAAAAATGGGAAAACTTAACTGCAATTAAAAACGTTTTGTGAAACTGATGGTGCCTTAGAATTTTATGGCAATCTACCTCACAAATAAACAAGAAAAGTGAATGAAAACACAGAAAATGTGTTGCATATTGTGATAGAAACAGACTCTGAGAAAGAAGAGGAAGAACAAGTTAAAGAAAAAAAGGAAACTGTTGGAAATCGTAGAGAAGCAGTAGTATAAAAGAGAAAACAGAAATAAAAGTATTAAATAGGTTAGGTTAGGTTGTTTAGTATATTTTGAAAAAGCATTTTTAATAAAGCATAAAATATTGTTTAGTTGACTATGATCGATTTTAATAAGTTTTTTGTGACAACCAACGTTTTTGTGTTGTATTTTGGAATTTTTTTTTTTTTTAATTAAAAATTGAAAGACTTATAGTGATGACTTTTTTTTACGTAATATTGTCTAATAACTGTTGCACAAAAGATCTACTTATTTTTACTTCAGATTTCTGCTCCAAGTGTATTTGAATTTCGAAACTTAAAATTAAATTTACAGAGAATTCACTTTTAATAACAATAGTTTTTGCTTTGGACTCTTCATTTGTAAAAGTGTTGTTTGCATATTTTATTTGTTTACTTACTTATGCGAGAAAATGTGTGTTTTTTTTTATAAATCTATAAGTTTAATAATAAAGTTCTACATTACTTCTTAGTTCGGCATTTTCATTAATGGTACTGTTCCCCATAAACTTGTCTAGCATAAGTTTATGAGTTTGATTTTGTTCAAAATTTCATTCTACTGGATTACTCAAACTGTGTCTGTGTGACCCTACAAAGCCAAACTCATATAGAGGCATTTCACTTGGGTCATGTATACCAAAAACATTTAAACGAATTATTAAATCAAGATTCTGGTTAGAATCTAACAATCTCCTCACTTAAAGTCAATTTGGATTCAGAAGAGAACACTTTGATAACTGACATTAATCTCTCAGTTTCAAACCACCAATCAACAGTGACACTGTTTTTAGATATAGAAGGCGCCTATGACAACGTTAACTTAAACATCTTATTTCAACAAATGATTCAATTAGAATTACCCGCGGAATTCTGTCAAAAAATCATTACATTGTTCAATGATAGAGTAATATACGTTAAAATCAAAGATGAGATAATTGGCCCACGATCTGCATCCAAAGGAAGTATTTTTTCACCACTTTTATACCTAATATATACAGCCGACCTAGAACAAATGTGGAGAAACACATACAACACCGTCAAGATATTGCAGTATGCAGATGATATCTGTCTATATAAAAATAACTGTTCTGTACCTAATGGGAGCCAAAGTGTTGGCAACTTTTACGGTCAAATTAAATCATGGTGTTTTAATAAAGAATGCACAATTTTCGAGAATAAAAGTCAAGCATGCATATTTTCAAAAAAACACAGTTTACCTGAAAATATAAAACTACAATCAACAGAATTTAATGTACAACATAAAGTTAAATATTTGGGCATTGTATTGGACAGAAAATTACTATGCAGGGATCACATTGACTCTGTTGTAACCAAATCAGAAAGAGGTCTAAATATATTAAGGGCAGTAATACAGACGTCATGGGGTGCAGATGCTAATATTTCTTTATGTCTATATAGATCATTTGTAAGATCCATTCTAGATTACGGCTGAATTTTGTACCATAAAGCTGCGCAAATACACATACAACGCGTCTCTAACTATCGTATCGTACACTCTGAGTCATCATTCGTTTCTTGCAACGATTTACACCAGTTTCCACCAGTTTACACCAGAAATTTCGGCAAATTTTAAGAAATCATTAACATTAAGAACTTAAATTTGCGGATTATATTAAGAATACTGCTGTTGAGGAATGCTTTTATTTTCATTATGATATTTTAAAATTTAAAGCCCTTTGATTTTTTCTTGGAAACTGGAAGAAACTTAAATTTTAAAATATATGCATATTCTAGATATTATTGCCTAATATAGTTTTTTAAAATTTTAATTTCTTAAAAAAATTACTTTTTGAGATATGCTTGTCCGAAAATTATAAGGGGGTGCTGTAATCACCTTAAGAAGTACACCAAATAGTAATATTTAGGTAGAAGCGGCTGAATATCCATTATATCTAAGAAGATTATATTTAAGTTCTAAATTTATATATAAATTGAAGTACAGAAATAAATACTGGTAAAAGAAAAAATGTCCGGCCTTAATAGACTCATATTCCGAGATACAAGCATGCCTAAATGATACGTATTGAACAAATATTTCATCTATCTTTCAAACTAATTTACAAGAAATACATGTTAAAGAAACTTACCGCAAAAATACCATGAATTAAAACCCCAATTAAGAAATGTAATACTCAATCATGACGTAGCAAAAATGTTTCCAAATTTTATTCAAATTTATACCGACGCCTCAAAATCGCAAAACAATGTTTCCGCCGCTTTCTGGATACCTGAAAATAATTTTAGTAAATGTGTTAACCTTGATAAAAAGACGTCTATTTATTCCGCGGAATTAATAGCAATTTTAAAAGCTATTGGTTACATATCCAGAGAAAATATCCAAAAAAATATTGTCATTTTCTCAGATAGTAAAAGTGCTGTTGAAAAACTGACGCAGTCCCGATGTCAAAATTTGAACTATATCATAGTTGAAATTTTGACAATAAATGTTAAAAATATAAGTGATATGCACATCATGACAAAGCTAGTTTGGAATAAATCTCACTCTGGATTAATAAATAATGAAGTTGTGGATAACATAGCAAGAAAAGGGTCAATAAGTACAAATGTAGCAGAATATAAATGCACAAAAGAAGATATGGCTGCTTTCTCAAAAACCTTAGAAATAAATGGAAATCAGATTATAATAATTCAAATAAAGGTAAATTTTATAAAAATCTACAAACAATTATACCTTATAAACCCTGGTTTCATGACATGTCCATAAACAAACATATGTTATCCACAATTTGCAGATTAAGGTTTAATCATTCACTAGCTCCCGCACATCTTCATAAAATAAATTTAAAAGATGATACATTATGCAATTGCGGAGAAATAGAAACAACAAAACATATCATTTTAGGTTGTGAATCCAATAAAACATGTTAATTTATTAAATAATTTAATTAGTCAATCTTCCGATATCACAAAACCTTACAATTTAGCCCAATTGTTATAAATAAAAAACGCAAAATATTTTTATATATTATACAAACACATTGTAATATTAAAAGTAAAAATATAAAAGAAGATGTATATATGTGTTCACGAAATGTTTAGTTAAGGTATCTACCCTTTGTATATATCCCAACTGTTTCCAAGTCTATCCGTGGTCCCCTTGTTTGTCAAAATCGCTTATAAAGACCCATTAGCGAATAGTGTCCCTGGGAATCTTTAAATTACTAATAAAAAAAAAATAAAAAAAAACAAAAAAAAAAAACAAAAAAAAAACAAAAAAAAAAAACAAAAAAAAACAAAAAAACAAATAAAAAAACAAAAAAAAAAACAAAAAAATAAAAAAAAGCTGTAATTTTGTAAAAAAAAGAACTTGTAAATACTGTATTATATTATTATTATAATTATGATGTAAATAACATTAATTTGTAAAACTGGACGTGAGCGTATTATCCTTACTATATGATATAAAACTAAGATAAAATTTAATCTATGTGGTTTGGCGAATGGACTCAAATCTCGCAGTCAAAAAATTCAAAGTAGAAAAAAAAACTGTGTCTGTGGCCGTGGAGAAAGTACACTCTGCTATTCCACTTGTATCGAATTTTCATTCCAACCATGTTACAAAACAGCCTGACTGAATTTAACAATCAACTTTGACATTAATAAATATTGTCAATATTTCTTTTACAGTGTATGTACAAAATATATGTATTTGTGAAAGTTAAACTAATTGTTTTAATTGAAACCTTAATCGTTTTCACCGGACTGTACTCAACTTCAAATAGATTTTAATTTTAAAATATATTTATATGTATATTCTGAAAAAACTATATTTTTGTAACATCAAAATTTAAGCGAATAAACATAATATTAATATTACGATGATATATATGTCAAACAAATCAATATGGAATAAATTTGAAAAATCTACATCTTCTTTAATTAATTTAAAAACAAAAGAGCGTCGAAATTATTACGACGTTTATAAGCGAAAACTTTTGTAGTTCTTAAATGAAACACCGCGAACAAGCGTGGGGAAAGCCGAGGAAAACCAGAAAAAAGGCGCCGGAGAAAAATTGTAGGAGTTGTAGGAAGTGTGCGGGCCAGGAAAAAGTCCCCAACCGACTCCCGAACTCACGACTAGCAAGCGTTACTAAGTGAGCTGTCATGAAAGTGGGACCGAGGCTAGATTCAACAGTTTATTCACTTTGAACGTTGCACACACTCGGAAAATCTTGGAAAATTGTTTTTATTCTTTGCTTTAAGCGAGATAAGAACGAGGGATATCATACTGACGGAATAAGGAAAATTTTCGAAAATAATAAAAGGTTAGGAACTTATGATTAGATTTTCAAATTGAATTTTAAACGATTTTAATTTTAAAATTAACCGTATTCTCCAGGCAATAGGCAATTTTATCTAGAAAGAATAGGAGAATTTAGTTCTATAAGCTTACCTTGTGTTTTGTGGGTTGTTGATTCTGAATTTTTTAATTCACAACATTTCGTACTGGAAATGCAGCAAATTTAAAAAAAATGACGTCAATAAACGAATATTTGCAAACCTATTTTATTCTTGTTAATTTGTTTCTAAAAAACATCATGATTACTATAAATTGATTGGAAGAAGCCAGAAAAGTTAAAAATGCTTAACAATTCTTAAAAATTTGAGGATGAAGTTTAAACTCGGGAAATATTAAAAATATTAAAACTTTAAAGCAGTCAAGTATATGTCAACTTTTTGACTTCACTTAAGAAAGTTCGAATCTGGACAGGGTACTTATTAAATTAATTGTTTATTTGTTTTTTTATGTTTATTTTATTTAATAAATTAGTAAAAGTCATAAATTATTTTAAAATTACGTTCTTTGTCTTAATAAGCTAAAATATTTTTTTAAATTTGTAGATTTTGGTTAGTGGGTCGTAGAAAAAATATACTATACAACTCGAGTGAATAGTCCATATCCACTTTTGTTGCTCAAACTACTATTGATGTGTGATAGCAGTGTAAAGTAGAAAATGAACAAACAAAAAATTATTTAGATACTTTAAGTGAACATGGATACCGATCGTCCATTAACACCCCGACTCGAGTTCAAAAAAATTTAAAAACTTGAATATATCACATCTTTGTTAGTTTGAGACATGACTATTTCTACGACAATATGTTACCTTTGACTATTGTAACATCAATAACAGACAACTTTACCTACAGTTTTACTACAAATAATATTGTCTCAAAAAACTGATAGCCATTATATAAAACCAAATTACTTTGCAAAAATTAACGAAAACAAACTAATAAGCTTGTTTCAGGGTATACATTGGGAAGAGATACTTTTAATTGATAATTTTGATGATACAACAAATCAATCATTCAAAAGAATATTAAAAATTCTACAACATGTATAAAAATAAAAGTAATTCAAAAACGAGAAAGAAATGGATTAGTGCGTCACTTATCA
Organism: Psylliodes chrysocephalus; assembly: GCA_927349885.1. Lineage (NCBI taxonomy): Eukaryota > Metazoa > Arthropoda > Insecta > Coleoptera > Chrysomelidae > Psylliodes > Psylliodes chrysocephalus. Next base: position 41,657,590 of record OV651822.1, read on the forward strand.
AATATGTTAATAAACTAACTTTCCTATCTAGTTATTACAGGCTTTTTCCGGTTATTTTGTACAACCTATTGCAGCGCCTCTATAAATGTTTAGAGGAAAAACTAAATATTTACATTTTCCACATACATCTACCTCGAAACATTTTTGTATAGATATTCATTGAAAACGAAAATACTGAAAAATTTAAATTTAGCACTTTTCCTACAATTTTTCCATTACGGTATATTTTAGAAAAATCATGTATGAACAAAAATTATAAAATCAGAATTTTGCACATTTTGTCAAATTTCTCGAATACGGACCATTTCAGGAAATTTTTACATAAAGCAAAAATTATAGATAATAATAGAAGTAACTTTTATTTGAACAATTTTTTTCTCCAAACATAAATAACAGATATATTCCATAAAATATAAAAACGGCCTCCCATAAAGTACCCCCCAGATGTTCTGACTTTGTGCAAAATCTAATCATTTCACGTCAGGCTGAAATAAAACTTAAGTTTAAAATTTAATGTTTTCTTCAAATTTCGAAATTTACATTTTCTTAAATATCTCGAATACGGTACATTTTAGAGAAATTATGTGTATAATAAAAATTATACAGAATTATATTACAAACAACTTTTGTTTGAACAATTTTTATAAAAAAATATTTTTTTACATTTTGTCAAATTTCTCGAATAGGGACCGTTTTAGGAAAATTTTTTAAAATACAAAAATTATAGATAATAATATAAGAAGTAACTTTTATAGGATACATTTTCTTCTTTAAACGTAAATAACAGATATATTTCATAAAATATAAAAATGACTACCCATAAAGTACCCCCCAGATGTTCTTACTCTGCCCAAAATCTAATCAGCTCATTGGACGTTGAAACAAAGCTAAGGTTTAAAATTTGGTGTTTTTATGTGTATCGGTTCATGAGACACACAGACACACACACACACACACACACACACACACACACACACACACACACACACACACACACACACACACACACACACACACACACACACACACACACACACACACACACACACACACACACACACACACACACACACACACACACAACACACACACACACACACACACACACACACGCACGCACGCACACACACAGAGAGATATCATCGCGAAAATAGTCAAAATGGATTAGAGGACCTCAAAACGTAAAAATCCGTCGAAAACTCGAGGTCGAAAAAAATCATGATTCCTATACTTTCCTTATATCTGTATACATATAGAAAAGTAAAAATTAAATATATCGTAAATTAAAAATGTATCCTGAAAATAAAATATTAAAAAAAGAATACATAGAGTATAAAAAAAAACTTAACAAAGAAATCCAAACCGCAAAAAGAAACTATTATAAAACAATTGTCGAAAACGAAAAAAATTCTACAAAAAAGTTATGGAATACAGTTAATGAAATATCTAGAAAAACAAAAAATAACAAAGCACTGAATATAAATAAAATAAAGGAGAACCGGTAAGTGACACTGTGACAATAGCTGAAATGTTTAATAATTTTTTCATAGACGTAGGAAAAAATTTTGCTAATAAAAAACAAAGACCTGCAAATCATAGAGAGAGAAAATTTTAAGAAATCTCTCAATTTTTCCGGCACCAATAAATATAGTAGAGGTGAAAAATTTAATAAATGAATTAAAAAACAAAATAGCACCCGGTTATGACAACCTAAAGGCAGAAACACTTAAATTAATCTCAGACTACATTGGATATCCATTAACTGTAATAATAAATAAATCATTTTAAATTGGAAAGGTTCCTTAAGATCTTAAAATCCCAGTAGAAAAACCAATATTTAAAAGTGGGGGGGAAAACCGAGATCACAAATTACAGACCAATATCATTGATATCTTGTATCATAAAAATATTAGAAAAAATCGTAAAACTTCGTCTGAATAAGTTTTTGAATAAATATCAACTTATTTTAAAATCTCAACTCGGTTTTTAACAGGGTAAATCAACACAAGATGACTTAAGTAACGTTACAAGCATAATTTAGAGAGAGAACACCAACAATTAGCATATTCCTAGACCTAGCAAAGGCCTTCGACACCGTGGATCACACCATTATTTTAGAAACGTTGGAAGACGTGGGTATACGAGGCATAGCACAACAATTTTTCACAAGTTACTTAACCGACCAAACACAAAAAGTAGAGATAGAAAACAAAGAAAGTATTAAAAAACTTGTGGTGTTCCTCAGGGCACGGTGTTGGGTCCAGTTCTATTCTTTTTATATCTAAATAATTTATTTATGTTAGAAGATTCTAGTCAAATCATTAGTTTTGCGGAAGACACAGTTCTCATTTATAAAGACAGATATTGGTTCGATCTAAAGCTGAACATCGAAAATGATTTTAAAAACGTAAAAAAATGGTTTGACCACAAACTCCTTTCTATAAACTTTAAAAAACTGTTTACTTACTTTTCAGCTCGCTAAAATTATTTTTCCCCAACTACAATATAAATGTAAATAAAGAAACCTGCATTAGAACTGTAAACAGCATTAAATACCTGGGAATTATGGTAGATCCACATCTTAAATGAAATCCTCACACACATTTTTTAACACAAATATTAAGATGTATATTATTTATATTTAAACAAATTACGCCCTTTTTAAATTATAAACAAAAAAATATGGTCTATCATAGCTTAGTTGAGTCACATTTCAAATATGGTATGAAAGCATGGGGGGAGTATTCCGTACATATAACAATGCGCTGGATATATCGCAAAAACGATTTCTTAAAATTCTCATTGGAAAACATCGGAGGTATCCCAGTGATATGCTTTTCTCAGAAACTTAAATTATGAATATGAGGGAAGTTTCTTAGAAGTTGTTAAAAGACAATTTACTCTAAAATCTTAATTAAAAATAGACATATTCAACACCTCTTATGTATAAGTCAATACGACACAGAAGCTTATTTATCTTGGACCAAAATTATATAACGCATTACCTGAAATTATAAAAACTTCATTTAATATTTTTAAAAGGTATCTAAAAATATATGATATATATGTTTTTTTTTTGTTTTTTTTGTTTTTTTTTTTTGTTTTTATTTTTATATAAATTTACTTAGCCATAATTTTAATTTTTAGTTTGTACTGGTTTTTAGTCTTAATACTTTTATATTATTTAATTATTCATGTTACTTAGTTTCTTGCAAACAAGGGTTTTATGAATTTTACCAAGTATTATTATTTGCACATTTTTACCGAACTGATGTTTGTAATGTTTTGATATTGCGTGAATACATTTTTATTATTATTATAAAGCAAGTGCTGATTCATTCATAAAATGCATGCTCGTTTCTGCGATCAACCATCCCCACTTCTTAGCAGCTGTCTCCTTTTTTAATGCGCCAGCCGATGCAACAGATATACAGACAAATCGTATATATACATGCACGGCACTGGTAACACGTTTTAGTTCCTCAGCATACTAGTTGGAGCCACCATCGCACTTACACATTTGGCTGGTTGGCTTGATAGTTATAGGCAGCAGAGCAAAAGAAGAAAATAAAAAAAGTCTAGTTTTCCCGCGGTTCATTTAAATGTACTTTATTATTTATTTACATTTTTTGGAATTCATTACTCAAAAAAAAAACTAATATTTAAATTAAAATATTATATTTAAAATAAATATTAGGTTTTTAAATTAATAAAACTTAAAAAAAAATATAAATAAAGAAATATTTATACTACAATACTTGAAACATAGGTATAGATTAATCATTTATTATAATAAGGTGCATTTAAACGTATAATATTAAATAACAATAATTGTAAGTGAAATTAACAGTAGTCTTCTCTCATTCTTGGAAAATGGACCAATTTTCGATGCAGGTGTTAGGTGTTTTCTCTGGGCGTTTTCTATAAAAACAAAAAAGTGTACATACCTTATTGAACAATTTCTCTTATCAAAATGTTGTCAATTCTTATAAGCACAAGTTAATTTTAATTAGTCTAAAATTAGTTTATAAAAAAAAAATATTTCTCATAGTGCAATAGTTAATTTAAATTTTATTTTAACTTTAAAACAAATCTGTTCTAGTTGATCTAATAGCCCAAGAGCCCACTGCAAATTTTTACCGTCATCTCATAACGAAATGAAATATACATACAAGTTTCTTATATAATATTTAAAATAAATAAACGTTTCTTCTACATTTGTTTTCTTCATTTAAAATCTCAAAATTATAAGATGTTAGGCTACCAGTTTAATATTTTGGAAAAATGTGTTGCCTAACCTAGTAGTAATTGCATCAAAATGGCCGCGTCCTATGTTTTGCGTGTCGGACGTCTGTCTTGCACCGTATAGTATTCAGGGTATATGGTCTCAATACTGATTATAGTGAACAAAATTGAGTTGGGTCTTAAACAATCGTAGAAAAACTAAACTGCTCAGTACATGAGAAACATTTTTGTCCCATTCGCAGAATATTTCCTACATAGTATATGCAAAGAAGAGTACTTTTTATACTGCCCTAATATTGCTTCTGTAGTTCGGGGTTCGGAAACCAATGTAATGTAAATAAATAGAATATAATGTAAATTAACAGAAATATTGATTTACTGATATGGAAACACCTATATGAATTTCCAAAAATATCGAAAAACTACCAAATCTCAAAACTGGACGGGTTCAAATTCTAGAAAATTTATAAATTTGTATAAAAAAAAATAAAAATATTTAAAAAACAATTAAATAAAAAAAATCTTCTATTTCTCTTCCTTGGCTGTTGTGTTCCTGCTCCTACTCCGGCTCCAACTGTTAGTTCTTTTGTCTGCCCTGATTCCTCTGTTCTCCTTTCGTTGTTTTCGTATAATATCTCCTGCTACTCTTATTTTCACTTTAATTAATTCTGGGTTCTATTAACTGCTACACTTTTTTTTTAAATTTAAATAAAACTTTTCTTTACCTTTATTTTTATATTTTTCTTTATTTAAATCTTCCAATCTTTAACATATAACTTCTTTAACAATATTACTCTTCAATATAACCCAATTTCAACTACTACATTTAATAATCCATCTGATTTTTTTAAAAATTCCTATCTGACAACCAATAAATTTGATGACAATCTATTATCTTAAAAAATCAAATCAACAACAACCTTGATAATTTTACAATAAAATTATTCTAGACTCTAAACCGTCCAGCTTTGCTAACTTCAATTTTGACATTTTAATTTAAAATTTCGTTATCTGGAAATTTCCCTTATCAAATCCCCCAAATTTAGTGTTTACCTATTATTATTTTTAAATATAATGTTAAACACAAAATTTCCAAATAATTATCTTTAAATTATCCAAATAACCAATAAATATCCAATCTCAAATATATTAATTTTAAATTTTCAAACCTTTTATTTATTTAAATTGTTGATTTTTCTATTACTATTGTAACTATACATACAACTAACACAATACAACACTCAAACGTACCAATACTAACAACATAGAAAACATTTAACATTTAACACACATATCTATATAAATCTTGTATATAAAAAAATTCCTCTTATTCCTTCATTATTCATATATTTTTGCCTTCCTATTAATTTTTCATTTATAATCAACGCTTCAGACCCTGTATCTATTAAAAATTTTATTTTCTTATCCTTCATTTTTCCCTTTAAATAAACTAACCCCCATTTTCCCATTTCCTGATCTATATGTTCCCCCAAATTTACAAATTCCCTTTCTCATTGTCCACTACAAATGGCCCTTCAAACGGAAACACCAGTCTCACACATATCCTTTTTTATTATTAGTGCTCTAACAATTACCAAATTTGTTGATCTATCTATCTCTTTTTTATTAATTTTACCTATTCAATTTTCAAATTCGCAGAATTTTAAATTTCCCTTTCGTCCCGCAACTAAAGTTTCCTACTTTTCTTTTACCTTCGTCCTCACTCTTTCTTTTTCTGTTAATATTCTATTCCTCATTATCTTCCCCAAAATTCTTTCCTACATTTTATTTTCGTTTTCGTTGGTTTTATATCTTCAATTTTTTTTTTAAATTAACGTTAATTTTTAAACTTTATATTTCTTTTTCCTTTCTTCGATTTGTTTCCTGTTTTTCTCTATCGTTTTTCTTGCTTCCTTTCTGAATTCTTTTCCATTTATTTTTATTTTATTTTTATTATCTTGCCTTTTATTTTCTCTTTTATTTTGTTTTCTAATTTGCTTTATTTTCTTTCTCAACCTTTTTTGTGATTTTTTAATTTTAAGTTTACTTTTAACACTATCAACACTTTGTTCAATGATATTTATTTTTCTTTTTAATTTTATTTCTTGATCCTTGTTCTCTTGAGAAGATTTATTTTCTATATATTCTAGATTTGATATCCTTTTTTCCTGATCCTCTGCCTCTGATACTATCTTTTCTATATCTGTAGATATTTTTTCTTGTGCTTTTTTAAATTTCTTAGTTTGTTCATTTTCTACTTCATCAATTCTTCCTATCATTTCTATTCTTACATTTTTCTTCATTTCTTCAATTTTTATATCTGTTTTCACTTCTAATTCTTTAATTTTCTTCATTAATTCTTCTTTATCTTATTTCCTGTTTTCTTTCATATTATCCAATTTATTGTATATTTCCATAGAGTTTTTCTTCATCTCCATAGACATTATTTCCAGAATGTTTTTCTTTATCTCCATAGACATTGTTTCATTGTTTTTCTTCATTTCTATAGAGTTTTTCTTTATCTCCGTAGACATTGTTTCATAGTTTTTGTTTATTTCCATTATTGCCGAAAATATGCTCCTTAAAATTTCCTCATCTTCCTTCTTACCTCCATCTTTCTTTTGTTGCTCCCCTGATTCTTCATTTTTCTCTTCCATGCCAGTATTATCTAAATCTCCTTGTCATACTTGTTGTAAATTATCTTCCTCGTCTCCTGTATTGTCTTCCATTGTTCCAAACTTGTAGATGAAAAGGTGATGTTTCAATCAAAATCGTCTCCCATCGCTAAAAGTCCTTAATCTACAAAATTAATTTGAAAATTTGGAAAAAAATATTTTGTATGAATAAAAAAAATTAAAATTTAATAATCATGAGAAGGCACATAAAAGTTTTTCCAAACAACGAATTTCCTAATTAGTTATCATGTACCAATTTTTTTTACATATTTCGTATTTAGATGGAAATTGTTTTGGTCAATCGTAAAGGGTTGATGGAAGAATTCATCATACTAATAATAATTTATTTTAATTTATAAATGCTTGGATTATACAATGGTTGGATGTATTGAATGTAAAATTGAGTGAAAATGTATACAAATTAATAAATGTAGACAATTCTTTTAGAGCAAAAATTATTAATATTAAACAGAAAGTTGAAAAAGTTATTGCTATACGTGAAGATAAAAATTAGTTAAAACTAATTGTGTTACATAAGGTATTTTAAATGTCGAACGTCCGTAAAAAGCTAATCGGTATAGATTTCTTAAAACAACAATCGATCTGTTCTCTCAAACTTTCCTTTCTTGCCTAACTAATTGTAATTTCCGGCAGGCACTTTCTGACACCATCCAGACCAGAATAAGAGAGAAAGAGACGGCATTAGGCGGTTGAATGCGTGCTGGCACCACCACCGCCACCGCCGTTTAAAATTCATTGAATTTTTCTCGTCGAGGAGCCAAACTCGCTATTTTTTTTGGTTGTGGGTACAAACTCGAGCAACAGGTGATTGGAATGATGAAGCGGCCTGTTAAACACGGAAAATTTTGCGGAAAAGCTGTGTTTAGTTTACTCACTCATGAGCGTAGCTTTATGATCTTTTAAGTTTTAGAAAGAGTACCATTTTATTATTAAAAAAAGTTTCCAATATTTAAAGTAAGAAGTTTATTTAAAACATATCGGTCTATTTCTAATTTTAGTTATTTTTACGTACGTACGAAATTTATTGGAGATTTGATGCTATAAACATTAACATGAGAGGTGACAGCTACGCATGCGCATTTAAATTATCATTCTCGTTCACGTTTAAGTACATACGTAACCTTAGGGTCTCTAGCGTATACAAGTAACGTAAATAATAAACATACTTTTTTATTGGAATAAAAGAAATCCTAAATTCTTATTGTCATTTTATGTCATGACTATGAAGACTAGAGAGAAGGAAGCGAATCGGCAATGGTCAAATTTCAAATTTTCATTCTTTTATTTACAAAGTTCGCAAAATTGACTGTAGTTGGTATGTCGAATAACAGTGTGTCAATTTTCTAAGTTAATGTAAAATGAAGTGATTTTTTAAAAAAATTTGGTGAAAAGAATCAAAATAATGTGAAATAAGTACCTGAGTAACATGAATAACAAAAAATATCAAAGCAAGATTTACGTCGTTCCAGATTTTAAAACAGGATACAAATTAAATATAAAACCAAAGAAAACACAAGGAGAAATCAATTCAATGTCTTTTTAAAGCTTCTTATGTAAGTAAAATAATGTATTTATGTCTAAATATTGTAAACTAGTCACAATATGTATCTTACAGAGTGTAGTTTATTTAATTACAAGTTTCTATAATATAAAATTTTACAGTCATAGATCGTGACTTACAAACAACAATAATTATATTTTAAATTTAACTTACTAAAAAATAAAATTTATTTTTATAAAGTTTTAATGTTAGATAAAGAGTTGCTACTGTTATTTTTTATAACCCCAATTGTGTCATTATAAATGTTTTTTTATAGGATACTAAACGCTTAGAACAGTAGCAGTATATAAATCGTTCCTAGAGCCGATAAAACAATTTCTAGAGATGATGCTGTTTTATAATTTTTAGAACATATTAACAAATATTATGAGACTATTTTTACTGATTGTACTGTTAGCAAAATAAAAAGAGGAAAGCTGAAATTAAAGGATGTACATTCCTAAATCTCCCTTTATACTTGTATTACAACAATAAAAAGCTGTTAACTGTGTTTTATTTTGCTCTTAAAACTATATATAGGTTTAATTCAAAAAAAAATGCCACAAAATTGTACTTATCAAATTTTCGAATTTGGTATACCTACCTAATTTGTATTTTATATAGATAAAATTAAATAATTTATCAATTAAAACATGCAAGACTTATTTCAAAATAAATACAACAGTATGTTCTGTGCTTTATTTAGCTATAAACAAGTTTATTTTCATTATTTTGACAAAATTATTTATAATTCCCATAAGAAGCCATGTATTTTGAACACCGTAAGCAGTACCAGCGCCCATGCGATTAACTATAAAAGCTCAATTAGCGTGTGTTTTTTGGGACCGTATTTTGAGTATGGTGATTCTCCTTATCTCTAGTCTTCATAGTCATGACTAAAAAATATTATTTGTCTTTCTTTTATGGAATATACATTTGAAAATAGCATTGAACAGAAAAAGAGATTTTGGTCAGCTAAAATCTCTATTCATATTTAAAAAAAAAAAATTGCATCATCCATATCGTTGTCATTGTCCGAGTCTCCAAATAAATTAAAATTAAATATTGCTTCTGTTCTAAAAAATAAATGTTTGTCAAACATTTTTAAAAAATAAAGGTCTGAAAAGTATACCTATCTACTTTAAAAGTATACAGATAGTAGAATTTTTATTTTTTATATTTATGTATATAGATTTCGTACTTATACACACATGTATAAAAATAAATTATAGGTACATATATTTTGATACATTTTTAGTTTTTTTTTCAGTTCCTTTTCATACAGTTTTTCCTCTTTTACTATCAGATACTATGTCTTGCATATAAATGACTAAACTGATATAAATCAAAAACAATGACACCATATTGAATACTGTCTTGAAATTTCTATGTTTAATATGGTATAATAAAAACGTGGTCATCACAGGTATGAAATATCAAATGAAATTACAAATATAAATTTTTACATTTTGATTATTAAATTGTTTGGTTGTGTTATTTGTAAAATCGAAAGAAAGGCTAAGTATAGGATTGCCAGATTTACGAAAAGAAAAAGTGTAGTTCAAATCGAGCTTCCGTGGCTTCTCATAGCAGTGGAACAAGTTACCAGAAACAATACCACTGAAAGAAACATGCCAATCTATACAGATAGCAGACAAGCACTACTCACTCTGGACAGACCACGAATTTACTCAGGGTAGTAGAATGTCACAAAGCTTTGGCCTTAAAATGGATCAAAGGCCAAGCCACATCAAAAGGTAATCGTCTTGTTGATTTACTAACCAAGGAGTCAGCCAACTATATACTTTTTGGAACTGGCTCTTCTATTGGACTGACATCAGTAGAGAATATTTCCTTGTGAAATTTAAGAAAAGATTGCACGAAACAAGAACGGCAGAGTTGCCAGGGAGCTTTTAGGTTAATCTGACAACACTACAGCAAAAAAATATTTGACTGGAATTATCGTGCGCCTGATCACAGAGATTCTTACTGTTATTTATCAAGTACGGAAACATACGGCAGCGTAGAAGGGCCACACTTTTTAATTTTTTTTTATTTCTAAAATTCCGTGTTTGAACACGAAATTCCTTGTTTGTGCACGGAATTCCGTATTCAAACACAGAATTCCGTATTTGAACACGGAATTCCTTGTTCAAACACAAAATTCCTTGTTAGAACACGGAAATATCAAATTCCGTGTTCAAACACGGAATTTCCGTGTCCAAACACGGAATTTCCGTGTACACACAAAGAATTCTGTATTCGAACACGGAATTCCGTATTCGAACACAATATTTTCTGTTCAAACACGGAATTCCGTATTAGAACACGGAATTCCGTATTCGAACACAGAATTCCCTGTTCAAACACGGAATTCCCTGTTCAAACACGGAAATCCTTATTCGAACACGGTAATCTAAAATTCCGTGTTCAAACAAAGAATTCCGTGTTCGAACACGGAATTCCTTGTTCAAACACGGAATTTTATTTTTAAACTATAAATTTAAATAACGTATTTACAGGTTACTCTTGGGTGACTTGAGAATCTTTGGGAGGGATGGGTAAATACAGATTCTTTGAATATCCTCAGATTTTTACTTTTGCCGATTTTTTAACAAAGAGACGGAAGTAGTATCAAAAGTCTTGCCCTCTTTATCCCCTGCATAATAATATTTTTCCTTTAATTTTATTTCCAGGTCAGTCTCTCTTAGGTTCTAGTCCCTGATGCCCAAATTTCATTTAAATCAATTCAAAATAACACCCTGTATAGCGTTTTAAATTTACCCTTATTGCCTCTCTAGCCTAGATAAAAGAGGGGTAAAGTGAGGTGGTGTTTTCTAAATCCAATTATTAGTTCTGTACCATCCGTGAATAAGTGGATAAGTCAAATTTTTGTAAAAATGAGATATCTGCATATATCTATAGTTCTCTTCCCATTCTGTCTGCTGAATAAATGGGTAACTCAAATTCTCAATAGTTTACTTCAGAGGACGCCATGAATAGTTGGATTTCTTGAATTTTTTGTGCCAAAACCGGTAACTACAGCTATCCCCGAGTTTGGAAGAGGTTGATCCAGATGATCTGTAGGTTTTTACTTTTATTTTTTAATCAAAATGTATGTTATTTTGATTAAGTTTACTTTGCTTTTCATAAGTAAATAAAAATATTCATGACTTTTTGTCCCGTTTATTTGCACTAGAACAAGTTAGTAACGCAACAAATTTGGAGTGAATAAATAGGTAGGTCAGATTTTTTCCAGTAAGTAATATAATTTGAGAGATCATAATTATTTACATTTGTTGGTTGCATAATTAACAACTTATTTCTAAAAAAACAAGTTCATCTTAAAATTTGTGTTTTTTGAACACATCAAAATGTTGAAAATAGCCATACTAAAAAACTTCAATTTTTGACTTACCGACTTATTCACAAATGGTACAGAGTTATCTCTTAAAAAAAGTAAAGAAATAGAGGACCGGTCAAGAATTTTGTTGCTTGTATTTCTATTAAATGGTATTATCAAAAAATGGTGATGCTACTTAAAAAACTCGTGATGACGTCATATTTCGAAAAATGATGACACCTCATGAAAAATATACTTATATTAAAATATGCGCATCTACGCTTCTACGCTGCCATACATATACCAATAAATACTGTAGCTCGAATATAAAATTCTGTGTTCGAACACGGAATTCCTTATTCGAAGGCCAATTTGTAACAAGTGATGTTGGTTTTACTTACCGTGTTTTAGCTCAATTTTGATTAGGGCCGTGAGTAGCACTTAATAACCTTGACAAAACTTAACTATAGGAAAGGTATGGAGGGCGCCACCAAACTTACATAAACATATTTATCATTTAAGGTGAATTATAATAGTTTGGCAAATATAATTAATATGACTGATGTTAAAACAGAATGTATATGTTTAAGCAGGCAAGTAACAATTACAATCTACACAAGCCATGATTCATTTAAATTACTTCTTTATTTAATTTTTTAAGATAAAAATGAAACTTATCTCAAAGTAGGAATGGTGTAGGTCTTCAATCTTTTCAAATAAGGACGGTCTCCTACAGCGATGAGTCTTCTTCTAAATATAAATTACCATGTTCCTAACCATAACTTCAACTGTCTTCTAACCATTGATTAACATATTTTCAACTGTCTTCTCAGCGTTTGTTTAAAAAAAATATTTTAAACTATGTTCTCAGAGTAGTTGTAAAAACAGTGGTATCTTAATTTATTAGAACATAATATTTTTTTTTTTTTCTCTCAAATTTAATTTGTATATCTTGAAATCAGATATAAACTTAACTTGACACTGAACTTTAGTATTTCATATATCTTTTCTTTTACCTTTGCAAAATTTTAATTATGTTACATTTAATAAGACTGAACCAAATTCAATTACCTTGCAAGTAACATTTTACAAGTAGTAAAGTTTGTTTAGCTTATTTCTTCCTCAATAATAATTTGAAAATTTTTGCTTTTAGCAATATCTTTTGATACTTTTGTTTTCATTTTAAATTGAAAAGAATTTAGTTGAGTTGTGCAAAATTTTTGGGTTTTGACTTTTTGAAAACAGATACTTGCATTACTAATTTTTTACTTACCTCTACTACTTCGTAAGAAAGTTACTTTACCTTACCTTATCTTACCATATCTTTAAATATCGTGAAATTGATTAAATTTCGATATTATTACCGACATACACAGATGTGTGTATGTATATCTTTGCTGGTGTACACTAAGAAAAGTGACATCATATTGAATAATGTTTTTAATACCTTACTAGTATTCACAAAAAGTGGTACATTATTTATCTTGATTTTTTGTAATTTATTACATCTTTAGTGCATAAAAAGTATGCATAATGATTATTAAGATTTTCCTTGTAATTAAATGGTTCATGTTTTGTAAATATTATCTTAAAGATGGTTAAATTTTCGTTCCTTTTCCTTAATTTACCGATTATGACGTTCATTGTTCTTTTATGACAATTTTTTTACCTATTATGACTTTTCCTATAGATATAGTGTTTTAGTGGTATTCTTTTTTATAAAGTTTATCATTTTCTCGATTGTGACAATTATATGGTACTAGTGGGTATTTTCAAAGGGTAATTTATCACTTAGTAAAATTATAGTAATTATTTTATAAATTATAAACACTTAATGCTGAAATAGTAAAAAATCTTCGGGTAGTAGGACGCTTAGGCTACTATCTAGTTTAAGTTGTAAATCTTTTGTATTTAAGTGTTACGTTTAAAATTTCAATTTTTCGGCTTTATATTTTTCAATTTATATAGATTTATAGTAAACCTATCTTAACAATAGTTGTTAAGCTATTTCATAAGACCCGTGTGGGGGCAGAAATTTAAAAATAACCTCTTCCTATTTTGGGAGCTTCACTAAATATTCAAATATTGTCTTAAGTCCTTATATGTGTTATTAAATTTTGCTTTTTATTTTCTATTTTACGGTCAAAATTTCATGTTTTCTTTTATTTTCATTAAAATGATGTCTTAACCTAAGAGTTAAAAACAATGTCATAATACCCTGGAGTGGTATAGATTCATCAACTTCTTCTAGTATAGAAGCTTTACTAGTATTATTTGGACAAGGTCCTATGTATTAATAATGTCAATTTTCATATGCGTTTTACTGTATTTTATAGTTTACCTAAATCTTAATAAAACTTGGTTGTTACCAGTATAATTTTAAGATTAATTTATTTTTAGTAAATATCTTTATCTTTATCTTGAAACTTACCTTACAGGTACATAATAACATGTACGTATGGTTTCAATGTTAAATATTGTTTTAGTAAATACGAATATGCATATAATATGTACCTATTATTTACTAATTTTCTCTTACCTAATATTTTAGAATGCATGTCCCTTCCTTCCTAATATATTTTCTGCATGCATCCTTATAATAATTATTTTGTTTTGATAATTGATATTTTTTTTAAGTTTTTTATTACAGCGGTATCTTCGTTAATCTTTGTACGATATTATATAATTCTTATATAAACAATTCTATTATATAACTAGTTTAGCAGTAATATTTGGAGTTGAATGATTTGTGAAAGATTTTTTCCTGCAGTGACCTTTGATTACTGTGGATATCGGCGGGCAACACTCTGGAAGAATGATGCACGGATAATTTTGCTTTTGATCTCTGTTTAACTAGGTTTATAGAAAAATTTAAATTAAAATTCCAACTTATAAAAACAGATTTAAACTGTAATTTCAAAATTTTCTGAAATTTATATAAAAAAAAAAAATTAAATTAAAATTTAATTTTTTTTACCCGGAGGTAATGGGGTGTAACGGTTACTCTTCTAGTACTGTTATTTTTTAATATTTTAAAACTGTATTTTTAAAATGATTGTCCCATCTCTATTAGGACCGATAGTTTCATTCTTTCGCTACCAATATTTTATATAGTTATCTTTTGTTTTTTATAAGTTGTATGTTCGGATCGAAAGTGAATTTCGACAGGTATTACTTGAAAAAGCTTTTTACAATAATACCTCAGAACGAGGCAGTCGAGATTATTAAATCTGCTAATATTTAAGTAATCTTAAACAGTATGTGATATTTTTATTAGTGGTGAGAACCATCAGTATTTTATGGTGAGTACAAGATTAATATTTACAAGATTTCTGCAAAGATTAACGAAATGGATCGAGATTTATTTAGTTGTTAAAAATGTGAGGTTAGATGTTTTAGAACGTGTCATTAATTTCTGTAAAGATTATTTTTTATTCATTATGCGTTCAGAAACATCTTACCTCCTTGTTCCTTATTTTTCCTTATTACGTAAACTTCAAAAAGGTCTCAATCTTTTAGATAAGTCAACCTTTGGATGGTTTTATTACAACGCCGCTGAGAACATAGTTTAAAATATATTTTTTAAACAAATGGTTAGAATACAGTTGAAATTATGGTCCCAAATATGTTGATTTATGATTAGAAGATAGTTGCAGTTATGATTACAAACATGTTAATTTATATTTAGAAGAAGACGCATCGCTGTAGGAGACCGTCCTTATTTGAAAAGATTGAAGACCTACACCAGTCCTACTTTGAGATAAGTTTCACTTTTATCTTTGAAACATTAAATAAAGAAGTAATTTAAACGACTCATGGCTTGTGTAGATTGTAATTGTTACTTGCCTGCATAAACATATACGTTCTGTTTTAACATCAGTCATATTAATTATATTTGCCAAACTATTATAATTCACCTTAAATGATATGTTTATGTAAGTTTGGTGGCGCCCTCCATACCTTTCCTATAGTTAAGTTTTGTCAAGGTTATTAAGTGCTACTCACGGCCCTAATTAAATTGAGCTAAAACCCGGTAAGTAAAACGAACATTACTTGTTACAATTCGAACACGTAAATCTAAAATTCCGTATTCGAACACGGAATTCCGTGTTTAAATACGGCATTCTTTGTTTGAACACGGAAATTCCTTGTTCAAACACGGAATTTTGGATTTCCGTGTTTGAACACGGAAATTCCGTGTTTGAACAAGGAATTCCGTGTACGAACACGGAATTTTAGAAATAAAAAAAATAAATAAAAAATGTGACCCTTCTATGCTTCCGTAGTGTGGAAAACCCATTAAAAGTGAGATATTTTTTGAAGTTTACGTAGGGAAGCCGTTATAAATTATTTCTCTTAATTATTTTTTCACAGTATGAGAAATTAATAATTTTCATCGTAAGTAAGCTCTAAGGAAAATCGAACTTAGAATATCAATCGAAAAAATAATGATGTATCTCATTTGCATAAAAATTACACTTTTCGCACTAGTAATATAGTACATATAGAGATTTTCTCTATATTATAAGTAACACTTTTTAAAACGTTCATCGATCGGATAACAGTTTCCTCATTTTTCCAATTTATCGAGGACGGCAAGAATCTGTTTGTGGAGTTAAAGGAGAAGAACTTAGTGAATAGAACGTCGAACTTTGTTAACCCTCCCATCAACTCGACATCCATAAATCTCAACCAGCCCGTCAAACGAAAGTCCGCCCCATCGCATCCAACATAAATAACTTTTAATACTATTTATAAATCTCAGTCCAGCGAAAGACTCCTACTATTTATACCGAACGGCCATCCTCCATTCTACGTTGCAGGACCGAATTCTGCGTATTATTTCTGTTACGAAAAATATCTAAATTAATTAGTTTTTATGGAAAACATTTTTTTATCAATTTTAAACTTCGAGGTTGGTCATATCTTTAGAATAAGACATATGTATCAGTAACATGGAATAAATTCAGTAACTAAATTACTGTGATTATTTATAAAAAAAATGAGATCCTGCAACGCAGTGGCGACTTATGATAATACGAGATGGTAGTGCCAGATTTTTAAAAAATGTGAAAACCCTACTGGAGGAGCCCTGGTAGCGGCCCCCCACCAGAGGCGAAAAATTTTTTAAGGTGCCACGTCCAAATTTTTAACTAAAAGTCGTTTAAAAAACTGCCTTTGGGCAAAAATTTATCACGGTATTTTTAAAATAGATAATATTTTAATTAAAAAAAAAAATAATTATTATGAGGTTTCTAACACAAGTTTTGCCACGAAACAGGCCATCAGGGTTAGTCTTATTCCAAACTTTGTCAGTAAATTACTCAAAACTTATCAAAGAACTCTGTAAAATAAATTAAAAATTATAAATTAACTTACCCCCAGTAATTAATGCTGAAAGTCCTTGCAGTTTGTTATTACCATAAAGAGTCTTTAGGTACATATACCAAAAAAATCACAAAAATAAAACTATACCTATTTACAGTATTTACACACGCGCACAAAAGATGCTTGATATACTAGTTTAAAACTTTCCTATAAATGAAGTCCATTCTGATGCGTATAGACCGAAAACTTCTCCGACATAAATAAATTAGAAGCGACCAAATGCCCAGAGAAGTTGAACCTTGTTTTTATTTGCAATAAAACGACATCGCATATTTCTAAGACTTCGCGTTTTCTGCTGTTTTCTTCAATTTGTGCCTTTCTTCCTATTGGTTCACCAGTTTCTCCTTGCGACCTGTTTATTTCTCCTTGAATGTTGTCAATAATGCTGTCCATTTGCTCCCGTATGCCTTGAATTGCTGCTTCGAAATTCTCCAAATCTGTGCATACTTTTTGTAATTGGTTAAAAATAATTTCCACGTGAGGCATTATTTGATGAAAAATACTTAACCAAAATATAAAATTTTCATCCTGAAGTTTTAATTTGTACCCACTTGCTTGATTAATAAACGACGAATCGCCTGAAGTACTTTCTATAATGTCCACAACTGTAATGAGGTCTTTTCTATTCTCATAAATAGTATGAACACCTCGCGATTGAAAATTCCAACGTGTTTGGAAAGATCTTGGCAACCTGCGATTATCTACCTCATCCAATTTTTGTTCTCTGAGGAGACGTGGAAAAAAAAAGAGAACAAACCAGATAAATTAGAAAAAAATATTCTAGCCTGCTTATTGACAGTACATGCACTTGTCATGACTAAATTAATCTCGTGTGCATAGTAATGAACGTTATTTGCAAGAGGATATGTTTGTTTAATATTTTTTTGCACACCATTTAATCCACCACTCATAACATAGCTTTGAGCAATTAATTTATTTGAACTGTTTTAATAATGGAAGTAAAACATTTAAAATGCATTCAGCGATTAATTTGGCTCCAAAATCTCTCAACTGGTCGTCCTCTACACTAATATCTGAAAACTATATTGAAATTCACAAGCAACGTCCGTCGTTTCATCGGCAATCACTGCAACAAAAGGAGAATTTTCTATTTCTTTCCTAACTTCTTCGTGATAAACATCTAACATGCACTCAAGAAGTTCATTTTGGGTTGTTTTTGAGGAACCTTTGAAAGCTTTTGAACTTTGAATATGAACATTTAAGTCGTTGTCTAATTTAACGCTAAAATTCACCAGCTCCTTAAATATGCCTCTATTTTCCGAATTATCTTCCTCATCGGGACCCCTTAAAGCAAACTCAAAAGCTCCACAAAAAATTATACAATTTATAATTTGATTTAAAACATATCGATTCTAGTCCACTTGTTGATTATGTTTAATTAGAGCATCACGATAAGCCGAATTTAACTAGGTTTTTATATTTAACTTACCAAGCATGGAAAAGCTAAAAAAAAATATTTATGTGCACTTTTATCCCATATATGGACAAGATCGTCTGTGCCTTTTTTGACCAAGCTTCGTCACCTCCAAACAAAACACATAGAAAACAAAACAGTTTATTATTTTCTTCGCAACCACACAACCAATTATTTTTATCATAAATAGTTTTATTAAATTTACAACACCGCGATTTTTGCCCACTTCCACTTTGTTTTTCAATTTTCAAATTGGGAATTGGCCTGCCTAATTCTTTAATTTATAGTTTTTCTTGTAGCGAAAAACCATTAAAGGGTTTTTTAAGACGCCAATTTTATTCATTAATAAATTAAAAACTAGGAAATATGATGTTTAAACAAGTTTATCGAAAACAAAAAGACACACATTAACGTCACTTATACTTCGTAACGTAACGAAAAGCTTAAAAGCGTGTAAAGAAATTTGGTTCAGTCAACAATCGACATTATCGAGAAACCGCGATTATCTGAACAGCTATCGTTGCTGTGCCTGGCAAGAATATTCCTTGATTTTACCGTTTAAATACATGTAAAATGTCCCCATCTCTGTTGCTCACATAAGCTGCTGGTAAGATCTCTCTCTTTCTCTCTCTCCCCTAGTGCCAGCTGAGAAATAGCTCCGGTATGCTGCAAGAAATTGGAGATTTATGCAGCGCGAGGTTGCCACATTTCAAATAATTTTTGAATATAAAAAGAAATCATAAAATAAAATAAAAATATGATAAGACGTTTAAAAAATAAAAAATATATTTTTGCATCAAAAATAAGTTAGTGCCACGGCATAGAGGCACTACCTCACGAGCCGCCACTACTGCGACATATAAATTTTACGCCTACCTTCAACCCATAGATATGGAGAGGAAGAAATAGGACCTGTCATTTCAGAAAAACTTTTACCTCACTTTCACACGCGGAAAATCTGTCGGAGTAGTGGAGCGTCTGTACATTTGAGTCATGCCAGAACTGTTTTAGACAGTTTCTTACTAATACAACAAGAAATCGTATATTTAAATGCAGAATACTAATACTCTTTTAATAAGAGGAAAAAACAATAAAAAAAAACAATAAAAAATCATACATGGTTGAAATAATTTAAGCAGGGGTAGTGAGGTGAGGGACTGCTATTATTAAAATTGTGAATTTATTATATTTGATAGCAAATCGGAATCCAAAAGGTCAGAAATATCTGAAATAAGTTGTAGAATAATTTGAAAATATTTGGAAACAAATCTCAAAAATTTTAAAAAGTTGTTTTCTTTAACAGCCTAATGTCTGTTATATAAAATAACATTTGTCTTAAATTTATTTGAAATTCTCCTCATAATTCAATTACATCTTCAGAAGGTACAATTAGATTTCCCCACTTCTTTAGGAATAAAAAAGCCAAGTTTTTTTGCTGAATTTCTTTGGTTACGTAATCGCTCAAAAATAGGGCATTTAATAATTCGTTTTAATGACATGATCTCTAATGTATAGTAGCACAGATACATTTTACTATTCCACAATTAAATATCAGTATTATGAGTATATCTATATATACTTGACAAAGACACCGCCGACGTTTAGACTTAGAAAACACAGTTGTCAAACTGCAAAAAAATGATGCGTTCAATTCTTTTACAGCTAAATGACTGTGTACGTTTAGCGCATAGTACTTTTCGAGCAAATATGCTAAAGCTAGTATCGAATAAATATTTTATGCCTGACATCGCTTTATGGCGAGAATCTGTCGGCTCGAATAAATATAAGAGCCTAATTTTAGCGTCTCCCATTGGTTAAATCGAGCCTTTCTTAAATTTCTATTTGTAGAAGCCCACGATAGCCTATCGGAAATGCTTGTACACGTAAACTGGGATATCTAATATTATTTCTGTGATTTTGTTCAACTTATGTTCTAATTTATTATTCGGCACAGATGTTTGTTTATCATGTGTTGTATTCACATTACTGTTTGGATTTTTGATTTATAAATAAATGACTTTTTTGAAGCCCTTTGAAAGTGATAAAAATAATGTATTTCCTAAAGGTATGTATATTATAATTCTGATTGACTATTTTTTAAATAAATAGGAAAAACAACTAAATTGATATTTAAATACCCACATAAATTGTAAAATTTAAACAGTTCCAAATCGGCTTTGTCAGTTTACATATTGCTTACCTATACAGGGTGATTCACAAAAAAAAGTTTATCTTTTAACTGCAAATTCTATAGTGGAAAATGTTATTTGTTTTGCTCAATAACTGTGGGTCAAATATCAATATATACTGACAAAATGTAAAAAATGTAAAAGTAAAAGAATACTTTATTAAATAATGTGACAAGCTGAATAAATTTATATTTATTAATTACAAGTAAATAGATCAGACTTTATTAAGATTAGTATTTCAAAGTTTATGGTAAAATTAAATGAAACAAACAATTGTCATATGATAAATTTCAGTAATATATTTTGTTGGTCCCGTAAACATAGGATAAATGCATTTTGCAACACTAAAATTGAATTTTTTCGTGTTATTATTTAGAATATTGTTATTGAGATTTTTATTAATACATTTTTCCCAAACAACGCGATCTTACCCCAAGTAACCCTACATAATTCTATGCAGAACCCATCCGAGTTTCTTCTAAAGAAGAATTGGAGAAGGAGGAGGGGAATGATAGAACCCATATATTTAATATGTAGATGTCACCCTCATCTCTAAAAATTATTCGAAATATATACCAACAATTAAAATTGGAAAATAATGTATCAAATTATGGTGTCATAGAAAAAAATACACATTTGTCAAAACTTTCAAAAACCTTCCATCAGAAAAGATATAACGAGCCAGGAATGCCTTCCAAGAAAAAAGCGGAATCAAAGATCTCTAGTAAGTCTAGATCACTGCATGATGGAGAATATTAAAAGAAATGTTTTTAATTTAATAATATCGTGCCGTATTTTCAAACGATTAAAAATTAAATAAAGTTAGTTCCGGGGTTTCCTTACAAATCTGACAAAACCACTAGAAAACCTCTCCATTTTTTGGATTTTAGATATCCTGCCTTAAATAGAAGACAGCATATTAGAAAATCTTAAAGAATTATGATTTTACGTAATGAATACTTCACTAGAATAGACGAAGCTTGTTGACAAGATAGATTCATATTGTATCTTGATGAGACTTGGTACGACACTCATGATATTGTGAAAAAAAGGATGGAGTAATCAATCTGCAAATTGTTTTGTGAATGCTTCTCCAAATACAGGAAAACGTATTTTAATATTTTATTCCGGTAATGAAAAACGTTTTGTGTTGACTTGCTTGCTATTATCAGCTAATGGATATTTTGAGTGGCCCAGCAGTTTATCACCAATATTATGACATCTACCTTGTTCGAGAAATAGTTTGGTGAACAATAAATTCCTAATTTGCCACCAAATTTTGTTATAATAATGGATAATGCCTCCTTACATTCTCGTCAAACTAGTGAAATTCCAAAAGCACAAGCTTGAAAAAAGGTAATATCCGCGTTTTTGTACAAAATTGGTTTATCATATCCACCTACAGCTTAAATCTGATAAAACGTATTGTTGCTCTTGCTGCCTTAAAGCCAGGATCATTTAAATATGTCAGAAATATTAAGTACATGCTACGCCTTCACTTAAAAAAAAATAAAAAAATAAAAAAAAAATAACAAAAATAAAAAAAAAAATAAAAAAAAAATAAAAATAAAAAAAAATAAAAAAAATAAAAAAAAATAAAAAAAAAATTAAAAAAAAAACAAATTAAATTTTAGATACATGGCATCGACTGAAAATTAATTTGGCTGTCCAACCAAAGATTTCAGAAAAATATTTGTTACAGGTTCTTCAATCATACTTTGCCCAAAGCATTACCGTTTGAGATTGAGTTATAGTCTATTATATATCTGCTGTTGATTTTGAAATCTGCATCTTTTGCCTCTAATTTGGTTTGATTTTTGACTATATGTATTTCTGTCGTCTCGATGGTGGTACTATAACAAAAACTGTATTTATTTGTGCGGACATCTACATCGAAATATTCAAGAAGTTGATAATTATTAAATCTGAATGCTTATTATAAAACAAATAATAGAAAATTATAAAATCTATGCAAATAGGCATGATATCTCAGAATATTTTCCATAAAAAAGAAGCAATTGAAGAAAAACTAAGTCACATAGAAAACATCCCACCATAATTACCCATAAAACCCTTTTTTAAGACACTGATAAAACTTTTGAATCCGTGAGATAGCCTTAGGGCTGCTATATATCTGCTTTAAGAGAGAAAGGGAGAATCCTATAACGGTTCTTAGGACTATTTTTATAACAATATCTTAAAACTAATTAGACCTAAGACAAAGTCCGTAAGAGTACATTAAGAATTTTATTAAACCATTTTTAAATGTTTTTTAAGATTATGATAATAAGTGGGATAGGCATAAAAACTTTACAAAACTAATCAGTTTTAAGAGAATTAAATTTTAAACTGTTTCAGCTTTATTCTGCTTTATCATACTCTCTGACTCTCTGATTTTGCAAACATGTTGGGAAGACTGCCATATTGGAAAAAATAATTATTATATAGTGTAAGTTTAATTTGTTTGGTTACATTTGTTATTTCTTCAGTTTTTAAATACACACCAAAGCACTGTTAAAAGTGATCAAGGTGGGTCGTTATAAATGATGGGCCTTACAATATATGAAATATATGAAAAAAAGGATTATTATACGGATTCTAATCTATTTACCGAAAGTTATTTAATAGAAAATAACATTGTAAATATCGTATATATTAAATGATTATATTTGTCTTCGATATGTTTTTCGTATAAAGTATCACATTTTGTATTTTTCAAATTATTTCATGGAAGTGACTATTTAACCGCCAATATAAATCATTGTAGATTTGTCTTTATGGATACTTGTCATCGTCAGAAAACCATTTTCAATTGCGTATACTACCTACTGGACTATCAGAAACTAACTTTGTATTTAATCAAAGAGTACAAAATATCTATAAAAGAAAAGTCACTCGCGGCATTTACAAATGAAATCGCGCTTCAAATGCGGGCCGACAAATCGGCGTTCTTTCAAAGAGTACAGAGCTAATTGGGCTATACCGGGGTTAAGCAGTGAACGCGGCGACGATGATAGTGGATTGTAATGGACAATACACAGCGGAATCTAACGTAGCGAAGCAAACGAGCCTTACGCGTTAAACTACACCGGTATACTGCCGATTGAGAAAGGACTGTGGAGGTCTGGCTGCTGATCGCGTTAGAAGGCATTAATTGGGCGAGTGACTCATCTTTTATAGTTATATTTTGTACTCTTTGGTTAAATCATAAATTACTTAAGACGAGACAAGAGTTGTATAACGTTATATTATAGTATGTTCCAATATAAATTACATTTATATATCCTAAAAGGAATTAGCTGTAGATATATTTGACAAATTTGACATTATGTGGTTAAACGTAGTTAACAAAATTATAAATAATAAATCTACTGGGGGTGGGTTGGCTCAGTGGTTAGAGTCATGACTTTGAGATCGGAAGGTCTCAGGTTCGAATCCCACCGTTGGCCGGAATTTTTTCATTTAATTTAATTATTTAAAATTAATTCTGATGCCTTGGTAGGATTCCCCACTCGACCATTCACTGTTGGGTTCTAATTAACAGTGCTGTTCCTAAAGTGGCGCTGGGAAACAGTAACAAAGCCTACACAGAACACGAGACTAATGGCCGTAGTAGTCGACGCCGATGACACCAAAATTAAAAAAAAAAAAAAAAAAAAAAAAAAAAAAAAAAAAAAAATAAATCTACTGTCATTGGCAGACTGTTGTCATTGACACCTGTTGTCATTGACACACTGTTGTCATTGACACACTGTTGTCAGTGACACCCTATCACTGTCTTTGGTACACAAAATACGTCAGTACTAAAATCGAAAGATTTTAGAATTATTTAAATTTTGACCATAATTTATTTTAATATTCAAAAGTAAGTTATTTGAATATCCTTTAAGTACAGGTTTGGTAGATAGGTACTATTTTGCATGATATGTGGTTAAACAGCCACTGCCATATTTAAAACGGAGTATTTCCTCATTGTGTTCTATCTGTACCTAAAAACGGACCTTACCTTATAAAACTAATAAAGCAAAAAAAAATATTTTTAGGACTTTCCAGTCTTAAAAAGCTCCTGCTACACTTTTGAAAGCATTTCATAAAACAATAGGAGAAACGAAAACCTCAAAAAAACATTTATTAGTTCAATCAGGCGGGCATAACCTAACCTCACTCTTGAGCTTCTTATTTACTCTTCGAACAAGTCATTCAAAATATAAACATTAGTAATAATATATTAACCATTTTTCTCTTTTACTGATCATTTCCAGAATATTAGGAGCCTCGGAATGTTTTTTTGGTATTTGTTGAACAATGGCACACAATGAACTTATTAAACACTGAGGAGAAGAAGGAACATATACATTTGTTTTTTCATTTTCTACGAAAATTACCACTTTTCTTTATTTTGAACAATTTATCTTACAATGTCAACATAATGTGATTGGGTTGAAAACGTTATGCTCTAAAACAAACTTTAGTTCTTATTAAATCTATGTAGTTTTAAAATATTGTTTACTAGTTTAAATGAATTATAATAGTTATATTGTAAAATTGTAGAAAATGTACCTAAAACGTTCTGGGATCAATTTAATTTAAAGTTTTAAAACCTACTTAAGATAACTGCTAAAAAATATGCCTCTTTAACACCAAACGTACCTTAGGAGCATCTTCAAACTAAATAGTTCTAAAATTACTTATTAAATTACCCTTACAGGACAGCGATGAAGCATAGTTTACTTTTGGATAAACTAGTTTTCTTAAATAGATTTAAAGGAATCTATGAAACCAAGTAATAAGATCAATTAATAAAATAATTATTAATTTTTATGCTTTTACAAAATCCTAATAAAACATAAATAAAACTTTATTCTCCTAAAAATGTTACTTGGGTAAAATAATTTTATACAGACATCCCCTTTTTTTGAATGCTACAAATATGGCAGTCAATCCCATACTTACCCATACTAGTTTTAGCCCATCTAAATAGAATGGGGCCAAAAAGCAATGTACCATTTTTTGCAGTCAGCTGAGGGAGTACTAAGAAGAAAAATTGTTTTTTATAGTCTAATAATTTATTTTTCATAGTTATTACACAATTAATGATATAAAAACAAGAACTATCAATTGTTTTAAATGTGAAATATCGATTTATATGCTTGAATTAAAAATTTCTCAAAATAATTCTTATTTTCGATAAAATCTAATTATAATTACCTATTATTTAAAAAAATGAGTGTTCTCATGCCAAGCCGGATCTGCTACCAGCCATCCTTTCTCCATTTTCCATGCTCCAACATACCATACAGACAGTATTGGTTGTATTTATGTCGATGCACCAAGGAAGATCGTATCTTCTCAGCAGCTCGATTTGCAATATCTTACTCTTGTGGACAGCTGATGGATGCCGCCGCGAGCAACTTATTTTAACAATACAATGTGGACCAAGATAAAAATCAATAAACTGCATCAGTTATTTTTATAATTTTTCAGTTAGGAAATAAGTTTATTCATAATTTATTGACTGTATTGTTTCAATTTAAAAAGTTATACAAAAAAAAATATTTACATATTTCTTAAAATTTCAATATAAATATCAATTTATATAGTTTTTTAACGGAAAAGAAACCATTATAAATATTAAAAAAAATAAGTAAATACTTATAATAATATAATACATTAATAGGTTTTTAACAATAAGTACGTTTTATAATTACAATATAATTTCGTAATAGAATAAACATACATGAATTTGTATGTAATAAGTATTTGTATACAGGGTGTACCAATAAAAACTCCCAGGCCTTATATTTTGGTAAGTAATAGAGATATTTTAATTCTGTAAAAGCCATTTTATAGAGCGATAAGAGAGCTTCAATTTTAGATATAAATTAATTTTAAATAGGTCAATATGTAGATGGCGCTGCGCTTAATATTTTTTTTGACGGGAGGATCTTTCTTATGTAGCGCATCTGGTAAAAAATGGATTTTTAAGCAAATTTTTTTTATGAACTAATTCGATAAATCTAGCAATTTTTGATATACAGAGTGGTTCATTCAAAAACGTTTCATCCTGTTTTTCGGCATTAATCATTGGATTTTTAGAAAATGCTAAACAGGTCGATTTTTATTCCCCCTCACTTCCACTTCTCCAACCCCTTAATTTTAGCTTTAGTGCCACGGTATTGAGTTTTAAATTTGCAACGAATTTCATATTTTGACACTGTTAATAATATATTATTATATTTTTTTAATAAATGAGCAATAAATACTGTTTTCACAGTCCACTTTCTAATCCAACTCATATACGACGAATTAAAATCTGCTTTTCCCTAAATTACAAAACTGCCAATTCCCCTATCCCCATTCAAACATATACATATTTAGAAATACGAAATGTATCAGTTCCATAGTATTAACGTTTTGTACAAAACCTCATTTGATTTATTCAACCTTCTATTTGCGATAATCATCTTTCGCTCATTTATGAATGCGAAGAATTTGGTACACGGTGTACAACACGGAACAGCTTTTAAGGTTTATGGCTATCTAGATATCATTCTTCAGTTCTTTGTTTCGATCGGGCATGTGCCTTCTATGATTTAGTGCATCAAAGAGGTAGGGTTCAATTAATGCTCCGTTTTGTAGGCGGAGTTTTCGATGGGACAAAGGGGTAGGTATGGAGTTTTTCAAAATTTGGAATAGGATTGTAATTAGAGTCCGGGGAAAGTTGATTTATGATTTTAAATTGTTTAAAATATTTTTTTACAATTTTATAAGTTTGATCAGATATCTCAAATTAAATACTTATTTTATTTAAAAGTCCTTCCTGTATAACTTCTGCGGCTTTAGACTTGACTGCAAATCTTTTTATTTCGACTTTACTATTAGTTTCTAAGGTTTCTATGAAAATATGCATTGAGTAATATGTTTCGCAAAGAAAAATGGTATGGAATTACTACTGTGGAGTCAGTACAACTGTTTATATTTTAAACCTAATTTAACACTATTCTGTTAAACATCTACACACTTTTTATCATACCTTAACAGCAAGGGTCATACGAAGATACTGTTATGGTAAATTTTTCACTTTTAAATTATCAAAGTAAATGATACATATTGGTATGATGCAGTGACACCCTGTATAGAAATTCAATTATGAATCGGGCTTTTGAATGATGGGAGATTAATAAAAAAAAATGGTGGTTGTCAATTTTTGAATTTTGGAAAATAAACTGTCACAAAAAATTTTAAAATAAGAATAGGATTTTAATGTACGAAAACTTAAATAAACAAACTATTAAAGGCATGGTGTAAAAGGTAATACGAATCATAAGATTTTATGAGAGAAGGAGAAGAGGATGAAAATATATAAAAGTTGATAGGCGTATGAAATAAGGATGACCAGGACACAGCAGTGACCAAAAAAGTGAATACGGTATTTGTAAACATTTTTTATTTGTTTTTGAGCAACTACAGACTATTAGTTATGAATGGATAATCATAACAAGTTGATTGTTTCAAAAAGTAAATAATTATAAATATAATTATAGTTTAGATTTCAAATAACTCTTGATAAATAGGCCAGTGAGAGTCAAATCTGACGATACTAAGTATTATTTTTTTGTAATTTTTATTTAACAAGAGTTATTTTTTTTTATTAAGTAGGTGTAGTAAGTGTAGTAGGCTAGTTATTAATTTTTTTTAAAGCTTTTCATTCATGCCAGGTATGGTATACCTGATATTTGTTCAATTTTTGATAGTGTTATTTATTAAAATTAGACTCGAATTTGTAAGAGTTTGTTTATTCAAGCATCTAACCGCTCAATATTATAAATATAGAAGTCAGTTTTTTTTTGTCTGGGGTTATTCTGTATAATTTCTAATGGAATCTAATAAAATGAATAAAATATAAAAAAAAAAATAAAATATAAAATGAAATTAAAATAAATTTAAATTAAATAAAAAATTAAAAATATATTACTTAAAAGAACATAAAACAAAATAAAATAAATAATATTTTAATAATTTTGAAGCACCCCTGAGAGTAAGAAAATTCTTTTGTTCTATTTATAAATTACAGTGGTGAGCCAAGGTAAGTATAATTTAAAATTGAATTAAAAAAAAAAAAATTATATACAGTATGATAACATTTCAATACTTAATATTCAGTTGTTAATATCCAGTATACAACTTCTGTTATTGGTAAAGTCCGCATTAAAAAAAAACTGTTTATTTGGCATATACTCCCTCATTGCTTAAAAAATTAATTAAGTTGTCTTAGAACGGTGTGCTACAATTTTTTTTTTTAGGTATCCCTCCGTTGGATTCAGGCACATTCCCTCTAGGCCAGGACTTCCCAACAAAGGGGAAGCGCCCCCTAGGGGGCGTAAAGAGATTATAAGGGGGCCCAATGTAGTCGGACATTCTAAAGAAAAATCTAGTTGAACTCTTAAATCCTCTCTTAAATTATTTAATAAAAGTATGACAAATCAAAATGCCGTATATGTTATGAGAAAATATTTTATGTTAAAGTGAAATTTCAAGAACGAAGCGTTCGAAACCATTGACAACATCGCGTCTCTGCACTTTGCCCACTCCCGCTCCCCCCGCCTCGGCTCTTTGTACCTTGGTTAGTTTTGCTGTTTGTTTGAGCACCTCGTAAAAAAATCCATATATGTTATTAATATAACCAATATACCATGTTTTTAATCTTATATACATAAGTGTACCCAATTACAATGTAAAAACACAAATAAGGTATTTAAGTGACAATCTGTATATCTAAGACTCGAAATCGGTAATTTAAAACAAATTGACTGAAAACTTCAAAAAGTATGTTACCGATTCATATTTTTCAGGGCGACACGCACGCCATTGAGCAAGAAGTTATAGGGTTTAATTAATGCTCAATATTACGGTTTCCTACGAAATTCGCGGAATTCGATGTTCGATGTTGTATCCATGTCAGGACTTTTAAAATTTATGGGATTTAAATAAATCGCCCAGGTGTACGCTTTGCTGTAGTGGAAGGTATTAATTAATAATTCTGTTGATAAAGGTTAAGAAACTTTACCTTCTATTTTTACATGGTATCACAGATTCAAATTTCGTTTACGATTTTGTAATATAAGTATATAAACAAAAAAAATGTAATGCAAAAAACTTAGTTACATTTACGTGTCAAGCAGTTTCAGTAAATAGAGAAATAAAAATGGATAACGCAAAATAAGAAAAAGATAAATGA
Source organism: Psylliodes chrysocephalus (assembly GCA_927349885.1). Taxonomy (NCBI): domain Eukaryota; kingdom Metazoa; phylum Arthropoda; class Insecta; order Coleoptera; family Chrysomelidae; genus Psylliodes; species Psylliodes chrysocephalus. The sequence continues at coordinate 41,687,664 of OV651822.1, forward strand.
AGAATAACTAAAATACCGAATAAAATTTTCCATGCTATCAATGGATATCTGATACAAAACAAAAATGTTATTTATTATTTATTTATTATATTGTCAAGACGAATGATTATTAGCATCTATAACAGTGGCGACTGGTACCAAACTATTGGAGGTTCACAATGAGAGAATATGGATCTCAGTATATATTTAGGCAAAAAAACTTTCAGTGTTTATAATATACCTAAAATACTAATAGCTATTTACCTAAATATGTACTCAGATCTATATTTTGTCATTGTGAACCACCAATATTTTGGTCACCAGGCGCCACTGATCTATAATATACACATCTCCAAAAGTCTTGTTAATCATTAATCATTTTTGTGCCTATATTTTTATCTCGACATTGGACTTAAGAACACAGAAACTGGCTTTTCGGACGAGTGACGATTTGGCTTACAGAATAATAGTCGGCGGGAAAAGTTCTGGTGGGGTCCAGGCAGACAGGAACGACCTACTTTTGAAAGAAGCGTTACTCCCTATCAAGGTGAATCAGTAATGTTTTGGAAATGTATCTTTGGTCGCTGCACCACACTTATTTTGATTGAAAGAACTATGACAGGTTCCATATACGCTGAAAACATTATTCAACCAATTATTTAACTTTGTACAATGAATTTGCGGTCGATTTCATAAAAACTATAAAACTAACCACAAGTTATTGTGTTTAATGCAAAAGAAATATTTTTATCTGGTTTCTGAAGAACACTATGAACAATATCTTGTTCCGCCATTAAAAAAGCTGGCTAAAAAAGCTGGCTTTAACCTATCTATGTTAAATGATGATTCTTTCCCATTAATTAAAATTTTAAAAATCTTATTGTGTCTACTGATAATCTTATATGGCCTTTCAAAAGGAGGGTTAATTAAGATTTGACAAAAACCAAATCATTTTTCTTCAATTCTGGTGAAATTAAATTTTTCATTTTGCCATGTCTGGTTACTCTAGAGGGTTTAATATTATCAAAATTTTCTTAAAAATTAATTTTAAAATGAATCAGTTTCAAAAATTTTGCTACTATGAAAAAAAAAATTACCTGGTAATCCGAATGTTTTGCCCATTAGCTGACTTAGCGGAAGAACATTTTAAATCTTAATTTTCCGCAGTTCTCAAACCTATTTGATAAGAGATACTTCCGTTTGATTCCGCATGATAGGTGGTGGTACGTATATTTTTAAAACCTAATATCTTGATGAATTCTTTAAATAAATGTTACTCGAAATGGATATCTTGGCCATGTGTGATGCTATAAAGTAAACTAAATCGAGCTATATAATTGTTTATTAAAGTTTTGATAATTATTTGTGTGGTAACTGTTGCTAAAGGGTAAGCTTCTATCCATCTAGTGTGTCTACCTATAAGAGTTTATAGATATGAACAACCTCCTAAAGGTTTAAGAGGTCCAACAATATCTATATATGATGGAACCTACCTTCTGGAATTAAAAATTCATTTGGAGCTGATTTTGTATGTCTTGAAATCTTAGCTTTTTGGGAACTGATACAAGACTTTGACCAGGAATATATATCTTTACTCCTCCTAGACCAAAAATACCTATTTTTATTCATTTTTAAAGTATTCTCACCTCCTGTATATACTTTAGTGAACATACTATTACATAGTGGCTTGGGAATGTAAGGTTTGAAAATATTATTACGGTTTTGACACCATATTTCTGTTGGTGAAAAATTAACTTTAACTATTTGTAAGTGCAATTTCTTATTATTTTTGTTGGGATTTTGATTTTCTAATACATTTTTTAGTTCCAAATTTAGTATTTGTTTATCTTCTACCATTTTTAAATCAATTTCTGATTCTATTTTGTCTACTGAAAACATAGAGGACTTTTAGTGAATTGCAAAATATAGTCTATATATCTAAATTGTCTAGAAGATTTATCTGTTTGGGAAAAATGTGCTTTCAGTTTATGATCACAAAAAACGTTAAAATCTCTTGATTCTGACATATACTTTAAATGTTTAATTGAAAGGAAAATTGCATATAATTCTTCATCAAAAACGCTTTAATTTATTTGGGATTTACATAATTTTTTTGAGAAAAGAGCAATAGGTTTTCTAAAGCCATCAACCTCTTGTTCTACAACGCCACCAACACAGGAATTACTAGCATTTAATGTAAGTGATAATGTAGATTTTTCTAATAGATGAGCTAATAAAGATGCTTTAATGAGCCAATCTTCTATTATTTTAATTTTTTTTCTCTAAATTATTAATATTATTATTTGTCTATAATAATTGTAATTAGAAACGCTGGATGATGGAGATGATTCCCAAATTTTATCAACTATATGAAGTAGATCGCTGATTGTAGACTTTTCAGATACAGTCAAGGATATATCTATAAACTTTGGGAGTCTCCTTCTACAGACCTTTAATAATAGAGTCTCCTGAAAATCTTATTAATTCTCTGTAGAAATCTGAGGATTTTTTATCGCCATTTTAGCTTTTGAAAGAGTTTTATCTAATCTCTTTTCCTCAGAGAGTGGAAGTCTGTTGACGATTGTTTCCTTTACAACGAAAGAAGCATCATTTTCTGGAGGATCTGAGATAATACTGTAAACTTTAGTAAAAATTTATGTTGGTAAATGTGCTACAGATAAATAAAATTTACTTTTCTCTGAATTAATTTTATAAAAAAAATTGACTTTCAATGTACTTAATCCATAGATCTGGATAATGGGCCCAAAAAGCTGTGAGTTTCACTTCTAAAAAAAAATTATTTTGAACTAAATTAGGAGTTTTTATTATCGAATCTTCGTTGCATGATGACATAATTAAAATGCAAAAAAGAAACTAACCTAAGAAGGTATACCCAGTCGACCACCAATGAGAAAAAATACCTACTTACGTCTAGCCCTGATATGGTTGATCATAACGTCACTGTCTCGTCGTCCTCCTCTGATGTCTCGTTTTCCTGGTTGTCTACGTATTTATGGAATCATGTTTAGTCGGTCGTGGGGTTGTCTTACAATTTTTGGACCATTTTTGAAAATTCCTGGGGCTCCGCAAAGCCTTTGTGAGGGCTCCGCGAAGAAAATAATCACAATAAAAAAAAACAGTACTATCGCCACAAAATGGAGGGACCTGGCTTAAGGACCATTTTTTGGGAAGTAATTTTTTTAAGTCACTAACGGGAAGGAGGATATGATTTTGCTTTAGGACTTTTTTTATTTTATTTTTTATGGGTGAAATGGATTTGGGATAATTCTTGCAAGAAATCTTTGGAATAAATCAAAAATAAATTAACAACAAATGATGCTCTTGTGCATTTTCAGCCTGAATTGCCGATTAAATTATTCGTAGATGCATCAAATATGGGAATAAGGGCCATGATGTCATGTTTTTGAAAAAAAATATTGAGAAATCTGTAGGTTCTGCTTCGCGTACCTTATCAAAGTCCGAACAAAAATATTCCCAAATTAAAAGAGAGGTCCTTGCAATCATTTTTGGCTTAAATAAAATTAATGAATATTTATATGGACATATCTTTATCCTAGTTATATATCACCAGAGCTGGGCAAGTACTCGAATACTTTTACTCGTATTTCGATTACGAGAAGAATAACTACTCGTTATTTTTACTTATAAGTATTTTTTATTTGAAGTACTTATTACTCGTACTTACAAGTAAATTTAAATCTACTCATAGAATGTACTTGTAAAATACGAGTATTATTTTACGAGTAGTCAGCATTTTTTTATCGTAGCATGTTAACCGCCAGTCACTATTATAGATCGTCAGTATCACGAATCACGACAAGAAATGGCCTCGGTTGCGTTCGGGCTGCGGTCTCTGATTTGGGTTGGGAATATTGGGAAAAACAATTCGTTGGGTGTTTTACGTTTTGTTATTTTTGGTGTTTTGTGGTGGTGTGAATGTGTTTCCTACGAGCACGGTTAAATATTAAACGTCTATAGTCTCCATACACAATCTTCATTAATTTGAATAAGGATAATTTCCTGACCGTAGTAGAATTTTATATAAATAAGCATTTCCTTGGTTTATTTGGTCATCAATTTTATTTTTAACCGACTTCAAAAAAGGAGGAGGTTATTAATTCGTCGCGATATTTTTTTTTTATGTATGTTCAGCGATGATTCTTTAACACGGTGTCCGATTTCAATAATGCTTTTTTTTGTTAGTAAGGGGGTACCTCAGGGGTGGTCCCATATAAATTTGGTTAAGATGTGGTGATGGCATCTGCATGTTTTTAAAGTTGGTTTTTTTAAATTTTTAATTTCTAATACTTGTCTATCGTAAGTACAGCACTAGATATGTTTCGGAAAACTTTGTTTTCATCTTCCGGTGCAGTCAAAATTTAAAAAAACACATGGGGACTATTACAAACAGTATTTAAAAGATTTTAAAATAACAGAAACCCCATCTTTCTGTTTCAGGGTGTAAAGGTGTATTCGAAATAATATTGATTTGGTTTAACACGATAACAATAAAGTAGGAAAACAAAAAGATGAGTTTTTACAAAGTTAAAAATTACCAGTTTTCAAAAACTGTATTTACCTAATTGTTTTCTGTCAAGTTGGCCATGTTTGTTTTATTTATATTCTAAACAAAGTTTTTGTATTTTATTTATTTTAGAATAGTTTTTTGTTTTGGTAAATAAAGACTATTTTTATTTAAAAATTATAGTGGTTTTTCTTTGTTTTTTTATAATTTATTTAATTATTAGGTTAATTTTGTGAAACTACTCGTACTCTTTACTCGTATTTTCACGATTACTACTCGTATCCGTAAACTATCTCTATAAAAGTACTTACGAATAAAATACTTATAAATACAATTTTCGAGTACTCGTACTCGTACAATTTACGAGTATTTTATTCAGTACTCGTGCACAGCTCTGCATATCACTTACCTCTGGTAACTATTTTTAACCCAGCTAAATGTATACCTCAGTTTTCAGCCAACAGACTACGTAGATGGGCAGTAATATTGTCAAATTATAATTATAAAATTGAATATGTGAAATCGGAGCATAATATAAAGCCAATTTTTTATCATGTTTACCTTTTGAAAGTCAAAATTAAAGTCAAAATAAAGAAAAATTTGAAATAAATTTTTTAAATTTTGTTTTATGTGTTTAGGGCTTCGTCAATTAATATTTCGCTAATATGGGATTTATCCATTTAATTTACATTCTGTTATTTTCTCTAATTTTGACATATAAAGTAATATATTTTGTAATCGCAGCAAGTGTCAAAACGATCTACTTTATGCAACCAGTTGCATAAAGTAGAACATTATGCAACTGATTACGAAAAGTTGAATATGTCACCAGTTACGAAATGAAAATAAATAAAACTGCCTCTTTTTTGGTTTTTAAGTTGAAAAATCGAAAAATCGTGAAATCGTGAAATCGAGAAATCGAAAAATCGAGAAATCGAAAATCGAGAAATCGAAAATCGAGTAATCGAAAAATCTAAAAATATAAAAATCGAAAAATAAAAGATCGAAAAATCCAAAAAACGAAAAATCGAAAAAACCAAATATCGAAAAAAAGGCGGTGAATAGTGACATTTCACATTTGAAAATATAACATTACGTTTAACAACAAAAAAAAAAACAAAAAAAGAAAAGCTGTAAATTGCGTTTTATTTTTAAAATAACACCGTTATTGAGAACTGCCCAGAAATGTTGAGGGTAAAATTTTGACGTACTCCTTTAAGGATAATGGGTAAAAATGTTTTTTTTTTGCAAATTTCTCGCGGGTAATGTCAAAAATTACATCGGAAACACTACACATGTCCCTTATTTTTATTATTACTATTGAAAAAAAAAAAAAAACGTCGTAGAGCAATCAAATACAACAAACAATTCTAAAATATTTGATTGGAAGTACCTACAGAAGAATGATGGTGAATCATTTTTAACACAATTTTATAAATAATCAAGTCAAAATTAGAAAAAATCTTGTATGTAAACACGTTACGAAATGCCGTTTTGTGTAAGTCGTTCATGTTGCGGGGGACCTCGCTCCGCTTGTTCCGCAAATATTTACTCATTACACAAAATAAGGCATTTCGTAACTGGTTACATAAATAACTATTAATTGACTTCCTAATATTTTAATTCATTGAACGGTATTTTCCGTAAATAATTAAATCATAAATAATAACCGGCATATAAGTACCAAAACATATTTTCTCTTTGAAGAGTAGGCCTATGTCAAATAAACTTAAAATATTACAACGAACGAAAAGGTAACCCATTTCTAATAAAATTGAATTATTTATTTTATTTTGGTGTGATCGTAGAAAAAATCTTGTGTGTAATTCGAGCAAAAAGTACTTTGGCTGTTTCGATAACTTTTTGTCTCAACAGCTATTTTGTTGCAATAATTTTATAAACTTTTACTTAGGGTAGATTTCACCGTTTTGTTAAACGAAGTTTAAAATACTAAACGAAGATTAAAATGACATTTTTATATTAACAAAAACGAAGTTTAAATTACTAAATGGAGTTTAAAATTACATTTTTACATTAACAATGTCATTTTAATCTTCGTTTAATAATTTAAACTTCGTTTGACACAACGGTGGAATCGGCCCTTAGCTAGTTATATATTGATAGAGTGTTATTGCCCTCATCATACATGAATCGTGCTAACAAATAAAGTCAAAAAAGTCTCATAATTTTTCATCTTTTAGTTACCCACCAAAATTAGGTACTACAATACAAATGTCCGGCCCAGAACATTTCCCCTACTCCTTCCACCCAGTTTTTCGGTTTTGGCAAAATTCGCGCAACGACAAATGCTTCCTATGTTACCTCTACCCTTTCTAACCTCTTTGTAATTGACGAAAATTGCTCGCATCGTCCTCTTTTGAAAATAAAAACTGGGCAGTGGGCTCCTTGATTTCCCAATCTAACATCGTTTGACATGCTGTAGTTGTATTTTCTACGTTTTGGTACAGTGGTTGTTGAAGTTCCAGAAGGCGTATTTCGAGGGTTATTTCTAGGGCTATTGGTATTGCGGTTGCTTGAAGATTTCTTTTGTATTGCAAAGTAGTTGCTGTAGTTCATTAACCCTTAAGCAACCCCTTTTCTAAATTCCAGCAGCGTGATTTTGCAGAAATACAGCTAGAGGAAGAGAGAGAAAGGACGACAGGGGAAAGGGTAGAAATGGAGCAAGAGGGAGTAGGCGACGAGAATACCGTTGACGATGAAGAATATGTATATGATTCTGATGACTTGTAGTGGTTGACCACACCCTAAAGGTTGTTATGTATGTTTTATATCCAACCAATTCTTCCAACTAAATGTAATTTTTCAAAGACTTGCGTAATTTTTCCAAAATTCTGCACCCATATTATTCCGAAAAAAGTTTGCAAAAAAAATCGCAAAAATGCGAAAAATGTTAAGAATGGTTGTATGGTAAGTATTCACCACGCTCTAAGAGTTGTCATTTACTTTTAGCCAAAACAACAGGATTCAAGACCTTGGCACAAGGAAAAATGAATTTTTCAATTTTCTGGTAAAGTTGCAACTCAAATTGCACAGAGCATTCACTAATACAATTGAGAGAGCCCAAGTGCTACTTTGCAGAAAAAATCAGGTGAAATCCGCCAGTAATTGCCGAATAATCGATTATTTCCGAGATTTTCATTTACAAACTCCGTAATTTAGCGAGAAGAGCAAAGGTACTGGCGCCATCTGCAATTGGTCTCTAAAATCAAAAAGATGAAGATCAATGCATTTCCAACCCCATCGAGCGGAAATTCGGCAAGAAACTACCATATCTATTCAATAGAAAAATTATGGATTTTTCGAAGTCTGATTTTGCAAAACATATTGGCATTGCGAAAAAATTGGTAGGAATAATTTTTATAGAGAATGAGCTGATCTTATTTTTTGTCTGAACAAAAATTTTCTAATTGGCATATTTAGCCAGATATTAGCGGGAAACCCGTTTTTCAGAGTTTAGGGGTCCATTTTCACCCCCTTACGATACCAAGAACGCGTTAAGGATTTTCTTATTTAAAAACACCTGCGATGACCTACAAATTGAGCTACGTGGGAACTCATCAGCCGTTTTTTTACAGCTTTCGATCTTTTCAGTCCTTCATTTACTGGACTAAAATTCAAACTGTCTGTAATAATAATATATTGTTGATCACATACATACCTTATAAAATGTGTACTTCAGAGTTCTGTCAGGACAAGAGCGTCATAGCGAGCATATCGTAATTTACTGAGAGGTTAAAAGTTTTGGGACCTTTAAGTCCCGTCAGGACACAAAGGGTTAAAACATAAAATGAACCACTTTAAAGTACGAGGCAATAAAAGTCATTATCCGCTGTCCGAGTTAAGACGTGGCTTTTTCTCAAAAAAAAAAACCTCTAAATAGCTAAAAACTCCCTTGTTCAAATCAAATTAATGAAATCCACCCCTAATCTACGATATACACCTAAATTAGTGGAACATACATCAGTAAACTACTAAGTCCCTGCAATAAATACCCTTAATTGATAAGGAACGCTCTAATGCAGCGTTTAGCCAACAATATTTCACCTTAAGAACAATATACAAAAAGCTTCTACCTCTCCTATTGCTAAATATTAAACCATCGCATCGATTAAAATAAAACTCTGCAGAGATAAGAGAAGAAAGACAGAGGTGGGATGAAGTTACCAAACAAAAGATACCGGCTTATTCGTTTACCAGCCTTTTTATCACCTTCTTTTTCCTACCTCTGGCATTGCGCGGCGTCACCGTCGCATATATGATTCTCTCTACATCGAATCCAACACTAAATATTCAAAAAGTCCCTTTAAATATTAAATATATAAATACTAAATAAAAATCCTAACAAGAGTAACAATATTTGTTATCTTCCCTGTTTGAATAATAAATATAAATATACGAAAAAATAAAACCCTAACGAGTTCAGAATGCTCGTACAGGAGTACCTTATCTGCAATAACTGATCCTCATTTTTATTCAACAAGTCTGTAAGCATTAATATATTATATAACGTGTATTATTATATCATAGAAATTTGTAATATGATGATGGCTTTAAATCCGACACTAACTGCTCTTTTTTCTAATATTAAAACATTCATGTGGTAATGATTTAGTGTTTGTTTATTTCTTGAGATTCTTACAAGAGTAATTTTGTTCCCACGAATTTAATTCGCCATAAAGTTCGTCGTTCCTTCGACCTCCTTCTTCGATATTGCGCTAAACCAAATCAAAGACGTTGTTTAATTAGAATTCCTTAATAGCATCTGTCATCGTCGGGTTTGCGATCGCAGATCACTTTGAACTGTCAATCAGGTGATCGGTCGTGCGTCACTCGTAGATGGCGCGCCGTGTCATCTCTCTATTAAAGCGTTGTTTATTGTTCTCTGCGACCCAGGGCAACGGAGTCGCAGCTTTTATCTATAATAATTTCGATGGTATCGATGGCTTTTGTCTGTTAGTCTCTTGATGAGTTTGTCGTCGTTCGGTTTAGTTTTCATCACGATTTTGATTGCAATAAATTGGAATAATGGTTTTCGAACGGTAATGTTGATACCGTTGGTTTTGCAGTTGTAAACATATCTGTATAATATCTAAGAGATTTACTCTCATTTTTCTGGGTAAAATGTTTTGTTATTTTTGAGCTATTTATAAGAAATACTAAAGTCTGTTTTTAACCATTTCTTAGCAATCCAAAACATTTAATATTCAATGAAAACTTGAAATTTCATCTAAATTATCTTATTGGTTGCACTGTCTTTGGGAAAACTAAACTTTTGCATTTTTACTATTATACAAATTTTTCAAATGACATTTTTATTGTCTGCATCTACATAATTATTAAGGCCCTTCCTATGGGGTCTCAGTATTGTATTCGTGCAGACCATAGATATGTGCAGACGAAAACATTTTCTTGCCCCCATTTTTTTATACTTTTTTTACGTTTCCAATCAAGTCCGAAAATGCAAAGAAAATGTTTCGTCTAGTCGTCTGTGTGTATGTACGCCGACACGATAAGTCTAGAACGAAAGTTCTGATTGACTTGCAGTTTTGATTTTCTTGAATAATTGCTTCTAACTTAGAACCCTATTGATTTTCAGAATTTTCGGTTCATCCTAACTACTTTAATATCAATGTTCTTAAAATATAAATTAGCGCGGTGTTGCCAAGTGTCCAATTAAAATCAATATTTTTGACATAACATTTCCATAGTATTTAAAAAGAAGTTTACTTAATTTATTTTCGGTCACATCCGATGATTTATTTATCCATTTTGATTGAATTGTTGTACTACATAATTTTTAAATATTAATATTACGTCATCTATAAAGTAATAAACAATTTACTTTTCGAAAACTTTGAAACATAATTACTTTGTGTAATCCAAAAGTTTTTAAAACTTTTTTGAATCAAGTGAATTTATTTGTTTGATGAATGATGCTAGCCAACCAAGTTAAAAAGTTTTATTAACAAGAGGATAGCTGAATTAGTTCAATTTGTGCTGGGTTAACTGTGACGTCACTCGGTGGATACTTTTAAGGCATTTCTTTATAAGGTTACCACAACTTACTTGGTTGCAGTATCGTGGTTACTGTGGTGACGTCACACATATCGTGGTAACCTCCTACATAATGTCATATGTCAAATTTAATTTAATTTTGGGGATTTCTAAACGGAATTTAAGGTCAAATGCCAGTTACAGATAAGTTAGTTTAGCTGTAATCAATTATGGTGAAACTGTTGCCATAGAGACACTTGTCATGGTAACGACTAAGCAAAAACCCAATTCCCGTTATAAGAAAATGTAAGTTACAGGTAATTTAATTTTAACTTTAGTGTAGCTGAAGTCGGTTACGGAGAAACCGTTGCCATAGGAGCACTTGTCGTGATGTCGATTTGTTTAGTCGGTAGCATGGCAAGCGTTTCCATGGTAACAGTTTCCCCGTAAGATAATGCTACGCTCATCCCACCCGCATTCAAATCACTACAGAGGAGAGCGAGTGAAGCGAGCACGTCTGGCCGACGTGCCCTTTTTCCACCCACATTATAAGATCACACTACAGTTCTCTTACCTACCTCCTAACCAGTACAGAGGAGGGCGAGCGAAGCGAGCGCACAAGGCCGACGTTTCGAAATTCGCGCGAATTTGTTTAATTTCATTTCACTTTATTTTAGATGAAATCAGTTATGGTGAAACTGTTGTCATGGGAACGCTTGACATAGTAATGACTAAACAAAAGAACCAAATCACGTGGTGAGGAAATGCGTGGATGCCAAGTTACAGATGAGTTAATTCAGCAGTAATCAGTTACAGTGAAACTGTTGCCATAGAGACACTTATTATGGTAACGACTAAACAAATACCCGATTCCCGTGATAAAGAAATGCAAGTTACAGGTCATTTAATTTTACCTTTAGTGTAGCTGAAGTCGGTTACGGAGAAACCGTTGCCTTAGGAACACTTGTCGTGATGTCGATTTGTTTAGTCGTTTACATGTTTAGATAACATGGCCATAGTATTTAAATGTATTACTACTAGCCTATTTATTTACTTTTATAATTTTTAAATGTGTTTAATTATCTCTCGGTGTCAAAATCAAAATCAAAATCTTTTGAATTTGAAAATATTTGAACGTCGTAATTTAAAAAAGGGTGCATCGATGTAAGTTTTAAATGGAATGAATTTTAAAGTATTCACCGAGTGACGTCACAGTTAACCCAACATAAATTGAACTAATTCAGCTATGCTTTTGTGTATCTTTAAATTTGGCTAGGTGGCGTCATTTTGTCAACCAAATAAATTCGCTTGTTTTAAACAGTCTCATCTAGATTTTCTACAATTTTAACAATGCGACCTCTGCCACCACACGAATAATCAGCTGTTGTTTCATTTTACTTACTTTATTTTGTTTTTAATGTTTTTCCAAAATTAACTTTTTATAACCAGATCTTGACACCTTCGTCAATAAATTTTTTTCATTCTTTTTTCTTTAAAAAAAAACTTCGGTTTAACGATTTTCGTATTCAAAGTAACTTCTTCTTTTTTTTTTAATTATGGACTAACCCGTCATATTTTTGGATCGGTAAACCATAAGGTAAAATCAATCTTAAAGTTTGTCTGGAAAATGTATTCCAATTTTCACGACTTTTCTGTTGTATTTTACCTACATATTTTCTTGCATTGCCATATCAGCTTTGCCCAATGTTACAACAAATTTTAGTAACATTACGGTATGTAAAATTTGACTGCATGTCTTCATTATATCTAATATATCTAATATCTTCAATATATGAGTCGCTTATAATTAATAGTAGTTATAAATGATAATGTTTTTTAATCTAATATCTTCTGATCATTGGTCAATACATTAGTAAAACTAGATATAATAGCTTCTCAAACGTTTTTTTGGATGTGGCCATCATTCTCACGGACCATGGACAATTATTTTTCTCTTTTAACTAGAGGATCATTGAACAGAATTTTATTCACAATGGATAATGCTTCTCCTAATCACAGATACCCGACACAATCTGATCCTATAACCTGTTATAATGGCAATTACTTCTTATTTGCTTCTACGATTTATTATTTATTATATTTTTTAATAATTAACTTAAACTTCAAAAGGTTAAAAATCTTTTAAAATATAAATTAACTAACTGTATATGCTATACTTATTCAACAATTTTGTATTTCTATAAATGTTTAGTGCATATTATTAGAATAAAATTGTATGTTAGTCAAAAATGACTAGTAACAATCTTAAAAAAATATATACAGGGTGACGCATTCTATACGCGTCGGTCTCTGTAGGGAAAACGACTAAAAATTTGACTTTTTTTTTCTTAATATAAAAGGGCCATTAATACTACAAATTAAAAATAATTTGTATTATACATGATGACCCAGAAATAGGACTTTTTATCAAAGTTATGTTTTTTTTATAGGGAACACCCTATATTCGATGGTGTCTTGATTCCCCGGAAAAAATAAAGTAAAGTTTCTGTAATGTTTCCTATACCTATCTCTTTTCGTTTTTGAAACATTTAAAGGATTCTTAATTTGTAAGCTTGAACAACATAACCTACCCAGCAAACATTTTGGTTTAATTTGACGTCGAGATTACCTAAAATATGTATAATAAATTTGGTCGCAAAATAGGTCAAGTTACGCCTAAATCCACATTGTAGTAGTCTACTACGTTTGGTTAGTAATACTTTTCTAGGGAAATTTGACGTCAGTATAACGTCAATTCGACGTTGATTTAACCAGATTTAGGTAGAAAATACAAACATTTTCAGATGACGAATGATTTCAAGTGCACAAAAAGATACATTTTATACTTATTTGGTATTTTTATCTATAGAAGTCGAAATATTGTGGGAAGTGACCAACACAACTAAAACATATACTTAATTCACAGCAAAGATTGAAAATAAATAAACGTCGATAACAAAAATATATATGCTATTTAATTACGACGAACCAATAGGTTACGTTTGTTAAAATGAATGCGAAGGAAATTTTGTCGTGCATGTTAACAGTTCTACTTTAAAAAATAACAATGCCCTTCCAAAATACTCTTTAATGAGAAAGGACATATGAAGAAATATTATGATGTAAAAAAATTATAATAATATTATGAGCTAAAACTATGTTACATTTGTTGTGTATCACTTTAGAAAATCAATAATGTTTTTTTTTGTAATTTTCATCGGTTCTTTTCTAGTTAACTTAATTTAAAAAATTTGAAATTTGGAATCGTACTTCAATTATGTTAAGAAAATATGGCGTATTGTGCTAATTCGACTTAGAAGTTAATACGACTATGGCAATGTACGTATTTTACAAATAGCTTTTGACTAAGTTGAATTACCTTGAAGATAACGACATGTTAGTTAACTTTACCTATTTAAAGAATTAATAACTTATAAGTTTTATCAAAAATTTACCTGTAGGTAAATGTTACATATTTAGGTCACCCTATTTTTGAAAATGCTACCTATTAGTAAATTTCAGCTATAATAAGTGTAAATTTTTATTTAACGTGTGTTAACAAATCAATTTACTGGATACTGGAGTAATTTGTTTATTTTTCACGTTATACTGAACTTAAGATTTAAAACGTTTGACTTTACGAAATCGAAAGTATATTATTTATTACTTTTTGCATTTATTTATGGCTTTATCTATACGGCAATGGAATTAAGTTTACCATTGTAACGGTTTTTTAAAATGGCCGAAATTCTTAAGAATAATGACGAAGACAATAAGTGAACAACCTAATTGTTAAAATAACCCAAATAATATAAATTTTACAAATAGGTTATGTACGGCAGGTTTTAAATTGGAGATTTACTGTCTAAATTACTTTGTAGTAGATTTTTCAGGTAATTGCTACATCAAAGTTGATATTTATTTATTCAGGATGACTTTTAGGTCAACTATGAGTAATCGAATATTTGGTTGAAATTAAATAGAAAAACAAGGTATAATTTTACTTTAAAGGAAATTTACCTTTAAGGTAATTTTTGGTTATTTTTGTTAGTAGTTCTCCCCTTTCTGATTTGGTTAAAGTTACTTTTAAGCAGATATGTGTACGAGGTAGATTTCTTTGTATAATTTACGTAAATTTATACATAAATTAGAACCATTTGGTAAATTTAAAGTACAGGTATATTTTTCTAGTCAATTTTACGTAATAATTACCTTAATAAGTAGATTTAACTTTTAAAAAGTCGAGTTATAGTTAATATCGAAAATGTCTGCTGGGTAGTATGTCGCGGTTATTTAAAACACATCAAGAGTCTCCTGCGATATGCGTAGCCAAGATATTAGACTATCGAATAAAATGTAAATTTTTCAATTACATCATACAGAGTGTTCATTTAGTCTAAGTGAATTAGACTTACATATGAGTTGAATAATATTCCTATTTTAAATGGTCTAATATTATGAAACGTGCACTCCTCCGAAAACAGAACATTATTAGAAAAATCCGCATATAATTCTACTTTATCCATAACTCATAAACAAAAATGTATTCTTTCTTTTAAGTCCCATTGATACAGTTCTTAGTGCAGCTGTATCTTATAAGGATGAAATTTATGTTTTTTTTATTATTCGTCCAATACTTCTACTTCTTCCAGTTTCTCTACTAATAGCCCGATGACTTGTGTGTGGGTTTTCTATTAGTGAGTCAATAAACCAACATTCATTATCATGATCTCCTACAATAAGTTGAGGCTGAATATTTTTTTATAATCTACGTTTCCGCTAACTTTAAACTGTTGTAGTATTCTTTCAAAAGCACGTCTGTCAGGTTTCTCTTGATTTGGGTATTTTTGGTCGTAAACTCTAGAAGCCAATAAACAGTTTTCATGACAATCACCAAGAACAAGCACCATATCAATTCTCTCTGCTTTAGAATAATTTTTCATGTTTAAATTTCGATTTTTTGTACACAGAAATGTCAAACTCGCATTTGACATTTAAATTCAATGGTCACTTTGACGGAAAAGAGTATTTACAAAAATTAGCTATGTTAAACATAAAAACAGATATTTACTAAAAAAAACCGTTAAATTTGGGTATTGGGGTTGAATTTTGGAATAGGGAAATCTTATATGGAATGAAAGATAATTTAAATGTCTATCAGTTTAAGTTATTAAATACAGGGTGTGACATTTAAAATAAGAATATTATTCAACTTCATATGTAAATTTGCATATCTTGGCTACGCATATCGCAGGTGACTGCTGATGTGTTTTAAATAACCGTGACATACTATGTTATGTTGTTCAAGCTTACAAATTAAGAATCCTTTAAATGTTTCAAAAACGAAAAAATGTATAGGAAACATTACAGAAACTTTACTTTATTTTTTCTGGGGAATCGGGGAATCAAAAGACACCATCAAATATAGGGTGTTCCCTTTAAAAAAACATAACTTTGATATAAATATCTATTTTTGGGTCACCATGTATAATACAAATTATTTTTAATTTGTAGTGTTAATGGCCCCGTATATCCCTATTAAGAGTCGTTTTCCTTACAGAGATCGACGCGTATAGGATGCGCCACCTTGTATAATAAATATTGAATAGAAAAACAGTTAAAATTATAAATTTAATATTTATTCATAAATTATTTAAAATATAGGAAACCAAAAACTGGCAAATTCTAGATTTTTTCCTATACAAACTCTTATAATTTTCAATAACACTAAACGCAATCAGTTGAAAGTAAACCTTGGCAGACTTCAGAAACTTCAGAAACTAATAGAATAGACCCACAAGTAAGTAGACAAATAAACCTAAGTGAAATTGACGTTCGTTTTGTGACAAGTCGCGTCTCCTTCACCTTCATATGGCACTGCGTCATGGAGGTATCAGTTTCAGGAAGAATTACGGGGTGTCCCGCTGAAAACCCACCGCATTATTCATTTGTGATATGATTTTACCGACAGTAGTTAATACTTTTTACTGACTGTTTTAAATGACCATAAGTAATAACATCCGTTGGTATGCTCATAACAGATTTGGTTAACCATAAAAGTGTCAATTTATTTTAAGAGAAAAAGTCAAAAAATATCGCTATTATAAAAGAAAATAATTTATTTCATTGCCAACCTTTGGCTCAAAAAAAAATCACTTGACTAATTACTGGTCAAATTCGTAAAGTCACGAAAATGATTGAGAAGGCGTTATTAGAGAGTTAAGCCTTGAAGAACTCACACCGCACCTAGTGGGTATATTCAGATCCTCGTTGGCTTTGAGGTATATCCCCAAAAAAAAAGAGAGAGGTAAAAGTGGTATTTATACCCAAACCTGGAAGGATGGATTACACTGTCCCAAAAACATACTGACCAATTTTTCTGACATCGTTTTCTATGAAGACATTGGAATGGCTATGCGACAGGTACATAAGGGATACGGTGATTACAACAATATCGTTACACCCAAACCAACATGCATACACCCCAGGCAGATCTACTGTTTCAGCCCTTCATCTAGTTGCTGGCCAGATAGGAAGATCCCTGGACAATAAGGAGTCCGCCTTGGGTGTTTTCATAGATATAGAAGGTGCTTTTGATAAAACCACCTTCCCAAAAATAATACAATCACTAACCAACAGGAATGTTCCACAAATGGTTAGTGGGTGGATACATAACATGCTGTCAAAGCGAGCAGTAAACAGTGTAGAAGATGTTAATATACGAGGCTTCGTTGGGGATGTCCACAGAGAGGGGTGCTATCACCTCTACTGTGGAATATGGTCCTCGACACTCTCATCAGCCGCCCCAAATTATAACAGCCACTACACAGTAGCATATGCAGATGACCTAGTCATTCTGCAAACAGGGAATTTTGAGAACATACTCTATGAACAAATGCAAGTAGCTCTAAAAATTATCGAACAGTGGTGCAAGGACCATTCACTGTCTATCAATTCTAAGAAGACAGAAATGGTCCTTTTCACAAGGAAAAGGATGAAAATGGAATTAAAACCTCCAGATCTCCTAAACACAAAACTAAACTTTGCAACAGAGGTGAAGTACCTAGATATCACCTTTGACATCAAGTTAACATGGAACTTGCATTTAGAAAATAGAGTTAAAAGAGCTTACATTGCTTATGAACGATTCCGCCGAACCATGGGGCGCACCCGGGGTTTCTTCCACAGAGTCGTCGCATGGACTTACCCGACTATCATAAGACCTATGCTAACATACGCTGCAGATGTCTGGGTACCGAAAACCCAAAAATTAATAGCTATCCGTAAACTAGAACAAATTCAAAGAACAGCATGTCTCAACCTAACAGGAGCCATGAAAACAACACCGACCAGGGCCATGGAAGTCATTCTCAGTCTCACTCCCCTTGATATTTACATCAAGGAGGTTGCTCTGACGACAATGATATGCCTCCGCATGGTTGGAATAGAACCTAATGTAGGATCTGGTGAGGCGAGACGTCGCTTTTGGCAGGAGGTGCTCGATACGCTCCCACTGCTTTAAGCTAACATGGACTCCATCTCTCCGAGATATATCTTCCATAAGCCATACAAAGTTATAATAGAACAAATAGAAGAGCCGGAAGTGGCAGGTACGATTCATATCTACACCGACGGTTCTAAAACAAAACAAGACTCAGGATGTGGAATATGCTCCAGATTCTTAAACCTAAACATAAGATGGGCTGTGAGCGATAGTGCCAGTGTAGTTCAAACAGAGGTAACCGGCATTCTCATAGCAGCAAAAGAAATAACCAGAAACAATATCACTGGAAGGAACATGCTCATCTATGCAGATAGCACTACTCACCTTAAACAGACCACGAATTTACTTAGGGTTGGTACCAAGAATGTCACGAAGCTTTGGCCGATGTATCCATCAACAATATGGTCACCTTAAGATGGATAAAAGGTCAAGCCACATCGCAAGGTAACCGTCTTGCTGATTCATTAGCCAAGAATTGGCAAATTGGCCGATTTGGGCAAATAATGTGGCGGACCGGATGTTATTTAACATAACCTCTATTTCCATTTGTCATCACATTTGTCATTTAATTGTGCCAACAAATTACGATGAGATAATTTTTGTTATTTATTTAGGTAGTATCGGATAGCATTATTATGATATAAACAATAAACGTTCATTCGTGAAGACACAATATGCTTCACGTTTGCGTTTTTATATTTTCTTTCATAAAAAAATCAAATTATGGGTGAATTAACCCGAAGGTCATTGCCCGCAGAAGGAATAGAAGAATAATAAGAAGAAAAACTAATTAAATTATAGGTTAGGTATGTCAAATTATCCCAAAATTCAGTTCTGTGATCCCACCATAATTTGCCCAAATCGGCTAGCAGTGTTGCACTTCCGGTCTCCTTCGTGGAACGGATTTTTAGTATGTTAAATATATCCTATATCCTATTTAGTAAAATAATACAGATCAGTGGTTGAGACCTATTCCTTACATAAGAGTCAAAATATCTTAGCAAATTCCTGTGTACGCCGACCTCAGCGAGCCTCGATATTAGGATAGACTGGTCAATTTTATCAAAAGCCTTACTGAAGCCGGTATACACAAAATCTACCAACATTCCGTCATTTAAACTTTTCAATATTTACTCAACATAAACAAATAAATTAGTTTCAACCGATCGTTTTTTAATAAAACCATGTTGTTCAATGTTAAGAATATTCTTGAAATTACAAAAAAGAAAATTGAAAATTAAACTTTCAAATTTAAAAAGTTAAGTTTTGATATAGGTCTAAATTTATTCACCTTATTTTTATTTCCTGATTTGTGGATTGGCACAACGAGCGCCCTTTCCGTTTATCAGGAAACTGTCCTTCGGTTAAAGATTTATTAAATAAAAAATATAAAAGGTCAATGAGAGAATTTTTACACTTTTTAATCAAGCAGGTAGGAATCTCGTCTGGACCAGGCAAATTGTCTATTTTTAATGAAAACATTTCACGAGATATTTTATATTGGGTAATATTCAGAGAAGCGCTGCTGGAAATAGCAGAAAAATCACTAGGACTACTTGGCACAAAAACAGGTGAAAAGAAATCAGAAAAGGCGTTACAGATTTCCTGTGGATCTGTAATTAGACCTTTGTCGGTTACGAGACTATCGCGTAAAATGGGGGAATTCTTTAAAAAAAAAAAAAAACTTAGGATTTTCAGTAATATTAGATTTAATTCGATTTAAATATTCTTTGTAATCCTTGTTTATTAAAAATTTTGGTCTACCACGTAAAATTTTGAATTTTAAATAGTCCATGTCATTATTATATCCTATCCAACGTCGATCAAATTTAATTTTTTCTTTAATAGCTTTAATGGTTGACAAAGAAAACCAAAAAGCATATGCTTTACAATACTTGGGATTCTTGGGAACATGACGGTCCAAAATATTATTAACAATTTCATAAAATACTGTTACTGATTTTATTAATCTATAATTTTTCGGTGAGCCACCATCTAGCCTCTCGAGTGCAGGCATCAAAGGTGGCTTGTCATGTCACGTTAGCAAACTATACGCCAACCCTTACGTACAATGTGTAATGTTTCGGTGGTGTCTCCGACATGATGTACTAAACATCCAAGGAAGGTTTCAGACATAACATTGCGATCGTCTTGCATTAAAGTTTGGTGACGTTGAGGCCGCGAAATAAACACGTCACTTGAATGCGAGGCGTCTAGGTCAAATTACATGGAGATTATGTATGTTGTTGGCTGTTGCTTTCAGGAGCGAGATATATAAATGTAAGGAGAATATAATGGAAGAACTGTGGGAAAAATTAACTTACAAGGAGTTGTTGAACTTCATAATTTTTATGATCTTAATGTTGGTAATTATTAGGCAAATTGATAATTGGTTTTTTAATATAAAAATGCACTTGTTTATTCAGAATAGTAAATAGTTTATATAAATTTGCTTGTATTTAAAACAAAAAAATATTTTTAGTTTGGATTCTTAAAAAAGATAGAGGGAATGATATAGATTTGGTATAGATATGCTGTATATTTTATAACGCAAAAATTATTTATAATTATCACTTTGTAAAGGATATGATGATAATATTTTTGACAAATTGAAATATGTCAACTAATAATATAAACATATTTCATTTGAATATAACACTATAAGCATACTAAAAAATGTGCCCCATACCTAAAGTGACTATATTTTAAAAAGTAGAAAGCGTGACAAATCGAAAACAAGGCGGGAGAGAGCAGGGTAGAAAATAAAAACTGCTATGAGACTATTTTCAAACTTAAGGCAACTCTTAAGATTTTCATCAGAAATGTCATAAGTCAACGTGTAAACAGTATTTTGAAAGCCAGGAATGATTAAAATTCTTAAAATAATTTTAATTATTTCGAAATACATCGGGAGAAACAGTTAAATGACTTTATAAATAACATTTTTATGACCTTTATTAAGATTTTTATGAGAAATGTCGTATATCAACGTAAAAACAGTATTTTTAAAACCAAGGAGAACTTACTGACTTTCTCTCGGTTTAATTCGCGAGGATTTAAATGTTCATAAGAACTTTAATCCTTATTGGCTTCAAAAATATGTTTTCAGGTTGACGTATGACATTTCTCGTATAAACATTACGCGTTTTCGGAAACTTACTTGGATAAGAACTTAGACTAGATCATAAAGAGAGGACGAGTAACAAGTATCTGTGCTAAATATTCACCGTTATTTTGGTGCTTAGCATTTCGGTGACACTAAATGTTTGGTTCGTGTTTTTTTCTTATTTTTGAATTAAACAACATTTAATAATTGGTTTGTTACAATGGTTTATTGTGTGACATATCAGTGTAAAAGTTATAGCGGCAAGAAATAAGCAGATATTACGTTTTACAGGTAAATGATAAACATCAATCGTTTTTCTTATATTTTTCATTTTATTTGCTGGTATACAACTTGGTATTTACTTATTGTACATGTCTCACTCCAGAGTAATAAATTTTACTTACCAAGTTATGCTGTTCATTATTATTTAAGCAATTAATGATATTAAAATTGCCAAACAAGTAATTTTTTCCAGTAGCGTGTCGTACAATCTTAAATATTAACTTCTATTAAATTCAAATTTACTTTTGCTTTTTATTTAATTGCAGAAATGCTTACTTGTAATATTTTAGATTTTCTGTGGATCCAGCAAAAAAAATCTTTGAAATTAGGCAACGAAAATTGCAAATTAGATGCCTACGCCAAATGATAGATTGTGTTCAAAACATTTTGAAAGACTCTTTTTATGGGCTGTAAAAGACGTTTACTAAATGCAGCAGTTCCAGCTATATTTTCTGAATTTCCCAAATACATGCAGCCGAAGAAGGTACGTATACTAATAATTGGTTGGATATAAAACATACATAACAACCTTTAGGGTGTGGTCAACCACTCCAAGTCATCAGAATCATATACTACATATTCTTTATCGTCAACAGTATTCTCGTCGCCTACTCCCTCTTGCTCCATTTCTACCCTTCCCCCTGTCGTCCTTTTTCTCTCTTTCACCAGCTGTATTTCTGCCTCCTCGCTTTGCAACCCTTCTGTCTCTTTTTACACCTCTATTTCTACTTCCACCTCTAGTTCTTCCGGGAATATACCTTCATTTCTTTTATAATTTGAACATTGTGTCAACTGACACGAACCACAGATGAACGAGCATTTCATACCTGCTTTCAAACATGTACAATTCTTCTCTCAGCCTCTCTTACACTGACAAAAAACCATCTTCAAGAGTTCCGGTGGGGCCGGATCCTTTGTGGTCTGGACCGGTAATAGCATTTCCCCTGCACGTTTCCAGCCCCATTCCTCTGGTGACAGTTCATTCCCCAGCCAATTATGTACTTGTAAATATACCCTATAAAAGTGCTGCCTAGCAGCTTCAGCGGTAGGGGGCAAGCATTCTAGTTTTATTGCAATTTTGTTTGTGGACAAGTGGTTGAAACTCCAGGACCGGGCGGCCTGGAGAGTCTTTATTTCCGCTGGCAATTTGTAAATCGGCAGCAATACAGTTTCTCCGTTCGCGAATATATTCTCCTTGCTCACTCGAATCAAATTTTCTGAACCACGAGCAACATTTACAGCGTCATCCACAACACCCTCCTTACAAAGAAAGTATTCTGGAACAAAATCCGCTTCCATTTCAACAACATCAAGAGCTACCAAAAAATAGATGATCCAACCGATTGAACAATTACACCAAGTTTATAAAGTTGAGGCAAAATAAAACAAACCTTATTTTCTGCTTCCAATAAAAAATCCTTGAATATTCTTTCTTGTAGACAAGAATAACGTGAAAATTTCTCACTTTTAAACACTACTTCTTTTTTTCTATAACTGAATTAATTTAATGAAAAATATTTATTTTATTTTAAATAAATAATTCAAAATAAATAATGAAAAAATATCATCAGTACATCAATAATCCGGTCAAGCCGACGACTTCAAAACAGAGATTGTATACAAACACATGCAGACAACTATCGCCGCGTGGGTACACGAAGTTAGGTTATATACAATATCATGGATCTCAGAGGGGGAGCGTAAAAATGAAGTATATAATTGTAACAACTTTTTAGAACCAAGAACGGATATGGGGATTGACTTATATCAATGGAAAGGTCAGAATGCAACCTTTACTTTGATCTAGTTATTAATCCTCAAAAAATAAAGAGAGGGGAACAAGAAATGGTTAAACAAAAAAAGGCCGGTTTTCACTCTTGTTATCAATTTTCCTCATTTTTTGAAAATTGTTAGACTATTAAAAATAAAAAAAATATATTCAAAAAGTAGACTATCTAAGCTTTAAAATGATGTGCATTGGAAATCAATATAACGGATCATAAGATTATAATTTGCGCTTGTTCCGAAGATTCTATTGAACTCCGAAATCGGCTTATACATGTAAATAAACAAATCAATTTTGTATTGAAACGCAAGAAAAGTATTACAAAAAAATTTCTGAGATCATTCAAGACCCCACAAGATCCCATTATAAAGGCAAAATTAGAATAAATGATTATTTTTAAAAAAAATATGAATAAATTAATGAAGCAGTCTCTAAATATTGTTGAAAAAACTTTGTCCGCTTTTTTAAATATTTTTGGCAAATACGAACTGACTTCAAGTTACATTGAATTGTAACTACGGGTTTTCCTATTGCGATGAACTTCGTATCATTGAAACATATCAATTTTTTCCCATGATATGGAACAATTCGTCCGCCCGCTTACACGTTAATTCATAGAAAGCGCAATTCCTGCAGGTAGAGCAGCAGCTGAAATGAGGGGACTTTTGAGTGCCATTATCTCGAAAACTATTGAATTTTCGAAGAAAATGATAGGGGCCATTTTGGTAGATAATGAGCTGGTCTTAATTTTTTGTCTAAACAAAAATTCTCTAATTGGCGTATTTAGTCAGATATTAGCGGGAAACCCATTTTCCAGGTTTTAGGGGTCCATTTTCAGCCCCTTCCGGTACCAAGAATACGTTAGGGATTTTCTCGTTTAAAAACACCTGCGATGACCTACAAATTGCGCTATGTGGAAACTCATCAGCAAATTTTCTACAGGTTGACCCTTCAGTTACTGGACTAGTAATAGCTTTGAGGTTTTTTTTACATTCAATTAGTTATAACTTGTAATCTTTATCCCCATATTGCGACTTTATTAGTATGTTTAATTAAAATGGTTCTTTAACAAATACGGGTTTATAATTTTAACAGTTACGCACGAAAAGTCAAAGATTGATAGACGTAGATAAACAGGAATAATAATCAGACTTGTTCTTAAACTGTCGGCATAAAGTTAAGTGATTCACGTGATTCATAGGATAAACATAGTAATCTGCATTTGTTATCTATAGTAGGATTTCGAAAACGTCTATTGAGAGAAGTAAATTCTCCCAAGTTTAAAAATAGGTCCCCATTTTCTCTGTTTGCGAATTTGCAACCCAACGAGTATCACTGACGTGGTGACAAATAAACCAACGTTGTCATATATATTATTTTTTTATATCGAACACAAGCGGAACAAAATCGGGACACATGTTAAATCAGGACTAGTGGGTTAAAATCGAGACTGTCCTGCCTAAATCAGTACGAATGATCACTTTACCACTACCCCATATATAGGGAAAATTTAACATATCAAGACGTTACTTTTAAACCTCCGATACCCGCATGGCGTCTGACAGACGCCACTCTCATCAGGTGCGTTTTAATCATCCGGTTCTGCTTCCGGAATTATCGGTTCAGTCGTTCTAACCTGTCAGATTAAAACAAGAAAACCGACAATTCCGAAGCAGAAGCGGATGATTAAAACGCACCTATTATCAATAAGCAGAACTTCTTAAAATAGATGCGGACTTCTTCTTCAATGTACCTTCCTAATACGTGTACTAGATATGTGTAGTAGAAAAAGAAAATCGCATAAACAAATACAAGTTCAAGCATTGTAATAATTGTATATGCCTTTAGCATGCAGAATATACAGGGTGTTTCAAATTTAAACGTACACTGCTTAATGGGAAGTAGAGTACACTTAGCTGAGTTCAAAACATTCCCATGCTTAGCCTTTAATCTCACTCGTTTCTGAAATATAGGGTGTTTTATGATTTTTTGCCAAAACTAAATTCGGCCAGTTTGTTTAAACGGCTAGAGATATTTTGATAAAATTTTGTATAAAAGTTACACTCTCTTAGGTTAATCAAAGCCATAATTTAATTTTAAAAATTCTAGGACCGGATTTTCTGTTTTCATATTGGTCTTCTTAGCAAGAATATCACCCTGTGTATTAGATTTTAATAAATGTTACTACATATTTAAATAGTAGATGGATTAATAAATAAAATAATCTAATATTGTAATAATGGCACCTTCATGACTGTTTTACAGTAATTTTTTTTTATTGGCGATTAAAATATTTAAGTAAGTAAGTAATTTATTAAATTTTATTTGTTGGACAAGCACCCAATTCCTTACATGCTTAGGCAGCTTTGCCTGTATGCATGTAAGGGTTGAGGCTGCTTCAACGATATAATGTACCTAAACATGTAATTAAAGAAAATTATGAAAAAAAAAAAAAAAAACAAAAAACAATATGTTGACCTAACCTAACCTGACATTAGTGAAATATTGAAATAGAATCACAATTTATAGGGAAAATAAATGTCGAGAATTGATACCAGAAATGTGTGTTTATATTTATTAAGTAATCAAATTAGTAAAAAAAGGAAAAAAAAGAAATTTACCATAAGTGATGGTGAATGGAATCTGTAGTTGTAGCAGTTATTAATATTTTTGTATTAAGCAAAGTTTAATATTTTGATAAAAATATCACTATTGAACTGCACGAATTTTTTTAATTAAAATTTAAATTTGCTTATTTCAAATATATTTTTTTAAGATTAAATGGGATGGAGTTATATAATTTAGGGGCAAAGAATAAGAAAGTTCTTTGCGCGATGGATTTTTTATATGTGTTAATATAAAAGTTATTATTAGTTATTGATCTTGTGGAACAGGTATTGTTTAGATTATATACATTTTTATTATTATGAACTGTAACTATGCATTGGTAAGTATAAATTAAATTTATTTAAAAATGTTCGTTTCTCTATAGAGGCGTTCAGTGGAATATAGTTTATTTTTTTTAAACATAATTTTTATAATTGTATTTTGAGTGATTTGTAAATCGTTTAAGTTGCTATTAAAAGTGACGCCCCATATTACTATGCCGTACCTTATAATAGATTCAATTAGTGAATGATAAAGCATAATCAAATTTTTTCTTGACAGTATGTCCCTTAAAATGTAAAGCCTATGCATTAGAGTTCTTAACCGTTTATTTTCATTTAATATATGTTCTTTTCATCGTATATGCTGATTGACAATACCTAAATATTTCATGGAATATACTTTTTCTAATACTGAGCATAAGCAAATTTTATCATTAGTGCATTTTGATTCATGCAACTTTAACTGAAAATCGGGTGGTGGCTGTGTGGTAATTGTTGGGGTGAATGCTATAAACTTAGTTTTTGCATTTAAAGTAAGTAGGTTATGGTCTAGCTAGATTTATAGTTTAAGTCTCTTTCAACCGCAGCTTTTAAGGCATCCCAATTCATCCCGGTGATTAACAGTGCTGTGTCGTCGGCACAACATATAAGACTGGACGTGAGGTTTTGTATTTTACCTATGCTATTTATATAAATTAGAAACAGTATTGGACCTAGCACTGTTCCCTGCGGAACTCCTGTTCTAACTTTTAATTTTAAGCTTAGTTCATTATCTATTTTTACTTTTTCTACTCTATTTTCAAGATAGTCTTGAAGTGAATGTAGAGCTGTACCTCGAATTCCGTAGTTTTCTAGCTTTTCCATTAAAATTGCATGTGATACGGTATCAAAAGCCTTGGCGAGATCAAGGAAAATCACAAGGTATTTTGATGACTCGTCTAGTGATTTTACTATTTCGGTTAAAAAATCTGCTACGGCATTTTCAGTATTAGAGCCCTGAATAAAGCCATATTGTTTATCTGTGATTATCTTATGAATGTTAAAAACATTTATAATTCTATGTTTTAAAGCCTGTTCAAAAATTTTAGCGAAGTTATTTATGACAGATATGGGTCTATAGTTACTTAGTTGCGTTGTATTCCCTGTTTTAAATACGAGTGTCACGACAGATTCTTTCCACTGAGCAGGTATTTTAAAAGTTTCGAAAGAGAGATTAATTATGTGTTTCAAAGGAGTTTTAATATAATTGTAGATATGTTTTATTGTTTTAGCAGAAATTTTGTCCGTTCCAGGAGCAGAATTATTTTTTAGTTTTGATATTAACACAATAATTTCATTGTCTGTAACAGGTTGTAGGAATATCGAAGAGAGAGTTATTTTTATATGATTCTAAGAAATTTTCTGGTAGAAAGGTTTGCTTAATTTTTTTGACATTTTTTCACCTAGTTCTGTAAAATAATAATTAAAAATATTTACTTTTTCAAATAAAGGGAAGTAAAAAGCTCAAAGTCTGTCGACCACATAAATTTATTAGGTTGCAAGCGCTTTCGAACTAAAAGGTCATCATCAGGCAAAAAAATTTTTGTAAGTGAGTAGGTAAAATCTGCAATAATAATTTAAGGTATAACAAAACGTTTTTTATAGAAATGCTAGGTGTCTTACCACTATGTGTCCACAGAAAAATTAGTATGTTGAATTAAAATGTAAAATTTAAGTAAATTGTAAAATGTAAAAATTGTAAAAAATGGCACACACTGCCTCCCTCATTCGAGGTTGGATCCAGTTCCAGTTTTGAATTTCGCCTGCCTCCATCTGATGAAGGTGGTTTCGAATAAGATAAATTTTGAAGTTCCACATGTGTGCTTAAGGCACCATGTAGAAAGTGTTACTTTTTGGAAAGGTGAAATACAGCTACTCCCCCTATCCCCAGTAAAAAAGGGGTAGACGGAGTTCCGCTCGTGTACACTCTTAAGCCTAAGCTTAAGGGGTATCATTAAATATTAATTTTTTTGGAAAAATTCACTTATGACACTTTCGTCATCCAACGGTGAAGTTAAATGAGAAAATGGTGGAGATTTACGACATTTGACAACTGACATATGATGGAAGACACGTAATTACAATGATGGTTGAGCTAATAATAATTAAATTTGACATTAGTTAAATTAAATATGGTAAATTAGTTTTGTGACAAATTTTATAATATAAATTTAAACAATTTGACTTTGGTGTCTTGATAGGATGTCCAAGACTTTGGAGAGGCCACAAATAAGCTCTGCTGTTATAGTGACATTTGATTTTTTAAAAAAGAAGAATTTGACAATAGATTGAGGTTAAGGAAATTTATAATTTACTTTTTCTTTATTGTTACTTATAGGTTCGTTTTTATCATTTATAATAGTTGAGTTTTCGATTTGATTAGATTTTTTTTCATATCCTGTTATACTATTTATAGCCTTCTAAATTTTCTTATAATCTTTATCTACGTCTTTCACCTTTCTTCTATAGTAGTCATTTTTTGTTTTCCTAATTAATGTACTTAGTTTGTTTCTGTAATTTTTATACTGATATTCTAGCGCATCTGAATAGTTCTTAATTAAGTTTTTTTTCAAATAATCCCTGTGTTTAATGGTAATACCATATGTAATCCATGGCTCGATTTTCCTATTTTTATTTTGTGGGATATGTTTTATTTTTTCTGATTTATTTATGTAAGTAAGTATTTTATTAATAAAAATGTTACAGGCAACTTGTAAGTCGTTAGTACCTAATACATCTACCCAGTTTTCTTTACTAATTAATTAATTTAGTTAATTTAAATTTAAAACAGTATTACTCTTTTGATTAGTATTTACAAAATTGCAATTAAATATTTTACTTTGTATTTTTAAAACTCCACACAAATTAGGTACCATCTTTATTCATTCTTAACTCTTGCATTTTCCAATAGGAAATTGAACATTTACACAGGACCGGGCTTACTTTATTTGATAAACTAACAGAAACAAATAATTAAAACTTAAGTAGATTTTTAGAAAAAACACCGTGAACGTCGTTACACCTCTGCGAACGTTTTAACAGGTTTCTTACTGATTTGTCAATTATTTCCGGTTTATTTCTAATATTGTTACATACATTATTAATTTTTTGCAATAACTGTGTTCGGATATTCATTTCTTCGTTATACACCTTTGATTTGAGGTAGCTCCATAAAAATTATCCAGAGGTATTAGATCTGGAGATCTTGGTGGCCAATTGAC
Source organism: Psylliodes chrysocephalus (assembly GCA_927349885.1). Lineage (NCBI taxonomy): Eukaryota > Metazoa > Arthropoda > Insecta > Coleoptera > Chrysomelidae > Psylliodes > Psylliodes chrysocephalus. The sequence goes on from OV651822.1 coordinate 41,717,030, forward strand.
GGAACCGTCTCGACCTTTCCATCTATTGGGAAAACGATGATTTAAATAATCTCTGACCAGTATTGGAAAATAAGGTCCAGCACCATCGTGTTGAAACCACATACCTCTGGTATTAATTCGTTCTAACAAATTTGGCAGGTTGTCTCTAAGATGTCTCTAAATAAACTTTGGCTGTTAATCTTTCTTCAAAAACATTAGGGCCTATTAAATGATTTTTATGAATACCACACCATACATTTATAGTTTCCCAATTATGACTATTCCTAGTGTTATTGATCTCATCACGTGTAAATTGGGATTCATTAGTAAATAAAATTCTTGATATTGTCCTTCAGTGGGCCAAAGTCCATCTACAAAAAGATAAGCGGGGTACGTCGTCTCAGTGTTCAAGTTGCTGTACTTTTTGTACATGAAATAGATGCAAATTTTATTTTTTTAAAGTTTTCCATACTCTTGTTATCGGTACTGCTAATTCATTACTTATTCTTCTTACACTAATAGAAGGAGCTATTTGTATTATCGTCTAAACATCTACAGAGATGCTACAATAGGTTGTACAAAATAACCGAAAATAGCCTGTAATAAATAGATAGTAAAGTCATGTGTTGGACACATCAAATTTTTTATTTTGGGGAGGTGGCGAGGGCGAAAAAACACTTTTGTTAATAATTTAATACATCTTTGGAATCTATTTTGAAAATCCTAGCTTTCGACGGGTATTACGTTTTTAAAACTGAAAAAATAATTTTTCTTGCATACCATCCACCCTACTATCCAGTATGAATTTCTCCCTCATTTTTCACTTAATGAATTATAAAAATAACTAAATTATCATTAGATGGCCGAAAGTAAGCAATGGAGTTTTAAATCATTTTATAGTATAGTCACGCATATTTCTCTATTTTACTTTATTGTTAAAAAAGAATAAATGAAATCCATGTCAGGTGCATTTTAAACACAAAAAAAATGACATATCAATAAATAATTCACCGGCTACATAAATTTATAAATCAATCTCAGCACCTCCCAGTTAATTATCCCCACAATAATTATAACGCCATAGAATGAATTAAAACAAAAGGTTCAAGTCGAAAATTATCACCCATTAAAAGAAAAAAAGAAGGTTTCGAATCCAATATCTTTGATGTATTGTTTCAGTATTATTTATTGGTTTCATACGCCGCAGTTTATGGGATTGAATGTGATAAAAATCTTATGGGTTGAAATTTATTGTGAAGTATTCAGGCTTGTAGGTTGGTTTCTTCATACATTTAATTTTGATCTGAGAAAATATTACCGGGAACCTTGTACTTGGGGTGTGGCCGACGAGAACAATACTTGATTTATAAACGATTTACTAATTTAAAAAATAAAAATTAAGACATCAATATTGAGAAAATTTTGACGTTAACTGTTTTTGAGTAGCCGCCTCTTCCGTTAGAATATTTTTTTAAAATATCAAAAATAAAAATTTTAGTTAATTTAGAGCTGATCTTTTGTTTTAGTAAAAATAAATAATCAAAAATAATGTAGGGTATATTTATTTAAAACAGTTAATTGAATAAATTAATTTACTACCCAGGCAGCACACTTTGGTATAAATTACGTTTTTTTTAGGTACTACCATACGTATGAATACGGTTGATGTACTACCAAATATATTCGTGAAAATGTCCGCCTTTTAAACGTCGATTACTAAGAATTTATCCACCTATAATTAAACGTTTTTACTATACGTCTATATTAGATTTATAGTTGTAGTATATTTATACGAATCCACTTTGGTATAAAAGACGTTTTTTTATGTACTACAATATACGTATGGATACCGTTGATATGCTACCCAATATATACGTGAAAATGTCCGCCCTATAAACGTATATTTTTTTATGTTTTATACGTCTAACATTACTACTTTATCTACCTTTTATTATCCTGTTTTACTATACGTCTATATTAGATTTATCTTATTTTATTAATGTGTAAAATGCGTCTACCTGATATTGTTTTAAATGTGTTTCAAACACAAATTAAATAAAGTGATCAAAACAAAATTTCTAAAAGAGGCCATGGAAAAATGTTAATATTTCTTAAATGACAGTTATAATAGCAGGTGTGTATACACTAGAAATAGGTATTACTCGTGTTTCTATTTTGGTTGTAATTGGCCTAAATATTTAGGAAATTTTTTTGATCACTTGTTATATGTACAGAACAATATTTTATTAAAAAAAATAAACAATAAAATACTAAAAAATAAATAAGTACTAAAAAATAAACACTAAAATACTGAATAACAAACTAAACGAAACTTTTCTTTAACTAACAAAAAATATATATGAAAATTAAAATCTTAGCTTAACACTTTGGATGTGTTGTGTCCTAGACAGGCCTTAGCTAACTTAAGCCAATCTTGCATAGCACTTCTAATCGTTTAGTCGGTTAAGTCTCTTGGTTCACCCTCATTCCTATAACCAAAATATTTTCTAAAAGCTCCAAAGTTAAATTTGTAATATTTTCTGGGAAATTATTATAAATATTAGAATCAGATGATATATTAATGTCCGAAGCCTTATTAATGTTATCTTCATTGGAAATAAAACAAATTGATTTGACCTTAAAGCATCTTGAACATTTTGTGCTATTTTTCTTAGTAGATGACGCCGAGACAGGGTTATTTTAGACATTTTATTAAATAAAAAACAACTGACCAAATAAGTATGCTTGAAATAACTAGGCAGTAAAAAAAATAGGTATAAAAATACGTATAAAAATACGTATAAAAATACGTATAAAAATAAGAAAAACAAAAGTGAGGTTATGTTCTGGAGTTTCTATAAGCATTTTACACACTGTAATAAAATGCAATAATTATTAAACGAGTAGCTAAATTAAAACATTAATAGAAACTTACCTATATGCTTTTAACCAATATCGTTAAAGCCAGGACGCCAAAGCAACATGCAATCCAACTGGGCACAACAATAACACCAACAGTTTTACAAAAACTTTTTATTACATAAATAACAATTATCGTGGTTAGCAACTAGTTAACAGAAATATAACTTATAATAGTGTGAATTGTCTGATTGATAGCGAGCGCTTCACAGCAACCAGTCACCATCAGTCAGCTGATTCCCGATCTTCTGCCGGTACCTTACTCCCCTCTCGATTCTCTGCACCACGCGAACTTTGGACCAGCCCGACGTAGCTTAAAGCACACCCCGAATCTCACTCAGTGAAACGACATGGACTAGTCCACCTAACCATGGTTATTGGCGGGTTATTTAAATATTCGGGTGTTTGAAATCTGTACAATGGGGAATTTGTTATAAATATTACAGGTAATATAATTAAAAAAATATGGTGTAATGTAAATAAATATATCTATAAGTTCCAAATATTGTCCATATCTCAAAGTGGTCCGAAGTAGATTAAAGGGAAGTAAAAAGCTCAAAGTCTGTCGACCACATAAATTTATTAGGTTGCAAGCGCTTTAGACCTAAAAGGTCATCATCAGGCAAAAATTTTTTTGTAAGTGAGTAGGTACATTCGAGGTTGGATGTTGGTTGGAGGGAGGCAGTCTGTGCCATTTTTTAAATTTACTTAAACTTTACATTTTAATTTAACATTGTTCTGTGGACACATAGTGATTGTACCTACTCACAAAAAAATGTTTGCCTGATGATGACCTTTTAGGTCGAAAGCGCTTGCAACCTAATAAATTTATGTGGTCGACAGACTTTGAGCTTTTTACTTCCCTTTATATCTATAAGCTTTTTATTTAAATAAACCTAAATATATACATATTATTTACTTCTGTCTACTAGTTCATCGTAAACGGGTAATATGCGTTTAAGGTGACTTATATTTAAACATAGAATAATATAGGTATATTAACTAGTATCCACAAAGAAAAGCGTTTAATTTATCTGTTAAAAAACTAAGTATAAAAATGGTAGATGGTAAACGTTTAAAAAATCAACCAAGACGAAATTTAAACGGGAGTTATAAACGAAGAACACATATTGTAATATTATGTAAATTTATACGAATTTAATTTAAATAAACCTAAACGTATATTTAGGCTCACTGTATATAAATAGTTCATCGCAAACTAAAAATAGTCGTATATGGTTAACTACATTTAAACGTAAAAAAATTTACAATTATATACCATAGGATGTATACAAAAAAACGTATAATATATCTTTTAAAATACGGCATGCATAATAATCGTAAACTGTAAACGTATACGGAATCAACCAATACCATAATTAAACGAGTATTACGTATAAAATACGTTAGTTATACTAATGTGTGCTGCCTGGGTAATTTAGAATATAACTTAATTTATTTATAACACTGCTTTATATCTGAAATATTTATATGCTAATTACAATGTATCTTAACACGACAATATCTATCAATATACTTAACTTAAATGTTAACACAGTTTTATACAAATGAAGACCAGAGGCTAAAAAGGATTAAAGTTTTTTTTTAGATTGGCTTGCCAAAACACGGACAAAATACATTACTTTTTGTCTACATTATCCTACAGAACAAAAAAAAAATGAGATCCACAAATAAAACGCATTTTAATGTTAGCCGTAGGTAGAGGGTATAAAAGATGAAACTGCAGCTAATGTACCAAAGAAAGATAAGAGTCCAATATTGTTCGCGTTAATCTCCTCTTAGTTTTTATCAAACGCCTTCGCTTCAAATAATATTTTTCTATGATTTCGTGGCTGCACTTAGTACTTATTTAACATGTAGGTTAGTCGTATGAGTGATTTTATTTTCGTTCTGGGTTTTTTCGAACCTGTCTGTTTTAAAGGACGCGTTCGCAAGTGTTTTTGCTGTTTCCAAAACACTTAGCTACAAAATTGGTGATAGTTGCAATTGTCCAAATTTAAAATGTTTTTAAGTTAATTCGCACCATAAGCAAAGTCTTTCTTTAGGGGGACTTACTACCAGTAAAAAGGCATCGGAAAAGGAAAACCAACGATGAAGATGTAGACTATCAATCCTTCTTCTATAAATATTAGGTAAAACAAACATTGTATTTCTTTAAAATGCTCTTTTTAAAAAAACCTTTATTTTTATATAAAAAAGAAATACATGTTTGCAACAAAGTCTTCAAAACATTAAAAAAAAATGGCTGGTTACAGACGAACACGTTGGTCAAGGTAGTTGAGATTTACATAGCAATCTACCAAACAGTCTACCATAATCAATATCTGATGCAGTGTACACGCACATTCAGTCATTTAAAGGTATGCAATCACATTATAGTCTTCATAAGTATAAAAGGACCAACCAGGCAATTTTAATGAATGAATGAATAGTTTTACCATTTTTAAAAATGTGCACACAGAAAAAAATAATTTTCTATGAGTCTTATCGTTTTATTTGTGTAAACAAATTCCCCATTAGTTTTGGTTATTCTTGAAGTGAAACACGTAGCACTTGTGATAAATATAAAGCTTAATAGGCAGATGTTGCACAGGCTTGTAACTTAGTTAAGTTAAATATGAACAACCGACTTCATCTTAAGAAAGAGGATGCTTTTTATGAGCTTAAACATTTGGAATGGAAAAGAGTTCAAACAAACAAGCATATTGAAGCGATCGGAAGGAATTATCAGAAGAAACTGGCATAACTTACTGAATAGTATCATACTCGTCGCACAGTGGTCTGTGAAGGGTATTATAGGTTTACTTTCAAGAAACCAAAATTTTTAATATTCATCAAAATTTAAAAAAAATTGTACAAAAATCTTTTTTATCAAATTTTAAACAACTTTTAAACATGTCCATCCATCCATCCATCCAAAAACGAAAAATGGCATGAACTTAAAATTAAAAAAAAAATCATTCTCTCCAAGGGTACGAAGCCTATTAATTTAAAAAAAATCTTATTAAAAATAAAGGGGTTAAGGGGGGATTAAAACTTTAAAAAATTATATTACAAAAATAAGAAACTATATCAACTTGAAATTTTCAGGAAACATCAGGCTCTACAATGGAACGAAAAAAAAAAGCAAAAATGGGGGGTTAAGGGAGGTTAAAAAAAAACAATTTAAAACGAAAAACAATATTAACTTAAAATTTTTAGGATATATCAATCTCTATAAGACGACAAAGCCTATTGATTTTAAAAAAATATGAATAATAATGAGGGGATGAAAACTTAAAAAAAAAATAAAATAAAAACCAAAAACAATATCAACTTGAAATTTTTAGAAAAAGTCAAGCTCTATAATGAAACAAAGCCTATTTATTTTAAATAAAATATGAAAAAAATTAAGGGGTTAAGGAAGTTAAAATTTAAAAAAATTTATAAATCAAAAACAAAAAACAGTATTAACTTTTTTGTAGATAAACTAGCAAAGAAACAAACATAAAACTCTTTTAGTTCAGTATCCCAGCAATAATTTCCATAGGTTCAATGCAATTTCACATTTTAGCAACCTGCCACTGAATACTGTTTCTTAGCTAGGATACGACGATACAGAAGCCACGCGGTATGGTGTACATTCGATTTTTGTCGATAACCAACTGACATAAAATAAAAGAGCTAAAGACGGTTCACTGAAAAAAAAAAAAAAAAAAACCCGTCGAGTGTGAGTTCTACCAAGACACGGAAAAAATTCGTACGAACAAAACCGTTGTGAAAAGGCCTTTTTTATCTTGCTTTGGTAAGTGTCTACTTTTGAAAAGAAGTCGCGCGCACGCCCACTTACGCACCACTATAAAACGTTGGAGAGGAGAAATGGCCCAGCGAAAATGGTGGCAGATTTGACATTTCTTGTAGATGAGTACTTATCGTCCAATAAGAATAACGAAAATGTTAAGAAAGTAAGTCAAGTTTTTGAGAGGCACGTACCACTTGTAATGCCTATAGCTATCTATGCGCCCCAGTCTGAACGTCGCGGTTTCATGAATTCGTTGGAACTGTAACATAATAAATTCAGCCATAAGAAAGTTAGTCACAAAACTGCACGTTAGCTGTAGGACTAATTTGTACTACTTTATCATTTTTCACCTATGTTTATGTACTTAACCCCGTTATATCTATTCACTGGAAAAACTGAGCTTAGAGAAGAAAATAAAGTTACTCTAATTTGGGTTCCAGGAAATAACAGGGTAAAAGCTAAGGAGATTGCAGATAGTCCCACAAGAAGAGTGACAGACAGTCAAGTGACGATAAAAGCACAGTTCCATGCAGGTGCTCTCAAAGCTTGTTTGGAATTCTTTGGAAGTCAAAAACAAGTAACCTTTGTCTGGACACTAGGCCACAGAGGAATAAGGTCAATGAAGAGTCTGCTCTATAAGCCCGACAATAAGCATGAAAGCATCTTTTGGCCCTCAGGCAGCTACCAGAAAATTTGGTATGGTGAAACGATTCACCAGTATAAAGGAAGGTCAAAGAGTTTTTAAACGGACCATTGCTGAAACACACTAAGCATCTACTAAGCCAATATAGGTCAAATACTAGTGCTAGTAGTTCTATTACCAAGTCATTTTAGGTTTGACAAACCTTTGCAAAACATCAGCCTTAAAGAATAAATGTTGTGCCGATTTTATTTGTAAAAAAACTGGTGTTAAATAAACAAAATTGTTAATAGTAATAAAAAATAAAAATTTATATCGAAAACATTATAATAATAACGTGTTGCAACTCGAAATGTAACTTTATAACCATTTTTATATAGCAAATTTCACACATGACAAAATATGACACTTCTGATGTGTGAAGAACGGACAATTTGAGAAATTATAAAAATTATATTTTTTTAATTTATTTACCATTAGCCTATATCTTACAACGAGGTTTCAACAATGATGCTGGTGAGCATGCTACAAGAAATTTTGTCGAATTTTTTAGTGCCCAACATCTATTGACTTGGGATATATCCTCCAAAATACAGCATCCCTCGTGATATACCTCTAACTCATTGATATAACGCCTGTCAGCTGTGGTATACAACTACGCGGGCAGTTGCTTGGGCTTTACAAATAAGCCGACTTTCCTTAAAATGGTCATCATTCAAGTAATAACTACAAGCGTTCTTGTTTTACTGTAAATATTGATACAAGGAAGTAAACTGACTAAGCCGTGCCGCTGCCCTAACCTCTGTCTAATATTTGTAGAAAAGGATAAAAAGTATAAACTTTGTATTAGATTTGGCGATATTAAACAAAAATTGATGATTTTAGAATTGTGTCACTCTCAAGTAATGTTGGCTTGTAAATATTGGTCAATAAATTAGATACAGATAACGAAAATGAAGATAGACTTGGGAAACGATGCTGATTCTCCAACAATTGAAAACATTCTGCGCTATTATGAGTTGCATGTCTGGCATTATAGTTTGCTGCAAACCTTTTGACTCATTTCTATCTGCTTTTGCTATTGGTATTTTAAGTTAAAGATTTGTATTGGGCACATATCAAGGAACATTTACCACATTGAGCAATACTTTAATCTGCAACCTTTAAATAGAATTAATGTTGGTATTTTGGTACATCCTCTGAATTAGATGCAAACACTCGTTGACCTGGTTCAAGAATAATGTCCACAGTTGAAAGTATCAGCCAAAGGACCAGTAGTTCTCTTTGTATTGTCACCCATCCCTCAACAGGATACTGTGGTCGTCATAATTAAAAGTACAAGTAAAAGAAAAAAAAATAGTTTAGAAATGCCATTTCGTGCCAAGAAACATCTGGACGGTTCAAGAAGGTTCAAGCAAGCTCCAGATAAGTCGGTGATTCTGACGTTAGAGTTTCAGTTGAATGCTTGATGTTATACGTTTATGTTATATTTGAATTGTAAAAGTTGAGTTAAAATAAATTGAGTTACCAAAAACCAGCGTAACATCGGTGACAAAAAGATTCAAAATAAATGTTCATGGTAAATACTTGATCCACTGAGTTCGAAATAGACATGGATACTTCAAGTACCTTTGCAAGATAGAAGAGGAAAAGAAAAGGATAAATAAGCGCAGAAAGAAAGAACATGAAAAAAATAAAAGGCAGAGGAAGGAAGAACAAGAGGACAGGGAAAGGCGCTGGAACGAAGAATAGAAGAAAAAAAAGGGATAGAAAGGACAAAGAAAAAGAAAAGTAGTAGAGGCGTAGAAAAGAAGCGGTTGAATTTATGAAAAGTTTACTAGAAATGCAGGAAAACTTCAAACAAGAGGCAGGCCAGCTTAACAATCGACATCAACAAAAGCATTTAAAAACTAATTTAAAACAACAATAAATGGTTATAATAAAGTTGGAAAGGCTAATAATTTGTTTAGTAAGAAAGAAGAGTTCGTAGCCTAGTTTACTTAAGCAACAGTAAAGCTGGAAACACAACCTCGTCCTGATCTATAACATAACCAAGCCATATTCAAAACTTAGTTTTACAAAACCATACTAACAAGATCATTAAGCCACCCACGTTTGACGGTCAGACAACATAGGAAACGTATCGACTCCAATTTGAATCTGCAGCTAGAGCCAATGGATGGGCCAAAAAAGAGATAGTGGCTTCATTAATAACGAGAACAGGCAGCAACCATTATACAGTTACTTCATCAAGGAGAACCCAGTTAGTCACCTCTTGTACAAGCCTTGCAGACAAGGTATGACCAGCAGCATTTGAAACGGGTATTCCAAAGCCAGCTACAGGTTTGTAGTCAGAAATATGGACGTCCATGGGAATTTGAGGCCGATTTAAAAAGATTGGTTGATCTGGCCTATCCACAGGCGCGTAAATATTTCCAAGAACAAATCGGCATACAGGCATTCATTGGTGGACTACATGATGTAGAAATGCAGCAAGCTCTTTGATTATATCACCACAAGACGCTAAGGGAGAAAGTGGGGAATACGAAGTACTAGAACTTCTCGCGCTAAAGTGAAAGAAATAAGATTCCAGGATAGTGAAGAGGCAGATACTCAACTATTCCACAACCTACTTTGTCACAAATCATAAACATCCTGCAAAATATGCTACGAAACAGCTAAAATTAAAGCAGGAGATGCTTTAGTTGCCAAAGAATCAGACAACTTCAAAGAACCTGAGAAGCTGGGATTGTTTTATAATTCGAAATTTAGATATTGACATCAGAAAGTCATACATATCAATATCTCGAAGCCCGCAACTATGTCCAACAAGAAATGATTACAGCAGATATGAGTTCCGGAGATGCTGATCATCCACACCTAGCCGCCTTTCTTGCAATAACCCCGAAGTAGAGCACCGAAAAGGCCGGTTCCATAGCAACGCAGACATTCTCTCCAGGCGATCCTGTTTAGAACGACAATGCCAGATTGTAAAAGGCTCAAAGAACGAGAAGATCCGGTTACTTAAGTTACTCTTCGGGCAACCACTATCAAGTCTACGAAGAAGAAATCACCCTTGAAAACCTGAGAAAGGGTATAGCCAATGATTGAAGGTTGTCCAAAAAATAAAGTCAAACCTACTGGGAAAGAGATAGCCAAATATAGTAAAGTGAGTTTTCATGTACCTTTACAATGGCCTATTGCACCGGAAGTGGGAGAGCTCCGATGAAGTACATATAGTCCCACCAATTATTACTGCCGAAATCACATATCAGAAGTGTGTTGAAGGAGATTCATAGCAGTGGTTCTGAAGGATATTTTGGTACCAGAAAGACATTGGCACATGTTCGTGAAAGATTTTATAGGGTTATTTGCCTAATAGATGTAGAAGATTAGTGTAAAAAATATAATTTTTGCAATGGCAGAAAAAAGGTGTACGGGTTCGCTCGAGAACGTTTGAAAATCAACAGCGATAAAGCAAAAGCTAAAATCGACATGCATGCCACAGAAATACATTTTTACAGAGGCGGCCCAGTATGGCTGTACAATTCCAAGTGCCTAAGATGACTTTGTCAGAAACTGCAACGGAACTGGGAAATTTCCTACACCGTCCTCAAGAAAATCAACCGCGTTCAGCTATCAGCGGGAAGTAAAGCCAAGGTAGTTCACATTGAAAAGTTAGCGCTATACCGTTGGCTTCAACCAGGTACCAGTTATCAAGCTACTTGGAACTAATAACTAGCGGGAAGGGAACAATGTTACCCAGCACCCTGCAGTAGCCTGCGGCTGTTATAGGAAACGTACGAATAGAAAAAGAAGTGGAATATTATCCATCACTCTACAGTGTGCTGTGGTCGTCACAAGTGAAAGTACGAGTAACAGAAGAAAAGAGATTAATCTAGAAAGGTTCAAGCGAGCTATATAAGTCAATGATCCTGACATCAGAGTTTCGATTAGATGATAGACGTTATACGTTTATGTTATAAGTTGTATTGCAATTAAATTGTAAAAGTCAAGTTGAAATAAACTGAATTACCAACAACCAGCGTAACAGTATATAAGTCTCTCTTCTGCTCTTTTCTTTTTAAAATGTACTTTACATTTGTTAATAACACAGTGTTATTTGTTTCAACAGTTTAGGTCAACAATTTATATTTAGTGTCACTTTGACTGTTAGAATTATCTTGTCGATTAGTAGAGATAATCAAGATAATATTATAAGTTTAAAATAAAGATTTAACAAGAAGTACAGCAATATTCTTTATTATTGTAATAATTGGGTTGGTGATTCTAAGTATTTTTCCAGTCGATTTTTCACTTTAGCTATATCTGGGTGGAAAACTTAAACCATTTTTTCCTTTGACTTTAGCCTTTGAGTGCATACATGGGGTCTCTTTGTCCCCAAATTCGTAATTTTGATATAAAACACACAATTATTAGGTAATCTTCCGCTACTAAGTTAAGCGAATTTGAAAAATCTGAGGCCAATATTATCAAGACATAAAATAGTGATAGTGATAAATCCAGAATTTAAGTTAGTATATATATAGAAAGACGCATGAACAATTTACCAGTTTAAATCGACTAGTATATTGTCTTTTTAATCTTAAACGTTTTTCTGGTGCTTAGTCCGAAACATACGTATGTACTCGGCATATTAAAGAAACTTTGCTGAAGTTTCCTTGACTATAACCGACTATATTTTACTTTCTTTTTATTTTGCTCCTTAAAAAATAGCAACACATGCGTAAATCTGTCAGGAGTGTTTCCTAATCCTATGAACGTTTAGGAAGCAATAAAGTAGCAAATAGCAACTATTTAACCACACGTTACGGTGCTTTAAATCGCCGCGTACATAGACCTTATAATCATCGAAGATTCCTTACAGAAGTCAGAAACAGGGGGGCAAATTACTAACCAGCAATAACGAAATTAAAAGTCCGTGATGGATGTCTGATCACCAACAATAAAAACACTTTGTAATATCTTACACGAACTGAAGCCGGAGTGACAAGTAGGCGTGTGCCCAAGAAGTTTATGTTTGAGAAGTCTATAATTAGTGCCCAATAAATAATATTGTCAGTGAAGCCGTAAATGAATCAAAATGTTGGAAAAAATCTCGCACTGGCGTACTTTGTGAAGTTTATTACGCCGTAAAAAGAGCATTTAGTTCTTTGATTATCATGTTTAGAGAAAAAGGGCAGCGATAAAGAAGTTATTGGTAATGAGATACTGTAAAGCTAATTGGAACGCTTGTGGTAAATTTGATGACTTGAACAATTACTCTCAGTATAAACATCATTTTAAATACTAATTGTATGACTTTGTGAATATCTGTATTAATACCAATGATTTATGAGTATGGTCAGGTTGCTTATTTCAAGGATCAGTTTTAGTTAACAGTTCTTTGTCAGTACCACAGAAAGCATCAAAGACATTATTATTTTTTTATTCTTTGCTATCGCTTCATAATAAAGTAATAATAATAATAATAATAATAATAAAAATAATAATAATAATAATAATAATAATAATAATAATAATAATAATAATAATAATAATAATTAATAATAATAATAATAATAATAATAATAATTAATAATAATAATAATAATAATAATAATAATAATAATAATAATAATAATAATAATAATATTAATAATAATAATAATAATAATAATAATAATAATAATAATAATAATAATAATAATAATAATAATAATAATAATAATAATAATAATAATAATAATAATAATAATAATAATAATAATAATAATAATAATAATAATAATAATAATAATAATAATAATAATAATATTAATAATAATAATAATAATAATAATAATAATAATAATAATAATAATAATTATAATAATAATTAATAATAATAATAATAATAATAATAATAATAATAATAATAATAATAATAATAATAATAATAATAATAATAATAATAATAATAATAATAATAATAATAATAATAATAATAATAATAATAATAATAATAATAATAATAATAATAATAATAATAATAATAATAATAATAATAATAATAATAATAATAATAATAATAATAATAATAATAATAATAATAATAATAATAATAATAATAATAATAATAATAATAATAATAATAATAATAATAATAATAATAATAATAATAATAATAATAATAATAATAATAATAATAATAATAATAATAATAATAATAATAATAATAATAATAATAATAATAATAATAATAATAATAATAATAATAATAATAATAATAATAATAATAATAATAATAATAATAATAATAATAATAATAATAATAATAATAATAATAATAATAATAATAATAATAATAATAATAATAATAATAATAATAATAATAATAATAATAATAATAATAATAATAATAATAATAATAATAATAATAATAATAATAATAATAATAATAATAATAATAATAATAATAATAATAATAATAATAATAATAATAATAATAATAATAATAATAATAATAATAATAATAATAATAATAATAATAATAATAATAATAATAATAATAATAATAATAATAATAATAATAATAATAATAATAATAATAATAATAATAATAATAATAATAATAATAATAATAATAATAATAATAATAATAATAATAATAATAATAATAATAATAATAATAATAATAATAATAATAATAATAATAATAATAATAATAATAATAATAATAATAATAATAATAATAATAATAATAATAATAATAATAATAATAATAATAATAATAATAATAATAATAATAATAATAATAATAATAATAATAATAATAATAATAATAATAATAATAATAATAATAATAATAATAATAATAATAATAATAATAATAATAATAATAATAATAATAATAATAATAATAATAATAATAATAATAATAATAATAATAATAATAATAATAATAATAATAATAATAATAATAATAATAATAATAATAATAATAATAATAATAATAATAATAATAATAATAATAATAATAATAATAATAATAATAATAATAATAATTAATAATAATAATAATAATAAGAATAATAATAATAATAGGGGGGTAAGTTGGCTCAGTGGTTAGAGTCATGATTCTGAGATCGGAAGGTCTCAGGATCGAATCCCACCGGTGGCAGGAATTTTTATTTAATTTAAAAAATTAAATATTAATTCTAATGCATAGGTAGGATTCCCCACTCGACCATTCACTGTTGGGTTCTAATTAACAGTGCTGTTCCTAAAGTGGCGCTGGGAAACGGTAACAAAGCCTACACAGAACACGAGGCTAATGGCCGTAGTAGTCGACGCCGATGACACCAAATTAAAAAAAAAAAAAAAAATAATAATAATAATAATAATAACAAAAAAAAAACTTGTAAAACACCACTTTTTATCATTTTTCTCTTTATGAATTTTCTCTATTCTGGCTGTACTTGATATACAGGGTGATTTTTTGAAAAGGATCCACCCTCGATAACTTCGTTCTCGTCTTGATTCAGGTAAAATCCAAAAACAGGTCAATTTTTATTCTTAGGGGGATACATTTTTAGATAACTGATTTTGTCGGATTAACCGCATGGCCCCACCAGCCCCCACCTCAAAAACCTTCAATAGCAAGGGGGGCCGAGCGACCCCTCGTTGGACAGGTTTTTGCATTTACCATATTTATATTTATATTTTTTTCTGGAATGTGATCATATGTAACGTAAACTTATTGACATAGTACTCCGATTCACCCTATTTAATTATTTTTCACTTTTAATCTTGATGTATTAATGTCCCAACGCGTTGAAAATTAATTAAAATTTGAATACATTTATATGGTACTGAGTAACTATTGGAGATTCGAGTTCAATTCTCTTCACAAATACAATCTTCATTTAAACTTGATTTATTAGAAAACACTTTACATTACTTCTTAGATAAAACAGGTAAACTGTGCATTATTCCCGATAAAACCACTTTTGAATTCCCACTTAATACATTCAGCATATACATATTGACGATGCTATAACACTAAAACGAAAATAAGCACCAATTATAAATATCTGAGGTATAATGAAACACAGTTTGCATTAATGTAACAGGAGAATGGAGCTTAATGACAGCCATTTGGGTGTAGGCCATCTTGAGATGACGCATGATTCACAATCAACGTTCCCACATCTTGATTGGCAGATGGCACATTAGCTAACGTTCTCTCAAATGTTGAAAACTGCTTATTAAGTATCGCAATTATTCTATGTAATTGTAAAAGTATTGCGAATATAAATACGAAGATGAGTCTTAAAATACTTGAAACTCTAATAAATATTTTAAAATCGTATTTGTGTAGGTATGTTTTATCATTATAATTTATATACGAGGTAAGAGAAGGCAATTGTTCTTTAAAATCACAATTGTATGGTTCAGTAAGATGATATGTAACCTTAAAACAAGTAGAGATTAAAACTAAACGTATATTATTCTTAAGAATGTTTTTAAGTGTGATTTGCACATTGCAGAAGTACTGTTTTTCGAGAAAGAGCCCTCCAGACAGTATGCTTTACTAGTAGGTCTATTTAATTCCTCCGATAATAAGAATAGTGCTGGCTGTCGCAGTGGAGGGATCGGTAACTGTTCTATGTAGGTTATGGATTGTATTATTCTAATACTCCATAGTGCAGGAGTATTAGTACCCTAATACTCCTACACCCCTACATACAGGTCTTGTTATTGTTTCCTTGCTCCACTTTAGAAACAGCACTGTTAATTAGAACCCAACAGTGAATGGTCGAGTGGGGAATCCTACCATGGCATCAGAATTAATTTAAAATAATTAAATTAAATAAAAAAATCCCGGCCAACGGTGGGATTCAAACTTGGGACCCTTCGATCCACAGGCAGAGACTCTACCACTGAGCCACCCACCCCTACCTATATTTTTTAAAATGGTCGCTTTTTGAGAAAGGAAAAATTATATCCTTTCTTCTGTCGATTTTTGTTCGTAAAAATTTTGTTTTGCAAACAGCAACACAACAGCTTGCTCCGGGCATGCTAAAATTTGAAATTATTTCATGGTATAAACAAAATGTGGTTTGGAGACCGTACCCTAACCCAACATTTTAAAAAAACATTTTACACAATAATATTTCTCTTTATAATTCAAATAAAAAGTGGTTAATTTGAAATCTTTATATTATTTTTCCTTGTTTTTTTTTGCTGGTCTTTCAAAAAATCGATCCACCGATTTAATAAAAAATCTTACTCTATAAAAAAGTTAAAAAATAAAATGTAAACCCCACTAAATTAAAAAACTAATGTACGAACCTAACAACGCTCTCAGATTTCTTGAAAATTGTTCAACACGTGACGGCTCGTTAACTAGTTACTCTATAGTCACTCTTTGGTCGATTGCGAGAAACAACCGAACACGATTAGTTATAAGAGCAATTGTCACTTAACTTGTATTCCATAAAAGCACTTTCAACATCTGATCATCAGAAAAATCAATGATAATATCTACAAAACAACGTAATTTTAAATTTTCTTTAAGAACATATTGTGCTATTGCTGTAATTTCATAATTATATGATTCTGAAGATGAGAGCATTTCCAAAATGACAAATGATTGTCTTGTCATAGTTCTACGATCCATAATATAATATACTGATATTATAATAACAAACAAAAACAAATCTTAATCCAGCCAGTAGATAGTAGATATTTTTCTATTAGGTTATGTTTCAATTTGCTCGACGTTGATCTGTCTCAGGAGTCAGAGCAACGGAGAGCAATTATAGAGTAACTTTTACCGGAACGTCAAGTTCAACCGAACACGCAGATGGTAGCTAGAATTCTTTGACGTAATCAATCATCAATTGAACATGGATGTTGCTCGCGGAGTGCTCTCAGAGTGCTCCATAGTGATGAATCGAAAACGATATTGAAAAAATATTTTCTGTTAACTCGTTTTTTCATTTGGTGTCATCACTCGATCCTTACCAACGGAAGTGAGGCCACCGTAGGGTTCACGAACCGTGGTCCATCTCTTTGTCCGCCTGTCATTTTTATTATTAATGATCGATTTTTTGTGGTTGGGGTTAAATTGCAAGTTTGATTAAAATAATTTATTAAAGCATCGAGTGGGGTATCAAATGAAAGCACATTGTAGCACATTATAACAGATTGTAACACATTAAAATACATTATAACACGTTATAATACTTTATAACACATTATAACATATTATAACACATCATAACACATTGTAACACATTATAACACATTGTAACACAAAAGGTCTCTCAAAAGATGCACACCGCAGCATTGGTGCGCTATTCAAAGAGGATGGCATGAAAACTGCCAACCTCAAAGATGGCATCAAACTTCTGCTATCAACACACTTGCCTGACTCTATCATTACATACGTAGCGGACTGGGAAGAGGAAGAATACAATCCATCTGTCTATGATTGGCAAACTGCCAAACAGATTATAGACGATAAAAAAATTTTATATGGGCAATATCCAGCTTCTCTTCATTTAAATCGACAGGACCTGACGGTATCTATCCAGCTCTACTTCAGTGGGGTCTGGAAGAACTCACACCGCACCTAGTGGGTATATTCAGATCCTCGTTAGCTCTTAAGTATATCCCCTTAAAATGGAGAGAGACAAAGTGGTGTTTATACCCAAAGGATGGATTACACTGTCCCAAAAACATACCGACCAATTAGTGTGACATCGTTTTCCATGAAGACATTGGAAAGGCTATGCGAAAGGTACATAAGGGATGCGGTAATTACAACACCACTACCAAACCAACATGCATACACCATAGACATATCTACTGATTCAACCCTTCATCTAGTTGCTGGCCGGATAGAAAGATCCCTGGACAATAAGGAGTCCGCCTTGGGTGTTTTCATTGACATAAAAGGTGCTTTTGATAAAACCACCTTCCCAACGATAATACACTCACTAACTAGCAGGAATGTTCCACAATTGTTTAGTGGGTGGATACATAACACAGCAAGCAGTAATTATAAGTGCAGAATATGTAAACATAAGAGGCTTGGTTGCGAGGGGATTGCCACAGGGAGGGATGCTATCACCTCTACTGTGGAATATGGTTCTCGAAACCCTCATCAGCCGCCTCAATAATGACAGTCACTACACAATAGCATATGCAGATGACCTGGTCATTCTGCAAACAGGGAATTTTGAGAACATACTCAACGAAAGAATGCAAGTAGCTCTAAAAATTATAGAACAGTGAAGCAAAGACCATTCACTGTCTATCAATCCTAAGAAGACAGACATGATCCTTTTCACAAGAAAAAGGATATTAATGGAATTAGAACCTCCAGAACTCCTAAACACAAAACAAAACTTTGCAACAGAGGTGAAGTACCTAGGTCTCACCTTTGACAGCAAGTTAACATGGAACTTGCATTTAGAAAAAGTAAAAAGAGGATACATTGCTTATGAACAATGCCGCCGAACCGTGGTGCGCACCTGGGGTTTCTCCCCCAGAGTCATCGCATGGACTTACGTGGCTATCATAAGACCTATGCTAACATACGGTGCAGTTGTCTGGGTACCGAAAACCCAAAAATTAACAGCTATCCGTAAACTAGGACAAATTCAAAGAACAACATATCTCAACATAACAGGGGTCATGAAAACAACACCGACTCAAACTATGGAAGTCATTCTTAGTCTGACTCCCCTTGATATGTACATTAAGGAGGTTGCTCTGACGACAATGACACGCCTCCGCACGGTCGGAATAGAATCTGATGTAGGATTTGGTGAGGCGAGACATTGTAACAACCAGTTAGCCTAAAGACCATTTGTAACTACTGATAGGTCTTTAGCTATTGTTGTTAATATACTATTAAGGGATTAGGGCAGCGTTGTCACCAGCCAAAGGGTCCTGGAGTCCTGAAGGTTCATCCATTCGCCAGTGGCAAAAGAAAATAATAAAGAAAAAATAATAAAATACAAAAACCATCCCTTAATAGCATATGGCGAGCGGTTCTTGGCAACTAGTTTTAGACTCTTTTAGTCCTAAGGGAATAGAAACGCCGAGGCTTATTTTTGCATATTATAGCATAATTTTAAAAATACGTAACGCGTGCATTTGCGTTACCATTTCTTTAATAATTTTTTGAAAAAAAAAAAAAAAAAAAACTCTTAAAATTAGCTGTCCCCTTTGCCCAATCAGGTCTTTCTATCGACGTGGTTTCTCTGTTGCCTAATTATAGATTTTACTAGCTTGTTAGTTTTAGGTATTTTATAATTAGGTATTCTCTTATAAGGCGCTTCTCAGTGGCGTGCGGTAACATTTTTGCAAGGGGAAGCGATTGTATAAAAATACAGCAGGTCAGTAAGTACAGGCGAAAATTTTTCGCGGTGCATTCACCATTTTGTCAAAGTCTTGCTTTTTTTCCTCAGTACTACGGATTACTATTACTGTATTACCTAGTTTAGTACTAGAAGCTATAAAAACGTACCATTGAAAAGCTTCCTTAAAAAAATCATTTAACTGAAGTTTTTTTTTATTTTTTCCAGCATTTTTCGCACAGTTGACACAGCAGTTGACATTTATTTATACTTAAATTTATTCGCCTATCCTCAATGGCTGCAATTTTGTCTATAACATCGTCGTAAAATTTTGGATTTTCTGATAACTGTTTAACAAGCTGTTTTAATGGATATTAGGGCTAAATTAGAGAGTCTGTCTTCACTTGTTGAATTTCGTATAAAACTTTTAAAGCACTCAACTGACGCACTTGTGGCTGGGATGGTTAGTACTAAATTCACACAACTTGACGACTTCACAAAGGGACTTATTTAAACCAGTTGTTATAAGAAAATTTAACACATTGATGGACGTCTTTTTATCACTAATTTCAGTTGTTTCATGAACAATACTTAACTGGGACTTTATTGCTGGAGTATCGAAAAAATTTCCATAATTTAATTTTGGTTTACTTTCATTTGTTAAACTTTGGAAATCGAGAGTTCATTTGTTGTAAAATATTATCAAAAATTTCGGCGTATAATCGACGATAGGAGGTCTCTCTGTCGCCGACATTATCAATTCTAATTCTCTTTTTTTTAAGTTACAAGCCAATATTTTGAGTCTTATTCCAAAAGTGTTCAAACTGATCTCGTTTTTTATTCATTTTATTTTAAAAATCATCAATTTTTTGTAAAGCAAACGCCAATCTCATTCGACTTTGTAAAATGTCGAATAAAATGTTGGAAAAAGGGAAAACCTCTGCAAAAATGTTGAGCAAGAAATTGAAATAATAGTTTTGTTTAAGCCAATGCAAATACCCTTTAGCGGCAGTAACAGTTTCAGCATCTCATATTTCTTTATTATCTCAAACGTCTTGAAAAAAGTGTATCAAAGAATCACGGTATTGAAACTCTGTTTGCACTAAATGTAGTTCCATCGCGTTGGAACAACTTTTGGAGACCTTTTTTGAACGTGAATGTCCAAAGCACGTTCTTTTCGATGACTTTAAAAAGAAGGAAGCAAACCACTAAGCGTCGAACAGAAAACTTTGCAATCTTTAATATTATCCATGCTTCGCGATAAAACCAAATTAAGTCTTTGTGCTATACAGTAAAAGAAAATTGCATGTTTAAACTTCTCTTTCACTTTAGCTTGAAGGCCTCTTAAATGGCCAACCATTACGGCAGTACCATCGTGTAGCTCTGGGCAACAAGCTTAGAACCACATTATAAACTTAAAATAATGTAACAAACCATTTTAAATAAGGAATCTGCAGTTTCGCTAGTGACGTCCAAAAATCATGAGGAATGCTATCCAATACATATCGCACAACAATGGATAGTTGACTTAAGTTTGCTACATCTGTGGTTTCATCAAGCGCAATTGATACGAAAGGTGCCTTTTTAATTTCACTTTAAATGTGATCCATCACAACGTCGACAGTGCATTTAATTAATTCATTTTGGATTTTGTTTGAGGTACCTCGGAAAGTCGTCGAATCAATAAAATGATTTTTTAGGGTATCATCGTATTTTACTAAAAAACTTAGAAGGTCCATGTAATTTCCTCGATTGGTGGATCCACTTGCTTCATTGTGAACCCTAAAACTTAGCTCATGCTCTCCCAGGAAACAAGTTACATCTATTATTTGTTGTAAGACGTCCCTAGTTTTTTTACCCTTTCATTGTGATTTGTTGCTTATTTTTAAATGTATGTCCAAAGTATGTTTAATGCGATAGGTCCTGAATGTTTTTTCTTTAACTGTAGCACTTTTATGAGATTTGCTATTTACATGTCGTTTTACACTTTTGTGAAAATTATTCAAGACTGTAATACCGACTGAGTTCTAATGTGTTTTTTCGGCTATATTAAAAAGTAGGCAAGGCAAGCAAAACACTTTCTTTAAAGTTTTGCAGCCGGTTAACCATTCATACTTTTCGTAGAACCCTTCGTGAAAATGCCTGGTAAATTTCTTTCCTGACTTTTCTACTTTCGTCTCTAAATTGATAGGATCCTTTAGTCTACTAGAATTAATAATGTCCGTTTTCTCTTCAAAATTTCTACTTGAAAATCATTTTTTCAAGTAGACAATACAGACACAATTTACCACATTATTATTGCTCACAGGCAGAGTGCATATTTCCTCCATTTTACAAAAAGAAAAACAACTACGAAAAACAAACCAAAATCTATCTGAGGTCTACGATTTTCCTCACACATCGATTCGCGGTGCGAATTGCAATAGGCGTAAGGCGACGTAAAAATCGCTGCCTCTCGACCGTATTTTACGTGTACAAACAGACTGACTACTGTCACGGCAAGCGAAATCAATTGGAACATGAGCGGGCTTTTCAAGGGGCGCTTCCGCCGACGGACTCGAAGTATATGGTGTGTGTTTACACAATTAATTTTCTCATGAGTGGTGCGTGCGTTTACACATTACACCAATGAATTGTTAGTTCATTTACGAAGTTTACGTTATGTTTCAGAGAAAATATAGTACCTAATTTAATATTAATTTCTATGCATTTTAAACTGAAAAATATTTATTTTTAAATCTCAAAGTGTAGGGAAGCGGTGCTTCCCCCGTTTCCATGGACCGCACGCCCCTGGCGCTTCTTAACTTAATTGATCACGCAATGTTAAAATGTATTGAAATAAATATGTTCATTTATGTTTAGACCCTTAGTTCGATTAGTTTGATGCAAAATTTTAATAAATAGGATAACAGATTATTTTTTAATGAATCGAACCAAAATTACGGACGTCTAAATTATAGCGGCAAAACACGAGGTTTAGATTTTGAAAGCGAAACAAACTATTATAAAATGTGTTGACTATCCCATAAATATTTTGGCGCTGCCTCATATCTGGTGAGCTTCTTCATTATCTTTGTTTTTCCGATGCTCCTCGTCTGTTTGTCTTTTATCAATCTCGA
The DNA here is from genome assembly GCA_927349885.1 of Psylliodes chrysocephalus. Lineage (NCBI taxonomy): Eukaryota > Metazoa > Arthropoda > Insecta > Coleoptera > Chrysomelidae > Psylliodes > Psylliodes chrysocephalus. The sequence continues at coordinate 41,739,845 of OV651822.1, forward strand.
ATGTAAATATTAACGGAAGGATCTCGATCGAACGTTTCGTAAATTATAAAATCCGTCATCGTAAATAACTATATTTTATGGGAGCGCTTAAATGAATTATATTTTATTGTATTTATAAAGCGTGCAGATTTATTTAGAAAGTGGATTAATTCCAATAAATTCGATTTTCAGTGACTTGTTTATGATCTCGACGATGGAATGAAATCCAAGTGGCCCAACTTGTGGCCAGTACACTTCGATTAGTCTGTGGGAAATGCTAAGATTTATAATTAGGACCAGGATTCTTGCTTATTTTAATAACTCGGCATTTTCTTTTGGAAAAAGGCTGTTAAGACCACCTGTACACTATTTTGCGAAATAAAGGTTGTTAAAATAAATGTATTTATAACATGTGGAATTTCATTATTTTAAAAATCAAATGAAAATAAAGAAATGTAAAATATGAATATTAAAATTTGTACTACACACATGTTTTTTAAATGGTACCTAAAGTTGCGTCTAGTTTTGGCATAAATAAAATTGTCACAATACTTATTTGGATATCATTGTTAGTAATTGAAAAAGAGGTAGACGTGTGTTAATATTAATAAAATTAAATTTAACTTAGCAAACTGGTTGGAAGTTATTTAATATATACTAACTAATAACTGGGGAATTAAGAAATACTAAAATATTAATTAATAGAATCATGTTATAGGAGGAAATTCCTCATGGTTTGGTAGTGTTGGACTTTAACCTAGTGCCGACCTACCCAACTAACAAAGTAGCCTTATGATGTTTAATTTACAAGACTATTATTATGTTATTGATATTATAAAAAAGTTTTCGCGATAACTATAAAACTGTTACATAAACATTTATACAACTATTCTATACAACATTTTAGCTAATAAAATTTAATTCCTTTGTAGTGATTCTACATTGTTGCTTTGGATAACCTTTACAACTTTTGGTTATATAAATACAACTGTTTCTTAAGCTCATAAAAACGGTTTAAAACATAGTTATGTGAGATAGTTGCGCCTCAATAGCAATTTGTTTCCGATGAAAACTCTAAAATAACTGTAATGTAGTGTCAAAATACACTACTGCAAATCATAAAAGTATATAGAGCTATTATAAATTACATTTTTCTTAAGAAAAGTATTATTCCTTTAAAAATATTTATAAAAAAAATTAAAGCAACTACATTTGGAAGTACTAACTCCATAATATTTTGTATTTATGTATGTTCAACTCAGTGTTTGCCAACTATTTTTTTTTTTTTTGAGAGATCGTACTAGTAGCACAGCTTATACAATACAGCTCCACAACTCCGTGTCGGCGTCTTTGATCTGGCGGTCGAGAACCAAGCAAGACGGAATGGTGCTATCTCTGTTAGATTCGAGGGAAAAGTCGGGCCCGGATTAAACAATTTTTTTATTATTGAAAAAATTGAAAACCTTGGCGTAATAAGGTTGGTTACATGCCATATTAAGTAAGTTTTGGGAAATTAAATTTTTAATTTGTTTTAAATCTGTCAAATATAATTAGAAACATTATTTAAATATAAATATTACGAAAAATAGCACATCTTTCGGATTAGAGGTAAAATAATTTGTATGTGGCTAGTAAAATCCTCGTTAACAAATGTTTTGAGCTAAAACAGTCACTTCACGACAAATTGTGGCTTGGATCCTTTTTACACCAAGGGCTTCAATTGTTAAAGAATTGTGTCACGCTCGTGGATGCAAATCAAGTGGTACCCCGTGTCTCTGGCAAGTGTTACTCTTCGCGCAAAGGGTTTATACCTAGATAAACGAATGCTTCGACTGAGGTCTGGGAACTCTATGGTATTTTGGAATTATAAAGAATTTGTGCTTTTATTTTAACAATATTGGTTATATTTAGATGTATTCTTATTAATTGAAATATAGATTTGTAGAAGTAATACTTTGACAGTTTTTATTAATATAATATATTCAATTTTTATCTGACCATACCGAAGTAGGGAATTTTGAAACTTTATAGTAATGTGAAATTTGAATTACAATATTACACGATATTACATAATTAGTACTTATTTTAGGTAGGTACTAAATTTGTACTTGGAGAAAGTAATATCGATTTTTACAAGAAAACTTGAAAAGTAAATTAATTTAGTTCCTATTTCTGATGTAAAACTTAAGTTTTGGTTTAAACCAAGAAAACAAATAAATTATAGTTTGTTCAACAAGGGTGGATATGATAGCAATATCACACAAAGACGAAGTTTGAGCACGACGTCGTATGCGGAGTACTCAATCGTCTGATTGTGATATGAACAATCCACTCGATATGGTCAGTATATTTTTTCTACGACCCACTAACGAAAATCTACAAATTTAAAAAATTATTTTAGGTTATTTAGACAAAATAACTAATTTTAAAATAATTTACGAAGTTGACTAATTTATAAAATAAAATTAACATGAAAAATTAATTAGTCCTCGGCCTAGATTCGATCCCGGGCTTTTCGCGTGGAAGGCAGATGTTCTGTCCTCATCTTCACCGAAACTTTCAGGACTTTAGTTTTAATACTCGTAATTAAATTAGTATCATGTAGTTTGATTAAAATTTATTTTTTTTTAAATGTGGACACAATAAAAACAAAAATGCTATTATTTATCGAGTCTACACAAAAATTTTAATGTAAATTTAATATCAATAACTAAAATATATATTGACAATTAGTTTAACAGAATTGTCACTTATTTAAAAAAAATTAAATAATAGGAGTTGGGTGACCAAAATATGAACTGTGATTTGTAGATTTAATTTTGTTAAAGTGTTCTCACTACCTAAAATGGATATGAAATATATTCGTAGTTGAACGCAATAACATACTTTTTCGTTTTGTAGTATGTGCATAGATTGGCTAATATCCATGCACAGATTACAAAACGAAAAAGTATGCTATTGCCTTCAATTGAACGAATATATTTCATATCCATTCTAGGTAGTGAGAACACTGCAAAAAAAAATAAATTCGCCAATCACCGTTCATATTTTGATCAACCGACTGCTATTATTTTTAAAATTTTAAATAAATGACAATTCTGTCAAACTAATTGTCAGTATATTTTTTAGTTATTGAGATTAAACATACAATAAAATAAGTTATTCTTTTGGAAAACGTTAGCATGGATGACTAAAGGGTATTGGGTTAATTAATTCTAAAAGTGTGGTACAAATGTTATTTTTTGTAGCCAATTCTTCAAAATTATTTTGAAATATCTTTTCAATATTGAATATTAGTTCTTCAAATTCATCATTTGACAGTTGCAGATTTCCAAATGTATCTGGATTGGCGTTATCATATGCCTTTAAAAAGCAATAAAAAGAAAAATCATCTAATTCAACGTGATCTTTGTTATATTTAAGACAGGTATCGCAGAGGAGTGGATCCGCAAGGCTTTTATTAAAAGGTAACCACACACATACCTGATAAAAATTTTCTGTATCAATTCGTCTTTACAATAATTTAGGGTGTTAATAATTTTATCATAAAATAAAATACAAGGTGTTCCATTTAAAAAACATACATTTTAATTTGCCAGGCAAAAACGTGACACCCTGTATATCCAAAGATATTTTTAAAATATGTAGGTATTTTTCAAATCCATATAACTTTTATTTAAAACTTTCTTGCGTGTCTACAACAAAATAATGAACAATAACGCACTAATGGGATACCCTGTATAAATTATATTTTTAACAATGAAAATTTCTTATAATGTGGTACTTATCGGTTTGGGTCCTTGGGAAAACTAAAGAATGTTTTCTTGCAGGTATAACCCTTATTAAAACAGCTTTTGACTGCACAAACAGAATGATGTCTTTTTTTTTCACTCATTCTACTCATAGCTAAAGAGTCACCAAAATAATAACAGTACCTTTAACTCAAACAAAATCAACGAAATTATAGGCTCCACGAAATTATACAATCAACGAAATTATACGCACGACTCAACACCTTACCTAAATACGCTTCTGAACACCAAAACCGTCTTTTCCCTTTGAAGGCGGAGCTTAAGCGATGCGCGACGAAATCGACGCAAACCGTTGCCGCCAAGAGAGTGTTTTAGCTGTATTGTATAAGCTGTGCTAGTAGTGTAGAATAATGGTATAATAGTCAATTTTTCGACAAAAAAATCGTACAATTGGCATGTATAGCATAATATACCTTAAATAGAATACAAAAATTAAAAAAACTCCGGCATGAATATTTATTTATCTGTTAGATATAACATTTTTTTACAACGAAAAAAAAAAACTAATAAAAATATATGAAATTTTAATGGTCTGGGGTAGAATTCTGGAATCTCGCATGAAAATTTTCGCACACGGCAAATGTCGCATACCAAATTCACATGGTTGTTAAAAATCGTATTTTCGAAAAAAAAAAAAATGAATTTAAATTCAAAAGCGAGAAATAATGCAAAGAATTTTATGTGGCAACGTAGAAAATTATGTCAACTGTTAAAATATTACTGGATGTTCTGTTTATTTATTAGTTATTTATTAGAACCCCTTTATGCTAAGAAATTTAGACAATTTTGAAGCAAATAGCAGAATTCGTTTCAGCTGCGATTTTTTCTTTATTATAAATATAGGAGAGCACCAATATTGCAATCCAAATCAGAAAACGAAATATTAAAACATGTCACGAAAACGTCCTGCTGATACTCGAAGACGTTATAACATGCTAGTTGCAATATCTATCAAGAGTCGCGTTGATTCCTTAGAAAGTCAAAAATGCTTGATAAATAACACTATAATTTAATATAATATAACTTCCTTCTATACTGTCACTCTTTAATAATGTTTTGATTTTCAACAGCCACCAAATATTAATTTCATCAAAATCTGCCTCATCCATGTTTACGGTCCACAAAGTCGCATACAAATTTATATTCGAGCACTTTAGACCATTCGTGTTGAATTTACCTGACATTTGTCGTATTCTGTTTTCGAGAATACACTTTTTTAAAATCACCTAGTTGCTATTCGACATTTCTCTAATCTCGCATGCTAATCGAGGTATTCGACATTCGAGAATACACAAAGATCTAGCTGTAGCAGATCGGATTTGTAGTTACGATTCGAAAGCATGCGTATTCTTAAAAATTCTTGCGTCTGTTTATTTGAAATTCAAAATACTAACCTAAAATTTTGTTTAGGTATGCTATTGCGGACTTTGCACGTGTTTTTTATTGTTTAAAAATATCGGACTCCATTTTTTGATTCGAACGCATGTTTATTTTCATTAATTGGCATCGCACATATACGGGGCAGGTTATAATTAGGCAATAAGAAGGCATTTAAATATTGCAAAACAAGAAAATAAACCTGCAAAAATAAAAGGTAATCGCTTATATGTTAACGATATACCATATACCGTAGATGAACTCGTTGAAAAGGAATCTAGAAATATTTATATAAACAGTGCCCCTGCTACGCCTGATGTTAATAACCAGTCAACTTCAAATCTCGACGAAGAAAAGGAACCTATTCTAAAAGAAACATCAAAATATAAATTAGAAACTCCTAATAATAAAGTAGTTAGTAAGATCAGTACTCGTACACAGGGTGTTAGAACAAGGCTAAATTCTAAAAATTAATATTGATATATGGTGCTTTTGTTTTAATGAACTATTAATAATAAATGTGTTTTTAGTTGTCATACTTTTGTTTTAATGAACTATTAATAATTAATGTGTTTTTAGTTATAGTCATACTTAAAGATATCGTTTTAAAATTTTATTCCCTTGATATATTTTTATTTTCCTTAAATTTTGAGGAAAATTTTTTATTCTAATTTAATTCAAATTTTATATAGGTAAGCGTTTTTAGATACTTCTTACTTTAGTCTTTTTCTGTTTTTAAGGAAACTTATATATTTGCAAATTGGAAATATAAATCTTTTACAAGCATTTAAAATGGATAAATACATCAGAGATTTTGAATATCATACAGTGCCTACCTATAGCATAGAAACAACTGATGAATGCACACAGATTTTAAGTATCAATGAAAAAAATAATAAAATTCAAATTTTACACATGAACATTCGGAGTATAAACAAAAATATAGATGAGTTCTCGATTATGTTACGAAATCTTCGACCAATAGTAGATTGTATAATTTTGAGTGAAACCAGAGAAGTACATGACACAAGTCTTTTCGCAATACCCGGATATGATATCTTATATAACGAGAGTTATTACAATAAAAACGATGGAGTTGTTGCTTATGTACGATCGTCTCTAAAATATATGTTTGAAATCGTACCTATTTACAATACAAACGCTTTAATAATTAAAATAAATTTAGACAATGAGAACTCAGTAAGGTTAATTACATTTTACAGATCTCCAAACTCGGACACAGCTGAGTTCAATATACAATTAAATGAATTTCTTGAAAAGCATGATAATGAAAAAGAAAATTATAATATTATAATAGGAGACATGAACATCGATCTGCTACAACCGAAGAATAACAATACCACTGATTTTTTAAATATTTTGAATGAATATGGTTACATATCAACCATAAATGAACCAACCAGAGTACAAAGTAAGAGTAAGTCTTGTCTAGATCAGATATTCCTTAAAACTAATATCAACAATTTTAATAATATTATACCAATCGTCCTGAAAACAACTATAACGGATCATTAAACAACAATTCTTCAAATAGTAACGGGTAAAGTACAAAATAAACAAACATATAGTCCAAGATTCACAAACGTTATAAATACTTCCAAGCTACACTTTAAATTTCAAAATATCTGCTGGGACTCCATTTATAAACAACATCCAGAAGCTGCAATAAATGAGCTAATTAAAACTATTTCAAATAATATTGAAGCTTGTACAGAGAAAAAACAACTGTTAAGAAAAAAATATAAAATAACGCCTTGGATTACTAACTCCCTGTTTAACTCAATTAATAAAAAAAAACAAAATGCATGTTGATCTACAAAAAAAATCCCGACAATCTCGATTTAAAAAATAATTATAAAAAATATAGAAATAAAGTAAATGTTTTAATAAAAAAAGCAAAATTTGAATATTATCAAGAACAAATTAATGTAAATAAAAATAGTTGCAAAAATCTGTGGAAAGTTGTACAGCAAATAAGCAATACAAAAAAAGAAAAACAGCCTATTGGCAATATAATGCATACAGATACAAATGAACTCTTGGTGGAAAAATTGGATATTGCCAATGAATTTAACAGAAATTTCAGCGAAATTGGTAAAAAACTGGCAAATCAAATTATTCAAGATAAAAAATATAAATATAACAGAAAATCTCTTCCAAATTCATTCGTCTTTGTACCAATTGAAGAAAATGAGGTAAAACATATAATTTTTAATTTAAAAGACAAGAAAGCAGTTGGAATTGATAATATAAAAGCGGAAACACGTAAACAAATTTGCTGCTACATTGTAAAGCCATTTACTTTTATTTTGAATAAATGTATTGAACACTCCATTTACCCATTAGTTTTCAAACAATCTATTGTTATCCCTATATATAAAAAAGGAGATGTGACCAATACGAGCAACTACCGGCCTATATCCTTGATTACTCATATCTCGAAAGTATTTGAAAAACTAATTAAAAACAGGCTTGCGTCTTATTTACATAAGTATCAAATACTTTCAAAACAACAATTCGGCTTCAGAGAAAAAACTTCCACTCAAGATGCCGTCATTGCTCTGACTACAATGATAACAGACTCACTTAATGAAAGCAAGCCATGTTTATGTATATTCATAGATCTTTCGAAAGCTTTTGATACGGTCAGTCATCAGCTACTCTTGCAGTCTTTGGAAGATATTGGTATAAGAAATAATGATCTAAAACTTTTTGAAAACTACCTTACCAATAGATTACAATCTGTGAGAGTGGATAATGTACTGAGCAATATAAAAACGATCGAATATGGAGTACCGCAGGGTTCAATACTTGGCCCTACTTTGTTTAATATATACATAAATGGGCTGTTTTCATTGAGGACCAGTGGAAAAATTATCGGATTTGCAGATGATACAGCTTTATTTTATCAGGCAAATAATTGGAAAGACTTAAAACAAATAGCCGAGAAAGACTTCTTGCATATCAAGAAATGGTTAGATTATAAATTATTAACAATAAATATAAGCAAAACGAATTACCTACCTTTTAGTTGTAACTCTTTGGGTTCTCCTACCTTTGACTATCTAAATATAACCGATGCAATGTCCATAAAACCTAAAAATCAAATTAAATATTTGGGAATAATTATTGATCCACACATGAGATGGGATAAACATATCACAAATTTAAATAACAAATTACGAAGCCTCCTATATAAATTTAAAAAACTAAAAGATCTCTTACCTGTGAGTTATCTAAGAACATTGTACATTGCATTAGTAGAAAGTCATTTGCGATATGGAATTCTAGCATGGGGTGTAGCCCTTAAAACACATATCTATCCATTAGAGGTAATGCAAAGAAGATTTTTTAAAATAATATTATCTAAAAGAAACAGATATCCATCAGATATTTTATATACTCAGATAGAGTTAATGGACATAAGGCAGCTTTACTACCTCTGTTCAGGAATCAGATATCATGTACATAAACAACAAGCTCCAATTGCAATTCATGAATATAGTACTCGGCACAAACATCATTACATTACTTTGTTTATGAAAAAAACCTGTACTCAACGGTCATATTCCTATATGGCACCAAAATTATACAATACAATTCCGGAAAACATAAAAATCATTTATAGTATATACTTGTTCAAAACAGAGCTAAAAGATTTTATTTTCAAAGGCGAGCGTCACATTATTGATGATTACTTCTAATACTACAGCAATATATACTTAAGTTTAGGCAAATTAAAAATAAGTAATCTGTATATCATAGTTAGAAATGTATTAGTACCTATTGTGTGATATTATTATTATTGTTATTAATTATTATTAGATTTTACTCTTCTGTAACCTTTTATTTACTTTTGGCCAAAACAAGTGTCTATACACTTATTGGAATCCAAAACTTTATTCTTGACATTACTGTGATGTATCTATAGTTATTTTATCTATTGTATTTATTGTATAAAATTAACTGTATTATGTATTTTATTGAATAAAGCAGATTATTATTATTATTATTATTGCGGACTTTGCACGTGTTTTTTATTGTTTAAAAATATTGGACTCCATTTTTTGATTCGAACGCATGTTTATTTTCATTAATTGGCATCGCACATATACGGGGCAGGTTATAATTAGTTTTGTAACTGAAGAGTTTAGAAGTAAATAATAAAACGGTATATAAAATTTTAAACACATTTATTAAGTGTGTTGTCAAACTTTAAGGTGTTACTCAATTTTAAGACAAAAAATTCATATAAACGTAGGTCCTAAACGGCCCAATTTTGAAAATATAGGCTGTTAAAAATTTAAAAAAAATGTTTTTCCTAAATAACTAGGTGAAAATTAATATCAAGTTGCAACTTCGTGGAAATTTGTATTGCAATACAGTTTTTTATATTTACTAATTTAAAAAAAAAATAAAGCCGTTTATATGAACTTCTTGTTTTAAAGTTGAGTATGGAATACGTTTAGTATAGGCAATTTTTTTATTCATGAAGTTTACTTGTTGCAATTGGGTTTAGTTAATATTGTGAATAAAAAAAATTTTATTCACAATATTTAGTATTAATTTTGACTGTTTAATAACATTAATTTAAAATTGTACTTTAATAAAAATAATAGGAAATAGCTTTATTACTCTATCAGAGATTTATTAAGTCACCAGTAAAATTAAACAATATACTATTAATGTTTTATTTATTATAAATAAAAATTCACAGAATTATTTATATTACGCAAAAAAATATTAAATACCTATATGAATTAGGATTTCCGAAACTAAAAATTAACAGAAAAAATTAGGTATCTGGTTCTTTGTTGATTTGAAAAGAATAGTAATGGAAATTAAGACTGTCAGTAGGTTGAAGTATCTTGTCTAGGACCTGGAAAAGAACAGGCTAAGTTTTGTGGGATATAAATAATTAGAAAATATTTGTGAATTGTATAAACATGCAAAGAACCACTTTTGAATAAAGTATTTTTATTTAAAAAATCATCTGAATTTGATTTTAAAAACAGGAAGTTGCAGAGTGACAAGCACCCAGAGCCATAACAGAAGTAAAGCAAGACATTAAAAGAAAAAGATACGTTTTTTTATTTAGAAATACAAATTCATTTTGAATTAAAGACTGTAAACTTTTAAAAACAAACCACATATAAATTTTTTGTTTGAAAAATAAATAGAAACTTGGTTTTCCATATCAATGTTTTGCCCATTTTTACTGTGATAATAAAAACAAAGTATTCTAGAGATAAAAAAATTAGGCCTATATCTAGATAAAAAATTAAATTGGAGAAAACATATATTCGAAATAATATGGAAATAAATAATAAATATTTAAAATTCAGAGGTATCACTCTTAAATATATCCACCAGCAATTACCAATTTATATAAACCAAATAGTAATTTTAATAAGAAAATTTATATGAGTTAAAAACATGTATATTCATTATTCATTACATGCTAGTGGGCACAAAAAAAAATAAATATATCAAAAAATACAACGACTTACATACATTTAGTACAAACTACAGATACAATATAAATAGTATGTTAAATAAAATAATGTATACAAATATATAATTAATTAGGTACCTGAAACTATAAAAATATTAGGCTAATGTATAAGATGTTTAATAAGTAAATACATAATATATAAATAAATAGTAAATAGACATTTCATACTTTTCATTTTACCTTTTTTGCTTTAAAATTGAGCCCTTTTAATTAATTGCTTACATTTATTTGTTAAAACTATTTTTTTTACTGGATACCATCTATTTATCTAGATTAAATTAATTTTGAAATAGTATATATTTAAATATTATTATTCTCTTCAGAAATCAACTGCTTCCTTTAGCTATTTACTAAGTCCCTCATTAAAGTTCCTAGAGGCTTTATCAAATAAATCGTTTTCCCCCAATTCTAAGTAAAAATTTATTTTATTCGAAAGTAAGCACGACTTGTTATCAATTTTCAAGTAAAAGCAAATGCTTAGTTTTTATTCACGCTACCAAAGACAACCCACTTACTCATGATGTCAATTCAAACAAACAGATGCCAGAGTTTTTGAGAATACGCATGCGTTCGAATCATAACTACAAATCCGATCTGCTACAGCTAGATCCTTGTCGAGAATACTACCCCTGTTCTGGGTTTGAGAAATAGCGATCAACAACTATCGGGCTTATGCGCAGTATATAAAAAGCGTTCTGGACAGGGATTCTTATGTGTGTACTCAACACGTAACGAATCAAATAGAGAGAGACATTACATACGAATCGCATTCTGTGGAACGAAAATAGTCGTTTCAACACGTGCCGTATTGAAAGATGACATCCCAATTCTTTGTTTTTTGGGACTACTTTGAAGCCACTGAACTATATATTAAACTAGAAGAATAAAGCCGATCAACAAAATCAAGCCACATATCGAGGTGATATTTGGCACTCTGGTGCCCATACATGTGTATCGAAATGCACTAAAAATGATCAATAAAATTAAATTTAACACTTATTACATTCAACTACTACACCTTTTAATTTAAGAAAATCACTTAAAAAGGATTTTTGATTAATACGCAGCTGAAACAAATGTTCCAATAATAATAATAATTATTAAAATAGCGCGATATAAATAAAAAATAATGTAACTTATCGCAGTACTAGGGTAGTGAATAAAGGACTACGATGCTAAGAGGGGTTCCGGTATGCAAAAAGTCCTCATCCTTCTGAATTCTGAATTTCTAAAAAAAATATTACTCAGAATATATATTTTTGTACAAACCATGTTTCTTCCAAAGATATGTGCTGTAAAAAAGACATTTGCCGTAAAAAATTATATTTGCCGTAAAAAAGACATTTACTGTAAAAAAAGGATAATTTAAGCTTCAAAAAGTCACAAGAACATTTTGCTTCAAAAAAACGAAACCCTACGTAGTACGCCTGCGGGAAACGTAGATTGACAGAAATTGACAGTCAGGAGTCCAAATTGTCATGCGCACCGACCGGCCTATGAATCTTTACCAGTAATTTTTGATTTTTATTGTTTTATGTTTTGAAGTAATTTAGTTATTTCAGATATTTAGATGAACCTACTGAAAACTGAAAAATCGTATTTTTACGTACGATCTCACATATGCGATCGTGCATCGTACAAAGAGTTAACAAATTGTATAAATACGATTTAAATCTCACGGTTGGCAACACTGGTTCAACTACTTCCCATATCATTTGTATGTGAGTGTATGGCCTAAAAATGTCAGATTGAAATAAGTGAAGATATATAAAAAATAAGTTGACCTATTTTTCAGAAAATAGTAAAAAATATTAGCAAAACATTTCGCTGTTTTGTCTAAACAATGAAAACAAAAGTATCGTTTAGCCAGTTATGTTCTGAATAATCATGTAATATTAAAAAAGGCCATATTTTTGCGGATGTCCATGTTAAACTTGCTTATTCTAGCAATATTATAAATTATGCGTGCTCTATAAAGCTGTAGAAATAAATCTAATCGTTTAAATTCTCAAATACTTAAATTACCAACGATTGTTTAAGGTTATGATCTATTTTAAGTCATACAGTGCATCAGTTTAAACTATTATACAACAAATCATGGTAAACTTGTTTTGAAGAAATGACGGGTACAACTATACAGTTGTTTTTATTACAATAATGTTTTATAAATATGATTGTCTAACTGATTTTTTAATACCTATAAAAGCCGCAATATTTAACAAAAATCTGACACAATTCTAAAACTAAATCTACTCTCGATTTTACTAGTTTATAAGATAAAACCAATGTTAATTTAAGATTTTTTATCATTAGTAATATTAGCCGTAAACTTATTACTAAAATGTTTGTTTCACACTGAAAAAATATTAGGAATATGAATCAAACTCGAAGCGCTGTTAGTTATTATACAGTGAGCATTATAAGTCTTACCCCCCCTATCTAACTCGTTACTGGAGTCTTGTTAGGAAAATCGCCAAGACAGGTTGATTTTTGATTTCTACAATGTACATTTTTGTATAAATAGTTTACCCTTAATTTCATCCCTTACTTGAGGGGAGCAACCCTTTCAAAAAATTTAAATGGCATGGGGTGGTGTGTGATAGCTTATTTGAAAGGGGGTTTTATTCTCTATTTAACCGTGCAAAAAAATTTGAAATTTGCTTTATTACGTGTTGATTTATTAATGTTTAAAAATAACAAAACATCACAAATAGGAAAGCAACTAAACTAACAGCGACCTTAATATCTAATGGTAAAAAGTCCTACTTCACGTCTGAACCAAAACCAATATCATGCAGGGCCGAATTTTAATTCTAAGGATGAGTGCGCTACGTTAATTTCCGTTATTCTGAAACAATAATTAGAGAATTAATTAAGCAAATTTCAAAATTTTTTGCACGGTTAAATAGAGAATAAAACCCCATTTTAAATAAGCTATCACTTACCATCCCATGCCATTTAAATTTTTTGAAAGGGTTGCTCCCCTCCAGTAAGGTATGAAATTAAGGGTAAATTATTCATACAAAAATGTACAATGTAGAAATCATAAATCGACGTGTCTCGGCGATTTTCCTAACAAGACTCTAGTAACGAGTTAAAGACTTATGATGCTCACTATAATTAACAGTAATTCTTGCTGTATATCCAAAAACGACTTTATTGTGGGTCATACATTATGTCTAAACCGTGTTATAGATATCTCTTAGGTAGATACTGCCATTTTATAATTATCGCTTTGAAATTATTTTCACCAGATACATTTAAAAACTAAAATGTTACTGATTTTAATATGCAACATAATCTCAAAATTGAATATTTATAAAAATAAAAAAAAAAATGTATAAAGTCTGTGTAAATGTGTAGTAACTGTCCGGTAACTACATTTAACAAATCTTATACAATTTACAAATGAACCAAATAGTTCTGTAATACTGCACCAATTTTGTGATTAATACTGATAAATTTTGTTCTGTAAACATTTTTTTAGCTTTTATAAAATATCAAATTGTTACTAAAACACTTTCTCTTTTGCCAACCTGGCATTACGAGACCATCCATATTACGATATTACTTTATGCTCTCAGTGGTCCTAACTTTATCAGCTCCTCGTTCCTTTTTTCTACTAACTCGTTTTTTTATTTTTCTTTTCTTTTTTTTTTTCGTTTTTTATTTTCTTTTTTTGTCTTCTTTTTCTTTTTTTTAGGTTCTTTTCGTATTATTTTTTTTGTCATGACGAGTTTATTGTAATTATGTATATAATTTCAATTCTCTTCACTTTCCTTCATCTTCTCTATATTATATTCCACTTGTTTACTAGAATTCCTTTTAATTTCAAATTTATTTTTAACAGCCCTTCGTAACAAAACCGCTCGCTTCTCTAGATTTACAATGTAAGCCTTGCTCCCATCGGTTCTTCTACATTCATGCTTTACGATTTAGTTGGAAAGCCGAAAGGTCGGCCATTTGCTTTTTTTTATTACTACCATGCCGGTTATTATTGTTTTATTTTATCTTATATAGATTATAACTACTCTATCTAATAATATGTTTAAGCTTTCTTTGATATATACGCGGAGAGGCAATTAAATAATTGAATTACAACTCAGTCTTAAAATACAGTTTAAACGGAAATCTATATCTCTTAACTTATTTTGGCCTTATAAATAGTTTATATTGTGTGCAAATTATGTAACTTTAATATTTGTCCCGTTTAAGCATAAGTCCGTTAGATTTCCAAACTGGCCTGTAGATGTACTATTCCTGTTACTGTGGTTCATTTTATTTCTAAACCTGTAGTGGCTTCAAACTCCAAGCTCCGAGGTACGTAGCTTCCAAGCTTTACGTTACGTAGATTTTCCAAGCTCCAAGTTCTAGGTTACGTATCTCAAAACTTTAAGTTACGTAGCTTCTCCAAGCTCCAAGCTCAAAACTTCCAAGTAATTTTTTTGACGAAGCTTTAAGTAACGTAGCTTCTCCAAATAAGCTCTAAGTTATCTAGCTTCTCCAAACTCGCAATTAAATTTAGATTGAAACTCTCAAGTAATTTTCGATGAAGCTCCGAAGCAGTTTCCACGTAGCTTCCAAGCTTCAAGTTTCCACGTAGCTTTACGTAGCTCGAAGTAATGTCGAAGTAGCCTCACTTAGTATCGTATAGACTTCATCTACACATGAGACGATTTAACAGGGAAGTACCGCTGTGTAATGGTTGAAACAAAGAAAACAATTTTTATTAATATTCAAGTTCATTCAGTCATTCGAGTCATTAATCGGTAATTCATTGTGTAACGAACATTAACAAACTTTACATTCATTTCATTTTCATTCTTTTCAATAAATGTAACATTGCATTCTTTTCATTAAATGTATTAAATTTTCTCAATGTCTTTTATTTGCCTAAACTCATAACAGATAACTTGAAGTACCAGAGACTGACTCAATGAAACAGGGCATGTAAAATCAAATAGTTTTTCTGTATAGCTTTTACTCAATAACTTGGTGGCACTCAACATTCTTTTGTCGTTATAGTACCGATTATTGTATCTTTCATTTTATCGTAAACCGGTCGAGCTACTCTGATTTTATTTTGTCCTAATCAATTTATGGATTCACGCAGTACCATCAATTAAAGCTAAATCACCTATTAAATATAATTTACATCTTATAATTCAAATAGAAGGTAATAAGCTCCATAGTTAATCTTTCGTTTTCCGTTTCTGTTGCATGTGTATAACATCATCATCCTACTGAGAGTATGTACAATTAAAGTCTATAATTTTTTAATCTTATGGGTGAAACTGCCGAAAGTACCGTGTTCAAAAAGGGCTTGCGTGGTTGAATATGTTATACAGAAGCTGTATTCCGTCCATGTCTTTACGTTTTTATCAGTGTCCATGTCCATCTTCCTGGTTCGTCATGCGTCATGCCTTTCCCTTTATGTGATACATCTTTACTTCGTTTTGGCAAGGTCTGTGTGTCCGTCTAACCAGATCCTATTTTTTTCTCTGACCAGCAAATATATTGGTGGGATCGGAGTGACCACTTTTATCGTAATTGCGGATACCGTTATAGATGCCCTTCCTAATCTAAGCAGGGCATTTCTTTGTATGTTGGTGAACATATTTCTGTATCCTTCATAGTTAATGTAGTTCTTTTATGTGGGGACCGCATGCAGCATTAAAGATTGGATCACTGCATATACAATTTTGCACTTCTGGCTCCTATGTTTGGCATTTGGTATTTGATTGCATTGCTGATTTGTATCCTCTATTTCTTGGTTCTCTCAATATAACCAGATCTGTTTTTTATGTCGCCATACTAAGGTCGTTTTGTTGTATCCATTTTTTAAAATTTCCAATGCCTTATTGGCTATGTGGTGCGTTTTTGAAAGTCCTTTGCTTTATTATTGCTATATCGTTAGGGATCACGAGAAATCTAGCATTCTGATTGAGTTAAAGTTGCAGAACGTCATCATAAAGAATGTTTTGGAGCATTGGTGATAGTACTGAATCTAGTGAAATACCCTTTGCTGTATTCAGGACTTCATTGCAAACTCCTATTTTTCTATTACTTGTTTATTAAGTACTGTGAGATATATGATTGTTCCAGTTTGTCTATGATCTTTTTCCATGACGCATTTCGAACATCCAGACATTATATTCCATTTAGATCCGTTTCTTGACCTAAGTCGCCACCTCTTCCACGGTCTGAATGGTGTATCAACGATACTGGAAATCAAATTGGTTCTCAGACAAATCCACTTTCGCTCGATTTCCCTTTTTTATTTTAATTTTATCATTTTCTTTTGTAAGACCCTTTCCTTTGTTTTCCCTTTTTTATCTTTTATTATATTTGTTTTAAGAGCTAATTCTTGTAAGGCTGGGGAGGTTGCGTGCTCAATAGCGTGGCAGAGTGAGTAGGAAAAGTTGAAAGCTGGTAGTATTATTGGCTAGTACCAGTAAACTAGTTAACTTAAGAAGACATGAGCAGCTAAGATCCAGATATACCGTTGTTCGCGCCATTGCCAAATTATCCGACTTAAAGTATTTACATGTTTGTGTCTAACAGAGTTGACATAAAAAAGTCTATTATTGTGTTACCCGTTCTTGTTAGAATGTTAAGAGTGTGCATTATTAGCAAAACTTTTTAAATCAATACAGTTAGTAATTCTAAATAATGCCAAACGCTTCATCACCCTCACAAAATGAACTCCAATCAGTACTGTAAGCATCTGAAAAAAGTTGTTAGTTAAATCTGTCATCTCTTATGTTATATGATGGATTGGGTAGCTTATTATACCACCTAATTTTTATTTTAACGTGCTATATTTGAGGCTCTAATTTTTTAATATTTAAATGGTTTAGGGCATAAGAAGCTGTATTTGACACTAGGGATGACTGCAACCTTAGTCTTATACCATCTGAAAAAGAATCTAATAGCACAAGATTTGCTATTGATAATTTTAGTAATGGTAAAATAAGAAATAACTGTCTTCAAAATAATTGTAATAAACAAGGTATATTTTCTACTAAACTAAACAGCTCGTAGGTTGAGCAAATTTTCAAAAATTATTTAAACAGAAAATCAATCAGAATTAGAAAATTGTACCATTTTCAATAATTATTGGTAATGATGTGAATGTATTCTTATAAACCTGTAACCACTCGACAACTTTTTGGCTAGAGTGTGATAGATTTAATCACCCTTTAATGAAATACTTTAGTCTGCCTGAAAAACCACTTGCTGTTTGAGGGCCGAAGGTGGTTTCTTGCTTACTGGAGGCAAAAGATCTTAGAGGCTTTGATTAGATTTTTTGGATTTTCTCCTGGTTATTCAAGAGATTCCTTGTGGGAAAATATTATCAAGCACTTATACCTCACCATTAGGATTATAAAGCAAAGCTTGTATGACAATTTCACCAGTTTAGCCTGAAATATTTTTTTATCATCAGTTAATGTTTCATTAAAACTGTGCTCTAAAGACGACTTGCTAAGGCTTTGCTCTTCGTTTGTAAATCTGCTCTGGTTTTCAGGTGCTGGCTTATTTGTTTTTAAATTGAAAGTCGTCTTGAGTTGGAGATCATAGATCATTTAGCTTTTTTCAGCCCCCATATATTACCAGAACGCGGTGCTGTTACGAGTGGACTATTTATTTTTTATTGAAGTACATAATAGGTCTTTTCCTTTGCATCGAAAGTGTAGCACTGAGACACACCACTTCAGAAAATATTGTTCTATTTTTTACAAATTGTATAGATGGAACGATATTTTCAAAAGTGACGCAGCTCAGTGTTACACTTTCGATGCAAAGGAAAAAACCTCATTATTATACAATGGAAATATATAAATATACATAAACTTAAAACTATATAAATATTAAAGAAACATCCACTTGACTACTGTCAAAAATATATATAAAACTATTTTTTTTCAATATGTTCGGCCGGAATATAAGCAATTAAAGAAACGGTTATATTTATTATAACTGAAAGTATTAGCAAGGCAGTTATTTTCAGCGACTCTAAAAGTGCTCTCTAAAAAATTTCCAGTAATTGCATATCGACTAAAATGGATTATTTAACATTGAAAACAAAACATAGTTTATTTACCGCAAAGAGTTTGGGGATAGATATTTGTCTAGTATGGATTCCTAGTCACTGCCGAATAAGTGGTAATGAGGAACTAGATTAACTAGCCAAAAAAGGCCGCCTACAAATACTGAGTAGTAATTCCAGGATGCATCATGGTGAACTTTCGCCTTTTTTTTTTAAATCCAATATAAGGAAAAATGGAAAAAGAAATATAAAGTGTTATGCCAATTTAAAGGAAGACTATATGCAGATGTGACTCAACTTCCATTAAAGAGACCGTGGTTTGGAAAAATAAAAAATTTAAATAGAAGGGGTATAAGTACTATTTGCAGATTATTAATAGGTCATTGTTTGAGTATGGTACATCTCAAGAAAATAGGAATAAAGAAAAATATTATTGGTATACGTGTGGAGAAAGGGAGGACTTACAATATATTTTTTTATTTGTCAGAATAATTTTTATAATATTTA
This sequence comes from Psylliodes chrysocephalus, assembly GCA_927349885.1. Taxonomy (NCBI): domain Eukaryota; kingdom Metazoa; phylum Arthropoda; class Insecta; order Coleoptera; family Chrysomelidae; genus Psylliodes; species Psylliodes chrysocephalus. The sequence continues at coordinate 41,759,106 of OV651822.1, forward strand.
CATTTTTAGAGCGTTTAGATAACCCAAAAAATTTTATAGTATCTGTTACACTTTTTGATATATGTTTTAAGCTTCTGTCTTTCGGTAATGTTAAAAAAATATCAATATTTATGCAAATATCCAAAATTAGGCTGTAAGATATTGTAATTCTTATTCTGTTGTTACCAAATGGCTCTATTATCCTTGTTATGATGGCCAACAAATTAAAAAAAAAACTTAAGTAGGTCTTGCCTTAAGATCTAATCAAATAATCTTAACACTTCCACTTTTTGAACATTACTTTCTATCATTGTTCTGTTATCTCATTCTGATCTGCCATTTTGTTCGGGGGTGTAAGCAGTAGTTGTTTCATATTAAATTCCTTCATTATTCAGATACTGTTTAAAATCATCCGTTACCTGCATACAAAAATTGAATTTTGCAATTGAGTTTGTTTTGTTTCGAACAGTTAACATTTTTATAATCTAGCACATCGATTTTGTGCCTAATGGAGTTTGCAACTCTAAAGCCAGAAAAATTGTCTTTGAATGCTACATAATATTTATAACCAAGAACAGATAGTGTGTCCATCAGACCGCATAAATCCCTATGAATACATTCACCGATTTTGGATTTTTTCACATTACTATTGCGTTTCTTGAACTGTAATCGATGCTGTTTGCCGTATACACAGCCTTCACAGATGAATTTTTCTACGTCATTAAAGTTAACACCAGTATCAAGACCTTTATTTCTCATTTCAAGTAGATAGTGTTTTTGTGTTTACATGTCATAAGCGTTCGTGCTATACTCTTAAACTTTTGATACTGGTTGCACTGACATTAACAACTACAGTGCGAAACAAAATTTTATAAAGGTTGTTTTGTTCACGTATGGTGCAGGCCACATTATCATTGTTTTGATAGATTATTGCTACGTTTTATTTTACTATTTTCATTCCATTGACGGTAACTACTTCCTCTGAGAAAAGGTTTTGTCTTTAATTGTTAAGGACTGGTTATTTTCTAGAGTCACTGTTGAAATGTTATTTTTATCAAAATGAGTGAAGTAGTCTAGTCTGTACGTCATATGTAAAGAAGCATCATTGTCCATGATCCATGTTTCTTCACCGATGAACACTTCTTTCTCGTCAGTTACGTTGAACGCTGTTTCATGGATGGTACCTGTTTTTTTGTTATTTACTGTATTGTTTGAAGAGTTAATTTTATCCTGGGGTTTTGTTTTTCTTTTGTGTAGTCGAAAGTTTCTAGACATGTGCCCCTTTTTTCTGCAGTTTTGACAGTATATTGCTGCTGCTCTAGGTTTGTTATCTTGGGACGTAGTTCTATTGTTGTTTTTTGGCTTCTTTATATGACGTAATACTGGTTTTTTCTTCTAGTATTCTAGCAGTAAAGTTTGTTATCGCCTCGATTCATCGAAAGATAGCTACGCTTGTTATAAATGCAGTGTAGCTGTTGGTTTCTCCCGTTTTCCGTACTAATGTGGCAAGATTTTCAACTTTCAAACCATGTTGAGCTACGGAAACGCTTGAAAACATTTTATATTGATGAAACTTTTCATGGACTATCATCTTACTGACTTCAGACATCTGCTAATAAATTGAGTTAAGTTTGTCAATGATTTGCTTAGATGTTGTGCAGTTTTCTACTAATGTTATCTGCGATAGATCCATTGCAGAAGTCAGCATGAACATGGCGTTGGTATTTTATTTCAACCATTTATCTACTTCCTTACTATTACTTGGATTCAGAACTGAGCTGTCTGTTGTGCCAAAAATTCCTTTTGCTCGAAGAGCACACTTCATTTGGAATTCCCATTACTAATAGTTGTTTCCGTCAAATTTATTCACATGTAAAACGTCGATTTTATCCATTTTCGACTTTAGATAAGAGTTCAGATTCGGTAAGAAGTTGTTGCAAGAAACTCTTCTAGTAATAGCGTCAAGTGGAGTTTAAGTGTGATCAAAATAGATATTTGAGCTCTGGGCCCATAACCTATTACGAGTGGACTAGTTAGCTATATCGATATACACCACCTGAATGAACTTTTTATTAAAGTATATTATGGTATTAAGGTCATGCCTTAAAGTCTTATCAAATAACCTTAATACTCCTATTTTTTGAATATTTTAATAAAAAAATTAAATAAAATAATAAGTAGATAGTCTCTTGAACACCTAACATGCCTCTTAGTTTTTCAAAGGTGGTTTGGTAAATATATGGGCTTGTTTTCAGTTATTCTTACATATTTAGGAACAATGTGAATATAGTGGCTATTACATTAAATTTGTAGGCTTCCCACCTTACAGATATTACTAAAAGCTATGTTACATATTGAAAAAGTAATACAAAAGCAGGATTTAAAAACGTGGCAACATTTAGTGGTTTAACTGGAGTTTAGATAGTCTTTAATAATCTATGCTTTCAAAGTCCTAGCGTTTTTTACCAGTCAAAATTCCGAGGCTTAATCTTAATTGTTGTTGATTATGGTCCAAGGCGCTTAATGACAGAGCTGAGACGAATCTTCTAAAAATACATTTGAATCCTACCCAGCTCTGCTTCTACTGCATGAGCGGGGCACTAAATAATTCAACATCTTAATAACAATCTAAAACATGATCTCATGTACTAAATTTTCGTGTACAACACAAACTGACTTTAACACACAAACAACCTTTCAATTTTCTGGAATATTTGTAAAAACTGGAGTTGTCCATCACGGAAAAGCGTCGACTGATTAATCGTGTCAATATTTATATGGCACAGCCTTCTGGATGACACATTGATGTGCGGCAATTGGATTGATATATGCTCGATGATGCGCTGCTTACGGCTGTTATGGTTTCAATCAAAATGTTGTACTTACTCGCTGTTGCGTATGTGTCTGTAGATTCGGGAGATGATCATTTGTTACACTTTCAGTGGCGTATCAATATGTAACAAATAGGTATTTCCAACATCCGGTCGAAAAATTCAATAAAGTGAAAGGAAAATAATTCAATTTAACGAGATATACTAAATAAACATATTTTTGTATCTTTGATAAACGAGCCAACTCGAATACAAGAGAGTACAAAAACATATTTTCATAAAAACACTATTACATAAGTTTTTAAAGTAGTGTATTGCGATAACTTATGAAAATCTAATAATTGATCACATAACAATAATTTTAAACATTTACAATAAAATTTGCAAATATATGCAAAAAAAATTATAGTAATTTATGTAACAATAAATTAAAACCCATAACAAATAATGGTGGTGTAGGGTATGTTTCACCACATAAAGTTGTGCTGAGACATAAAATATTTCAAATATTTTAATATTATTTCCAATAAACTCCATTCATCAGTAAATTTTAGACCTCTGAAAGTTTCACTAGTATTGTATAAACCTAGCACATGTTGAGTTTCAATGTGTAGATACATCAATATTTGTAGTTAAGTATTTAGTATTTTTAATTTTATTCTTGCGCTAAGGTAAAGTGGGGTAAGTGCCGTCACGTTTCTTGATAGTATAAAATATTTTTATCATAGAATCTAAACGGATACCTTAGAAATGCCGCACTCTTTTTTTTTATATCTGTTATGATACTATTATTATAGAAAAAATTAGAAATTAATAAAGATAAAGGTTTATAAGATTATTAAGTTTTTTTATGTTGTTTAGTCGGTGATTGCACTTTCCCATAAAAATGGAGAAAATTCAATCACCGATTATTTTTGCCTTTGAAATGCATACAGATTAACAGGGGTTAAGAACGATTATTTTAAGTGTAAAAAATTATATTTTATTTTAAATCAAAATAATTATGGCATTAACAAACTTTTTACCACTTCTACAAAATAACCTAAGTGCTAAATGTTCTAATAAATGAATACAAACTTCATAAATATGGCCATAAAACATTTTTAGAAAAATAAGTAATACATTCTTGGCATAAAAAATAATACTACAGTTAGCGGTTAATTACTAAAAATATAAAAAAAAGCAACAAAGTAAGCATTTACTTATTAACATTAAGTGCAGATACTAAAACTCAAAGTAAAAACGACTCATTTTTTCTTTTGGATCGGCAAGTATTTTTATAATTTCCTTAAGATATATTAGCGAACGATCCTCTATGTTAGGAAAAATATAATATTCTTGGCCATCAAGGGGTTTAGTTTGCCGTAAAAATGTTGCATAATAATCAAAGTTTTCAAGCACTTCTAAAATTTTGCCAACATACGTTTTTTTTAGTTTTTTTTCGTATAAAATTCTACCAAAACGAAGTCTTCTATTTTGGGTACTGCATCATGTGTGCGATCTTGGTTTTTTTATTTCTGAGTGTATGTCTTTGTTTTCGACTAGGTCTGTGGTTTCAGTTTGCACATTTATGTTCTTTTGTTGGCTGTCTATGTTCATATTTTCCTGTTGTTTGTCTGTTTCCAGTTGTTTTCAGTTTCCATGTTTATCATTTCTGTTTTGTTGTTGTTCGTCCGGTACCTTTATTTCATACTCCATATTTTTGACAGTTTCAGTCTCATCTTCAGTCGTTTCATACAATTTTTGGGTTCTTATGGTTTAAGCCTGTACGACTTGGTTATGTGTATCTTCAAAAATGGAAAATGATTCGGAATCATTATCCTTATCCATATATTCAGGTTCTGATATATCACTTTCCGAATTGGAATCATTATTATAATGTTTGTTTCTTTGGAGCATATATAATTTTCTTTACTATTTCTTCACCTATTTTTGACTGGCGTTTTTTTAATAATTCTGAGTTTCTTGTTTGTCCAAGGATGTTATAACCTTTGCTCTTTCTGATATGCGCTTCCTTGTTGTGCTAATGCTAGTTCCAGGTCGATTGTTTTTAACTGTATCTAATAAAATATTCTCAAAAGAAACTGTATAGTCTTTAGACGTCTCTGGAATTTCATCATCTGCTCTTTCATTTTGATATCTATTACCTGGATTTTTATGGATTTTCTTTATTTTGTCTGGAGCCACTATGTTTTCTTTGCCAAACGCATAGTTTTTGATCCCACTTATCTTTCATGGATTTGAGTACAGCCAGGTCAAGGGGCTGGAGCAAGTGGCTCGTATGTGGAGGGAACTTAAGAATGGTAACATCATGATCTATTGCAAGAGTAATAACTTTTTCTGTGACATGAGTTGCGTGTCCATCATAAATAAGCAATACTGGATGCTCATCACCCAATTCAGAAATAAGTGTTCTTTCTAAGTAGTTATAAAAAATCTCACTGGTGATCCATCCATTCATGCTCGCTGCGTATGACATATTTGGATAGCTTTCTTCGCGTTTGTCTGGAACTCAGGTGGTCCAGACGTTTAAACCTTTATATATAATAAGAGGTAGTGCCTTATTTCCAGCTGCGCTTACTGCAGCCAAACAAGTTAAATTTTCCTTTCCGCTTCCTCCAGTTGTACGAGAACAGGATTTTTCTCTTTGCCCAACGATTTTAGTTTTAGATGGGTCGGTACAAACACTTGTCTCATCTAAATTCCAGATCAAGCCTGGTTTATCAAATACATTAAGAACTTCGAGTTGTTCGTGTAGAAGATCAAAGTATGTTTGAATGACAAATAGATCAGTCATATTTTTCCTTAACTATTAAATGGCTTGAGGCTTTTTTACTGACAAACCATGACGTTTTTTGAAATTCAGGTACGTCTTCTCCGGGCCTTCCATTGCTAAATCTATTTTCTACATTATTAACTTTAACAAATTTTTCAACGAGAAAGGCCGAATCCCCATTTTTCCATAATTTTAATATAGTTAGCCAATTTGGATTCATATTCCTGAGGAAGAGCTGTAGGACGACCTCCTATAGCATAGGCGCCGGAACTCACCACCACAACCCACTTAGGGTCACCACCGGTTTTTTTAAAGCCAGTTTAAAGCATTGATTTTATGAAAATGTTCTCGGAAAAGAAAGATATTCTTAAATGTCGATTTGCTGGAGTTTTGAGGATTAAAGCGGCAGATGGGAGTTCCAATGAAATAAATAGAAACGCAATATAAAACATTTATTAACTATCATTAATTTAGAAGGAGATTTTTAATGATTTATTAATACACATATAATGGAGTATTGTATATATACAGGGTTGACATTTGAAAACAAAAAATATACAATTTTTGGCACCTCAGGTCATTTACGAAAAAACGCTCGGACCCGTCAATTTTTGAGTTTAGGGGGAAACATTTTTTTGCCATTTTCACCCCCTAAAAACTTCTACACGAGAAAGGCCGAATCACCATTTTTCCATAATTTTAATATAGTTAGCCAATTTGGATTCATTTTCCTGAGAAAGAGCTGGAGGACGACCTCCTGTAGTACTTTTAACCCTGCGTCTTCCAGAAATGTAAGATTGTAGGATACTAAAAGGGATTTTGTAAAGTTTTGATGATTGTCTTATATTATTGTTCCAGATTTAATCTCGGATAATGGTAATTTTACGATATTTTCATCATGACTTCCCCTTGTAGTTTTTCTTTTATAGTTGCGTGCCATGTTAATGCTTTACCTGAAAGAAAAAACTCCTATAACCAAATATAAAAAAAAATATATGCATCTAGGAAAAGTGCAATCATTTGACGGGAAAGTGCAATCATTTGATCACACTTTCCCACTCCATATTTATTGCAGTCATCCTATATTCAAAAACTAATGAGGCTAGTGTAATCAGTAACAGAACATATTTTTTTTCAATCAAAATAGATGTAAATTATATTTTTTATCAATATTACTCAATAATACACTGCATCAAACGTAAAATATTTATCACATACCTGCAAAAACATCTATTTCCAAATTTTATTTATGGCGACGCACACTCTGATTCTAACCGACAACAACAGCGGATAATTTGGACTAAACCGTCTCGCTTCAATACACTGCAGCGTTGCCGGATTGAGGCATTAACTTACGGATGGCATACGTTTGTGGTTGAAGATCGCCGGGTGGACTTTATTGAACTTATAGTCGCACATTTGATAAAGATTGCAGTTACCCCGAAATTGCACTTACCCCACTTTACCTTATTTATTTTACATTATTGTGTTGAAACTTTTCGTGTTTCTGGACATTGTTTTGGGACTTCAGTTTGTAATATTTGTGGGACATACCTACTGTTGTATACTACCATTAGAGATCCAGTTACCATTAACATCCCTGGGGGTAACCCCATTAATCCCAGTTATCTAAAATAAGCTACAGAACGATATTTGGATCTTAGAGTTTGAAGCAACAGGACCTAGGCTTACCGTTAGGGCCAATAGGCTGTTTTGACATGAAACTACTTTGAGGAAGGCTTCTAATCAAGCCTTGGCATACGTATGTAACAAAATGTAAAAATTCAAAAACCCTGAAGTACGTCATTATTTATTTATGATGAGTAGCTACAATTCCAATTTTCAAGTTCTTACTTTAGAAAAACCGATATTGTCTTAGGCTGTCTTAGGCTATTGTCAACGGTCAACTTGACTAGTATGGTCAGACCGCTCGCTAGGCAATGTAGTCGAAACTGTCCAGTCCTAATTTGTAAAATTTATGATTAGCTAGCCGAAAATTAAAAGACCAGGCAGTCCCTCCTGTGTTTTGTGAGTCCCTCGTCCCTCAACACATTGACAGTTCTAAAGGATGCGGTAAACTCAATTAGAAGGCTTTAAAAAAAAATAATGTGAACAGCAGAAACAGAAATAAACTTATTATGGCTACTTGTCAATTCGCTTTTCAAACTGATGATGAAATTACATTGATAAATTCTTTTGAAACTGTAAGTTCAAGCATTAGCATCTTGAATAGGAAAGATTCTTGTTAGTGTAGCTTTTCTGCCTATTTAAGAGTAACTGGTGACTAATCCCGTAATAATATTACATAATATTTGGTTTTTCCCGTTTCATGTATTAAATTGGTTTTCAACAACAGTTTATCCATAACTATTAATTTCTTGTATGTTTAAATGAAATAAAAACATAATTGACATTTGCCCATTCACTAGACAGTTTTGATTAACCAAGTCAAACTCAATTTCTCGACCGTTCTAATGGTTCTGACTTACTCTGACCGATCAGCTGATTACTCATGACTGTCGGTTTTCTCTTTCGCTAGACAGTTTTGACCGGTTCGACCGCTCACTTAACGCACCCTTATAAACTTTTAACCCTTAAATATGATGTGTATAAAATCCATTTTTAGTGGGTGTTTACGTCGAGAAAGGAGTAACTATGCCAAATTTTAACTCAATCTGGCTTATAGTTTTGGAGATCTCGTGATGAGTCATTGAGTGGTATTTTACTTTTATATACAGGGTATTTCCAAAGTAATCTGAAATATTGTTTTGGGTAATTCGTCGTTCAATTTTAAGACGAAAATCTCCTATAAACATGTTGAGATACAGGATTTTGAATTTTTTATTATTTTAATAGTAGCAATAAAGTTTAATAAACGTAAACATATATGTAGTATTATAATTCATAGCAGATGTTCAAAGTGTGCATCTTCAGCTAAAATACAAGCATTCTCTCGAAGTCTATTGGATTGCCGAATACGTTCCAAGAGGCCAGGATTGTAGCGAATAATATTACAGCCTTGTATGATGGTTTAGTAAAATTTATGGTAACATTCACTTACATCCAGAGCTCGTATATTACAAAATAGTCAACACTATGTATTTCATAAACGACAGATAACTTGGAAAATACCTTGTATATAGATAGGTAAATTTAAATTTAGTAGAGTAAATTATTCTTTTTTTTTTATCAAAATCAACCGTATATAAGTGTAACCTGAGAAGTAAAATAATTTTCTTGGAAACTTTCCCCATAACAAAGTGAAGTCTACCTACCTATTATGAACCAATTTTTAATAAGCACTTCTTCGATAAGGCGAAGGATAGTGACAGGTCCAGAATCGGGTCCGCACTAAGAAGCACAAGAATAAGAAGAGAAATCCAAGAGTAATCTGCACTCGAACTGGCCGAGAGGGTCCACAAGTGTCGTCACTGAATTTCGGTAAAGATATTTGAGAGCGGGATCTAATCTGCACTCGAGACTTGGACTCGAGTGAAATTCGAAACGGAACGATATACAGTGCAGGACTTGCCTAAAAAAGAAAACAAAAATATTAAAATAATTACAACGTAATCTAAGGAGAATCAGTTGATTAACATATCCAGTGTGAATGACTTTTTGTGTATTAATGAATAAAAAAAACACAAATATGTCAATTTTTTTCCATCTACCATATTTGGTACACTCCTTGCTCCCTCCCTTCCTGTGCTCTTTTTTAACAAATAAATTTAAATACAGAATATACCACGTGTGGATCGTCATAGAAGAAGTCATTTTATGTGAAATTCAGTAATTTGTATTTCTCATATTTGACATTAAGAAAGAAATAAACTTATTTTAATTGGATTATAAATTATGAATACAACTTAAATGATAGAGACATATATAAGAACAATGTTTGATTATAGCAGTCCTGTATCACTGGATATAAGCCAGCCAGAAGAAAGGATAATAACATCATCTCTCGGCGAAACTACACCGACAGCTAAAACAGGCAGGGGCTGCTCTCAGAGTGGATTACTTTTACCCCTTTTATTAGTTGTTGCTAGTAGACAAACTCATATAAACACTAATATCTACAGAATTTTTCTGTTTAGGTTGTGTCTATGACCTGGCGAACATCCTAACAGATAAGTTTACGGGTACAATATCGGAGCGCACACAAACCGCTCTACACATCATTCATGAGTGATACAGAAAGGAAGAACTATCAGTAAATCCTAACAATGAACCACACCACACTAGTCAACTTCACACAGGAAAAAAGTATTACCATGACTAAAATCACTAGTGGAGTCGAGATACTTTGACCAAGAGGACCGCATCGACTATGGTATCGATTTCGGCATCACGAATATTATATTTATATGAATAGCTATCCCAGCTAGCACAAAAACATTCCATCTATGTTAATAATTTGTAATATTAGGCTCTTTAAACTCCCATGCGATGTACTTTTAACTATAATATCCATGCAACCGTCAAATGTCCGCAACAGCAAGACTTTCATAGCATTATAGAGGTTACAAAGTGAAGTTCGGAAAACATCACACTAGCACTTTTACGGTGCTTCCTCCAAAAGTTGCTCTGAAACGTTTTATAGGTGTTATAATATGAATTCATTCTACAGCATTATACTTATATTTATTTTAAATTTTAAAAAAGTACTTCATAATTTATTTTGCTTGTTAAATAAATACGATTACACGGAAAAAAATGTGACTAGAAAATTTTACTACAATGTTGTAGTAGTAGACTTGTAGAAAAATACTTAACAATTTGTAGAAAATTTTACTACAATTTATAGTTAAAAACTATTCATTATTGTAGCAATTGGATTGTCGAATAAAACGCTACAACAATAGGAAAGAAGTCCACAATATTTAGTATATTTTACTATTGTTTGTAGAAGTAGAAATTTATTACAATTATCGTAATTACTAATACTAACTTCTGAAAAAATTTGTACAAATATTAATAATTATCTCTACAAAAAATAGTAATTTTCTCTACAAAAAATAGTAATAATTTACATCCCTTCTTATGAAAAAAATTCAATTTTGTTCAAAACTATTCTATAATATTGAAAAAAATTGTAAGTCATGTGAACAAAACAGAATTCTGCTATTGGCCAACGTTTTCTGACGTCGATCATAAATGGCCAGACAGCAGTAGCCGTTCGCCATGTTCACATAACAAAGCATGGTACATAGACGAGTACCTATAACACATTATTATATTATAAGCACCGATGCGTTTGAGAAAATTTGAATAATACATTCTATTGGTGGTAAGTACATTTATTATTGTTTCTGAATAATTTACCTTTAGATAACTAATTTAAATAACCTTAGTAGATTATTTGTTGTGGCCAACGATCGAATGTTGTGCCCAACGATCGAATTTTGTGCCAAGTTCAATGATGATTTTTTGTCTTAGTTGTGACATACCTACTTTCTCATTTTTGTTAGTTATCTGACTTAGTCATTTAATATCCAAATCAAAGGTAATAAATATCCCCGTTTTAAGGGCATGAACAGTTCAATTGTTATTAATTTTTATTTCATATTTTTCAGGTGCAGAAAAGCCAACTGAGACTGAGGGTGCTATTATTACTGTTATTTATTACATAATGTAATTAAGACTTTGTATCTTTTATATTAAAACAATAAATTGAATATTTTATTAAGGAACATTTTTTTCTAGGTTATAATTATGGAATACTACTACAAGTTTTATTAAAAATTACTACAATTTGTATGAATTTTTACTATTTATTGTGTAAAATTTTCGTATTTATTTTCATAAAACGCAATACATTTTTAATATAAATTCATACAATGAATAGCAAAAATTATAACAATTTGTAGAACAATTCTTATGATGCATTTGGATATTTTTACTAAATATTGTAGATAATAACTCTACAATACATTCTCCACACATATTTGGAAATTTTTACTACAAATTGTCCCTGTCCCTATATGTACTATTTATTGTAGAGAAAAAATCTATAATTGTAGAAATTTGTTCTACAATTTTTTTTCCGTGTAACGTTGAGAAAATATGAAAAATTACTTTTTCTGAAAATTTAAAATTATATTTATATTTACCTACAACTGGTACTAATCATGGTTTTAATATTAATGTGAACTTAATAATATAGTTTTTTCTGTGAAAAATACCTTCTTTGGAGGTAATAAATTTACTTTTTTAACTAACATTAAAGAAAATAATATGAACGAGGGTGGATCAATAAGTACCCGTGTTTGAAGGCAGGTGGCGTTGCTGAGGGAAGTTGACAATAATGTCGTGTACTGTCATCTGTCACACGACTCCATACTAAATTTAAAACTGATTCATAGGTTGGTTTTTATTTGGCAGCCACTTGTACCATACGTGTTTCGCATTAATCGATAAAATGGAAAAAGAACAATATCGATCCGTAATTCGCTTTTTATTTTTGGATGGAAAAACATGTGATGAAATAAAAGCAAAGTTGGACAATCTACGACAACCGTAAGATATTGGTTCAACGAATTTAAACGTGGTCGTACATTTGTCTTTAATGAGGAGCGACCAGGTCGCCCGGCAGACGTTGTTACCGAGGAAATCGTTCAAAAGGTCCAAGACATGATTGTCGCAGATTGCCGAAAGAAAGTGCAAGAAGTAGCAGAGGCCGTAGGCGTATCATACGGAAGGGCATTTAATATTTTGCATGATAAGTTAAACATGAGAAAGTCATCGGCCCGATGGGTGCCGGATTGTTTACGATGAACAACAATCGGATACGGCTGTCAATGTCGAAGCAGTATTTGGAGCTCTTTAATCGAAATTCGCAAAAGTTTTTGCATCGAGTCTTCACCGTTGATAAAACCTGGATACATTATTATACGCCAGAGATGAAACGAAAGTCGAAGCAATGGATTTTTCGGAGTGAATCTGCTTCGAAGAAAGCAAAGACGGTCCCATCGGCCGGAAAGATCATAGTCACGATTTTTTGGGATTCCTAGGGAATAATTCTCATCGACATTTTGCAGAAAGGAAGTACGATCAAAGTGCAGTACTACAGTAAATTATTGAACCGATTCGATGCAAAATTGAAAGAGACACGGCCTCACTTGGCTAAGAAAAAAGTCCTGTTTTACCACGATAACGCAGCAGTACGAATTGCTGCCGCACCCATCGTATTCGCCTGACTTGGCTCCATGCGACTTTTTTCTATTCCCCAACATGAAAACGTGGCTCGGGAGAAAATTCAGCTCTAACGAGGAGGTTATCGTCGAGAGTGTAGCGTATTTTGCATAGTTCGAGAAATCATATTTTTTGGAGCGGTTAAATAAATAACAGAAACGTTGGGAAAAGTATATAGCACTAAAAAAAGAATACGTTGAAAAATAAAAATATTTTTTTTTAAAACTTGTCTCTTCCTTTCTAACACGGTTACTTTTTGATCCACCCTCGTATAACGAAAATGAAAAATATGCTCGGTTAAATCGTTACACCTTTTTTTAGTTGCTTTTTACTTATTTTGTTGTTTTAAATAAATAATGAAATTTATTTTAATTTTTACAAATTTGTTGCTTAATAATAAATGTCCAACTTATACAGAGCTTTTTATAAAAAAACAATGTTTTTCGGCACGATATTCTGCTATGAAAGTAAAAGAAATACTTTCAGATGTTATTATTATTCTTTAACCAATTCTGTGTTATTTATTTTAGCTTCTAAAATTCCTGAGATTTTTACTAGAATTATATTCCAGCACAAAGGAAATTTTCAACATAATATTTTTAAATTGTATTTTTAGTCATTAAAATATTAAAATAACCAAAAAAGGTTGACAGCTGTGTGCACATAGTTTAGATTCAATAGGAAAGACTTGTATTTCGTGCAAAACTTTTTAATTAATAAATGCAAAGCGCTTTCGGCTTATTAGCCATCATCAGTGCTTATCTACAAAGATTGTGGATGTAAACTTACAATTTAAAAATATATAAATCTGTTTAAGACTTTTAAGTCAATAGTTAAAATTGTATATATACGGTTGTTTTAACAAATTAACAATTAAAAGATACAAACAAAGTGACAAAAATCCAGTATTGGGAATAGTGAGTGTGGGATAAGCCCTTAAAAATCATATCTGATCTCCAGAAGCAAGTTAGCTTGTGTGGAATTAAGGAATTATACCACCTTCACCATTCGCACAATTGAAAACAAGTTGACAAATTAGTTAAAATTTAAAGAAATTTACAAATACAGGGAGACTGTGGAAAATATATATTGAAGTTTGAATCTAGAATACAATAGTTAATATGAAGAAAGTTAAACGCAGAAGGCCAAAGTAAAAAACTGAAGGTTTTTTTTTTATATGTATATACATTATAATTATAAAAAAATTTCTACCTACTGTCTACAATGTATCCAACAAGTTTCTGGTCATCCTCACTCCCAAAATTAGATATTTCGAGATATTTACAACTTGCTAAATCATATTATTAGTATTATTAATATTTTGAAATTTAAATTTCTTTATCTATTCATTTTTATTTTTATTCAAGTTGTTTAACCGTTTCCACATAACAGTGGTGACAAGCGACACTGAAAGACGTTGATTTGTCAAATGTCAAGAGAGGAGGTGCGTTCACCTCAGTGTGGAACATGTTTCTCCAAGTGTAATTCGAGTGATTGGAGGTGGTTAACGGAGATCAAAATTTGTTAGTATTAAATTTAAAGATTTGATTTATTGTTAGTTAAATTTAAATAAATATTTAATATGAAATGATGTTATTATTTTTAATGATCCTTTTAATGTCAAGACAAAACAAAAATATCACTCGCGTGGTTCTGATGTGCCATCTCGGACTCTGCAGAACTTTTTCCCAAGATGGCACAACTGAACCTGCGGTCCCTAGAGGTGAATCTGATGTTTAGTCTTAAATATTACTAAATCACTCATCAAGCGTACTCATGGTTGAAAGAGACAAAATAAAGAACAAAAAAGTTTTAAACAAAAGAGCACCATGGTACCAAAGGTAGGCTCTGATGGGCGAAATAGAGTTTAGAAGGGGATGGCTCTCAAAGGCTTGTATTGAGCGACTCGGACCTACATCATCATAGATGGTTAATTGAGTTGTCTATGGAGTGGTATAAAATTTCTGTTAAGGTTCACTTGAGTGTTGAGACAGAGGATATTGTTGTCTCTTTCAAGAGTAATTTCAACATCTTCAATTTACTAGATTTTCATGAAGATGTTAATTTGTTAAAACAACTGTATATATACAATTTTAACTCCTGACTTAAAAGTTTTAATCAGATTTATATATTTTTAAATTGTAAGTTTACATCAACAATCTTTGTAGATGAGCACTGATGATGGCTAATAAGCCGAAAGCGCTTTGCATTTATTAATTAAAAATTTTTGCACGAAATACAAGTCTTTCCTTTTGAATTAAAATATTATTACACTAGGGCGACCATAATTACAGCATTTTCCTGTATTGTACAGCATTTTTAAAGTTTGTCCAGTATTTTCTGGTGTTGCATATGTGGTCTATGTTACAAATCTGGTACATAGCACTTTAATGCACTTTAAAAAGTAAATTATTCCTTTTCATAGATCCTTTATTTACTCATAACTTTGTTATCAATTAAAATATCTTTTTCCTACGACCACTTAGGAAAGTGACACATATCACACTATATAATCCTATGGAAAGTGCCTTATATCACATGCGTATGAATAAAAATTTACTTTCCACCCGTGTGCGAATATGCTACTTCTCACATCAGCTGTCACAAAATGTCAAACGCATCATTTCTATATTGATCTATGTAATGTCCATATTAATACTAAAATCGATATGATTGTTAAATTATTGAAATTGTTGTAAATTAGATCCTAGATATTTATCTTTAACAATTATTATTAAAATAATTTTAAAATAACTAAGTTATGTTTGCTTTTTATTCTGGTTAAACATATAACCGATTAGATCATTCAATTGACTCAAGGCCTATTAGCTCAGGTGGTTATAGTATTAAACTTTATCAACTTTGCCATTTGAGACCTGGCGAGCGAAAGCGTTCAAATGCTTGGGGGGGCAGAACTTTTTTTTGTTTTTTAATTTTTATTTGTTTAGAAAATAAGTAAATTGAATAAATACGATCACTGTTAATTATTTTTTTTAAATACATTTTAATTATTATAATAATAACCTGGTTGTAAATTTTTTGATGAAATTATTTTGTGGTCGTAGGAAAAATATTGTACATCACTTGTGTGAAAAGTTATTTTCCACACTCGTGTGATAGTCGCACTTGGCTTGTGCCTCGTGCGACAATATTTCCCACTCGTGTGAAAAATGTCACTTTCCACACAAAAATTATAGATAATAATATTAGAAGTAACTTTTATTTGAACAATTTTTTTCTCCAAACATAAATAACAGATATATTCCTTAAAATATAAAAACGGCCTCCCTTAAAGTACCCCCCCAGATGTTCCGACTTTGTCGAAAATCTAATCATTTCACGTCAGGCCGAAATAAAACTTAAGTTTAAAATTTAATGTTTTTTTCTTTATCCGTTTTTGAGTTTTCTTCAAATTTCGAAATTTACACATTTTCTCAAATATCTCGAATACGGTCCATTTTAGAGAAATTATCTGTGAGATAAAAATTATAGAGAATTATATTACAAACAACTTTTGTTTGAACAATTTTTATAAAAAAAAAATATTTTTTTACATTTTGTAAAATTTTGCGAATACGGACCATTTTAGGAAAATTTTGTATATAACAAAAATTATAGATAATAAAATAAGAAGTAACTTTTATTTGAAGAATTTTCTTCTTCAAACGTAAATAACAGATATATTCCATAAAATATAAAAATGACCACCCATAAAGTACCCCCCCAGATGTTCCGACTCTGCCCAAAATCTAATCAGCTCATAAGACAGTGGAAAAAAGCTTAAGTTTGAAATTTGGTGTTTTTCCGTGGATCGGTTCATGAGTTATGCGTTACACACACACACACACACACACACACACACACACACACACACACACACACACACACACACACACACACACACACACACACACACACACACACACACACACACACACACACACACACACACACACACACACACACACACACACACACACACACACACACACACACACACACACACACACACACACACACACACACACACACACACACACACACACACACACACACACACACACACACACACACACACACACACACACACACACACACACACACACACACACACACACACACACACACACACACACACACACACACACACACACACACACACACACACACACACACACACACACACACACACACACACACACACACACACACACACACACACACACACACACACACACACACACACACACACACACACACACACACACACACACACACACACACACACACACACACACACACACACACACACACACACACACACACACACACACACACACACACACACACACACACACACACACACACACACACACACACACACACACACACACACACACACACACACACACACACACACACACACACACACACACACACACACACACACACACACACACACACACACACACACACACACACACACACACACACACACACACACACACACACACACACACACACACACACACACACACACACACACACACACACACACACACACACACACACACACACACACACACACACACACACACACACACACACACACACACACACACACACACACACACACACACACACACACACACACACACACACACACACACACACACACACACACACACACACACACACACACACACACACACACACACACACACACACACACACACACACACACACACACACACACACACACATATATATATATATATATAAGAGAAAAAAGGGTTATTGGGAAATACCGCAAAAAAGAGAGAAAAAAGCCTGAAGGGCAAACCGTAGACACGTGTTTCTGACTATTGGTCTTCATCAGTACGGTGCAGCCAAGTTCAAGACAGAATGGAACTAGCGATGGAAGAAAAAAAAAAAAAAAAAACAAACAGGAGATCACTCAAGTGGCCAACCACTTGAGTGATCTCCTGTTTGTTTTTTTTTTTTTTTTTTTTTTTTCTTCCATCGCTAGTTCCATTCTGTCTTGAACTTGGCTGCACCGTACTGATGAAGACCAATAGTCAGAAACACGTGTCTACGGTTTGCCCTTCAGGCTTTTTTCTCTCTTTTTTGCGATATTTCCCAATAACCCTTTTTTCTTTTAATTTTTCACCGCACTAAACCTTTTCATGTTTAGTTTCCTTGGGCTAGGATGCATCACCATGATGGCTAAAACTGCCGCCGTGGCGACGCTAATAACTTCTCTGTAATCACAGGGATTGTTGGCCGAAGCCACAAATGTGTGGTTGGCCACTTGAGTGATCTCCTGTTTGTTTTTTTTTTTTTTTTTTTTCTTCCATCGCTAGTTCCATTCTGTCTTGAACTTGGCTGCACCGTACTGATGAAGACCAATAGTCAGAAACACGTGTCTACGGTTTGCCCTTCAGACTTTTTTCTCTCTTTTTTGCGGTATTTCCCAATAACCCTTTTTTCTTTTAATTTTTCACCGCACTAAACCTTTTCATATATATATATATATATATATATATATATATATATATATCATCGCGAAAATAGTCAAAACGGATTCAGGGGACCTCAAAACGTAAAAATCCGTCGAAAACTCGAGGTCGAAAAAAATCATGATTCATATACTTTCCTTATATCTGTATACAGATAGAAAAGTAAAAAAGAAAACTAAGGTTTATATTTTCAAATAGCTTCCTAATAGTATCCAATTTAGAGATGGGTTTAAAATTATTGACCCAAGTTTTATTTCTAGATTTATGAATAACAACGAAAGCTATTTTCTATAAATATCATAAATAGAGGTTTATATTAAGTAATCGTTATATTTTTTTATAAAACACGAAGATAATTTATCCTAACGAGGATCCTTATTGGGTACATTATCAATATTTTGGGTTATATTATATTGAGTAATACTTAATGGGACATAAAGGGATTAAGAAAAATTTTTAACATCGCTTGGTATAAAAACATAGGAAAAATAGTAAGAAAAATTTTACAGATTAATTGTCAATCAGCGACAGGCCTCTGAGGAGTTAACAAGTTATGAGGAATACTCTGATAAATTATTTTATTTCTTAACTATTTGTCAAAAGTATTTATGATTTAGCCTAGTTGGCACCAATTATATGTAATTCTCTGTATTATGATTTTCGAGGAAATTTTGTACTCCTTCAATAAATGAACACTTAGCGTTAAATCCATTTTGGTCCATTGATGTCGTAACTTGTAGACCTTTAATAAGTTGCCTTATCTCAGGACCATAAAATATTTCGGCTTTAATCTTTTCCGTAAAAATTCTAGGAAATTTACGGTTTCAATAGCCAACTGAAAGTCTATATAGAATTTAAGTCTTCATACGTTGCTTTAGAAGCCCAAACTTAAGATGAATGGGTAAAAATGATTTTATTTTTCATAACCAAAGCTTACATTTTGTTTTCGTTGACACATGCCATCTCCTGAAGACCAATTTTTGCCAAACTTATGGTGTCCTAAAGACGTAACAAACAAGGGTAATTTGTACATCCAATTTGCTGTCCAAAGAAAAAGTTTACCATGTTTATATTGACACAAATTATTCTCTGACATTCCTCATATATAATTTTTCTTTAAAACGTTTTATATTTTCTCTTCTCTTTTATGCTAGTCAAATAAATAATGGGTATTGAGCCATATTTCTTACCGTTATATGAAATGACATAATTCAAAATACGTTTTGAACGGTCAATAAAAAGGCAACATTCGTCTGTTTTGTATTCTAACAAACCCATTATTTTCTAATAATCCTTTCATATCGTTTGTATTTCTGAGAGAAAACGTTTCTATCTCTTTGACGATTAGTACCTGGATAAAGTAAATTCGTTTCGAAAGACAGCTGTCTAATGAAGGATGTCAAAATTGTGTCAGTTGTCAAAGTATGTTCGATAAGCAGAGAATGTGTTAACATTAGGCATATATTACAGGAACATGAAAAATTGTATAGCGGATGAAGTGGTATATAGGTGTGAACGAAAATTTCATTGACTTTACAAATTAGGTGTAGAAAGTGTTAAACAGAATGACAAAAAAAAAAAACAAAACAAAGTTAAGTATAATACATCGGTGAACAGATACTGAAACAAAAGTATGTAACTTAAACATATTGTTGAAATTAAATAAATAAACAGAATTAAATAAAAAGAAAGAGAAATTATGATGTTGACTCCATCTATAGCTCGCCACGCCTGTTTCATGCCTGCGTTGTTCCTATAGCACAAGTAGAAGTTCGAAAGGCTTTTGCCAGTTCTCCCACTTTATAAACATAAATTGACAGGTTTGCGGCGGATCTCATCAAAGTGGACGCGATACATTGGCGTACAAAATTATTTTATAGATGTTAATAACAATTTCGATTAAATAGTTTAATAAATTGTGAATAGATGTTAAAATTTTGTAAAATTATGATTTGAATATTATAATATATGTTTAATAATAATTTATAGTCCATAAATATATGCGATTGTCCGGTTCCACCGGTAACAATTTAAAATAACATATTCTATGAAATGACACTGGCAGGTAAACATGACTGCGAAATTCTCGAAACCGTCCAAAGTGGTTTGACGTTTACCCCCTCTCTATCTATCAAAAGCCTTTTCAATTTCTACTTGCGCTATACACCAGTTCAAGTACATCAGATTTAAACAGGGCTTTTATCCGCGCGGTAGACATAAAATCTACAGGGGAACATTCAGGAATAACACACCCAGTGCGAGTGTTATTTTAGCGGTGTGACTAGTTGGTTGTTAGTTGAGCTACGCCTGTTTGATACCATTCATAAACTAAATTGGGTATTCGTTGGGCATATGTGTATGTAAAATATCAAAAACCGATAAACATGGACTTTTGATTCTGACACCGTGGTATCAACATTGAAATGGCGGTCTCAGAATTGGAAGTCAAGTTTGTATGTTTCCGATAAAATCTTTAATAAAATCGGTCATCGAAAAGTGAATATTGTTTTATGTGTTTAGTATTTGTGCGTCAAAATTTTTTGAATTTATATGTAAATGAAATATAATGAATATAGCTAGTAAATTAAATTAATATGATAGAGAAGACGTTCTCAAGTTTATGGTCCAAGTAGTTCCTGATGTTTTAAATTAGTATAATCAATGGAAAAGAGTGAACATGGATTTTTCAATGGGAAGATGGAAAATTTCAGACGTTCTTTGATGAATATTCTCGTAATATAAGCTAAATTACCTGCTCTGGCTAAATACCTTAAGGGTGGAGGCCAAAAAACTAACAGAAGAAGAAGAACCGATAAACATAACCAAACATTTTGGTTAAAATTCATATTATCCTGTTTTATCACAATGTTTTATAGTTTTACACTTTTGTACGCGTCTGTAATCATGTCTATAGGTTATAAAAAATCTATTTCAAAAAATAAATAATAATTTTGAATATAAAATGACAATTGCACCTCCTTACACCGTACAATTATGGTGTGAAGCTGGGAGACTTATGTGCGCGACTGTGGTAATTTTTTAACGAAATCGTGGTGTACACTGAGAGATATTCCATTTATGAACGGCATGAATTTCACACTGGTGTTATGCTTACACCCGGTGTGTGATTCCTGAACGCGCCCCAGCATCATACAAACCTAATGAACTGGGTCCATTGCTGGTCCATATATGGCGCAAACAAGGCGTGTCATATTTATACGCACCTTAAAAAATAATTAAATTGATGTTGGAAAAGTTATGAAACAAATATCAAAAGAAAGAACCTCGTAGCATACTCCATACTCCATATATTATAATATAATCCATGCTTTGTTTGTTATTATTATAATTTCTATTATTAATTTTATTGTTGGTATTATTATTATTGTTAATATTTGGGTTATCGCTATATTTTTATTATATAATTAGTCGATATATATATATATATATATATATATATAATTATGTTTATATTATGTTTTTTTTGCACTAATCATAAATATTAACATAAGAAAGCTTAGTGTTGCGGCATTTAAAAGTTATAAATAATTATCAGCTAAAATATAGATTTTTTGAAAAAAAAAAAATAAAACAAGCATACTTTTGGTACATTTTTTAAACCCTGTAACTTTTGTTTAAAACTTTTTTTATAATTTAAAAAACTTTTTACAGCCGTTTAAACAATTAAAATTTTTATAACATTTAATTGCCGTAACATTAAGCTTTTTTATGATATTCGTGATCAGCGAATCAAAAAACATAATATAAACATAATTTCAGCCTTGGAAAAGTTTAAGTTTACATTGTTAGGGATGCCACAGCGACATGTTGGGACATTGGACCCTTTCCCCCCCCTCCCCCAAAGCCACGTGATTTTTGTCTGATAAATGTGGTATCGTTAATGTAATATAAAAAACTGACGATTAACATTAAACTCACACGTACATGTATCAACTTCCTTAGGGACGCCACAACAACATGTTGGGGGTATCGGACTCTCCCATAGCCCCGTGATTTTTGTCCGGCAAATGTGATTTGTTAATTTTATATAAAAAACCGTCGATTAACATTGAAATTACACGTATATGTATCAACTTCCTTAGGGACGCCACAGCGACATTTTGTGGACTTCGGACCCCCCTACATGATCTTTGTCCGACAAATGTGTTATCGTTAATGACAATAATAATGTTATCGTTAATATTATATAAGAAACCGTCGGTTCACATTAAAACTACAGATACATGTATCAACTTCCTTAGGGACGTCAGAACAACAAATTCACGAAGAGCTAAGCTAAAATGTTCCATCGCCCAGGGTGAAGTATATGAAAAAATTTGTCCGACTTGGTGTTATAAAGTAGCTCAGGAGGTTTGGCGTGTACAGGAGTTACAAAATCCAAAGGTCGATGTACTGAGGACTATTATAAATAAAAATTTAGCAATTACTTTTTATTGAAGAGCTTCCTTTTTCGCTAGCTACAGTTACAGGTACTGTTAAAAAGAATCGTATGGCAATTATGAAATTTGGAAACAGATAGAAGAGAATATTTGAAACGTATATTTTAGGTAAATATTATTGATTTTATGACATAAATCTGCAGCTATAACACCTTTTTCATTTTTAGATAGATCATAGAACATACTTTCCACAGATTTACATATTGTAGACATATTTGACTTATCTGTTCTATGGAAATTATTTAGGTTGTTGAGAAAATTGAAAACTGTGTGATGTTGCTTCATTTGTTCGAACCTTTCTTCTAGTTTTGACAATTCAGTGCCAATATTACAAAGTAAAAATTAATTTTGAATTGGTATCCTGCATTTTTGGGTGCCTTATATTTACATTTGTAGTCAAATAAACGTTTTTTTGTCCGGGGTCTAACAATTTTAAGTGTCGCAATCGATATCTTCTGCAATATTCATAGTTTCATTTTGAATACGAATTCATAAATAATAAGGCATATTTGACAGATTTCTGCTAATTCTAGTAAGGTAATCTGCTATCGCATTAATAAACTTTTAAATTGTTTTAACTAATTTATTGTTTCGGCCTTTACTTGATGAAAATCCTTTTAATTTTGAAAGAGTAAAACCAAATTTGGTAGATTTTCACACTTTTATTTTAAAAATAAAATTTTTTAAAAAAACACTAACATGACATATGTTTCGAAGTACAACTTCTTTTTCAAATGTGACTATTTACAATTCGGTATCCAATATATATACGAAATAATTTAACAAAACAAAGTACTTAAGAAAACATCAATAACATTACAAAATAAACTAACTTTTTAAAGTAAATAAAGGTACTTAGGTAATTATAATATCCATCAAATAACAATAAGATAGCCCATTACCGGGATTATCTCACAGAAAACTGGGAAAGAGATTTAATAAGGGTGAATTATTAATATCTAATTGATCATTTAGTAAGTTATCTGAATTTTTAAATCTATTTATTTCAAGTGTTTCTAAATGGTTTAATTTAAGGCTCTTATTTTCTACATGTAAAATTTCAAAGTTGTCTGTAAAAGAATGATTTTCAGCTAAAATATGATTTGAGTAAGTAGAATTATTTTTGTTTTTTGTATAGCTATTATAATGTTCGGAATAGCGTTTTTTGAAAGTACGGCCTGTTTGACCAATGTACAATTTTGGACAACTACCACAATTTAATTTATATACCCCCGATTTATTATTAGGATTAATTTTACCCTTATTGTTTTTAATATACTTCCCAAGCGTATTATTGGTTTTAAAAACTACGTTAATATTTTGGTTTTTTAAATATGATGATACCTTTTCACTAGGAGCTCCTATATATGTAAGACTCTTATATCTGCAATTTGGATCTTTAATTATGGGATAAACTTGTTGAATAGCCTGTTTAAAAAGTTTTTTCTCTAAAATGTTGTCTACTAACTTTGAATTAAAATTATTATTTACTGCGATTTGTTTAATGATATTTAATTCTTTTGTGAAGTTCTCTTTGGTAAGGGGAATATTAACTAATCTTAAAAAGTGTCCATTTTGTTTCTTATTGTTTTTGCCTCTAAAACTCAAATTTTGACCGGCCAAGAATTTAACGGTATAAATAATAACATTTTTTAACACAGAAACCCATCTATCTTTTTCCATACTATTTATTAATTTCTCACTAAAAAAATCAGTGGCTGTTTCAGAAGAAATTGATTTATTTAAATCAATCCAAGATTTTGTATTACAATTACATTTTGATTTTTCATGACGTTCTGTAAACTTAATTAAATGTTTCTAATCGTTGTTATATTCCTTCCCAACAAAGGCACTAGGAACACTTTTAAATAGTTTTCAAGGAAAACAAAATAAAGAGTCTTTTAATTTAGAGTATACTGGCTAAATTACTGGAATTATTTCCCCGTTACTGAATTTTTTTATAATAAATAGATGAGAAACCTGTTATCTTTATTTAAAGGACAGTTTACATATACTTCTATTTGTTAAGTTAATTTTGTTCCATAATATGGAAAGCCAACAGCCATCATCTTTATAAGAAACATGAAAATTATCTTCGTCTTTGCTAACGGTTTAACTGATTTCGGGACTTCCTTCTACAATTAAAACATATTGGGGTTTGTGATTTCGGTTTCTGTCACAATTGTATCTCGGGAACTTGATGGTGCCTCATGCACACCTGGGAATAAAAATGTTTTTATTGAACCGCAAGCCTTCTTTGCTACGTCTCCTTTTTCAAGAAACCAGAACTGGTCCGCAAGATCGTGCGATTTAACGCCTTGTAATTTCTTTCTTTGGGGTTTTTTAAAATTTCTCGTATACCTTAATGAAACAACAACAATTCCACAGTCAAAGAACGAAATTGAACGCGTTATTAGCGAAATAGGGCCAGAATTGTGATTCAACATTTCTTGAAAAGAATAAGAATTGTCACCAAATTCGGGGCGGCCTATTTCCAGATGGTATTTTTCACGATTGATTGCAGTGTATTAACTTTAAATTAAAATATAAATAACATTTAGTTTAAAATAAATTATGACTTTTATTTCACAATTAAAATGTGCGTTCTTATTGGGACACCCAAAGGTATATTCACACTAAGATTACCGCATGTTATTACCACTCTGCACGGAATACTGGACTACCAAATAAGACAATTCATATTGAGCTCTATTCTTGTCATGAATTGCTGTTTATACTCTCTTCGTTCTTTACTCTTCGGTTACTTCACTTGACTAAACTGTTGAGGCTTGAACTTTTTCAATTGCGAACTAAGTACCACTAACGCTTTCCATATTGTTATCTCATTTTACTCTGTATTATTAACCATCCAGTAATATAGACAGAGAAAAGGTTTTACTCTTAATATGCATTTATATACCATTAGTTAATATATCTTTCATTATAAATACTGTTAATGATACCAATGGTACCAATTGGAGTGATAATATTATCTGTGGTGCATGAATTTTAAATCTATATTTTCTAATATCTATGATCTCACTTTTCTTTCAACTTTAACCCCTATTTTATGCAGCTGAACTAGTAACCCATAAATAAATTAAACCACTTAATTTTTCTGGAATGAGACCATTTTATTTTGATATTCCACGACCCTATCTCCGACGCTAATTTAAAGTACCCAGAGCACCCTCTTCAATCAAAACGCAGAGAAATCTGCTAAAACCTTCTTAAAATCAGTGTATTCTTCAATATGCGGTCTGTACTACGATCGGCCTTGAATATGAGACTGCTAATACATCTACCAATGGGCTAAACTTCAAACCCAATTCACCTCGACCACGAGTCAAGAAAGCCGGTACTACAATCACCAAAATAACTGGCTGAAATCCACGTTAACACGATTCAATTTTACACTTAGTGCTTCTTATAATAATAAGAAACTTTTCTAACACTCCCCGACATGGGATGAGTCCATAAAATCACAAAAACTAGAAAAGTATCTCTTCACGAATTTTCAGTTTAAATCACCATTACGACTTTTTCTTAGAAAAAAAGGCACGTGTCGCTTCGCTTTTCTCCAACACGAAGACGAAACCTTGATCGCGCAGAATCACCGTACATAAAACCCAAAAATCTACTTCAGCCAATTGTCACTCTCGAAAATAAAATTAACTGGATCATGCTGGTATCCCTGTATTACCCAATAGAAATCCTAGACAACGAAACATCAAAATATACTCACAGAACTATGCACGGCTTTACCACTCTATGTAGTACTTATCTTTGATCTGACAGCTGTCTAGCAGTCACACAAATATAAATTATAATTCCATTTATTATCAGTATAAATTATCGTTTAGTGTTTGTGAAAAGGTATTTACAATATCTACGACAATTAAATCATGATCTTAGTTAACAAAATGTGCTGTTTGTAAAGTTTATTTGTCACAAGGATTGTTGTCGAGTGCTTGTGAAAATTACCACAACAAAGACGGATATTAAAGGTAAATTTTTGCATGAATATTACAAGTTGCACAAAGAAGGTACCATAAAACGAATGTACCTAAGCATATTCGTGTTGAATATTTTAATTCTTGTAAAAATATTATATTAAGTATAAAATTTCTATAATTTCAAACTCTGAGAACTAAATAATATAAATGTGTCTTGTGTAAATGCGTACAGTGATACAGGGTGAAATCTGAATGTTTGAAAATTTTAAATAGTCGAATAAGTTTTATTTTAAGTAAATATAGGTAAAGAAATACTTCATGGACGAACAAAACCTATACTATAGTCTTAACGCTCGATTAAAACCGTTACAGCTTATGACACCGTGAAGAACTCTAGCGACACCTGCTCAGCTGCATTATAATAATATTTTGATAGATATTTTGGACAAATGTATATGAGTTTAGATGGGGTTAAAAGTTTACCATTAAAATTCTCTCTCGCGTAAAAAGACACTTTCTATAAGTGTGCACTTTACTTATACCTGGTAGTTTATTAAACACAGGCTCTTTTTCAGCTTTTAAAGTGTCCATAAGTAGTTTTTCTCATAGTTTCGTAATATTTTTTCTATTGCCAGTTCAATTTACATCATATTCCTCTTTCACTTATTCTTTTATGTTACTAACTTTCTTTGCTATTTGCTTATTTATAAGAGAAACATTAAATATTTCTTTGTAATTTTTTGCTATAGTCTGAAATGCTTCTTGTTTTTCCTTTTTATTTTGGTAACTTGAGACTTATTGAAACATACTTTATTAATTTACTGACGAAAATAAATTGCTTGTCTTTTTCAGCCTCTTTAGAGTTTCTGACATAACATAAATTATAATATGTTATTTAATATTATTAGAAAACTAAAGTTACATGTACACCTTAAAGAAAGACGCCCACTTTAAGTCTAGGGAAACTGTCTTTTATATGTCAGTCTACCCAAGAGATGAAATTTAATATAAAATAATGATTTAGTGAGTAAAAATAAAATGAGCTTTAGTTTGATATTAATAAAATATAGTCTAATTTCTTGATTTCTTGATTCATACATATCATCTTCGCTGAAGAAATCGTTTTTAAGAGATCCTTGTATTAATGCTGATGTGTAGAGAAATAAACGAGGGAAAACCATATTTTGTGGTATCACATCGGTCTTTTATATTGTAGAAAGATCGTAGCCAGTCTTTTTATTAAACCTAGAAGTGGGTAATTCAGATAACCCCTTTGAGAGGTTTAGGTCTCTAATCAGGACATTTAGTTATTAATTTTAAAATGAGAGCTGCTGCAAAAAAATAAAAGAAATCAAAAATATTCCAATACTTTTCCAGCACCAAGACAATGATATCATTTTGTTGGGCGCTTGACATGAATAGCTTTAATCAAATCTTTTTTTATATATAGTATCCGTAATTCAAATCAAGTTTCGTGATTTGGATTCAGGTTTCGAGTTTATTTAAATAGACTTCGTCCCAGCTCTGGCATCTACTCATTGCCACATCTCTGGAATTACTCGAAGAGTCTAAAAAGTAAAACTTTTAAGACACTAGCTTCATTTGCGTGCACCAATTATGAAGTTATAAAGTTTACAAAGTCGAATAAACCGACCAATTCAATGTTTCGCAGTCCATCTCTGATTTTGCGAGTTGACGCTGGGGAGGGAGCGAGTCGCACCGGAACAAGAAAGACCGCGACCAACACGACACGGCCGCACATCCTGAATAACCAACCAATTTTCCCCGTCAGCGCCTCTTCTTGTCGGATTTCACGACTTTACAGCTAGGGATTGGTTCTACTCTGATTCTATTAGAAAGTTTACAGGTGTAAGTACATATGTGTACTAGACCTACATAAAATAATATATTAGGTAGACTTCAATCAATACTTTTTCTTTGGGACTACATCGTTAATTTAAAATAAAATAAAACTATTTTGATTTTTTTATTCTCTCCACCGAGAAAAAAGTAGTTTATACGTTTATATTTTCTAAGGAAATTTAATAATATTAATATAAGTCGCATATTTGAGTTTTTCTCTTAAAAAATATTTGTTACAGTCCCTGAATTGATTGGTGCAACGAACTTTAAAGGGAGATAATATACCTAAAAGATATAAAAAAAGATCCTATAAATAAGCTTTATGAATTGCACCGTTTTTAAGATACAGGGTGTTAAAGTACAAATATATTTCAGGAATGGTTTGTCGTACAGAGATCAGTTTTTGTACGAATAGTATACATATAAAAGTGATTTTTGTCCTCTGCTAAATAATGGGCTTGCCATGAAGAAGTGGCGGAGATTTTGAGGTTGCCGCCACCAAAAACAATTCATTCTGAAAAATTTTAATAACTAAATTTTTTCACAAAAAATTACTCCTGAATTTATTTCATGAAAAAAACAAGGAACTTTTAGAAAACATTTTTAATGAACTACGAAAGTGTTTAATTCATCAATATTAACAATTTTACTAATGAAAAAAAAAAAAATAATAACTGGTACAAACAGTTCTTGATTTTACAAAAATATTTACAGCACACTTTTAAAATGTTCTCATTTACTCTCATACTCCGAAAAATTTCTGGAGAATTTTATATCGCCTCGAATGCTTCCGTTATTCGCTGCCAAAGTTGTTCATCTGGATCGATAGGGACAACATAAACTGTAATTTTAGGTGTCTAACAATACTTTTTTTGAGATAAAACGTCAAAACTTGACATGACAAAATTTTGTGGATAACTAGTATTAAATAGATAAGAATTTATGATTACTATTCCAACACGTCCCCTTAATCAAAAAATGCTCAAAATCTCATTGGTATCTCTTCTAAAAACTGATACTTTACTTTTGGCAAGTCTTTGATTAGAATGTCTGTTATTTGCTACATTGTTCGCGCTATAACCCCTATTTAGAACATAAACAGAGGTTATGATGTTATGCACTCGGCTGTTGAGAATCTCAGGACTGGGTCGTACTCGTTTCTTTAAATGGAGTCACTAGGAAGGGTTGAGGGTGCCTAGAAGTTACCTGCGGGCGCCAGTGATTTGTTTTAGCAAATATTCAATGAAAGTGACTTTGGAGCTAGAGTAAATCACAACCCCTAACTCCCGCAAATAAATTCTAAATAATAAGATCTCGTTAAGTAAATAATAGGTTGTTTAATAATTGATAATTTGCCAAATAAGGACACTTATATAAAATGATTTGTTAAATATTGAAATAGTCTAATAATTTACTAGATATGAGTACTTATGAGAAACAGGTTGTTTAATAATTGATAATTTGCCAAATAAGGATACTTATATAAAATGATTTGTTAAATAAATAATGAAATAATCTAATACTTTACTAGATATGAGTACTTATAAGAAATAATCAGAAAATTGTGAACAACAAAATAAATAAATTGAATTTACAGTGAATCTGTCATAAAAAAAATAAAAGCTTATCTGATTTGGTTTTGGTGTTGTTGGGTACTGCTGCGTTGCTTTTCTGATGGGTGTACTTCGTTCTTAGCAGAGATTTCTATTCCAGAACCTTGTGTTTCTCTATAATAATGCCACATGCGGAAATCCGGAATCCTTTGAACTGGTTGATTCTAGCAAGGAATCATTTATCGTCTTGACATTCTATACAGCTAGCAAGTTAGGATCTTCTTAAAAAAACTTCTGTAGGGCTTTCGTAAGGCTCCTGAAAGATACGACTTTCGGTATGGCCTAAGACGGTACGGCGTACGGGCCAGGAATTATTCTGAATTAGGAAAAGAAAGAAATGAAAATAATTTATTCATCAAACAAAGGATGTCTTTACAGGAAGGGATGTTTCTTGTGAGGAAACAACTTCCATTTTTTTTTTGGACAGATATTTAAATATGTTTTTTAAAATCGAAATTACTGCACAGATTTCTGACCATTTTAAATATGGCTGCCGACATGATTTTCCTTTAAAGACATCCAATTTGACAAAGAAAATTATTAAACAGTAGCTAGAATAAGAAAATGACTCTAAAAACCTAGTAATCTATGAATAGAGTTACCCCAGCTTAATTCCAGTTAGCAAAAAGATAATAACGACATGCGTCTTTCTGACGGCAACATTAATTATGATAAATTGTAATTTAATTTAATATTTTTGTTTATATACAGTATTTGTTTTTTTTTTTTTTTGTTAAGGGAGGAAGTGTAATGTATTGTCATTCCTCATTTTATACTATGCGCATCTGCGCGAGCATCTGGTTATGCCTGGGGGAATATTGCCGGTGTTCGCCAGTGACAGTTGGATTTTTAAAATGTAAAGTTGAAATTAATAAAGTGCAATTGCTTGGGTATTCGCTTATTATTTCCACACCCCCTATTCAAATTAATAAGGGATGTGTCACAAATACTTGACTATGACTAGACAGAATCTGCGTCTGGTCACAGGCATTCTGACTGGTCATTGCCAAGTACGAAAGCATCTTCATATCATGGGGCTGTCAGAATCCACACTCTGCAGAGGGTGCGAACAAGAAGATGAGACCATCGAGCATATCCTTTACGATTGCCCGACGCTCTCATTTATTAGAAGATTTGTATTCGGCGAGTATCGGCTAACACTGGCCGATATAAGAGAAGCACCTCTTGGCGACGTTGTCAACTACATTAAATCTGTAATATGGTTCACGAGGTAGGAGGTATCTATCATTTTAGATGATGCATAATGGGACTAGTGAGGTCTCAGTGCCGTGGGGTAATCCACCCTCCCTACGTTACAGACAGACAAGTAAGATATGTCCCATGTGATACGACTAAAGCGTCTTTTTTAAAAGCATGGTCTTTATTGTAATTAATTTATTATCGAATACGTGTTTTAAATGTTTAGCGAGACTATAAATAAATATAAACTGGGTATTATACATAAAGCGGATGTTATTCATACAACCAAACCTTTTTGATTAATACTCGGAATTAGAAATGGAGAAATTCCCGGATTGAAGTTTAGCTGAATATATAGCCAAATCAGCGTCGATTTATGTATTAACCGGAGTAAGCGGCCGCTTAGGGCCTGGGCTTAGAGAAGGGCTCGGATCTCGAATAAAAATCTCTTATTGGTTAATTATATATTTTATAAATATGACAACATAACATACATATGTTAACAGGCTGGTTTTCTGCATTGAAAAGGATAAAAAATTATTTAGGATCCACCATGCCAAGAAAGATTCGTTGCCCTTTCTTTGATATATATTGAAGGTTAAGATCTAGAAAAATTAAAATGCGATATAATATTCGATCAGTTTGCAAAAGTGAAGTCTAAAAAAAAACTTTTTTTATCATAGTTTCAGATTTTAAAATTTTTGTTTTATACATAAAGGAGTGGTTTCAAAAATATTTAATACCTACATGGGTTAAACAGTTTTATACAGTGATTTGATTATAAATTATATTTAAATTTCTTGATTTTATTTTATGTTGTTTTATTTTTTCCTTTTTATCACTCAGTCAGAGAATGATCCCCAAAGACATTTCCTCATACCAGGGCTGATAATTAATCGCTGCCCTTACACTATATAACAGTGTACCTTTCTGCCCATCATTTAAAGAATATTTTCTATAATTTTGTCCTATTGGGCCTTGTGTTATAACAG
This sequence comes from Psylliodes chrysocephalus, assembly GCA_927349885.1. NCBI lineage: Eukaryota > Metazoa > Arthropoda > Insecta > Coleoptera > Chrysomelidae > Psylliodes > Psylliodes chrysocephalus. The sequence continues at coordinate 41,791,489 of OV651822.1, forward strand.
GTAGAAGGAGCAATCCATTTATGTCAATGCTAAGAGAGGTGCTCCCTATTTTTTTCCTCTACGTTATTACATTTGGTTGACAGAGGTAAGGAACCATATTTGGAGCCATTTCAGAATATATCCAGAACATAAAAGAGCCTATTTTTTAGATACCTATACATTATTACGCTGACAGAAAGTAACAGTGCAAAAGAGTTTTCTTTTTTTTTGTTTAAAAAAATCCCTAACGGAATGCAATCTTATTTATTTTCTTTCAATATTCATCTTATTCTCAACGTAAAATCTGTAACCGCCAGAATGACTATGTAACCCAGATTAGATCTGTGTCCCAAGTCCTATAAGGTCCATAGAGACAGGCTTCCAAGACCTTGTGGCTAGTGTTTGCTTTATCATTAGTCTTTTTGGACCACCTTATGTGCTGCAAAAATATGAGAAAATGCCTAATCACTTTAGATTTTTAGGACAGTTATATTTCTTACATACATTAAAATATATTTATTGCAACTGTTCTATTTTAAAAAAGAGTTAAATTTAAACAATTTCCAACTTGGTTTACTGCGGATATAAAAAGATTATTAAAAGAAAAATATAATTGTCAGAAATTGAGAAACATATCTAAATTTTGTCAAAAAAAGTATATCGCTATCAAGAAGTCAATGATAAAAATAGAGTATAGAAATTATCTCAAAAGAATAAAAAGTGATATGTTAGGTGACTTGAATACGTTTTGTAAATAAAATAAAAAGTAATAAAAGCAATGCAAATTTATTTACTTTAAGTAGAAACTCAGTACCCGAGAAAGATATCTCAAATAAATTTGCAGAGTTTTTGGCATCTGTGCGCAGTCTTGAAAAGTCAAACTATGATTTAAATAATATTATAAATATATCAGATCAATATAATTTAGTTTTACAGGAGGCCAATGAGTTGAATTTTGATGAAGCTATAAAAAAATTAAAAACAAAAAGTGTGCAGGTGTAGATAATATTCCGCCTTATATTGTAAAAGCCTGTGATCATTTATTAAAAGTTCCTTTACTTCATATATATATATTCTTATTCTTGCCAATTCAGAATTTCGGTAAAAGTGGAAAACGGCGATATATACACCTATTCACAAGTCAGGAATAAAAGCTAGATCGAAAATTATAGAGGCATAGCCATTGTGTGTGCACCTTCAAAACTATTTGAACAAATTTTATATAACAAATTATTAAATCATGTGCAAAATATCATAGTAGATGAACAGCATGGGTTTATTAGAGGGAGATCTGTTAATTGCAACTTAATTTTTTTTGCAGAAAAGCTCTGGAGGGCAAAATGCAACTAGATATAATAAATACTGATTTTACTAAAGCTTTCGATCATAGTAATTATGATATCTTGCTGCAAAAGTTGTGTAATTATGGTTTATCTGTGAATTTGTTAGTATTATTAAAAACGTATTTAAAAAATAGACATTTTATAGTCAGGTTCAGGGGAAATACATCAGGTAAGTATAAAAAAAAATCGGAAGTATCACAGGGATCCAATTTGGGCCCATTGTTGTTTATTTTATTTATAAATGATCTCCCTTTTTATATACAACACTCTAAATATTTATTTTTTGCCGACGTTTTTAAAATGTATCAAAGCATAAAAACCGTTAGAGACTGTAGCGTTATAAAAAGATATCAATGCAATTTATACGTGGAGTGAAAATAACAAGTTAAAATTTAATATTAAGAAATGCTTCATACTTACAAGTGACCGTAAGAAAGACAATGATATTATATTTGACTATAAATGGACCAACAAATTTTAACTAGACGATCCGAAATTAAAGACCTCGGTGTAAGCTACGTCAATCAATTTTCGTTTGGTTCGCATATAAATGAAATTTATCTTAGTGCTAACCATACAGTAGGGTTCACTATTAGACAAACTCAAGCTTTTTCTTGTCTAAATACTATAAAATATCTCTACTACTCACTAGTTAGGAAAAAATTAGAATATGCTTCGATTATTTGGGGTCAACAACCACAAATTTACTTGGATAAATTGAAAAAAATTCAAAACAAATTTCTTAGGCATCTTTATTATTAAAAATATCGTCGTTGGCCAGACTACAATTACGTACGAACATCTATGTTACGACAAGAATTTGGAATACCCTCACTGATTAATAGATGGAAACAGTTTATGATGACATTTTTATACAAAATTTTAAATAACCAAGTAAACTGAAATGAATTACTGCTACTTATACCATTCAATGTTCCTCTTAGGCGCACTAGGTCTCCCTTTGTATTCAATACGAGCCCAGACGCACATGAATTGGACCAAAACAAATAATAAACACAATTTTATTTTTCTGAATTAGAATTTATTTTACTATTATAAATTCAACGGATACGATTAAACTTATTTAATACCATGTGGTTTTGATAATTAATCAACAATATATAATATTTTTATCGACTACAATAATTATAAAATAAACAAAAAAGAAAAGTAATGTCTGGCGCAAATTAATTGGACCATCACCCAATCGTAATGATAAATATTTATTTATCCAATAAAATCTCTTGTATAATTTTTTCTGGAAATTATATTATCAAGTGGGCGTTGAAGAAATAATTTATGACGTTTGTTGAGTGATTCAATTTAGTTACTTGTCAAAATGGTTCGCGAAAAGTGTTTATCTGACGATTTAAGAAATTCTATTGTTGCGGCCCATAAGAAAGGACTTTCTGGACATAAAATTGCTAAACATTTAAGTATTTCTCAAGGAACTGTAAGAAATATAATTTCAAATTTTAAAAAAACCGGAAATGTTGAAACAAAAGTTAAAACTGGCCGTGTTTCAAAGATTACCGAAAGAGATGATCGTGCCCTTCGGACTCTTATTAAACAAGATCGCCGAGCTTCTTCTCGAGAATTGGCTGTAAAATGGGCCCATGCAATTGGTAGACCAATTTCAAAAGACACTTGTTTGAGGAGAATGAAAAAATGGGATATGGATTCTACAAGGTAAGTTTTTACAAGAAACACTTATCTCATCTTAAATATTCAAATTTATCATCTCACTTTAGGCAAAGGAAAAACCACTTCTCACAGAGAAACAAAAAAGAAACCGATTGTTATGGGCAAAAGAGCACCGAAACTGGGTTCAACGTCAATGGGATTCAGTTATCTGGAGTGATGAAGCTAAGTTTGAGGTCTGTGTTGGCGATACACGAAGCAGAGTTATCCGAATGCCAGGAGAAGAATATCACAAAGATTGCCTCAAAAGAAAGGTTAAGTTCCCGGCATCTGTGATGGTCTGGGGCTGTATGTCTTCACAAGGAGTCGGACATCTCCTTTTCATTGATGGCACTGTCAATGCTATAAAGTACAAAAGTATTTTACAAGAAGAATTGTTGCCTTCCATTAATGAAATTCAACTGCCAGATGGAGAATTTAAATTTCAACAAGATGGCGCAGCCTGCCATACAGCAAAATCCATAACATCATGGTTTCAGGAAATGAATATTCCTGTTTTAAACTGGCCTTCAAACAGTCCTGACCTATCTCCTATTGAGACTCTTTGGCATCAGATGAAAAAAGCACTTCGAACTACGCCAGTTCGCACAATTCCAGAATTAACGGTTAAAGTTCAGGAAATTTGGAATAACTTTCAACCAGATTACTGTCAAACATTAGTAGGCACTATGGCACAGAAAATTGAAGCCGTTATAAAACGTAAGGGGGACGTCACACAGTGGTAACGCTCACTAAATATTTGGTCCAATTAATTTGCGCCAGACATTAATTTTCCTTTTTTTTCATTTTATAATTATTGTAGTCGATAAAAGTCTTATATATTATTAATTGTCAAAACCACATAGTATCAAATAAGCTTAATCGTATCCGTTGAATTTATAATAGTAAAATAATTTCTAATTCAGAAAAATAAAATTGTGTTTATTATTTGTTTTGGTCCAATTCATATGCGTCTGGGCTCGTATATCCAATAGTACCCTAAAATCCCTCTTTTATTTGTATTTCTACTCGCAAATAATTTTAATTCTTTGTGTAACATTGACTGGCATGTAAGTTACAAACAATATCAAAGAAATCTTAATGTGTACCTTAATGTTTTAAGTATTTAAATATGTATGCTGTTTCTCCTAATTGTTGTGAAGCTTTGTAGTCTTGATATTCAAATCCATTCATACATGTAAAAATGTAAAGTGTCATAATGACATATGTATGATTATATTGTATATGTATATTTTATATATTGTACTACTCATGTAAAAAGGCCGTAAGGCCTGTTTGAGTTTTATTAATAAATAAATTAATTAATTAAATCGGATAAGATAGCTTTTCGACAATCTTTAGGCACAATTTTTCTGGCAGTCATCACAATTAGCGGAAATAAAACCCAAACTAGGATGAACATATTTAAATCATTTATTTATTGATCTTTTCATACCACTTTTATTTAACAACGGGATTAACAGAGTGACTGGAACCGATTTAGACAGAATTTCGGGAATAACATGTACCTTCTCTATTCAAGGTATGATATTGAATTTATATTGATGCAGTTTCACTGACCAACGAGCTGTTCTTCTAATTGGATCCTCTTGGTTTCGTAGCCATTCTGGGCTAGCATGTTAAGTTATAACTGTAAGAACAATACCCTCAAAGTAAAGTTTCAATTTTTCGATTGACCAAAAAACTATCAGAGTTTTCTAAGAGTTTTTTTTTAGATAAGTTGGGCTCAGCAATTCTGTGGTAAGAAGCCACAACTTGATAAGTCGACTTTTTACCAAAATTGAGTTATCAACACGACTGTGTTCGTCTCGACGAGATCTACAAGATGGTATAACTTTATAAGTCGAATTCCTAATAATAACGGTCATAGAAGTGATGCCCAAACCTGATATGTTTAAAGTTGATATTACAGACGAGGTAAGAACTTGATAAGTTGACATAACAATGTACGCCTCTAACTAAATGGTTTTTAAAAAGATGTCAACACTTGATATGTCGATTTATCTAATACTTCCACTTTCAAAAACAGCTAATTTTTATAGATTTTAAAGAAGACATAACTTGATATGTCGACATATCAAATTGTACCTTCCTTGAAAATATCCTTTATTCTGTAGTATAGCAATGCGGAATATGTTATGTGAACATATCAAGTTTTCGCATCTGAGTAAAGATGACTGCACTACAGTGATGTCACTTGTCAAGTTGTGTTATCAAGTTTTGTCACTCTTCAATATTATCGATTTTAAGGTTATTTAAAATAGGTGCTGTTGTTTAACAGTTCTGTTGTTGTGAAAAAAGTGTGTTTTAGGAACCAACAATGCCTTATTCTTGTACTAACTGTAATAAAATATGTGTAACTCGAAGTGAATTGATGGTACATTCCGGAAAATGTGGAGGTAAACTTCTACAGTGTGGTTCAAGTTATTCGGTCAAAAGTGAGGTTAGTGTTACTAAAAATGATCGTACGTTTGATGAAAAAAATCCAGCTACTGGCGTAATCTCTATGCCACATAATACATTGATGTGTAAACCTTCAACTAGTCGCCTAAACTCAACATATGAACCCCAGGTAAATATTATAATATTATTAACGTGAACCTAATGTCGTTAAAACTAATAGTAAGTCTACTTAAAACTAATGTTTATATGTTGTTGTAGGACTCTTTCGAAGAAGATTCCCATGACTCAGATGCAGACCCGCAATGGACTCCTGTCCTTAAAGACGACTCCAGGAAACGAAAGCTATTTAGTCTAGTACTATCAAAGGGGAAAAAGACAAGATCGGAAAGTGATACTGAAGGTTATTTTTTTTATTGTGTATGATTATTTTAAAGATTACAGATTATACATTTTTTTTTGAATTTGAGAAGGGGATTTAAAAGATTGAATGATTTAAGGATTTGTTTGTTTTTCAGATGAAGGTATGTTGGATAATGAACTTGATATACGTAGCAGACCACTAATAGTTTCCGAAAGCAACATATCATTGGAACCATCTCTTACTTCTACTTCCTCTAAACCAAAAAGAAAGAAAGGTGTTAGAGCGCGTGAACAAGAAAAAAATAAAAGAGATCACGGTTTGGCCTACAAAAATAGAAAAGGCCAAGTTAAAGGTCCCATCGAGTTCAAGCCTATTGAGAGATGTTGTCAGAGGAAAAAATGTTTCGAGATAGTAACACCAGAAATACAAAATCAAATATTTAAAAATATTTATTCTTTGCCAATGAAAGTAAGAGATCAAACGCTGTGTGAAAGAATGGAAATTTCAAATACAAAGTATAGTGCAAAAGGTAGAGGTAAGAGTGATCTAACTCACGACCGGCTTGTGACTGTCAGTTATAGTATTATTGTTGAAAATAAGAAACACAATGTTTGCAAATTAATGTTCATGAGTGCGTATGGCGTAACCAGAGGGAAATTGGACATATTAATAGAAAAGAAAAGGGCCTCTTCCTATGGTGTTATTGATGTTGATATGAGGGGTAAGCAAACACCACCCAATAAAACAAGTGATGAAGAGATAAATTTAATTTTACAGTTCATAGACAAATACCCAAGACACGAAAGTCATTACGCTAGGCGAGATAACTCATCAGAAAAGATATTTTTGCCTAGCCACTTAAGTATTAAAATAATGTACAAAGAGTACTTACAATGGAGAGAAGAAAATGGTTTCGAAAAATCGGTTGGCTACGACACATTTAAAAAATTTTTTAAAACAAAGGGCTATAAGTTTAAAGAGCCATTGATTGACACGTGCAAGACTTGCGATGAGTTTAATGTATTTAAAAGACATGCTACTAGTAAAGCTGACCGTGATGAAATCGATAAAAATCATAATGTTCACGTTCTAGAGGCACAAGAGGGTTATGACCGTAAACGTGAAGATAAAGGAAATGCAAAGAACACTGATTACCAAAGAGTTTTGGTTTTTGACTTACAACAAATTTTGCCTGTGCCATACCTCACAACCAATATTGCATATTACAAAAGACTATTAACTATGTACAACCTAACCATCCGTGATTGTTCACAAGAGAAAGAATCGTCAGACTGTTGTATGTGGAGTGAGCTTCAAGGAGGGAGAGGATCAGATCAGATTGCCTCTTGTATTTTAAAAAAGCTTCTTCAGCTACCAACAAGTGTAGAGCAGGTAGTTACGTACTCAGATACATGTGGGGGCCAGAACAGAAACATTAATATGGCAGTTATGTTTATGTATGCTCTGGCAAAAAACGAGAATCTGAAGGTCATTGATCAAAAGTTTCTCCTACCAGGTCACACACGTCTAGAATGTGACAGTGACCATGCCCGTATTGAGCGGGCAAAAAAAAGACTTGGGTCATCAGGATCTTCCAAAAGTGGGGGAGAAACATATAGGATTATGGTTCCTCGTGATTGGTGTCAGTTTGTAAGAGCTATCCCTGGGAAAAAAAGCTTTAATGTGATTGAGATGAACTTACCAGATTTTAAAGCGTTTTCATCTCTTTTAGTTAAGAATAATATTTTAGTTCATCGCAATCAAGATACTGAGAAAAAGCCAGTCGAGTGGCTAAAAATAAAATGGCTAAGATACACTAAGGATTTTGGAGTCATTCATTTCAAATATGATCTGAATCCATTTTCTCCATTTCGAACCCTAAATATTATTCGCGACAGAAAAGGCCGCAAAATCTCTGCTAAGAATCTTGAAGTTGGTAACTCATATGGGAGTACCATTGGGATAAATCCTTTGAAAAAGAAGGACCTGTTATCAATACTAAGTTTAATAGATACAGAGTTCCATAACTTCTACAAGAAGCTCCCGACAACATCAGCAGCTCAGGAGTTCGATGAGCTGAGCGACACCCAGGAAGACTCCGATTCTGAAACCTAGTTTTTTTTGTATTTTGTGTATTAAAGAAATATTAATTTCATGAAATGTTGAATTTTTTTCCTTAGGTATATTGATATCAAAACCTAAAAATGTAAGTATTTTCAGAAAAATAACAAGTTTTGGGATATTTTTAGTTCTGTTATCGATTTGCCAATTACATAAACATGCCAGAGTAAAAGATGGCAAAACCTGTTATGTTGAACAATCTTAAATAACTCCGATATTTTGACATATTTCACTTTCATACTTAAAACTCCCAATATTTGGTGTTCAAGCTCTACGAAAAGTATTAACTGTAAATTGTATGTTGAAGTACAGATTTACCTCAGACAGTTTTTCTTAAAATGGCTCTCCTGTAAAGTTAGCGGAAGTCGATATATCAAGTTATGGCTTCTTTCCACAGAATTATAAACCGCTTTTTCGAAAAAGAGGTAAAGCTGAAGTAAAGCAAGTAAATGTAGTATAATACATTTTTGAAATAATTGTGCTTCAAAGATCTTTTATTTTATAACACACACAAATCTACTTTTTTTAGTTATCGTTTTTATTTGAGCCACTGCAATTGTTTAAAATTTTAATTATGTAGGTACATCCAATAGTAAAACGCATATAACAGACGAACGGGAAAACAGACACTAAAGCGATTCCATAAATAATTATTTTTGTTAAATTGAGAATGGCTTCAACTAAAAATAATATCTTGGTCAAAAGTCGCTTGTTTCTGAGGTTTACCTTCATCATCAGCTTTATGTTTTGCGTCAGCTCGTGAAAAAAACAACGTTGGAGTATATAACCTAAACAGCCTTTAGTTTCCATAGCAAGATAAAACTTAATACAACTTAATATGAAATGCAAAATGACAACAATGAAAGTTCGAAATAATTGATCTAACAAATTTAGCACCAGCACGAATATAAAATTGTAACAATTTTCACTAATACTTGTAAAGTTACAAAATAAGTTGGCACAAAGTTTCTTAACTTGCACCTCCGCCATCACCACCCCCAGTAAGTAGAGCAGTTAATAATTGAAACGACCCGTACGTTAGGCAAACGATGTTGGTAAGGTGAATGGAAAGAAGAGTGGTTGACGTGCGAGAGTGAGAAAGGCCTTTACGGGCCGTAAAGGCCTTTAGATGGAGCTAATGGCATGCAAACACCTGAGATCACCTATCAGACCGTTAAGTACGAACAGTTTAGTGTGTTGAAAGCTCGCCTCTATAAAGTAAAGCACATCAACTTGAATAAACGTCAGAAGACAATAAAAGCTTTCCTGAGTCTGGTCCTCGAGGACGGAGGACGTTGCGCCAGCGGTAATTTTAAACGACTTAAACTAGGACAACACACCTTCTTTGAAATATTTTTGACATTAAAACAAATAACAAATCGAAATTTATAATTATTAGTAGTGTGTAATTGCTTGATTTTTCAAAAAAAAAGGCATACTTTAAAAATATTTTTCACATACAGAGTGTTTCACGCTTACTTGGCAAATATCTTTTAAACGCTGTATTTTAAAAATAAAAGAAAATATTACTATAAATTTAATACCAAAATTTATTAATCGGTAACTCAAGGTTATAATCTGGCCTAGGATGCAAGAGCAACAGCCAGAACAAAAATCTAAAGTTTAACAATGTTTTACAAATAAAAGTAAAGAAACAATAAAAATTGAAGGTATAAAGTCAAACGTACAACATCATCAAAATAATACAGGGTTAGTACCATTAAAAGACAAAGTCAAAACAACAGACAAAAGGCCTGTCTAGAAATTTTTGTAACTTGATGAAAGTAACAAAATGTAATAAAGTAAATATAAATTTAACGAAAAAGGTATTCGAAACAAAAAATTGTTACTAGAAACAAAAGAGATTCTACATCTCCTAGCAAAGTTGAAAACTCCTTAAGTGAAATTCGTCATCATCATTAGTGATACTCCTTAGATTGGATTTCCTTAAGACTCTGGGCCACGTAGTCTTTCCCACCTTGACCTATTGTGAATAGCCTCTGATCTTAGTTTAGAGTACCTTGTCTTGTTTTGTCTTCTGTAGTAGACTCCATATACTAGAAAGTAGCTCTCCGGCGTAGCTACTTGCACCTGTTTTTTTTTCAAGTGATAGGAATCTGTCTTAATATACCATTGCAGTAGCAGAATATATGCACTGCACCTTCTTTTTCTTCCTGACAGAATCGGCACAAGGTCTCTTCTGCCGGATCGATTAGATACTTATGATTGTTAAGCCTGCAATGCCCTGTTTATAGGTATACAAAGAGTCTAGTATTTTTCATAATATGGCTTAGTAGATGCTCAGTTACTTTTGCTTATGATCTATTTAAGAACTATTTCGCTTGTTTCTCCTGGTAAATTTTTACACCATTTCTGAGATTTTTTTTACCATTCACTGCTTGGTGCATGTTATGATAGCTGTCATTGTAATGCCACAGTTAGGTGGCTGGAAAAGTGAGAACAAACGTTTAATAATATTTAATAATAATTTTAAGAATGTGTTTTTAAAAAAGAAGGAACAAAGTATGGAGATACTACTTGTTGGGGATTATTACTAGGAAAACATTTGTTTTAATGGTTTTTAATTTGAAGTCATTTTTTGTAAAAGTAGTCTCTTTTCAAAGAAAAGATTCAATGTAAAATCAATGATTGTTATCATCCACTTTAAAATGTCCATTTTGTGCAAAAGGTAAAGTTCATGGCCAGCCGACACAAAATGGACTTCACGTTGTCATTAGAGTAGACTGTAAATGTCAAGAGGAATGGTACTAAGATTGACTTACATGGTTCCTTGGTGTTAATTATTAGCTTTTTGGTAACCAGACAATTGCATCGTATATAAGCATAGGTTTCTCATGATAACCGTGTAGGTCCATTTCACACCTATGGGGAAGAGACCCAAAGTGCGTCCCACAGTTCGGCGGTTGAGACCTACTAGGTATTTCACTTTGTTATAAAGTCTAATTTTGTGTTTAAGAGATGTGGAGAATTATTCCATTATCTTTATTTTTCTTGTAAAAACTACAACGAATGGTCTTTGTACCACTGTTCTATTATATTGAGAGTTATTTACATCTTTAGCATTTGAAATGCTGTTTGAAGCGACTGCCAATAATAAGGCAGCAGCTGATGAGGATGTCGAGGACCAAGTTTCACAGTAAAGGTGATAGTACCTTTCCCTGTGGACATTTCTGTGAAACTAAGCCTCGTATATTCACATCTTATACATTTATGTTAAAAACTCGTTTGAGAGCATGTTATTTATTCATTTAATAATCAGTTGTGAAACATTTCTTTTGAGAATAAAAATGTTATCAAAAGCACCTTTGTCTATCATAACACGCGGGCTCTTTATTATCCGGCCAGCAACTAGGTGAAGAACGAAATCAATAGACCTGCCTGGAGTGTATGCATAATTGATCAATAGCTGTTTCATTATTGGAGATACCAAAGTTGTGTGTACCTATTGTTGATGACCATATGTAAAAATGTAGTTCATGTATTGTAAATGAGGTGTTAAGTCACTGCGACCTAAAAATATATTAAAGGTCCTTCTGTCGCTAATGCAGCAAAGAAATGACTTAATGCCTAGAACGACCCTTCCAATCTTACCTTCCCAAAGAAGTGTAGGATTTGGAGTAGCTTCAAGTTAGGTTAATTTTCTTGTTCTATTTGATATACTTTCAGGTAAAGTGCCCATGAATTCTGGAGTGCTACACATGTAAATTGAGCTTGTACCCACTATTTTCTATTACTCTCAGTTTACTAAAGTGTTCTTCGAGTCCAGTAAAGATCCCTGTTACAATACGCAGCCTGTTCCTGCTCAGGTAAATACAGGCTTCCGATCTTTTCTGGTTATATTTAACGAGAAGTATCTTAGCCCTTCTTAGCCAGAAGAGATGGTTTCATTTATCGGTTTTTTTACTGCTTAATTTTTTAAATCTCTCCTATTATTGTAATACTGCTGATATCGCAGAACGGCTCAGCTCCCACAAAGGGTGTTTAAGTCTCTTTCTTTGCGAGACTATCTGCAATCTCGTTACCCTGTACCGCGTTACAGTGTAGTCCTTAAATAAGGATAGAACTAAAATATTCTTTCAAAAATTTTGTTAGTGTTATACCTTAAGTATTTATTTATTTTCAGATGCCAATTATAAAAATGTGAAAAAGTAACCATGCCAATTTATATAATAAAACAATTTAATTTAAAAAAAATGCGTTTGTATACAAAATAAAAAGTAAAGAAATTAACCAATTAATTATTGGTTGTTTTAACTAATTTTTCGCAGCAATTTAAAATTAACGAATCCCATAAAAGAACTAGAAGAGAAAGAAATGTCCTACTTCATGGCACCATCTTTTGGTATGTTCTAGTCCACGTTGGACTATATCACATAGGATATTTCTAAACTTGCCTCTAGCAAATATGACTATATCGTCGGCATAACCTTGACAGAGTATGCAGAGGTCAGTCAATCTGCATAGAAGTTTATCTACGGTTAGGCTCCACATTAGTGGGGATAGAACTCCTCCTTGTGGACATCCACTGGTTGTGCCGATGGAGATGGTGTCCTGCCCTATCTGTATCTCTGCAGTTCTCGTAGATAACAGCTGAGCCATCCATCTGGATGTGATTTTATCTACTCCTCTGTATGCAAGTGCTCTTTTAACAGATTCGTGTGGCGTGTTGTCCAAAGCTCCTTCTATGTCTATGTTATTTTCATATTTTACAAAAAGTTTCAATCTGTAATGATCATAAAATATCGTAGATTTGTAGATATTTAATAAATTGTATCTATTGAAATTATAATTAAAATTAATTTTAATAAGAATTATAAACCTGATATAAATCAATTTACACGTAACCAATAATTCCAAAAATCTTTTGGTATAGTAAACATTAAACTAGACAAATACACGCGAACATTTACACGTGAACAGTAAGATGTATTGTTATATTCAGGTACAAAATCTAACATTTTTAAATTCATGATAAAAGTAATTAACAACCATTTAGTGTTTATAACACAACATAAAACAGTAAATTAAAAAATATTTAATAATAAAACAGGAATATTTTAAATACACTCTACACAAGTTAGCACTAACTTTGCACCGATTCTGTCATGATAGAAGTAACACATTAAAATTCACATATCATGGCGGATGCTGGCTTTAAGTTTCTGAGATTTTCTTTATGTTCTAATAATATATATTTTTATATAATATCGTTGTTTTTTTCGTCACATAAAAAATAGTGTAATATTCACGGGTAAAAAAATTATATTTTACTTCTCGGTGTTTTGTAAAACCCAAACACAATCTTGAACTAAAATTTAATAATTTTTTTCCTTGTATAACAAATAACTATTTAATACACTATTTTGGGTAGTATTTATTTTTGCCCTAAAGCAGAAAAATACTTTTTTCTACTACCGTGCGTAAAGTACGTACTTTACGCACTCCACGAAGTGTGTAAAGTTGTACTTTTTTTCACTAGTGCGTAAAGTAAAACTCTTTACGCACTAGTTAAAAAAAGTAAAATTTGACAAAATTTGTACATAACAACAAAATACAACGTTTTATTATATATTAACATTTGTTTGCTATCTCCTTCTAAGACAAATAAATAAATTATTTTTGCTTATATCTATTTAGTGTCCAACAAATTATCAACAGTTTAATCCTATTTCTATTGAAAAATCCTCGTATATTATAAAAACGATTTTTGACCCATCAACTTATTTGACAACTCATGTGATTGTCGCACTCGCCTACGGCTCGTGCGACAACATTCACATTCGTCGAAAAAGGGTAACTTTACACACTTGTTGCATAAATAACTATTTTGACATTGATAGACAGTCAAGAAACCAGTCACAAAGCTAATACTTTTTTTTTTATTAATTACGGTCTATAATTTTGTAAATATCTACTATTACCATTGGTGGAAAAATACTCCATTCCTATCGAAGACCAGGAGGTAGAGCTGAGAACCACCAACACAACAATTCACCATGTTAATTATTGACGACGACGATGCTGCCTGTACCTAAGCTCGGAAATGAGAGTTGACGGCCAACATTTGGTTACTTCTTGCGAGAGAGCATATGCTTGGCATTAATTGTTGACATAACCTCATTAACACCCACCGACAAAGCCCTTAATACGGTGCGAGACGTGGGAGAAGAGGGAACAAACTGACATCTTTCCGAGTGCCCAATGCGGTTGTTTTTCCAGTGAGTGAAGATTATCAAATGAGATCCCTTAATATTGAATTATCATTAAAGTTGATGGGTCAAAAATCGTTTTTATAATATACGAGGATTTTTCAATAGAAATAGGATTAAAAGCTGTAAAACATTTGTTATTCAATGATTTTAAAAGAAGTCTCCAATAACATTATTTATTAGACCCATTGTTACACTTATCTCTAGATTTCCTACTGGTAACATTGTTACGTTTGTTTATTTTAAACAACATTTTATTTGTTAATAATTTATTTGAATACTTATTTATTTTAAAACAATACTTTTCTAATTTATATATTTCGAATGTCTTTTAAATGTTTACTATTTATCTTTAGAACTTTTTGTATACTTTTTTTTTTGGAGTGAGGGTAGCCATATGTGAGTAGTAGGGATTAAGTGTAAGGGGTTAAAGAAAAGGTCCTTTATTGAACTTACACTTAACTTTTTGTATACGACTGACTGCTCCGTGTCTCTCCACCAATATTTATATACACATTTAAAATTATGGTGACGGTTCTAGAATTTTCTTTGCCAAAACTATTAACATTATCACGCTAAATCTTAAGCGCACTAGAAAGCGCCTTCGCCATAGTCATCACATGTGTTTGGTCTTAAGGGGTTTAATTATGTATGATAATCAAACAAGTTGAGCCTCAAATGCCAAATAAGACAGAGAGGGACTTGGAGGAATAGAGTATGATTGAATAATGAAATGGTTGGCATTACAATATTCTTGCGGGTGTTTGCGGAACTAATCCATAACTGCCGACTCTACAGAGATTCTACAAAATTTATATAGTTATATTTGTTAATAGGCAAATTAAAGGCAACGTTCTAATATAAATTAAATATTCAGGTGAAATGATTTGAGGAAGTAATAGCAGATTTTTCAATTCTGGGTGTATGTTTTGAACATTTTTGTCCTAAATGATAGATACTTTTCTATAAAAAAAAACAAGTTATAAAAGTAATTTTAAAAATACGACTTCAAAATCGTGTAGATGCCATTACAAATTGAGTTTGCTGATTTTATCATGGATCTTATCATCACATCTTGACTAAATATGCGTGGGCCACTTAAAAGTTCCACCCCCCCTTATCTTCGTTATTCATTGAGATATCGAAATAATTTTTTTCTTGTTTAAGTGACTAGAACAAATACTTTCTTGCGATGGATTCAATTATTCTGTGATGTCATGGCTTACTTCCGGTTTTTCCGGAAATAACAGAAAATCGTAATTTATTTTTTATTTTTAAATTGAAACCCACTTTTTTTATTGTAAATTTTGATGTCTGAGACATTTTTGTATAATAATCGTGTATTGAAAATTTTCTGACAGCTTTCAAAATGTTAGCCATATTGGATATATAATATTTGTTCTAAACATGTTACTATTGATTCGTTTGTGAAAAAAATATAGGAATGTATGATCCTCATAAAATCTTTGTTATCTTCAAAAATCCCATTGAGACCCATTTACCGTATACCCGTGGCGTATCTAAGCATTTTTAATATTAGCAAACCGTTTAATAATTCCATCCGCTTTTATCTTCGTTGTTAATTGAGATATCAGAATAAAAACTTTTTTGTTTAAGAGCTTATAACAGATAATTTTATATATTGAATTCAATTGGTCTGTGACGTCATGGCTTACTTGGGATTTTTCCAAATATAAATTAAAATCGCAATTTATTTTATAATTTAAAATCGAAACCTCTTTTTTGTTAAAAATTTGAATTACTGGGATAATATTGTATAAGAAGCGTATATTAAAACTTTACTGTCAGCTGTCAAAATAGTCGCCACATTTAATAATATTTTTTCTAAACATGTTACTATTAATTCGTTTATGGAAAAAATATAAGAATGTATGATCTTTATAAAATCATTGTAAGCTTCAAATTTCTTATTAAGACCCACTTACTGTACACCAGTGGCGTATATAAGCATTTTTATTATTAGCAAATCGTTTAATAATTCCATCTGCTTTTATCTTTACTGTAAATTGAATTATTGGAACGAAAACTTTTTTGTTTAAAAGCTTGGAACAAATACTATAATATACTTGATTCAATTGATCTGTGACGTGTGTTGAAAATTTTCTGTCAGCTGTCAAAATAACAGTCATATTGGATAATAGATTTTTTAATATGTTACTGTTAATTCCCCAGGCAGCACACTTTGGTATAAATTACGTATTTTTTTAGGTACTACCATACGTATGAATACGGTTGATGTACTACCAAATATATTCGTGAAAATGTCCGCCCTATAAACGTATATTTTTTTTATTTTTTATACGTCTAACATTACTACTTTATCTACCTTTAATTATCCTGTTTTACTATACGTCTATATTAGATATATTTGTATGATTTTTATTAATGCGTAAAATGCGTCTACCTGATATTGTTTTAAATGTATTTCAAACACAAATTAAATAAAGTGATCAAAACAAAATTTCTAAAAGAGGCCATGGAAAAATATTAATATTTCTTAAATGATAGTTTGGATTTTATCCATAGCAGCTGTGTGTATACATCAGAAATAGGCATTTCTCGTATTTCTATTTTGGTTGTAATTGGCCTAATATAAAAAAATTTTGATCACTTGTTATATGTACAGAACAATATTTAATTAAAAAAAAAAAATAAACAATAAAATACTAAAAAATAAATAAATACAAAAAAATAAACACTAAAATACTGAATAACAAACTAAACGAAACTTTTCTTTAACTAACAAAAAATATATATGAAAATAAAAATCTTAGCTCAACACTTTGGATGTGTTGTGTCCTAGACGGGCCTTAGCTAACTTAAGCTAATCTTGCATTGCACACCTAATCATTTGGTCGGTTAAGTCGCTTGGTTCACCCCCATTCCTATAACGAAAATGTAACTCAATTTCAGGTGAAATATTTTCTAAAAGCTCCGAAATTAAATTCGTATTATTTTCTTGGAAATTATTATAAATAATAGAATCAGATGATATATTAATGTCCGAAGCCTTATTAATGTTATCTTCATTGGGAATAAAAAAAAAATGATTTTACTTTAAAGCATCTTGAATATTTTGCGCTATTTTTCTACGTAGATGACGAAGAGACAGGGTTATTTTAGACATTTTATTAAATAAAAAACAACTGACCAAAAAAAAGGAAAATAAGTATGCTTGGAATAACTAGGTACCCTAAAAAATACGTATTAAAATAAAAGAAACAAAAGTAAGGTTATGTTTTGAAGTTTATATAATCATTTAACACACTGTACGTACCTATAAAACAGTAGTTGTTGTAAAATGCAACAATTATTAAAGGAGTAGCTAATTTAAAACATTAATAGAAACTTACCTATGCTTTTAATCAATATCGTAAAAGCCAGGACGCCAAACCAACATGCAACAAAAGGTGTACATAAATGAAAATGGACGAACCGATGAACCTGCTCCCACAAACCATTCCCTACACTGAACCATAATACTACACATACGCATAAGTGGAAATGAGAAAAGACCGTACCACTAGTACGTCATCCTCCATCCGCCATCTAAAAATAGTTCCATGTGTATGGGGAATTTGTTATAAATATTACAGGTAATATAATTAAAAAAATATGGATGTAATGTAAATAAATATATCTATGAGCTTTTAATTTAAATAAACCTAAATATATACATATTATTTACTTCTGTCTACCAGTTCATCGTAAACTGGTATTATGCGTTTAAGGTGACTTATATTTAAACGTAGAATAATATAGGTATATTAACTAGTATCGACAAACAAAAGCGTTTAATTTATCTCTTGAAATACGTTAAGTATAAAAATGGTAGATGGTAAACGTTTAAAAAATCAACCAAGACGAAATTTAAACGGGAATTATAAACGAAGAAAACATATTGTAATATACTATAAATTTATATGAATTTAATTTAAATAAACCTAAACGTATATAAATAGTTCATCGCAAACTAAAAATAGTCGTATATTGTTAACTATATTTAAACGTATAAAAATTTACAATTATATACCATAGGATGTATATAAAAAATGTATAATATATCGTTTAAAACACGGTATGTATAATAATCGTAAACTGTAAACGTATACGCAATCAACCAATACCAAAATTAAACGAGTATTACGTATAAAATACGTTAGTTATACTAATGTGTGCTGCCTGGGTCATTTATGGAAAAAAATATGGGCATGTATAATATTTTTGTGAGCTTCAAAATTCCCAATAAGACTCATTTACATTGTACCAGTGGAGTATCTAAGATTTTTGTTATTGCAAACCGTTTAATAATTTCACCCGCTCTTATATTTCTTATTAATTGAGAAATCGGAATGACAACTTTTTTGTTAGAAATCTTGGAATAAATAATGTCGAATACTACTTCAACTGATCTGTGACATCATGGCTTACTCCCAGTTTTTTGAAAATAACAGTAAATCGCAATTTATTTTTAAATGGAAACCCACTTTTTTATTGAAAATTTAAATTTCTTGAACTTATCAATGTTTATTATCGTATGGTGGGTATTGTTTTATTATATTGATTCCTTAAATCTTTCTGACGAAATTAAACTACTTTAAAATTTAAAATAAAAATACCCATTTTTTAGATTTAAAGATCTGTTGTTTGTATTAATTTATTTTTCTGCTACTGTGCACGTACATTATGCGCACTACGGAGTGCATAAAGTTTTACTTTTTCCACTAGTGCGTATAGTAAAACTTTTTACGCAACTATTTGACAATATTTATTCCAAGCCCTCAAACAAAAAAATTTTCATTCTGATATCTCAATTAATAAGGAAGATAAGAGCAGGTAGAATTATTAAACGGTTCGCTAATAACAAAAATCTTAGATACGCCACTGGTATACTGTAAATGAGCCTTAATAAGAACTGTGTAGCTCACAAAGATTTTATACATTCCTATATTTTTTCCATAAACGAATTTACAATACCATATTAAAAAATATATCAACCAATATGACGGTCATTTTGACAGCTGACAGAACAATTTCATCACACAATTTTTTTTGGAAAACGTCCCAGAAATTCAAATTTTCAATAAAAAAGTGATTTTCATTTTAAAATTAAAAATAAATTGCGATTTTCAGTTATATCCGGGAAAATCGGAATTAAGTCATAACGTCATAGACCAATTGCATCCAGTAAATGAAAGTATCTGTTATAAGCTTTTAAACAAAAAAGTTTTCATTCCGATATCTCAATTAACAACGAAGATAAAGGCGGATGGAATTATTAAACAGTTTGCTTATAATAAAAATGCTTAGATACTCCACTGGCATACGGTAAATGGGTCTCAATGAAAATTTTAAAGCTTACAAAGATTTTATAAAGATCATACAGTTCTATATTTTTTTCCATAAAGGAATTAATAGTAACATGCTTAGAAACAATATTATCCAATATGATGGCCATTCTGACAGCTGCCAGAAAATTTTTAATACACGATTATTATAGAAAAATGTCCCAGAAATTCAAATTTAGAATAAAAAAAGTGGGTTTCAATTTAAAAATAAAAAATTAATTGCGATTTTATGTTATTTCCGGAAAAACCGGAAGTAAGCCATGACGTCACAGAATAATTAAATTAATCATAAAAAAGTATTTGCTCCAGTCTTTCCAACAAAAATAAAAATATTTCGATATCTCAATAAATAACGAAGATAAGAGGGGGAGGAACTTTTAAGTGGCCCTGTATATGGTACCATCCCTAAGGTACCTCCTGTCTAAAAAAAAAAAAAGAATAATAAAAATCTGACAACGTATTAAAGAATTATTGCTAGACATACATACAAAAATGAAGAGTTTTTTTATCCATTAGTATCCCTAGTTACTTTGTTTTGTTTATTTCTTTGGTCTGTTGGTTGTCAACTTTGATTTTTATCTTCGGTACTCTCTTATGGCTAAAAATTACCACTTGGGTTTTTTCGGTATTGACTTTTATTTTTCACTTTTTGTAATAGTTACAGATTTCCCTTAAGTGTGTTTCCAGTCGTCTTTTTATTGTTGTCTTTATTTTTGATGTTGTAAAAATGACCAGATCGTCTGTAAATAGGGCTGTTTTTGTATATGTGTTGTTTGGTATGTCGTTTGCGTAAATGCTGAACAGTGTCAGGGATATCGCACTTCTCTGTGGCATTCCTTCTTCTATATTAAATTCTGGTGTTACAGTCCCATCTTTTTTAATTTTAAACGATCTATCTTTTAGGTATAAATCAATGAATTTCGTCATGTATGGTGGAAACTTTTCCTCTTTCATTTTGTGGAGTAGTCCATCTTGACAAACCGTATCGCATGCCTTCTCTAACTCCAAGGTTACCATCGTTCACTATTCTTGAAATTTGCATTTCGGTGGTTCTCTTCTTTGCAAATCCGAATTGGTCCTTTCCTTTAATGTTTTGTCTCCTTATTATATTTTGCAGCCTTTTATTAGTTAATATTTCTAGCGTTTTCCCCAGTATCGGTAACAGTGATATGGGTATGTAGCTGCTTGTCTTTCTCCGGTCTTTTCCTCCGTTTTTGATGGGTATGATATTAGCTTTTTTCCATATAATCGGAAAGTGATCTTTTCTATAGCACTCGTTATACAGGGTGTCTGTAAAAGGTCTTTACAAAATTATACCACATATTCCTTATACCAAAATAAGTCGATTTAAGTAAAATTACCTTAGTACAAAAATGCTTCGTTTGGGCTCCAGAGGCCTTGAAGTTACAATTTTTAAATCGTTTTTCCCATATAAATTTAAAACGGCATATGCGATTTTGCTGAAATTTAGTATATTGGTAGAGTTTTATATGGAAAAAAAAAATGGTAATAAAATTTTGTCCGATAATAATACATAGGCGCAGAACTTGATTTTTTAAATAATTGCACCTTTAAAAATTCTACGCCAATGGAAGAAAAGTAGTTTGGGTATGAAATTTAGATTGCGCAACTCATTTACTTTAAAAAAAGTACTCTCGATAAGACTCGATTACTCTCATGGTTTTGACGAAATTTGCATTTTAGTAATTTTAGAACATAAACAATAATTATTAAAATACAAACTTTGTCAAAACCATGAGAGTAAATCGAGTGTTATTAAGGGTACTTTTTTGTAGTAAATGAGTACCCAATCCAAATTTCATACTTAAACCCCTTTTTTGCAATTGTCAAAGAATTTCTAAAGATGCAATTATTTAAAAAATCAAGTTCTACGCCTATGTATTATTATCGGACAAAATTTTATACGATGAAAAACATAAAAATGTACTTTTTTCGTATCTTCTTCAACACCTCTAATCGAGACTTTTAACGAAAATACTCGATTCTTGCCATGTACGATTTTTTGAGGAATATTAATTATTTGCCTGCAATACGTATACAAAAACATTTATTGTTAGTTTCCATAGTTTCATCTAAATAAAAATATTGTCAACTTTTAATACCTAATCTCTTGTTAACAATTGAAAGTGTTCAATCTGACTCAATAATTAAAAAAACAAATGCTTGGTTTATTAATATGGCTGTACAATATACCAATGCAAAATATACCGATATGTTACTAACATTAGGATTTTGTGAAGGAAATGCTCGAGAGAGTGTCAGGGTGTACTCTAAAAGGTTTCCAAATCGTCGTGTACCTAGCCACCCAACTTTTGCTGCTGTTGAGAGATGTCTTCGGGAGACCGGTTCCTTTGCTCCCAACACTGTTGATAATGGAAGAGATCGTTTTGTAAGGATTCCTGAAGTTGAAGAAGACATTTTAGAACGTGCTGAAGAAGATCCAGAATTAAGCACCAGACGAATTGGAAGGGAACTAGAAGTAATTAAAGATATCGTTCATAAAGTGCTTATAGAACAATTGCTATATCCATACCATAAGAAGGCAGTACAAGAAAAGTTAGTACAAGAAAAGTTAATCCATGATCCTCAAATTCGTTTGGGTTTTTGTCGATTTGTTAATATGCAAAGAGAAAGAGATCCAAACTTTGTCAAGAAGGTTCTCTTTACCGATGAAGCGGGTTTTACAAGAAGAGGTATAACTAATACCCATAATGAACATGTTTATGCCGTTAAAAATCCGCATGAAATAAAGGTAAACCATTTTCAGCACGAATTCAAAATTAATGTGTGGGCTGGAATAATTGGTAATTTCATTGTTGGTCCTGTCATACTTCCACGAAGATTAAGTAAAGAAAATTATTTGGATTTTCTACAAAATACGTTGCCAGAATGGTTAAAAGATTTACCTCTCCAACTTCGGAGAGATATGTATTTTATGCAAGATGGAGCTCCACCACATTTTTCTTTAAACGTTAGGAACCACTTGAATGAACAATATCCACACAAATGGATAGGGTAATGACGCACCTGTAAACTGGCCACCACGTTACCCAGACCTAACACCGATGGATTACTTTTTATGGGGACATCTGTAATCCACAGTTTACAGGGAACCTGTAGAAAATGAGGAACAACTCTGGCAACGTATTCAAGATGCAATAAACAAGCTTAGAGGTGATGAAGTTATGGAAAGGATACGTTTTAATTTTCTTCGACGTATAAATCTTTGTATGCGTGAAAATGTTGAACATTTTGAACAATTTTTGTTAAATCTCTATTTTGATTATGTTGTAAATAAATATTTTTGTGAAACCTATACACTCTAAATTATTAAAACAGAAATTTAGTGAAAACCATGAGAGTAATCGAGTCTTATCAAGAGTACCTTTTTTAAAGTAAATGAGTTGCGCAATCTAAATGTCATACTCGAACTCCTTTTTTTCCATTGGCGTAGAATTTTTAAAGGTGCAAATATTTAAAAACTCAAGTTCTACGCCTATGTATTATCGGACAAAATTTTAATAAAATTTGTTTGCCACATAAAACTCTACCAATATACCAAATTTCAGCAAAACCGCATATGCCGTTTTAAATTTATATGGGAAAAACGATTTAAAAATTGTAACTTCATGACCCTCTGGAGCCCAAACGAAGCAACTTTGTACTAAGCTAATTTTACTTAAATCGACTTATTTTGGTCTAAGAAATATGTGGTATGTTTTTGTAAATACCTTTTACAGACACCCTGTATATGTAGTAGATTTGCACTATCATTTTCTTTGGTAGTTTTTTTAGAACTGTCCCTTGTATGTTATCCTCTTCTAAAGCTTTATGTGGCTCTTATGCTCCTTATGTTATTTGCTACAAGATGGGTGACTTCTTCGACTGTTCATTATGTTCGTCTTTTGTTGGTTTTCGCAGATTATTTGTAGTTTGTCTTCATCTGTGGTGTATTGGATATTTTTGTCTAGTATTTGAGGGATGTCGTTATTGTTTTTTGCCAATTTTAGGCTTTTCATTAACTTCCAGATGTTTTTATTCTCTGCCTCTGACTTTCTAATGTTATTGTGCCAATAGTTCTCAATTGATTTTAGGCATACTTGAATTTCTTGATTTTTTCATAAAATTGTCCCACTGTTTCTACGTCTCTATTCCTTTGATATACTATTCTTAGCCTGTTTCTTTCTTTTATCATGTTTTTTGTGTATTTTGGTATTATTTGTCCTTTATTGTTTGTTTTTATTTCTGGAATGTTGTTTTTTATTGCTTCTTTAATTATTAGTGTTATTTTATCTACTTTTTGGTCTATTTTCTGAGCAGTTTCAAAGTTTCTTTTTATTGTTAAATTTTTAATAATGTCTGCTTCGATATTTTCCCAATCCGCTTGTTTGTAATTGTATCTGATTTCTTTTGTCTTCTTGGGTATAAAAATTCTCTTAGTTGTTGTACCTGTTACTGGGAAATGGTCTGAACTTAGTTCTGTCAGTGTTGTGACTTCTTTTAGTAGTATGTTCTTTGTTACGTAAATATCTAGGTAGGCTCTGTCATTTATCCTTGTTGGTTTGTCGGAGGCAAAAATTTGATAATTTCCTTCATCGCAAAATTCAAGTAGTTATTTTCCTGCTAGGTTTTCCGTTGGGCACCCCCATGCGTCATGCTTGCAATTAAAATCTTCTGCAATGACAACTTGTTCATTGCAGTATTTTTATTCCCACACATTCGATATTTTCAAGTTTTTTTTTTGTCTTAATTTTAAGCTTTAAATTGTTTTTATAATAGAGAGATACTCCACTACCTTCGGGTTTTCTTTTTTGAATGCTTTTATAGCCAAATAGCGGTGTTGGGATTGTGTTGTCATTTATTAAGGTACCATTTGGGTAGGCGCGTCAGAAGACAAGCGACCACTGAAGCGACCCCAAGGTCGAGTAGGAAGACAGATGCATAAATGTTACGCTTGGTACATTTCGCAAGCTTGAGAAGTGTCGCGCGACATTTTCAGGAATAACCATTCGAGGGAACAATCAGCGTTGCCAGACCTACTGTTTTCACGTAGATCTACTGTTTTTGTCTCTAGCAAATTTTGTTTTTAATTTATTAAGTTTGCCTCATTATTCAGCAAATGGTTAAAGAATATTTTCTCTAGTAAATTTTCTGCAGTAAAAGCAGCGTAATAAGCAGCCACTATTGTAAGTTTTTTTTTATTTAAACTGCAAAAAAGAATTAATAGGACAACATAAAAAGAATATGCATGTACCTACGTATTTGAATTATTTGATTCAGACTGATATGAAAGAAATACCTAATATTTTTCATTAGTTTTTTTTTTTGTTTCCCGACGTTAAGTATATATAATAAAAATTTATTTTTCGTTTCTTATATAATTCTTAGTTTTTTTTTATTTACTACACTGTAAATTATAATTATTTTCACCTGTACTAAAATTTACTGTTAAGATTCAATGATCTATTGTTTTTTTTTTCGCTAATTTTCATCTGGCAACTCTGGCCGACAGATCGATAGAACTTGTATCATTATTCAGTTCGGAGAGAGTGGTTTTTGTGGAAACATATTATTAGGAGTTATTTCTAAAAAAATGATCAAAAGACGAATATTAAAAATGTTACTCGAGGAGGAAGAGGATGATGACAACTTGTATTTTTTATATAAAAAAAGGCGACCAATGAATTCAATGTATAAAAATAGAAGTACAGAAGGAATTTATTATGTGTTAATAAACACTCATTTAGCTCTAAACGAAGACAAATTCAGATAATTTTTCATGTTAAATAAAAATCAGTTTAATTATATATTAAGTTTGCCTCATTCTTCAGCAAATGGTTAAAGAATATTTTTTCTAGTAAATTTTTTGCAGTAAAAGCAGCGTAATAAGCATCCACTACTGTAGGTTGGCTCCATAAAAAAAAAACATTAAGATAATCATTGTTTTTATTTAAAACGAAACAAAGAATTAATAGGGCATCATAAAAAGAACATGCATATGCCAAACACTACGATTTTGAATTATCTGATCCAGACTGTTTTTTTCCCGTACGTTAAGTATATAATAAAAATGTTTTTAATTGTTTTTATTCTTTGTTTACTTTCTAATTTGGGTAGAAAAAAGTTTATTTTTCGTTTCTTATATACGTGTTTTTTTATTTGCTACACTGCAAATTATAATTATTTCCCCCTGTATTAAAATCTACTGTTCAAATTTACGGTTTTTGTTTACCCATACTGTTCCAAAATCTGGCAACGCTGCCTAGATCGAAAGAAATTTCAATCCTAATCACCCTCAAAATGAACCGATGGACAGTGACCCCGAGTGCGACATGCAGCAAATCTTTGCCCCGAGGCAGATTCAGAAGTGTCTCCAGGAAGTGTCGTCTTGACGACACTTCTCGTGTTGCGCCGTACAAAATGTGTTTCATATAATTGTATGTATTTTAGATGTGAAGCGACACTTCTCGGTCGCGTCGGCGGTCGTATGTCGCGTCGGCGGTCGTCTGTCGCGCAATCGAAATGGTACCTTTAACCTCTTAAAAATGCAAATTATGTCTATTCATTGGAGTTCTCTGGCTCTTTTTTTCAAACTAAATACGTTTGCTTGTAAGATTTTAATGTTTTCAGAGGGGTCTATTGTTAATATAGTTCCTCGTACTTCATTATTATTTGGGCGTGGTCCGCGAAGGAGGTGGCCTGCATGAGTTATTTTTTCATTTCACGTTATAGATTGATGATTTTTCTCAGGTTACAAATTTTTTGATTTCTTTTAGCTCGTATGCTATTTGAGCCATTTCATTCATTTCTTAATTCTTGTTTTCATTCACTTGGCTTTTTTGTTGTTTTGACTGTATGGTTTGTATGCAGTAATTATTTTATTTACAGATTTATGTGGCCTTTTTACATTTTTGTTTTTTATATCCTCGATTTTTCGAGGTGTTCTAGGTATACTGGATATAGAGAAAAGTTTGCTGTATGTTCACCGCTGCAGTTTGCACATTTTACGTCATTCTTTGTGTTCTTTGGGAGTAGACAGTTTGGGGTTATGTGCCTTTCTGCACATTTTAGACATTTTGGCTCTTTATGACAATTTGCCCGGCTATGTTCAAATTGTTGGCATCTGTAGCACTGAGTGATTTTGTTTTTTTTTGCGTATATCTCCCACTTTACTCGAGTGTTTTGTACGCCTCTTATTTTGTATATGTCTCTCATATTGGTTTCTTTTTTCACACATACTTGCTAAGAATGACTTTCGACGTTTTCGGCTCTTGATCTCAGGTTTATAATATTTACTATTTCAATTTCTTCGAATTCTAGTTCCTCTTTTAAATCTGCTGGGTCTAGGCCTGGTGCGGCTTTTAGGACGATTTTTTTAATTTTATCCTCGCTACGGGTGTATGTGTGGAACTGTGTGTACGTTTGCTTTTTCGAGCTCACGAATCACAATTTGTCTATGTTCTTCGTTGTTTGTACAAATTTTTGTTTGCTTGTTTGCAAACTGGCATGTGAAATTCGTTGAGTTGAGTATGTTTCTCAGACTTGAAATGAACTTTGTAGTTTCCTGTTTTTCGTGTAACTACAATCGGGGGTACCGCTTTCCTCTTTCTTTCTGCCTGATTTTGAGGTTTCGCTGTATTTCTTTCGATTTTTTCACTTTCGTCTAATTTCCCAAGAATTCCAAACCGATTAAATGTCGGGACTGGCAAAGTAGTTGTTTGCATCTCTTCATTTTGTTTCGATCTCTTTACTAGAGGCGGAAAACCGTTGCTTGGATTTGAAGCTTCCATATCAATTATGGGTTTATATATGAATGTTCGTTTGCCTGTCTTACTGACACACGCCAATTTTTTCTCGGGTTTGGTCCCCATCCGAGTCCGGGTGCCCCTACTCCATTCAGAGCCAACCGTCGACCCAAATGTAAACTTCCCCTGATGCACACTTATTCAAAGCTAAGACACTTGTTACCACTGATTATGCTTGTTATTGCCCAAAATGCTTGTTAAATTCTATTCAGGGCAACGTGCACTCGCTTAGACTGCTCGAATGCTATTCTTATTAATTTATTTATACTTAGCACTATTATTTATATTCACACTTTTAATTTATTTAATAATTTATCTTTATTCGACGACATTTATTTTAAAACTTAATACCTCAGAAGAATCCACTTATATACAAAAATGTAACAGCCTATAAAAAAATGCAATCGTAACTCGAAGAATCTCTATGTGTTCTCAAAATCCTTTCTCCACACGTCAGCCTGCGTACTAAGAACATTCCAGTCGATTCTCTATCGGTCAGCGTCAGCGGTAATGGCAGTGGTGAAGGTAAATTAAAAACAGGGTCGGACTGGTTGAACGACAGTAATCCCACCTTAGTTTGTAGTCTGTACTCTGCATAGACAGTAACAGTAATCACGTAATAGGATTATTTATATTTATTCTGCAAATTTAGGTTATTTTTTTGTAAACATAGCTGACTATCGTTAAAAAGATACAAAAAATCCCAGAAACACTTTTTTAATGTGACTATTTCTGTACGTGTATACATGTGACACTTATATAGAGATATTTTATTTGTTACCGATGCGCAGATTTATTTCGAAACAAATTAGAGTTATTATCCCGAACACACTATTTCAACTGGTGCATAGTTGAGCGCTTGCTTCCGAACATAAATGCAAAAATGGTCTCGGGCGACAGCGACGACACAGACAAAACAGACGACAAAAGCCATCACTCTTTCGCAGCTATCACGTTGGCTGCGAGAGTGTACCACTTCAACGGACAATGGACTAATAGAGAAGTAATGAATGTCGGTTATTTGTTTTGCGAAGTAGCCAAACATAAAGAGCGATAATTCGGTAACGATGTACTCCATCCATCCATCTCTTTAGATTCACTCTCGGTGTTGGCTCAACCGAGAGACCAGTCCCAGTGCCGTCACATATGAGGTACGAACATTTTATATGCACGTTGGATTTATACCTGGAAAACATAAAATACCTAAATGAAGATACTACTGATACAAAGTCTTCTGATTGGAAAAGGAAATTGAAAGGAGATAAAAAAATTTGCAACAGATTTTAGTACGGAATGCTAAATACTAATTTTTTATAATAACATCGATTCATGTAATCGATTAATGCTTCTTCTTTTTAATTTCTTATTTGTTACTAAAAACGTTTCCTTTATTTTTGAACAAATATATAATTTCCATTCAACCAATCTATTGTACAAAGGAACAAAAATAATATGCATTAAAAATGGGTGTGCTTATATACTCCTAGTATCTTTAATAAACAGACCACGCAGGTAATCCACATACATCCACAATCTGCAGTTAATTTAAATATACAAATTGAACTATTAATAAAAATTATTACTAAAACTTCTCATGATAAAGATACATTTTATATTGTGCCGGCGAGAAAGTGACCACAATAGAAGTTTTCAGATATTTGGAGTGGTTTGCTTTTCATTTCCTGGTACAATATAACACTAGATTAGATTTGATTTAGGCGTTGGACATTGTCCACCACGCCCTTCTTACATATATTGTACCACCTCCGGAAGTATCGAGGCTAGTGGAGTACTGCCAGAGAAGACATCTGCCATTACTTCTTGGATGCGACGCCAACGCGCACAGCACTGTATGGGGAAGCAACGACACCAATCAAAGAGGTGAGCAACTTTTAGAATATATTTTTAATAAGAACCTTATTGTGCAAAATATTGGGAATACTCCAACATTTGTAACAAGGGCAAGAAGTGAGGTATTAGACATCACATTAAGCACACCGAGCATTAAAGATCTAGTTAAAAACTGGAGGGTATCGAGTGAACCATCTCTATCTGATCACAAGATAATTGTGTTTACGTTAGAGAGCGACATTCCTGAGACGATCCTCAGGAGAAATCCCTAGAAAAACAGACTGGGACAAATACAACACCATTCTAAAACAAAATTTAGCACGTATCCAGACAAAAAAGGAGCCGGGGCATCCACTTGCTCTGGAAAGCGATCTCGAAGAACTAAATGGGGCAATACTTGAGGCATATGAATCAAGCTGCCCCATTCAAAGAAATAGGACTAGTAGGGATGCTCCTTGGTGGAACCGTCATCTGTCAAACTTACGATCCGAAGTGCGGAAGCTCTATAATAGGGCCAAGCACAGCGGAGATTGGCAGAGCTACACCGAGGCGCTTACTACCTACAACAAAGAAATCAGGAAAGCTAAACGTAACAGCTTTAGAAAATTCTGCGAGGATATTATCTCTACACCTGAGGCAGCGAGACTGCACAGGGTCCTGGCAAAAGGGAGAGTTGATACAGTCATGGCATTAAAGAAACCAAATGGAAGCTTCACGGAGAGTGAGGAGGAAAGAGCTCGCCTCTTACTCGAAACTCACTTTCCTGGAAGCACACCTTTTCTAATAAGGGACACAACTAAGGTAAGCAGACCCCCAAGAGAGGCCGCTGTAGTGGCCAAGCATTTATGCAGCAGAAATCGGTTAAGGTGGGCCGTAAACACTTTTAAACCGTTTAAGTCTCCAGGTGTGGATGGAATATTTCCTGCCCTGCTTCAGCAGGCACAGGAGGAATTACTACCACACATAATCCGGCTATCCTGGAGCAGTCTGGAGCTGGGATATATACCAGAAGCATGGAGAAGGGCCAGAGTCACCTTTATTCCAAAAGTAGGGAAAAAGGATACCACACATCCTAAATCTTTCCGTCCAATCAGCCTCACATCCTTTGTATTAAAAACAATGGAGAAGGCTGTTGATAACTATATCAGAACAGAAGTCCTGGAGAGGGTGCCACTCCACCACAGCCAACACGCGTACCGAGCAGGAAGATCTACAGAAACTGCCCTGGTACATTTAACTGATGTAATCCAGGATGCATTGACAAACAAAGAAACGGTCGTGTGTGCCTTTCTAGACATAGAAGGAACTTTTGACAACACGCCACACGAATCTGTAAAAAGAGCACTTGCATACAGAGGAATAGATAACATCACATCCAGATGGATGGCTCAGCTGTTATCTTCGAGAATTGCAGAGACACAGATAGGGCAGGACACCATCTCCATCTGCACAACCAGAGGATGTCCACAAGGAGGAGTTCTATCCCCACTAATGTGGAGCCTAATCGTGGACGAACTTCTATGCAGATTGACTGACCTCGGCATACCCTGTCAAGGTTATGCCGACGACATAGTCATATTTGCTAGTGGCAAGTTTAGTAATATCCTGTGTGATATAGTCCAAAGAGGACTAGAACATACCAAAAGATGGTGCCGTGAAGTGGGACTTAGTATAAACCCTACAAAAAAAACACTAGTAGCCTTTTCAAGGAAAAGAAAACTTAATCTCAAAACCGTTAAATTAGACGGGATAGATATAGAATGGAAAAATGAAGTCAAATATCTAGGCCTAACCCTGGACAACAAACTTCTCTGGAACACACATGAGAAGGAAGTAGTAAATAAGGCCACAAAAGCCCTAATGGTATGCAGAAACATGGCGGGTAAACGATGGGGATGTAACCCAAACATACTGCGATGGATGTATACTGCAATAGTGAGACCAATCATCACTTACGGGGCTATAGCCTGGAGTAACAGAACTAGTTTAGTTACTACGAGAGGTAATATCTCAAAAGTACAAAGACTAGCCTGTGTTTGCATTACTGGTGCAATGGAGGTGATCTTAAACCTCACCCCTCTACATTTGATGATAGAGAATGTGGCAAAAAGGACACGATATAGAATGATCAGGAGCGGAGTAATCAGACGAAAGTCTACTTGCTTCAGGACTAAAGATACCTGGAACATGCCCCAGGATGAAATGCAAAAGAAGTACAGTTTTGTGAAAAACTTCAAAACCACAGAGCTGGGCTGCAAGAAAGAATGAATCCAAGAATCCATCGCGCTTGCAACCGAAAGACGTGCTATTCAGTGGTACACGGACGGTTCCAAAACCATAGAAGGAACTGGAATAGGAGTGTACGGGCCGAGAACCAAGCACTCCGAAAGCTTGGGAAAATACCCAAGCATCTTCCAGGCGGAAATTCACGCCATCGAGAAGTGTATCCAGTTTAACATCGAGAGAAACTATCATAGACAAGAGATTATCATCATGTCCGATAGTCAAGCAGCCATCAAAGCGCTGAGTTCTTACGTAATCAGCTCAAAAATGGTATGGAGATGCCTAGAACAATTGAATGAGCTAGGCGAGAAAAATAGAGTTACTCTCACTTGGGTCCCGGGACATAACGGGGTACAGGGTAACGAGATTGCAGATAGTCTTGCAAGGAAAGGGGCTCAAACACCCTTTGTAGGACCTGAGCCGTTCTGCGGTATCAGCAGTAACATAATATTAGAAGAGATTAAAAAAGAATTGGGTAGTAGAAGAACCGATAATTGGAACAATCTCTTGGGGCTGAGACAGGCCAAGATACTTCTGGGTGAATATAACCAAAAACGATCGGAAGCCTGCATCTGCCTGAGCAAGAACAGGCTACGTATTGTAACAGGGATCCTTACCGGGCACTGCCGACTAAAAGGACACCTAAGTAAACTGAGAGTAGTAGAGGATAGTGAGTGCAGATTCTGTGAGGAGGAAGACGAAACCTCCATTCACATCCTAACTGAATGTGTAGTACTTCAGAATCCAAGGGCACTATATCTAGGAGGATATCAAATAGAAGAGGGAGACTTACCTAACTTGAAGCCACTTCAAATCCTACACTTCCTTGAGAAAATAGGATTGGAAGGGTCGCTATAGGCATTGAGACATTTCCTTAGTGCAGTGGCGACAGAAGGGGGCACAATAGATCTTTTAGGTCGCAGTGTATTAACACCCCATTATCAACATAACATAACATAACATACATATATTGTCAGATTCTATTTTGATAGTAGCTGCAGGTACTTACGTGCTTCTGGCTTTTATTTACATAGAGTAAGCAGCCTCAATCAAGCCAGACCTTCACACTGGCACAGGAGGAAAATTTATATTTCCTTGTCTTCTTCAATCTGCACAATGTTGCTGCTTCTGTTGGATTGATAACACTCATGTGCCTTCTTAGGAGACAGTGTCGAGTAAGAAGACCTTTTTAATTAAAAGTGGACTATGACTAAGTTAATATATTATAGAGTAAAATCTTTGAAGGAAGTTGCAAAGCACTATTTGAAAGGTGGTTCAATCTTGGTATTTTAATTTTTTGTCTGCGAAAAGAATATAATTGAAAAGGATAGATATACAATTAAAGTTAAGCATAAAAAACTACAACAGTGATACCGCAGAAAAAACTAATATTTAAATGCCGGAAGAGATCAAGCCAGTTGGATGGAAGAAAGAGTTATAAAAAATATCAATAAATAAAAA
This sequence comes from Psylliodes chrysocephalus, assembly GCA_927349885.1. Lineage (NCBI taxonomy): Eukaryota > Metazoa > Arthropoda > Insecta > Coleoptera > Chrysomelidae > Psylliodes > Psylliodes chrysocephalus. Next base: position 41,824,417 of record OV651822.1, read on the forward strand.
GAAAATTAAAGATATAAAAAAATAACTAGTATTTTATTGTAGAGAGGAATGGGTGGAATTAGCTGAGCTACATTTTTTTGTTTTATTATAGGAACAGCCTGGAATTACTAACAGGATGGATAAGGAAACCAAAACCGAAATATCCTGAAATTAGGGTCTGGAAGAAGACATTTTGCCAAGATTTTAAAAATTATTTATTTAATTACAAGCATTTGCATTTTTTATCCAATAAGTATTTAGTAAACTCGGCCGACGGTTCTCTGATTAACTCTTTCCTGTCCTTATCCTGGATAGTTGTTTCAATATTCCTAAAGCTCTTTTTGCATTCACTGTTTGTCTTGCAGAATGCCTTAGCAACTTCACAGAAGACTTCGAGGCCTGTCGTGGCCTTATCTGAGCCTTTTTATTGTCCTTATATGTCACTTTTATATATCAGTTTTAATTTCTTAGTTCTGTACAGTCTACTAGGTAGTTTATCTCCTATTGTGATTTGATTTGTGGTAAGTTAATTGGCTTTAGAACGGTTTGGAATCAGAGTAGCTGACAATAGTTTTGCCGGATACTCGCTGATTTATTATTTCTCTTGAATAGTATTGTATAGCTTTGATTTTGGCATGGAACATTCTTGCGTATTGTCCTAGACTCGGCGAAATCGTTGGTTTCAATTTGGTTCCACAGATTCCAGCACCGGTTCCTTCCTTGGTTCTTGGACCATCTGTATACCGTATGAGTTCAGCTTGAGCAGAGAGTTTCGCAATCCCTTCCAATAAATTGATAATCTTTGGCTTCTTCTAATTGGTCAGCAAAACTGTTGTAGTTCTCCCTGTCAACTATTTCTTCCTCCGCTTCTGACGACTTAGTATCATGTTCCTCATTCAGGTCACAATATATTCTTTTCTTTCATATATAGTAAGTTACATCTTCTGGTAACTAGTTTACTACTTATTTCAATGCTTTCTCCAATTCCTCAGATGTCAAAGCCTTTTGCGATATGCAAAATTCACAAAAACATAAACATGCCATAGTTGTGTCCGAGAAAAAGTTGGCATAAAATGGGAATTTTTTCAGAAAATTTTTTTCTGGATAAAAGTTTTAAAGTTACTAAATACGGAGTGAAATGGTGTGTTAAAATTTAGAGAAATGTGACGTTACAAAACAAAAATCGAATAATAAACTTCTGAGACAGAAAAATTTAAAAAGTACCAAAATACACAAGGACAACATTCTTTTAATGTTTTTTGTAGCTGGAACTTATTTAAAGAAATCGACAGTTGATCATCATATTTTTTTAGATTTTCATGATTTTTATTTAAATTTTCAACTGTCTATTATTTTTCACGTCAAATTTTGCTAAAATTTGAACACCGTGTATATTTTACGTACTTCGCATTTAGTAAATCTAAAACCATTTTTATAAACCAACAACTTTTATCGAGAATAAAATTTTATGAAAAACTTAAAGAAAAAAGATTCCCATATGATATTAACTTTTTGCGGACACTGTATAATTTTTCAAATTTAAGCAAAATTATAGATATTGATGAAAATTAAAAGATATTGTACTCTATGTGCAAAAGACACGAATAATAATTACATATCCTAATGAAATAACAAGCAAAAAATTAATTATAGGGCGCGCCGCAGCGAATATTTAATATTAAAGGTACAATTTGGGAACGCGAGACCGATGAAAGCGATAGCAACAGGCAGCAAGATAGCAAACATGGTCGTGTTAAAAGTGCTGTGGCGAGTCTTGCATTGGTCACGCTGTCCCAAATTTGCTTCATTTAATTACATGTGATTCAAATATCAAAGACACATTTTGGTCACCTTAAGCGTTTGCTTCCCTCTGTCTCCTGTCTCGGTCTCGCCTTCTCAAATGTTACTAAACACAATCTTTCAGTCAAAGGCAAAATGGTAGATAATTGTTTTAAAATATCGCATCAGAATACCTAGACGTACAGGCACATGTGTCTCCAACTAGGGGAAGCGCTAGTAAAAAATTCCAAATTGCGGTTATTTTCTGCATACGCGCCAGTCCGAGGGTTAATAGCGTTTTTTCTTAATGTGATCTTTCCACTTTAATTTTATATCTAGGTTTATGTCTAAGTATTTCGCCGAATTAGAATATGACATTCTAGTATTATTTAAGATTTCTGGTAGGTGTTCAAGCGATCTTTTATTAATTAACCTGTACTGTTTTAGTTTCGTTTAGCGCAATGTGTCCACCCATAAATTTTATTAGCCCATTGAAGTTTTCTGGTCGATTCTTCTATAGTTTTACAGATAGCACATATAGCTATGTTGTTGGCAAATGTGACTACATTCACATTTTGCGTTTATATAGATAAAATTAAATAATTTATCAATTAAAACATACAAGACTTATTTAGAAATAAATACAACAGTATGTTCTGTGCTTTATTTAGCTATAAACAAGTTTATTTTTATTATTTTAACAAAACTATGTATATTTCCCATAAGAAGCCATGTATTTTGAACACCGTATGCAGTACCAGCGCCCATGCGGTTAATTATAGAAGCTCAATTAGCATGCGTTTTTTGGGACCATATTTTGAGTATGCCGATTCGCCTCCTTATCTCTAGTCTTCGGTATCTAGTCAATTCGTCGCGCGACAATTTATTATCGTGTTGTATCTATGATTTATACAGTATGTCTGAAAAACAAACAATTTTTTTTGTGCTATATTAAATTTTTCTTATAAGTACCAAATAAAATGATTTTTTTCGAAAAAATTACAAAATATCTTACTCTAAATTACACAAAAATATCATTTATTTTTTTTCTAAAATATTTACTTTTTTTCTACTAATCAAGTAGTTTTTGCTAAGAAAAATATAATAAATATCAATAATGTATTATTGATAAGCCAATTTAAAGTGTATAAGCGGCAGTCGCAGGTTCTCAACAGTCCTTTACCTACTTTTTAAAAAGGATTATCTTCATTAGCCAATTTGGGTAAGTTACCACATTAGTTAATAATAATAGAGAATTATAATTATCCTTTATTAATCCTTTCAAGGAGAAATTCATAGTGCAATCAATATTTAATTCTAAAAAGGATTATCTTCAATAGCTTGTTTGTGTAAGTTAGTATTTTAGATGCCCTGTTTTTAATATATGTATATAAGGTTTAAATAAGAAATACCAACGAACTGTAATCATTCTTATGTTGTCTTTGTACGAGTTTACATCATTGTAAAATTTGAAAATGCCGTTACAATTTGTTGACAGCGAAAGAGGTCACAAAATGCTTTTATACAATGGCCATACACATTCTAGAGAAAAAATTTCTGGAGAAAAAGGTATTTGGAAATGTTCTCTATATCATAAATGCATTCATACCATAGGCGATGAAATTGTGAAGAGTACCGAACATAATCATGTGTCAGATAGTGCTGATGCCGAAGTAAGAAGAGCTGTTAAAAAAATGAAAGTTTTAGCTGAACAAAGTGGTTTCACTACTCATCAAATCATTGCAAAGGTTTCCGAGGGTTTATCATCATCGGCTGCAGCCAGATTACCATAAATGAGTGCAATGAAAAGAACTATTCAACGAAAAAAGGAAAAGACACAAGGAATTCCTGCGATTCCAAATTCTCTGCTTCAATTAGTTATTATACAGGAATATACACTGACAAGCAGTGGTCAGTTATTTTTAATGTACGACAGCGGCCCATCAGAAGATCGAATATTAGTGTTTACAACAGCAAGAAATCTTGACTACATGTTGGAGTGTGAACACTGGTACGGAGATGGAACTTTTTCAACAGCCCCTAATATGTTTTCCCAAATATATACAATCCATGGCGTCAAATATTCAAATACCATTCCAACAGTATATGCAATTCTGCCAAATAAAAGAGAAGAAAGCTATAGACGTTTATATGCAGCATTAAAAAATTTGAAACCTGAACTTTGCCCTACATCTTTTTTAATGGATTTCGAAAAAGCAGCGATGAATGCGGTACGAACTGAATTCCTTAATACTCAATTCGTGGATGCTTTTTTCATTTTTCTCAGTGTATATGGAGACAAATCCAGAATACCGGATTTCAGAGGCGATATGTGGATGAAGAAGTGTTTTCATCAAATTTGTGACTTCTGGCTGCAGTTGCTTATGTTCCTGAAGACGATGTAGAGAGTGCTTTTGATTTATTATTAGAAAGTGAATTCTATGCAGAAAACGAGGACTTAGCAGATTTAATAAACTATTTTGAAGACACGTGGATTGGTAGATTAAACAGAAGAGGAAGAAGACGGTCACCAAAATTTTCTATATCATCTTGGAATTGTTGCAATGCAGCCAGAGAGGGAATTGCTAGAACCAATAATGCAGTTGAAGGATGGCATAACAGTTTCAGTTTAATTGTTTCCATTGCACAGCCCAACATTTGGAGGCTAATTAAGGCGTTACAAAAGAAGGAAAGCCTTAACAAATTGAAAATAGAGCAAATTGTGGCAGGTAATGAAATTACTCAAAAAAAAAAATTTACAAAGATTCTGCACGTCGTTTTAAACTACTTACAGAATCCTACGACGCTCGTAATACCATGGAATATCTTCGGGGAATTGCGCATAATTTTCGAATGCAAGTCTAAATTATTTAATATTATTATATTATAATAATTCAATTTAAAATGTAATAACTAGCAACTACAATTTTTTATAATATATTTTTTTTTTCAATATACCTACTTGTTTTTTATAACCTAAAAAATATATAAAATAAAATTTTGATTATAATAAAAAAAATATAATAAACCATAAAATGAATTCTAAAAAATGGCTGGCGACAAATTGTCGTGGTGGTGAATCGTCTTACGATGAAATGACGTAGATCCCTAGTCTTCATAGTTTCTCTAAGCGTCAATTATTCTTCTTTTTGTTATACTATTTTACTATGAGTCAAGTAGAATTTGAAGATGTCACAATATTGCTTAGGTAAAAGTGTATATTATATTTAAGGCCCTCTAATTATACTTTATCGAAAGCCTGAGCTACATCTAGAAAGAGTGGGGGATGCAGATCTTCTTTTCTTCCAGTGTATTCCCCATTTCATTTGTTATTTTGTGGACTTGGTCAATAGTGGAACGTCTACTACTAAATCCAAATTAGTGGTCAGGTATTATATTTTTACTATCTATTATGGGTTTCAATCTTTTTATTAAAAACCTTTTTTTTTGTTATATTTTCACTTAGTGTCATTATCACCGAGAAATGGAGTTTAAGCCAAAGTTTTCTTCTGTTTTATTAAAGTTTCCAGGTATTTTTCTAGTGATGTGGAAGTGTAGTAAGTCAGCTATTTACATTAACAAACTATATACAGTTTAAGAGGTACCATATGAAAATATTAATTCTGTATTTCATACTTTTGACTCCTTCTAACAGCTCACTCTGTAGAGCTGCAAACTTGAGCTCCATAAGAAAGTTGCCGTTAATAACCTGAAAAATAACATACTAAAATTTGAACAAATTCTGTCAGTACCCAAATTCAATATAAAAAGTGCGGAAAAAGAATAATAAACACTTTTCAAAACCTTGTTCAGATGTTTTATCAATAAATTTCGCAACAAAATCCATCAAGTTGCTCTTAAAATTCTCTGACCAATTAAAATCAAAAAGTTTAGTGCTTTTATAAAAATATGATTTATAACACACTAAAGGAAAGTTTATTTACGTCCGTCCTTTAATATTTTACTAGTTATTTTTATTGTTTTCCCTTTGCAAATTTTTTACCTTCTTAATAATTATTTATTATGAAATTTAAGTTGGTAATTCAATTTTAGCATTAACATTCTCATAATTATTTAATAAACTCGGACAACCTTAGTTTACCTACTAGATGATATTTGTAAAATTTAACTTTGTTTATTTTTTAATATGTATATATAGGATTTATTACTAATTAAAAATATTTTAATTATAGAATTCTGAGCTCAAATTATGAAGATTTAACCCAAATCACCTAGATAAAATGTGTCTCCATTTTGTTTAAAAATTTAAACATTATTTTTTTCCAGTATTTTAAAACTATTTGACGTATTATTGTCATATTTGATAAGATACATACACCCTACTAAATTATGTTAAATAAACGTTTCTGGCTACCATCAGACGCGTACGACAGGGGCAAGTGACTGGTTAATCCTTCCCAAATTCTACGCTACTGGCGGAATTGCAATTTTATCACAATTTTTCAATTTTACAATACTTTCTACGTAAATATTGTACTCTTTCTTCATAGCGATAAAGTTATTATTTTTCGAGATATTTTAAGTTAAACATGAAGCTGTACAATTATTTTGATTTTAATGTGCATTAATAATTATGTCGGTGGTTTGGTACATTAGATTGCACAAAAATGTGTCTTCTGTTTGAGTTACAGTGTTTTATTTAACAATTATTTGTGCCCAGTACTTTAAAACTATTTGATTTAATATTATATTTGGCAGGATACATGCTTTCATAGTACGACAAATTCAAAATAAGCTTAGGTTTTGTGTGGTTGGCTCTGGTCCGACTTAATTGTTTTGATCTAGTAGGATGCTGTCATTGCTGTTAGTTGTTACTGACACTTAAAATTGTGATTGTTGTAAACTTAAAAAAATCGATTAAATGAAAATGCCGCGCCACAACAATTTTACTAATCTTGAAATATGAGACATCCTCTGTGTTTATGTAAACGAAAATTATTTCTCTCTTGCTGCTGCTCGAAGATATCAAGAAATCTATCCAAACAGAGTTCATCCCAATCGACAGACTTTCATAATATTGTTAATCGATTAGGAAAACTGGACAATTTAGGCGTAACAGTGGTATGGGACGACCGAAAATATTAACTACGGATCAGGAGTATGATATTTTAGTGAGAGTTGCTGATAATCCTGAACTAAGTACTCGGCGTTTAGCAGCAATGACTGGAGAAAGCCAGTCCTCAGTTTTTCGAATACTGAAAAAGAACATTTACGACTTCACGATCTTCCCACTTTATACTGGTACAGAATTTATTGCCTAGAGATTATATTTTACGAATGAATTTTGCTCCTTGGGGGATAAATAAAAAAAAATCGTAATTTTATTGAAAACATTATTTTTACTGACGAGGCCACATTAACACGTAGAGGAGTTTTGAGGTCACGAAACGGTCACAAATGGGACATTAAAAATCCCCATCTATTTTGAGAATCTCATTTTCAACACAAATTTAGGATGATTGTATGGGGTGGTATTTTTGAAGATAGTTTGTTGGGTCCTTATAAATTTCCAGAAAATTTGAATTGTAACTCGTATTTACAGTTTTTACAAACTATACTTTTCGATGATCTAGAGGAATCGTCGATTAATAGAAGAAGAGACATGTAATTCATGCAGGATGGAGTACCGCCTCATTATCCTTTAATAGTGCGGAACTATCTCGATCATAAATTTCCTCATCGTTGGATTGGCAGAGGTAGTGAATTTACGTGGCCGCCTCGAAGTCCCGATTGTAATCCCTTAGATTTTTATTTCTAAGGTCATATAAAATCATTAGTATATTTCCAATCAATAAATACTCGACAGGAACTATGACAGCAAATTTTAAATTGCATTGATTTTATTGCCAATCAGCCAAACCTATTTTTTAAAGTTAGAAGACCGTTTAGCGAAAGAATAAATAAACTTATTGAAGCGGGGTCACATTGAACATTTGTCATATGAAGTTTTTTAAGTATTGTCCTTTGTGCTTTTTGATATTTTCTTATTAAAATTGTTTCTTCATTTAGATTATTTATTTTTAATTGTTTAATCCATGTTAACGTGGTTAATCACTCTCTGTGAAATAAATGGGCTATATGATTTAATTACTGGTTCTATTAAAATAAACAAAAATACAAAAAACTTGTGCTACTCGGTAATACAAAGGGTTTACAATAATAATTTAAAGTTGACTCAATTAATTTAAAACAAAATAATTGTGCAGCGTCATGTTTAACTTAAAATATCTCGAAAAATAATAACTTTATCGCTATGATGAAAAAGTACAATATTTACGTAGAAAGTAATGGAGAATCGAAAAATTGTAATAAAATTGCAATTCCGCCAGTGGCGTAGAATTTGGGAAGGATTAACCAGTCACTTGCCCCTTTCGTACGTCTCTGATGGTAGCCAGAAACGTTTATTTACTTTAATTTAGTAGGGTATATAGTATTGTCAAATATCACAATAATACGTCAAATAGTTTTAAAGTATTGGACAAAAATAATTTTTAAATTTTTAAACAGGACACCCTGTAACTCAGAATGGAGGCACATTTTATGTAGGTAATTTGGGTTAAATTTTCATAATTTGAGCTCAGGATTGTGTAGTTGAAATATTTTCAATTAGTAATGAATCACCCTGTATTCTTTGTATTAATTACTATGTGTTTGAATATATTAATAAATTGAAATTCATAATGTAAGTTATTATATATACTTATCTTTGATTTCTTAATTTAATTGTATTGTAACTCAGTTGGCTTTAGTTTCATAATATTTTGAAAAATTTTTCAAATTAAAAATAATATTCATAGCAAAACATAATTTTATTCTTTGTCCCAAATATCAAAGTAAGGGTTAATAGATAATAAATCCAGTTCCTAATTATTAGTTTTTCAATGAATAATTTATTTAAAAGGATTTTTGATTGTCATGAGTTTTTGAGGAGAAAACATTAGTGCACGTCACTGATCAGCGTAGCCCGTTGTACACACAAAATAGGCTGCCGACATGTGTAACCGATGAACCTGTTGAAAAATGCGAAAAAAACCGGCGATTTTTACTGGCAGATTGTCGCTTTTGTCCGCAGCACAGATTGAAATAAGGATTAACGATGCCAGTGCTTGGTTTTTGATAATTAATCAATGGGATGAGTTTAATTCGCAAAAATAAAAATGCCAATTAAACCGAGAACTGATCGTTATATTCAGATATTATTCAAAACTAATAGCCATTGGTGTAATGGACTAATTATTAATAATAATATACTTTATTGACAAAGATATAATACAAAATTCCATAGACAAAGTTTAATACTAATTCTAATATTATGTGAATATTAATGTTCACATTGCTAAATATATAAAAATGTGAATTAAATTCTTAAAATATAAAACAAATGCTTTTTTTTATGACCGTACCACAACATACTTGGTAACAGTGTCATGGTTACTCTGTTGACTTCACACATACCGCGGTAACGTAACAATTGTCATTATTATATGTCAAATTTGATTTAGGATGGTGGATTTCTATGAAGAAGGTATGGAGAAGCAACAAGCATCTTTTTCAAACATTCAAAACGGTATCACAATGGCGTGGTTTACGACAACTCAATATGACCGATCCTCCAGCATTTTTCTTTCTTTTTTTTTAAGAAAATGTGAGTTATATATGAAATAAAAAAATTAAAACGAATGATTAAGGTTATAATAATTTTCAGTTATTCCACTTATTAAAAAAATAAGTTTTATGAAACAAAGAATAAAAGGAAAAATTTGAGTATATACAAAACTCAACAATTTTTACAAAAATTTGAGAAAATAATACTATTGCACCTTATTTTTTTCGTTTTTTATTTTGAATTTTTTTGAGTGAAGTCATAAACCACTAATAATCCGATGACACGATGACATAATTCTATTGTTTATAATCAATATATTCTATAAATCGATATTTTTGTTTTGATGTACCTACTGTAAAATTATTAAAAAAATACAGAAATAATCATTAAAAAGACATTTTAACTGTAAAGTAAAATAAGCTGATGAACTAACGCAGTTAATATCATGTTTTAATTTGTTAATTTGTATTATGACATACTTTAGATTTTCTGAATGAAAATCGATTTTTCCTTTAAATTACAGTGTACAATTTTACGGCTTTGGCTTTTGTTTTTGACTTCCAATCAGTCAAAGCCTAAAAAAATATTTTATATTATGTAAATGTTAAAGAAAAGATCATATTAAAAACTTACCATTTTCCATTCTGCTGTGGTTTTTTCGCCAAAGCCCAAACCATTTAAACTGTTTGCCAAGTTTTGCCACATGGCGTGGCCACAATATGAATAAAGTTATGTAACGTGATTATAAAATATAACCTCAATTCCCTTGCCTTTGATAATATATGGATCTCTTTCTACCCCAAAACTCAAATTACAGAGCGACATATATCTCTCTCTAATAAAACAAGTCTAAAGGTGTTAAATAGAAGCGACGTGTCAGCTAAGAATAAATTGACACAAAGCGAAAAATGACACCTAGAAATGAAACACAGAGTGCGACTCGTGTTGTTTTTAGGCCACTATTGATATCAACATGGCACAGAGTTTACCTCCTGATATCTGAAACTTTTATTATCTCATAAATTTCATAATATACAATATTAGCTTTTCCCATAGGGATATCAAAAAATTGCGTTCTTTTAAATTCAAAACGTATAAGGTGTTATTTAAAATCTTAAAATGGGGGTAGCTAGGGGCGGCGGGTAATCCGATAAGGCGATCTGAGATACACCGTTTATTGACCCTTTATATCCGGAGCAACCATCCAAAATTTCGTTTTTTTTTCTTTTAAAATACCAGACAATATTCAATATAAGTTTTCGCATGAACACCTAGTATATTTCGGGCGTTCAAAAGAAAAATAAATGTCAAAAACATTTTTCCAATTAATATTTTTTTAAATAATGTAGAATCCTTATATATTTCTCTCTTTTTATCGAACGACAAAATGCCTAAGTAAACATAATCTTGTGAAAATGCCTCGATGATTATGTATGTTAAATCTCTGACGGATTTCGAAGTTAATTATCATTTGTAAGAGTGACAGTAATCTGTTGGTAGCTGTTCGCATTTCCATTCACCCCAGTGAACCCCCAACAAGTTGATGGATGGAATCACAAACAATGCACCCGGCGTTAGCGGAGGACGCGTAGCATCCGAGACGTCACGACGCCTCTTTCCCGCCACCGGCAGCGGCACCGGGTCCGGTTCTGGGACCTGTTGATGCTCCATCCTGATACAAATGGATCGTGTTCGAAGCTTTCGTGCCACTTTCATGGAAAATTTGATCCGTCTAGACAAACATTTGATATGAAATAACAGTTTATTGTGTATTTTACTGCTTTTATATTTTATCTCTTTTTTAACATACTTGTTTTACCGAAACGAGAAAGTGAATTATCGAAAATATATTAGATATACATCTATATAAAATATTGAATTGGTTTAAAGTTTCAAAAAACTATTGGTGCTTGATCCTAAGACAATTATATAAATTCTTTTGTAATTGCGGAATTAATTTTAAAAATTACCACTATAAAATAAAAACTATTTTCGAAACCTCAAAATAAAAAGAAATTTATTATAACATTGAAAAACACTGTCCCAGGAATAATTCGAATCCTCCACATTCGTATTTCACGTACATTGTCTTACCAACTCGGCAATGAGGACCTTAGATACCCCAAGACCAAATTCATAATGTAAATATTAGATTCTAATCTAACCATCAATATTTTACTGGACAAACTTTCTATGGAAATTCCCTTTTCCAAAATTGCTCATAGGAAATAATGAAAACTATTTTTGAGCCTGCAAAGTCGGTGACAAAATTTTATCCGACATTTTTTGGAATATTAAATTGATTAAATCTAATACATGTATCTACGTTGTTACGTATTAACGGAAACGTTAACACATTTGACAAATAGGGGAGGTCTCCATGTAGACGGTTATAATTAGTTGTTAGGTTTTCGTATATGGCATCGATTTAAAGTTCGGAAAAAATATCGAAAAATAATCTGCCATTGAGTTTGAAGACTTGATTGGATTACTAACATGATATTAGACTTTACGGCTCAGGTTGTTAAGCACTCAATCTTGCATTTCCCGACTCGGGTTCAGTTCCCGAAAAAATCCATCATTTTTATTTTGGAACACAATGAAAACGAAGGAAATTTATTGCTATTTAGTTTAAAATTACTATTTATCATGATATAACCCCTACAGTTAAGTAATTTTATATTTATTTAATACTATTTTAAAAATTATTCAGAATAGCATAAAACGAATAGTGGAAAAATTAACATGTTGCCTAACTGTTTAAGTTATATTATGATAAATAAAATGAATTTAAAATAAATATAAACAGAAATAGTGATACTTTTTATTTTTAATATTTTTTTTATCACTCGGGAATTCAAATTATTAATGAATACTTATAAACTCTATTTTTAGTCACCATCATTGAAACGTCATTACTAATATAGCGTATTAGAATGAAAAATAAAAAGGGCCCAAATATTATTTTTAGATGAATGTTAAGGAGTAATGATCCCAAATATTTTTATACAAGAGAGCTTAAATAAATGTCCAATAAATGAATATTTTTACTTAGATACACTCAAAGGATAAAAAGTCCAAAATTTTTCATATGGACAAGCTTAAGTGGTAAAGGATCCAAATGTTTTTACACGGGCAGACCTAAGGTATAAGTGGACAGGCGTGGATTTGCTTAATGGATATAATAATCCTGAAATTAAAATATAAGGAGCGAACCTTGACCGGTGAATTTGTATTTAAATTAAATCAAACACTGAGTAATAGCACACTGTTTACGCAATCACTAGAAAACAAAGAAGGCAACTTAATAACATATTTACACGAGAACACTTTTCTACTCGTAGAAAATTCACTCTAACTCTCTACGGATGATAACAAAATTGTGTAAGTGTAAAGGCGAATATTTCGAAACAATTTAAAGATTTAGAAGCAGGGTCATTTCTTGACTAACTAGTGGTCTTGCATACACAACAGTAAAATTTTGTTTAATTATTTTAGCTTCGTTAAGTGGGAAAGTGAAATGCTGCGGTATTAGAAATGTAATTGTTTGAACTTGTATATACGTGATGTTTCACAGGGTCTGGCCGCAAATATATTTAGCTTGTACTATATATAAAAATTTAACTTTGTAAAATTCGAACATATGCTTAAAAATATGTTTTGCAAATAATGCATTACATAATCAAATTATAGAATCATTAGATATTTAACAATTGTTCTTAATACAGAGTGTAACTTTTAATTGTTTTAGAGGATTAATGGGTACATTATACAATAATTGTTTCATATGTCTCCACTTAAAATCACAGGAATGTAAGTCTGTAGACCTAGAAGGCAAATTTGTAGGGACATTTCTTCTAACTCACCTCTGAAAAAAAAGTGTTCATTTGGAAACTGTCGCCCATTTAAATCAACTACTCAGAAAATACCATATTCTTTATAGCATGCAAACTAGTTGTTAAAAATGGAGCGGATGACGGTGTTCATAAAAAGATTGAAGATTTTCATCACTCTGTTGTGAATAATAAATAGTCCATCTCATAAAAAAGCAAATGAAATAATTTAAAAAAATATCTCTACAATTCTAGTAAATTCAATACAGTAAATTCAATACAGGAAAGTCAATACAGTAAATTTAAAACAGTAAATTTAATACAGTAAATATAATACAGTAAATATAATACAGTAAATATAATACAGTAAATTTAATACAGTAAATTTAATACATTAAGTTAAATAGACTAAATTCAATACTGTAAATTCAATACTGTAAATTCAATACTGTAAATTAAATACTGTAAATTCAATAAAGTAAATTCAACACAGTAAATACAATACAATAAATGTTATATAGTTAATTCCATATAGTAAATTCAATATAGTAAATTCAATACACTAAATTAAATACTGCAAATTCAATACAGTAAATTCAATAGAGTAAATTTAATACAGTAAATTCAATAGAGTAAATTCAATACAGTAAATTAAATACAGTAAGTTGAATACAGTAAATTCAATACAGTAAATTTATTACACTAAACTTATTACAGTACATTTAATATAGTAAAATCAATACAGTGAATTTAAAATGGCAAATCCAATGTAGCACATTCAATATAGTAAATTCAGTAGTATAAATTCAATACACTAAATTCAATACAGGAAAGTTAATACAGTATATTTAATACAGTAAGTTAAATAGACTAAATTCAATACAGTAAATTTAATACAGTAAATTCAATACAGTAAATTCAGTACAGTAAATTCAATACAGTAAATTCAATAAAGTGAATTCAATACAAAAAATTCAATACAATTAATTCAATACAGGAAAGTCAATACAGTAAATTTAATACAGTAAATTTTATGCAGTAATTTAAATAGACTAAATTCAATACAGTAAATTTAATACAGTAAATTCAATACAGTAAATTCAATACAGTAAATTCAATACAGTAAATTCAATACAGTAAATTCAATACAGTAAATTCAATACAGTAAATTCAATACAGTAAATTCAATACAGTAAATTCAATACAGTAATTTCAATACAGTAAATTCAATACAGTAAATTCAATACAGTAAATTCAATACAGTAAATTCAATACAGTAAATTCAATACAGTAAATTCAATACAGTAAATTCAATACAGTAAATTCAATACAGTAAATTCAATACAATAATTTTAATCCAGTTAATTCAATACTGTTAAGTCAATACAGACAATTCAATGCAGCAAAATCAATCTAGTAAATTCAATACAGTTAATTAAATACAGTATATTTAATACGAAACAGAAACGAAAGAAAAAAAATAAATAGCTGTAGGGAAAACGCCAAAGATATATGTTGGTACATGTTTAATTATCAACGAATTATAACATACTTTCTCCATGATTTTCATCAGCAGATACGTCAACAAAGAAATATGAATTTAATCAACTGTCTATATATATAAATGAAATACGAACACACTCGTTACTAAAACTTGTCTTAAAATTTTTAAAAATTGTTTTTGCAATAAGTTTATTAAACTTCGGTTTAAAATTATTTTCAAAAACAATTTATCTCTATATCCTCTAGGGCAAATTATTTGTTTATTTGGAGGACTACGAATATTGTAAAAAATTCGAAATAAAACGCCATGATTTTTCTATAGGTAAATTGTTAATAGTGATTCTAATTTCATTTTTGCCTAGTAAGATATATTGGCCTTGTATGTGCTCATTACTTCATAACTGTTTTCCAAAAATTAAAATTAATTACAGCTGATTATTATTATCTTATTAATGAAACATATCCAATTGAAAAGAAATGCCTGACAGAAAACAGCAACCTCCACATTTCACTTTCTAATACACCACACACCAAAACTGAACGTGTGAATCCTGGGAGACTCTTGGAGTCCATCCAGATCCAGGAGCGGCAGCCATCGCGATGACTCCTCGGGGACCCTCAGCAGGCCGCTACTTCTTAGCTTCGCCGGAAATAACGCAGATTAATTACAGCTGTCATCCCCCGTTACTTCACCAGCGATAAACGATATTTAACAATTAATAGTGACATATTGCCTGCGACTCTAATAACCGCCCTTATTTCTGGTCCTTCGAGCCGGATTACGGGAGAGGTGATGGCTACGGTCAGTTGGGATAAAACGCGGATGGATGACTTCGTACTTGTAGGGAAGTTTAATAATTATTTACATGAAGATCATTTTGGTCCTAAAGAGTTTGTTACTTAATGGAATGGAAATTTAGGAGCGATGGTAGACCCTTGAAGTGGTTTTAAGCTCGAGTATAATTGATGGAAGTTGAGTACAAAATAAAGGCCGATAAAAATCGAAACAAGACAATAAGAGACTGTGCACTTTTTTTAAGGAAATTGGTACACAGTTATTTGAAAATTTTGGAAATGACGTTTTACTCGACCTACTCAACAAATATACCCATGGGCTCAACTCCATCATATGACTTTTGATATACAGGGTTAAAAAATTACAAATAGTATATTTCTAAAAGGGCAATTGTTCTTAAGGTAGCACTTTTGTCAGACATTTTTTAAAAATATTTCCTGTACAACCTACAAATAAATTATTAATTTTTACAAGGTAAGTCTCGAAATATTAAAAACGGAATATAGATATTTACTTTAGCATGGGCATATTCTTCAAATTAATTTCACGCTGAAATAGAAATAAGTTATTTATTCAAAATCGAGAGCTCTCATATTTTATACAGGGTAAATTAAAAAAAAATAAAAAGTATGCTATTACTATTATTTATAAATTTTTAGATAGACCTGAAATCATTTTAAAAAATATTTAGGTTGTATATCATATAAAATATACTTACCAAATTTGTAACGAGATATCTAGTTATTCTATATACTTGTTGTATGTGTTTGAGCTCAACTAATACGGCGTGGGTTGGGTTATTAAATAACTCGAATAACTTTGAAAAAGAAGTTGGGCACCACTATATTTAAAGCTTACTACACTTGACTCTAGATTGGTAATAAAAATATAGAAAATCACTAACCACTAACAAGTAATACTTAAACTATGCTGTAGATAATAATAATAATAATGTTTATTTTGCAAAAAAGTACATTCATTTATCAATAATATAGTATGGTAATTATACAAATATAAACAAAAGGTAGACAAGCCCATTAGAGCCACTACTGGCTGTGCATGGGCATTTATAGTTTATTAAAATAATCGATTTAATTTATTTTAACTAGAGTGTAGCACCTTATACGTATATTATAAGTATATTATAAAGTCCTATTATCTAAATAATTAAATATAGAAATTAAGATATCAATAACAAAAACAAAACAATTATTAAAATATCAATTAAAAAAAAAACAGTTTAAATATAAAGAAAATACAATTAAAATATCAATAAAATCAATTTTAACAAGAACACAATTTTGGTTTTAAGCACAATAAGTAAACTTTAAAATTTCAAATAAATTATAAAAAAGAAATGAAAAACCAATAGGTAAAACAAGAAGAAATATTAAAACATTTTTTTTTTGTAAGGCAATGCTCGATACCAATACTTAACTTTATGATAAATTGTTACTCATCATTTGTGATATTAGATTATACTGCAAACAATAATTCTATTGATTTAGTATCATAATGAATAAAAAAAATTTTAAATATAGATTTAATTAGACCTATCGAGTTTAATGTGCATATGTACGTTTTATACATTTCAGGTAGGAAGTTATAAATCTTTAGAGACATATGTAGATGTGAACGCTGACCTATGGTTTTTTTAAATAAGGGTATTTGGATACACCCTTTTTCCTTGTTTTTTGTTAAGTACTTGTGTTCAAGTCCTTTTATTAAATGTTTATTTTTATAAAGAAAAACCACGGAGTTATAAGCATACAGTTTTCGTAGGTTTAAAACTCTTGCTTCTTGAAACAGTACTTCCGTCGGAAAAATATTTTTTTTGCCGTAAATAATTTTCAATATCTTTCTTTGAAGAATATTGACTGGATTTAAATATGTTTTCGCAGCAGCACCCCAACCTAGAATACCATACTGTATTCTGGACTCTACTAGTGCATGATATACCATCTTTAGGTGACTTATGTTTAGGATATTTTTCAAGTATCTAAATTTATATAGTAGACTTCGTAATATTCTAGAGACATTTTTAAAATGCATATTCCACCTTAAGTGCGAGTCAATTGTAATACCTAGGTACTTGAGGCTACTTGAGCGACTTAACACAGTGTCATCTGATATTGTTAATATTTCATATTCAGGTAGACTATTTATATAGCTGCTAAAGGGTATGAAAAATGTTTTTTCAAAATTTATGGTATCTTACTTTGAAACCATTTTATAATTATTTTTAGGTCTAGCTCAGCTTTATTTTTCAGATTTTCCCACGAGTCTGCTGAATAGAATATGGCGGTATCGTCAGCGAAGCTAATTATTTTTCCCGTTGTTTGTAGGGTAAACAGATTATTAATATAGATCGAGAATAATAGCGGCCCAAGAATTGTACCTTGTGGAACTCCAAATTGTAAGTTTTTTCCCTACTAATGGTATTCCCGATTTTAACTATTTGCTTCCGTTCATTTAAATAATTTCTGAATAGGTCTAGCGTTATACCACGAATACCAATGTTCTCCAATGCTTCTAGTAATTTTCCATGATGGACGGTATCGAAAGCTTTTGCTAGGTCTAAAAATACACACAAGCTAGGTTTACTAGCATCAAGGCATTTATATATTTCACTTAATAGGGTTGACGTTGCATCTGTAGTAGAAACATTTTCTTTGAAACCAAACTGAGATTTAGAAATAATATCATTTTTATTTAAGTATTTATTTAATCTAGATTTTAGACATTTTTCGAAAACTTTAGTAAGGCCACTAATAACGGATATTGGACGGTAGTTACTAACGTCCTTTTTATTACCTTTTTTAAAAATAGGTGTAACTACAGCCTTTTTAAACTCATTAGGGCAATGACCGCTTGTAAATATGTTGTTTATCAAAAAACATATTGGTTCAGCAATATTCTCTACAATAGCTTTTAGGGTTTCGGACCTAATTTGGTCAATTCCAGGAGCTTTATTGGTTTTTAATTCGTTGATAATATTAATAATCTCGTTTTTTGTTACAGGAGCTAGATAGAAACTGTGTTGTGGAGGGTGGGTGTATTGATTTGAATTTGCATTTCTAGGGATGCTCGATGCTAATTTTTTACCTATAGTTGAAAAGAAATCATTGAATGTGTTTGCCATTTCCGTTTTATCATTAGTTACTTTTCCAGTTTCAGTAAGTATCTCAGAAATTTCACAATTTTTATCCTTGCTACTTATTTTTGAAATAACTTGCCATAATTGTCGCGAATTATTTCTGTTAAATTAAGTATATTTTGATTGTTTTATTAGTTTTTCAGTTATATTACGATACTCAAGGTAAGTTTGTTTTTTTTCTAAGTTATCAGGGTCATTTCGGTGTATATGATATAGGTGGTTTTTATGATTAATTGATTGTACCAATCCATTAGAAATCCATTCTTTACGTTTGATCAAACTTTTTGATATTTTTTCTTTTACACGTCGGTTTTTTGTGATCAGAAGTTTAATCGTATTTTCAATATATGTTGCCTGTTCCTGAATAGACAAAGTACCATATAAAGGAGTCCAATCAATCTTTTTTGCATCATTTTTTAAATTACAATGAGAAATATAGGTTTTCTGTTGGCGCTCTGTATTAAATTTTGTGAATCATTAGTTTTGATACATAGAATAGTTGTTCTATGATCAGTTATTCCAAAGTCTGCAACGATGGCAACATAGGTTTTCTCGTTTAATTTATTTTTAGTTTTTAAGAAAATATGGTCCAATTTTGTTTTAGAGTTACTTTGTACTCGAGTATACTTATTTATTGTGGATATAAAGTTATATTCACTGTAGTTATCTAAATAATTGTAAACGACTACACTTTCCTCATCAATATTTAGGCCGAGAATACCGATCAAGGAGAAGCGACAGTAGCTATCGGTGCCTTTGATATCGGATGGACCTTTTTCACAGCATGACTTTGATTGATACACAACTTAGCACGCTGAGAAAACATGCTTAATTTCTACACTGAACGAAATAGTTTGGCAAATTATCTGAAATCAGTGTTATAGTCCATGCGCAAATGTTGTAATGTGATTTAATTACATTAAAGTAGTTAGGGTTAATAGCAATGGTAAGATTTATGCATCATTATGTAATAATTAATTATTTGTTATATAAATAAAAGACGTTTATTATTTTATTATTTATTTATAAAACTTGTTCAATATTTGGTTTATTTTTTGTTCAAAATGTAATAAAAGCCTCATATTTAAATTAAATTATCTTTTCTTTAAGTAAAAATAAAGTAAATAAAATTACATGTACCAAAAAAAATAAGTAACAATTAAAAAGACATTAGGTTTGAGAGTTTATATAAGTATTTTCAAAGCATTTAGGATAAAAAAAATTATGTATTAAGGGTTGGATAGCTGACCTAGCTATCAAACGAATTTTTAAAATTACTTATTTAAGTAATTACCAATATTTTCAAAATTAAATCCAGTATGATTCATTCATTAAATGTAAATATGAATATACAGAGTAGGTTAAAATGGGGAAAACATCCTTAGATTGGCATAATTGTAACTTTTTTGCAAGGATGATTGAAACAAATATTTTCTGTTTTGCTAAATAAAACATTCGAAACAGCTTTTCCTTTACAAATTATATCAAAATATGAGTTAAATAAACATTCTGATCTATATACAAAATGAATAAAATCTTCAGGCGGTGACTGAAGATTTCCACAAAATCTTTGGTCATGGCTATAGGCTTTAAAATGCATCAATAAATTATTAATATTAAAGTTCGTCACAGAGTTTTCCAAGGTTTTTGCAGATATCACATGCGTGTACTTCTAATGCTTTTTTGAGTAGGTAACCACAGAAATAACGGAAAGCATTTTTGGTGGTTACAGTTTCTTTTTTATAATTATAATCAGGAAGAACAAGCGCTTTAGGGGTTACGATTTCTTCTGCCTCACTTATAATCTTAGTTATATCTGTCTGTTTAACATTCATTAATATTTCATCAAAATCATCAACACAGTTCATATGGTTGGAATGAAAATAATTTTGGCAAAATAATTTTCGAAACGCTCTTTGAAATTGGATGGGCGTTGGATTCACATTATTTCCTTGTTGTCTTATGCAGCCAAAAAAATTTTCAATACAATCTGTATTTAATCTTCTTGTTTTAATGTACTGGTAACCTAATTTGGAAAGTTTTTCCCACAATTTTAGTAAACTAATTATTGTTATTATCCAACATTTGTTAAATTTTAACTTGTTGGTAATATTTTGTTCATCTTTATTAAATATTTGTAAGTCTTTTAGAAACGAAAGAGCCTGTGCTAAATTTTTTTTTGAAAATCGGAACCGTCAAATACATTTTTAAATTTATTGGAATCTCTTAAAGAAAATGAATTGAGGATATCAAACAAATTATTAAAAAAATCTATACATTTGATAGTACCAATAGACTCTGCGGGTATAGCGTTTAAAGTTAGATAGGTATTCATTCCGCTAGCTACCGTTCTGCTAATGAGTTGTGCAGCGAAACTTACTCTATTTTTTTCAAAACTTGAAGGATTTATATGGGAGCTAGTAAGTTTGGGTGCACAGCGGTAAAATTGTTTTTTATCTTGCTCATAAAAATATTTAATAAAAGACCAAGATTTTTTTTACCACCGAAACAAAAAGAATGCTTTAATAAATTGTTTCTTGTGGCTGTAAGCAAGTGACAGGGATCAAAAATATAAAGCAAATTTTGGCCTCCGAGCTGAAATTCTGGGTTGTCTGGTGTAACTCCAAATAACTTTGCCAGTTCAATAAAGTTTGAACCCATATCACTGGCAATGCCCTCAACATAAAAACCAATACTACATAATTTTTTTATACATTCTTCGAAAATCGGCCGAAGATCTTTGGCCTTCATCTGTGTGCCAACGAAAAAATATGCTATCCGTTGTTTCCAAGGGGAATAAAGCCCTCTAGCCATAATAACTAGTGTGTTTTTACATATCGCATCCCCTTTTTTTTTTCTTCCCCAATATCCTCAAAACCCACAATTTCATCCCGTCCGGTATCAAAATATAAATTTGATTTTAACGACATTTCGTCTACACACAGCATACAATGTCGGTCTTGTTTTTGCATCGTTTTTAATTTTAGTTCAAGTGCTGTAAATATAGAACTATTTATTAAACCAGGATTAGATGAGATCCTTTGAGTTAGTCTTTGTAAACTCCTTTTACATGGAAGAGTTAGGAGTTTGCAAAGGTATTCGTAGGCTTGGGGGCTTAAAAAATACAATGTTATGGCAAATGGCTTCATATCTGCCGAGTACCTTCTGGATATGGGTTTCTTATTCTTTAAAGAAGCGTGAGATTTTACTATTTCCGCCAGTTGCTTACTCAAAAAGCTATCACACACTTTATTGAAATCTTCAAGAGTCCAATTCATACCATCATTCGGTGAATTATTTTTTTATTGTGTATCCTTTTTCTTAATTTCATCCTTAACTTATGTTTTCTAGGTGAACGACTACTTAATAGTGAATAGGTTTGTGTCGATCTCGGCATAAATAGTGGTGGGATATTAACCTTACATAGATCCGAACCAAACCCTTGATAGGTATTTGGACCCAAAAAAATATTTTATTACTATAAAAAGTAAAATATTATTAGAATACCTCAGTTTGTAGGGAAATTTATTGTATTATGTCACGAAAAAGGTGCGTTTAAAATTATCCTGAAAATTTCGAAAATAATGATTATTTGGCAAATGGAATTAAGTGTGTGTATAAAGAGATAACCATATTAAAAAATTTGATTTTAAACTATTTTTAAGTAACTTACCATCAGAAAGTAGGGCTTCTTCTCCAGGTGGGAATGATTGACCAGGAGCTAAGGACCTGTTGGTTATGTCAGTACGAGCAGGGACAACTACAATATCTGAAAATATGTTAACATTTTATATTCCTTAATCAATATTTATATTAATGAATAATTATTATTACTATTATTTAGAACAATGTTTTATTAAAACAAACCTGATAATATAATAATTTTTTTAGGAGGCTCTCCTGATTCTGCATAATTTTTATCAGGTATTTCTTTCTTTGTTGGAGGAAGGTTGAGAAACTTTGTGGGTATTGCTTTTGGTAATAGGATTTTTCTTGTAGGTCCGCCTTATAAAAATATTTTTCTTCCAAATGATTTTTTGTGGACATTCAATATTTTCGGTAGTAAATCTTCCCTACTGCAAGCTTCTATCCACATTTTTGCACTTAAATTTTTATTTTTTATTAGGTAAATACTAAACTAAACAATTATCAATATTACTAAAATATGATGAAAATAGTGACGGTGGGGTATGTTTGTACCATGAATCGTACTAAGAGGGATGTAATCTATTGGAAATATTTTTATCATACACAATTATAATTAATTAATAATGATATTTACCGTTCGTAGTCCTTCGAAAAACTAAATAAATTTAATCCTAGGCCGGTTTTAGACGAACAAGAACGGTATGCACAAAAATATCCAGATCCAGACATTCTATTACAACACCAAAAAATATCACATAACAGCTCACAGACTAAACACAACTTGGACTGAGTTTGACAGATAACATGACATTGAGTGATACACAACTTATGTTCGCACATGCGCGTTTCAAAACGGTACCCTGAAAACACCAAGCTGTCGCTTCTCCTTGATCGGTATTCTCGGATTTAGGTTCATATCTCCTGCAATTATGTGACTATGAGTTTGATTTTTTTTTGTTTGTTCTAGGTATTCCTTTAGACAGATGACAAATTGTTCTGCACAAGTAGTACAAGTAGTAAGGTAACTAACAAATTCTTATTCACATAAGTTGTACTAAATTCAAATTTAAAACGATTTATTGAATAAGCACTTATCTTTTGGTAAGTTAGGTAATATACGGAATGTAAATCTATATCATGGTATTTCTTTAGGCAACTTTCACAAGGGATTCGGGATCCTTATTCGTAATTCTGCATAATTCTGCACTGTGAATGATCTTCAGTATTCGAACATAAACTCGAACTCGAACTGTCTAGAGATGAGATCAAAACCGTCTAGAGATTGAACTAAAACCTTCTAGAGATGAAACCAAAAAAACCTCTTAAGATGAATCCAAAAAACGTCTAGAGATAATCCAAATCACGTCTAGAGATGAACCAAAAACCGTCTAGATATAGCCATGCTTATAAAATTAGACGGATTTCAAGATGGATAAAAATTATCTTATACTTCGGAAAACCAAGATAAATTAAAATAAAATCAAGTTGATTGTGTTGCTGCCAACCAAGCCAAAATAAATCTCACAAAACGACAAATGACATTTGAGTAAGAGGTGGTTTTGTCGAAATAACGAATTAACGGTTCCAACCGTTACAAATTATATAATGAAATTATAGTAGTTTACCATACAAGCCCGTTGCCTAAATCTTTACAACTTGTTACCGAATAATGAGGGGTCATAGACCTTTTCATCATGTGATGAGCGCAAGCGCAGCCACCATGTTGAAATAGCGGTAATTCAAAAGTTTCGTACTGTTTTGATCGACAATGGCTGGGAAAGCAATGTTATCTCTACAGAAAAATTAATCATTAGAAAAAATCGTTGATAGTGAATAACTTTTTTATAACTCTGTGGAAGCGCATAGTTGTGAGCAGTTGAAAAGGAGGTTGAAGTGTCTTGGATGTTTGTTACAAAGGAACAAAGTGGACTAATTGAGAGGTTAGGTGTATCAATACTTTTTAACTCTGTAAAAAATTAATGAAAACAAATAATAATTATAACTTTATTCTAATTAATTATGCCAACCAACTATTACTACTTGCAAAAACACTTTAATTAGCATGAAAGTTAATCACGGGTATAATTAATAAAATAAATTATTTATTATTTTGAGGATCAACATGACATTTTTAATCATTTAATGTGTATACCAAAGTAGTATTTAATATTAAAAAAATATTGTTTAATACGACATGAGAATTTTCTTCTGTTGGACCACTTTCTCCATGAAAATGCAGTGAAATATAAGTATCTTTAGTAACATCATTAATCCATCGAAAACCGTTGTCACTTCGACCATATTTTTTCACACTTAATGCACATTTCGAATATCTTTTAATATGGATTTTGCCTAATAATTGTTTACGATATTGCAGTTAAGGCTTTGGAAAATTTATAAAATAATATCTATTGCCTTTGAATGATTTATACCGTGTGTCACTGTGTGTCACTTTTACATAACAACACTGTTTCGTTATTCCTTTCCGTACAGATAACATAATTATAATTGATTGTGAAAATGTATTTTTCAATTAAGACACTAAACTTATTATTACTTTACTTTTTTCTTCCCTTTTTTAAATGAATATAGACTTAAATTAATATTTATCAGTTATAATTTTTTTCACGTAAGCATTTTAACATACTTGTTTACAAAAACAGTACGAAAAAGATGGCTGAAACTGACGCATGCGCACAAAAAAAATTGTGATGAAAAGGTCTATTAGAAACTAATGACAGTTTAGTCACAATTGTCCAATGTCGGCAAAACTAACAGAAATGCTTGCTACATATACATCCAAATTTCTGAAGAAATTTCACAAGAAGTCAATGAAGCTAGTAATCAGCTGCTACCGGAGAAGTCAAGAAACTAAGACAAATTCTGTTAGGTGATCAGTGGCGGCTCGTGGGCACTAGCGGCAGTGGGGCACACACTGGAAAAGAATCCCGGGATTCGTTTTTCCCTTAGGAAAACAAGTTCTCCGCTTAATGAAAATTAAATATATTTCAAAACAATCAGTTGGGGCAATAACGATTTCTGAATGTAACTACAGGGAGCTAAATGTGAGCACTTAAAATGCATTTAACTATGTATGTGGCTATTTAATCAAAAAATCATTACATATCCACTCTTGCGAAATTTGAGTAAATTTCTCATAAGAATGCAATTAACTTAACAATTCTAACTTGTTAACGCATTTTAAAGCATACTACTCTGAAAAAAAGGTGTTTGGCAATTTAAAATCTCTCAACGAAAAATGTCTCTTTTATATTTTCAAATTACAGTTCATCAAATTTCTAGAGGCTTTCGACGGCTAGACAGAGAAAGCACTACTGACAGGCATCCCGACGGATTTACGCAATGAAAGTACACTCTGCGCATCAAGTATTTCACTATTTCATTCAGACGTAAATGTCAGATGTAAATTTCGCTAAAACATTTCTTTTATTTTCGTTTGTGTTTTTTGCTCATTACAGTTTAATAGAACCTAAGTATGGAGTTTAATAGCAAATTAAGAGGCCGCGTGATTAACAGTCAATCTCGCGAAATAATAGCCAATGTTATAGAGTTTATGAGAAGAGAAGGAAACTTTAATTCACCTTCAATACCATTTAAAAATGCAAATGATCGTGTTGCTGCAGCCACAGGAGTATCTAAAAACACTGTCGTCCGCATTTCTGGAGAGAAAAAAGAATCGATAACCGTGAGATATCGGAATTTTCATCACCAAGAAAAACCATTAAAAAACCAAAAACAGTTAATGATATAGATGACGCTGCACAAGAATCAAATTTTATTTTTTTATTATTAGATAGCTATTTTTGTTTCTGAGTTGTGTTCATTTACAGGCTCAATTTTTTTCCGTTTCTCCTTTTTGATTTTATATGGGGTTTCAAGTTGTTTTTGACTTATTTCGACGTAAATCACAACAACACACTTTTTTAAAAAAGCAAACAAGTGTTAAGAGGTATATATACGTGTAAACTACAATTACAAAAAATTGATATGAAACCCATGAAACCACCAACAAAAATGTAAAGCTAGCTTCCGTACTAGAACATGGTGTCATTCGTCGAGATAATTTATCGTTTTGTTTAATAGATCAAGAAATGTAAATATTCCCCTGTTATTTTTTATAAAATTATAAGAGAAATAAATTTTTTTCTAAATAGTATAGTTTATTATTTTGTAGAAAAACAAAATTTCGAAAATTTTAGTAATGTTTCAGAAACAACCGTTATTAATAATAGGTACCATTTTCCTTAATAAGGTAGAAATAAAATATAAACTATTTCCACGATTTACAAAGGCCTACAAAAAAATTATAGGTATTTTCCGCTATCCTATAAAATTTATATTTTCTGACTCAATTTCAAAAGGTTGAAGGAATTCCAAAACACCTTTTATGGCATAATTATTTTCAATTCTACATACTATCTTTAGCTGCTTTTAAAAACGTTCTAAGAAAGTCCAATCAGACCAATTTAATCCCTAAACTATTCCACACTTTTAAAATTTAATTACCTAAAAATATTAAAAACTATTTAAAATAACTTGTTTAGCAGACTATACAATAGCTATCTTAGTCACACGTAGCGCGTTCTCTGTCTGGGCGTCGAACACCTCTAGAAATTTGATGAACTGTAGAAAAAATATTTATGTCTATTTGATAGTTTGTCAACTAAGCCTAGAATTTCCAACGCATACCTTTTTGAGATGAGCAAAATAGAATTTGGTCATCCTTGCCAACAATTTGCGAAAATGTACTCCATTAATTTATTTATAAGACTCAGAATTTTTTATACTCTTAAATATGCAAACAGAGATTTGAAATCCTCGAAAAGTCAGACAAAACCAAAATCAAAATTAAAATTTTGTTCCATTTATAATTATTATTGATTTTTTTCATCATATTTTTGATGCTTTATAAAAAAAAAGTCATTTTTATTTGTAGTTTTATTTCTTAACTATTTCAATAATCCAACTAACATTTTTTTCGTAATCACAATAAATAAATTATTATCATGGTCCAACAAACGCCGAAACCGAAACCGGCATTGCCGGTAAAGATGCCGCTGCGTACATTCGTATCTGGTCTAGGTAATCTGTGCCGTCACAATGAGGACAGCGCCCTGCTTGTGACGTATAATCCATCGCAATTGTTCATCTTTTGCTAAGCGATATTGTCGTTGTCCTTGATTTTCGCATCATAATGAGAGAGAAAACAACAGAGGCACACATTTACTGAGCCCTGTGCCCTTCTTCTTAATTTTGGAATTCTCGGAATGTCGCTCAACGCCCGATCGTCCAGTGTCGTGCCAACGTGGTTTGCGCTGAATATTAGATAACATAATAATAGGCATTGGGGAAAATATAAAATATGTAAGTTATTTCTTTTTTTTTTTGGTTTATTATACTAGGGCACGTGTCCAAACCGCCACTGTAGGTGATCGGTAAAAATTTTTACCAGGCTAGCCCGTTATGGCTTCCTTAAAAAGCATAAACAGAGACTGGTTTCCACGGCTTAGCAGTTTAGTACATCATTAATTTAAGAGGGGAAAATGTATAATAACAATAAATTAATGTTTTACTTGTTTTACAAATCCATATACTTTTATTAAAACTAACATATATACTTTTTATTTACGAATTCTTTTAAAAATTGTATTTGTCAGTATAGGCAGAAATAGTTCTTTAATACCAAAACAAATTGGCGCTGCTCTCGCGAACGGAGCTAATAGAAGCAATGAAAGTTGTGCAACTAACAATGGAAACGAAAGTAACAGTGGTTGCATAGATAGACAGTTCTATCTAAAATTCTTCAACTAACCGAAAGCACACATTATTATTTTACTTTAAAAAGTTTCTGAAATAACCACTTGTGTTCAGTCAAATTAATTAAATGTTTTAGGATGTAACAATTTTCCAATTCTTAGTTTTAAAAAATCTATAATAAGGGAAAAAAATAAATAGTGATTTTCTATCAAACATAATTTTATAAATCATTTCCTCAAAATTAGGAAGAAATCCTACTGGTTACATAAAATTAGCTATTAAGTTAAGGATATGTAGTGTACAGGTAAGAAAAACTATCGTTGTATAGAAAAAGCACGGCATAAAAAACAATCGGCAGGCCCACTATCCGCTGATCGCATACAAATATTATACTAATAAAATTTGACCTTGACGACGCCATTCGGGGGTCTTAATCAGGGTCGGATTAAAGCGTATTTAAAGATTTTGTAATAAAATAAGGTATTGATAGGTAGGATCGTATTAAAACAAAAAAGCTTCACAGATTGCGCCAAATAATTAGTTTGTTTTTATTGATGGTCTTAAAATTTCTATTAATATTTTTAAAGTGAAATATATGAGCAGCCTTAAATATAACTTAAGACCGATTCCACCGTTGTGTTAAACGAAGTTTAAAATTACATTTTTACATTAACAATGTCATTTTAATCTCCGTTTAACACAACGGTGGAATCGTCCCTTAATAACATATATTTATGGAAATCGGGGACAAGGATCTTCAAATGTTATCTCGGAATTAATTAAATCTAAAAAAAATAAAGATTTTTCCATTTTGTCAACTCCATACGGGAGATGTTTAAAATATAACATTTTACTTTAAATCTTAATAATATACCTACATAAGTAAATATAAATTGACGATAAACCTTACGTGACGTTAACTAGGTACCTACCTACATCTTACTAATAGCTTTATAACTGACAAACTGACTCATAAACTAGGATTTTTTTAAAAGTATACCATACATACCTAATAAGATCTTTAAGAAACCGAAATAGTATATTACATTACGAGTGTGGAAAGTGACATTTTTCACACGAGTGGGAAATATTGTCGCACGAGGCACAAGCCGAGTGCGACTATCACACGAGTGTGGAAAATCACTTTTCACACAAGTGATGTACAATATTTTTCCTACGACCACAAAATATTTTCATCAAAAAATGTAAAACCAGGTTATTATAATAATTAAAATGTATTTAAAAAAATAATCAACAACAATCGTATTTATTCAATTTTCATATTTTTTAAACAAAAAAAAAATAAACAAAAAAAAATAAAAAAAAAACAAAAAAAAGTTCTGGTTCCGCCAGGATTCGAACGCGGTCGTTCGCCACGTCTCTCAAATGGCAAATTTGATGCTCTAACCAACTGAGCTAACAGGCCTTTTGTCAATTGAATGATCTAATCGGTTATATGTTTAACCAGAATAAAAAGCAAACATAATCTTAGTTATTTTAAAATTATTTTAATAATAATTGTTAAAGATAAATATCTAGGATCTAATTTACAACAATTTCAATAATTTAACAATCATATCGATTTTAGTATTAATATGGACATTACATCGATCAAAATAGAAATTATGGGTTTGACATTTTATGACAGCTGCTGCGGAAAGTAACATATTCTCACTCGGGTGGAAAGTAAATTCTTATTCATACGCGTGTGATATAGGGCACTTTCCATAGGACTACATAGTGTTATATGTGTCACTTTCCTAAGTGGTCGTAGGAAAAAATATTTTAATACAGTTTATTCATATAGTTTTTTGCTGCACAACTTTGCCCAGACATAGTAAACACTTAAAAGTTAACAAATTAACACTGGAAAACAAAAACTATATAAAAATTGTCAAAAAATATCTATAATTCTCAAAAAATAACAATAACTAAATAATATAAACATCACAAACAAAATAAATTTAAGATACACGCTACTGATTCCGTGCTACTGCAACTTGTTTGTTTTTGTCGATATAAACGACGACAGTGACGCGACTGGCTTGATTGAGAGGTTGGACCCAAAAATGGCGGTGTGCGCGTAGATGTGCGCGTAGATGTGCGCGTAGCGTTGCCGCCAAGACAAGTTAGCCTGGCTATTGTTTATTATGCCGTGGAAAAAGTGTCCCTCAAAATTTATAAAATTAAGATGGCGCTTTTGTACCAGAAGAGAAAAATCCAATGATATATAGTTATATATATCCATAGAGAGCAATGTAATTTACAAAGGCCTTCTTTTAACAAATAAATGACTTTATAATTAAAATGAAAAACACAACAAAATACCTTGGTATCTCTGTATCTGTAACGTGTGGAGGGTGGGTTACCCCCACGGCACCTAGGCCTCATTAGGCTCATTGTGCATCCTCCTAAGATGATATGCACCTCCTAGCTCGTCAGCCAGCCTACAGATTTAATGTAGAGGATACCTTGGTATTATAAATGATCCAAATTTGAAATGGGCATTATATCCTACCTCTCTTTTATATAATAAAAAAGTGCTTTGTATAAGAACATTATATTATCTGTCTTGCTGTACTTTTATTTAAGGAAAGCCTGAATTGAGATATCTATTATTTGCAATAAATATCAAAAGAAGTATTCATTTTTAAATAATTTGACATTTAAGAGCCCTTCACATATCACAGTTGACATCTTGATACTTAACAGACACAGCCAAGCATTATTTTGATTTTTGCCAAATAAAATGGCCGGTTAATTATTCTATGGGGTTGCGACAAAGAAATTTGATGAAGGTGTTTTTGTGGCTAGGGGCGAAATAGTAGTACGCTTAATAGCACCACCATAAAAAGTAATTTTTAAGAAACTGCTTATATATTTTTCATAAATTGGCAGGCTTGGCGACTAATTTAGAATGAAAATAGCCTCCCAAATGGCTATATGGTTGCAACTACAAATGTCGCAACCCGCCTTAGAAATTTCACCTTTACTATCAACAGCTGTTGGTTGACAGGTCGTTAGAGAATGTTTGCAATTTATGGAATGTGAAGAATGTTAGGAATTTTAACGTTAGAAATAATTGAAATTCCTGAAATTGTTCACATAAGGAATGCATAGGCTGAATTTCAGAAAATTTTAAGGTGAAGGGGGAGAAAAAGTCCTTTATATCTCACAAGGAAAGTCAATGTTTAATTATTTAACAAAACATTAAGTGCGACCGGTTTCGAAGTGTCATCACTTCATCTTCAGGCTCGCCTAGTGGAAAGGAGAATATGTGGTGTAAGGTGTGTTAACACTTAGAGCAAACGATATATAAAATAGTATAAAAAAGAGAAAACTCACCATACTCTCCATCCACTAGGGAATACTACAAAACAAGTTTCATCAAATGTGGGGTGAAATAAATTGTAAAATGAACAAAGTTTACAAGTAATAAAAAGTTAAAAATATTTGAAAAACAAATATTAGTCACTTGAAATAGTAAAATTTAAAATATTCAAGACTATACAAAGGAGACCTGTCAAGTTAAGGCCTCTACAGGTGGTGGCAAGTATTAACAAAAAAATTCTTGGGTAAACCCATAACAGGGTATAGGTAATAAGATGTAAACTATGAGTGAAGAAATATTTATTATTTATTATATAAGATTTGGGCCATGAACCAATCACCAAGTGTATGTGATGTTGTAGGAAGAAGAAAGAAGAAGAAATGACTGGGTTAACTGTTGTGAAGCAACTGAAGAATAAAAGAAGAAAAGAAGAAAATGACGGATGTGAAATCACACAATCTAACCTAATCTTTAAACGTGCTCGTTGGTTTCTTATGGGGGAAAAAAATTACTTACTGAAATGTACCCCTTGCAAGAAAATATGTGAATAGAAATAAAGGGGGAGGTTAAAAAGGAAGTTAGAAAGATAAATTTAGATTAGTGTTGAGAAAACAGGAGGGGTTTCTGACATTATCTGGGCATTTAAGCTACCAACAGGATTTAATTTTAAATTTCTCAATATCTCGAGGCTTTCGAAGCTATTAAGAGAAAACACATAAATTTCATACTCCTCTTCTAAATTTTTCTGATACAACTTTTACAGAAACTGAAATTGACTTCCTTAACAAGGGTATAAAATTTAATCCAACTAGATCAAATGCCATTTCACTTAATAAAAACTTAGAACTACTAGCAGTAGAAGCAGAGTCCATTTTACAAAACTTTGAAATTGACAATAAAGAAGATCTTAGATGTGGATTAGTTAACATATTCAAAAAAGAAAAAGAAACGTTATTAAATAATCTCCCTTCAGGAGGCACTTTTAATGATAATTTAATTAAAAACATTAATAAAAAGATTAAAAATAATGATCTAATATTGACAAAAGCAGATAAAGGCAATTGTCTATTAATTCTGAACAAAATTGATTACTTGTCTAAAGTTTACAACTTTTTGAACACTAACAGTTTCGTTATAATTACTAACCCCTTAAATAAGTATAATACCAAATTTAAAACTACCCTTAAAAATTGTACACATTTAATCAATGATTCCTTGTTTAATAAATTCAAACCAGATCACAAATTAATACCTAGGCTATATGGCCTTCTCAAAATCCACAAATCTGACAATTTTGATGACATACCAATCCGCCCTGTCGTGTCATATATAAATTCACCAACATATTATACATCAAAGTGGTTGAATGACATACTCAAAATCCATTATAAAGATCACTTTACACATACAGTCAAAAATAGTGTACAACTTGTAAACAACATCAAAAATGTTCACATTAATGATACAGATTCTTTGATCTCTTTAGATGTATCAAACTTATTCACAAATATTCCTATACCAGAGGTTCTAGGTTTTGTTGAATCACATTTGTCAAGTTCGAATATGTCTGATATTGAACTAGTAGAATTTTTGAACCTTCTCAAGGTTTGTTTAGAACAACACTTTTTTTCATTCAACAATGAAATCTTTTCACAAACAAATGGACTTTCTATATGGGATCTCCACTTAGCCCAATATTAGCAGACATATTTATGCATAATTTTGAAAAAGAAAAAATCCTTAAAAACAACCCTTTCCACTCAAATGTGAAATTCTATTATAGATATGTTGATGATATTTTGATTTTGTGGTCAGGTAACTTAGACTCATTAAATGACTTCTTGACTTATATTAATGACTTACATTCTAATATTAAATTCACATTAGAAATTGAAATAAACAAATCTATTAACTTCTTAGATCTTAAAATCTCACACAATAATAACAAGTTCAACTTTGACATCTATAGAAAGCCAACACATACAGGCACAGTTATAGACAATACCTCTAACCATCCAGCAACACATAAATTGGCTGCCTTTAATTGCTACTTAGAGAGGCTATTAAACGTTCCTCTGTCTACGGAAAACTTTAATAAGGAACTTAATATAATTAAAACTATTGCTATAGATCACAACTTTGAACTAGATATTATTGATAAAATGCTTACACATAAACAAAATAAAATTCAACAAAACTTAGTTTATATTAACAATCCTAATATGGTACATGAACTAACCATCAGTAAGAAATACATTTCTCTTACCTTTATTGGAAAAGTATCCTATAAAGTGGCAAGCTTACTTAAAGACCACTTTAAAGTATCTTTCAAAACCCCCTTCTCATTACATAAGTTATTTGTTCATAATAAAGATAAATTAGATCCCTTTAACTTATCTGGAATTTATAAATTAACTTGTAAATCTTGCCATTCTTTCTATGTAGGACGCACATTTCGAAATTTCAAGATCCGTTTAAAAGAACATTTGCGTTGTCTTAACCAAAATACAACAGGTTTTTCACATTTTGCCAACCACCTACTGGACTCAAATCACGACTTCGATTCAACTAAAGGTTTCGAAATCCTACATAGTTCCTACCATAGATTTACTCTTAATAGCTTCGAAAGCCTCGAGATATTGAGAAATTTAAAATTAAATCCTGTTGGTTGCTTAAATGCCCAGATAATGTCAGAAACCCCTCCTGTTTTCTCAACACTAATCTAAATTTATCTTTCTAACTTCCATTTTAACCTCCCCCTTTATTTCTATTCACATATTTTCTTGCAAGGGGTACATTTCAGTAAGTAATTTTTTTCCCATAAGAAACCAACGAGCACGTTTAAAGACTAGGTTAGATTGTGTGATTTCACATCCGTCATTTTCTTCTTTTCTTCTTTTATTCTTCAGTTGCTTCACAACAGTTAACCCAGTCATTTCTTCTTCTTTCTTCTTCCTACAACATCACATACACTTGGTGATTGGTTCATGGCCCAAATCTTATATAATAAATAATAAATATTTCTTCACTCATAGTTTACATCTTATTACCTATACCCTGTCATGGGTTTACCCAAGAATTTTTTTGTTAATACTTGCCACCACCTGTAGAGGCCTTAACTTGACAGGTCTCCTTTCAAAAATGTTAGTTTTTTGAAAAAACAAGGTTGTTTAAAATAAGCCTTACCTTTTAATCTGTTTAATGTATGTGATTTGTTTTGTATAGTCTTGAATATTTTAAATTTTACTATTTCAAGTGACTAATATTTGTTTTTCAAATATTTTTAACTTTTTATTACTTGTAAACTTTGTTCATTTTACAATTTATTTCACCCCACATTTGATGAAACTTGTTTTGTAGTATTCCCTAGTGGATGGAGAGTATGGTGAGTTTTCTCTTTTTTATACTATTTTATATATCGTTTGCTCTAAGTGTTAACACACCTTACACCACATATTCTCCTTTCCACTAGGCGAGCCTGAAGATGAAGTGATGACACTTCGAAACCGGTCGCACTCAATGTTTTGTTAAATAATTAAACATTGACTTTCCTTGTGAGATATAAAGGACTTTTTCTCCCCCTTCACCTTAAAATTACCTCAACTCACACATGGCTACCCCCCTTGTCAATTTCAGAAAATTGTTATTAAAGTAGTTAGGATGAACCGAAATTTCTGTAAGTTAGAACTAATTATTCAAGAAAATCAAAACCGCATGTCAATCAGAACTTTCATTCTAGAGTTATCATGCCGGCATACATACATACATACAGACGACCAGACGAAAAAAATTTTTTTTTGGATTTTCGGATTCAGAATGATCAGAAACATGACAAGAAGTTTTAAAAAATGGGGGTCAGAAAATTTTTTCGTCTGCACGAATGCAGTACTGAAGCCCCATAGGAAGGGCCTCAGTAATTAGGGGAACAACAACGATGTCAAGTTATTCCGTTCGGCGAGCGAAAAAGCTGTCACTTAATATCAGTTCGCGGGAAACGTCAACTTTGCGGTTAAATTTCGAAGCTCAAAAGCCTACTTTAGATAGTGACCGTCGAGTAAAATATTTTTATTGGTATTGTAAAATTAAACTAAAACATTTCAGGTCAAACAAATTTATTTATTGAAAACGTTTGCAAAAGAAACACTCAAAAAAGACCAACACCCACCCTCTCATTCATTTCATACTATTATAAGGGTGGCAATAATATCTAGACAACGAACGGCAACGCCAAGCAGAAGCAAAAGCAATAATATTCAAACATGATTAGTCCTTTCCCAGGCGAAACGCAAATCTTCTAATGCCTTATTATTTATGGAGCAATTCAAAGTCATAATTTAAATACTAAGTGTTATTGTTAATATCAGAGGCGAGCGCCGATTATGTCAGAGAAAAGGGGTTGGAGTCGGGGGTAGATGGGCAGTGTTGGACTCGACTGAATTTAGGATAAGGCGCTTACATTTTTATATCCTCCCGTACATTCTCGCTGCTCTCAAAATGGTATAAGTACCTACATATTGTTTCTCTGTATCGATTTAAAGACAACAGTGAATTAATTCGGTATTAGAGAATCTTATATAGGATATGTAATGTAAGGAAAAGGACAAACAATATTTGTTTTTACCCATAATAGTTCTTGTATTAAGAAAATAATCTTAAGAAAGATAAACTCAAAAAGTGATAACTAGGATCCTCAAAATTAAAATTCACATGTAACTTTTCATTTCAGCACATTTTAGGTGGTTGCTCTTTTTTCACATCTTTAACATTGACGTAACATAGCATATTTATACTTTAAGGTCTATTTTAACAGCTCTAGTACAAAAGATCTTGAAGACTGAAATTTTATAGAATAATCTACTATAGAAATCAAATTTTGTTCTGCTTCTGTGAAGCTTTATTTCTGACATTCAAAGTGTTTAGAGAAAAACATATTTACATGTTTACAGAAAAACTGATTACGCTTTTATGAAATCGGAGTGTTGTTTCGCAAGGACTTGCTCCGGTTCTGATTGTGGTTGGGGGCAGCTAGGGGTGTTAGGGGACGGCGGAGACCACGATCCAAGCGGCGGTGGTCATTAGCACGCCCGGACCTACAAGAATGGCCGCTAGATGTGTGCTTATCCCACCTATAAATCATTACAATATGCAATATAATTCTGGAGGTCTATCTGCTTTTTCGCAGGCAGATGCTCTTTATATGCCGCGTAGTTTGGACGTCCTAAAGGAATGTTTGCGAGTGGTGGGAAATATGGTTTATAATCGATATGTCGTTTATTATAAAAAAAGAACAATCGCCACATCGTAAATATTGAATTTCTCACTTAAATCTTCTTTATTTAATATCATCAGAAAGGAAGGAAGACAACTTACTGCAGTAACCGAACCTTTCACTAGACGGATATAACAAATAGAATAGAAAACAAGACGATTCCATCACGCCGTCTACGAGGTTGATTTAAACATTTTTCTGAATGGAATAGAAAAACAAATTAGGTAGGTCATCATTAGGCAATATATTGCGATAAGTTTCCTATCCTATTAACTTATTAGCTAAAAATATAGAGAACACCCAAAATTATTTAACCCTACTTGCTGAATATGGTTTCCTATCGGCTATAAATACTGTTACCAGACCAGATTCCGGATCTTGCGTAGATCACATTTTTATAGCATCAAATAAAAACAATTTCGATAATATAATGTCATCAACTGTAGAAACATTCATTACAGACCACTTTGTAATATTATTACAAATTATGTTTAATAATTGCAATGTTAAACCTAATATTAATGAAGATAAAAATTACTACAAACAAATTAATAACAAAAAATTATTAGAACATATACAACATATAAATTGGTGTGAATTTATAAATATTGAAAATCTTGATTTGTCAGTTGAGAAACTTGTAGACTATATCCAAGATGCTATTAAAAAATCTGAAATTAAAATTAAAATAAAAAAAAAATTAACGAAAACGAAAGGCTTGGATAACTGGATCATTGATTAAACTAATCAATAAAAAAAAATGAAACTTTTAAAAAATATAAAAATTATCCACAAAATGCAAGTTTATATAGTGAGTACAATAACTATAAAATTAAATGTAAATATCCAAATTAAAGAAACAAAAATCAACTATTATAAAAATATGATTGAGAAAAAAAAGAATGATTCTACACAACTTTGGTCCGTAATAAATAAATTAACAAAAAATAAAGAAAAACATATTATAACACGTATTAAATCAGAAAATGGAATTTTAATCACTAATCCAAATCGCATAGCAAATGAGTTTAATAACTTTTTTACAAATGTAGGGATAAATTTAGCAAAAAAACATTAAAAAAACAAAAAATTATAAAGAAAAAAAACACGTTTCTAGCAATTCAATATTTTTTATTCCCACAACTATAACCGAGGTAAAACAAATAATAACAGGTTTAAAAAAGAAGAAAGCTCTAAGATCGGATAACATAACTGCAGAGACATTGCAACTCATTTCAGACTTTATAGCTGCCCCACTTACAAATATAATCAACACAAGCCTCTCTACAGGCACCTTTCCTCAACTTTTTGAGCAGTCTCTAATTATTCCCATATATAAAAATGGCGAAAAAACAGAAATAACTAACTACAGACCGATAGCCCTGATTTCTTCAATAGGGAAAATTCTAGAAAAAGTGATAAAACATCGAATATGTGACTTCCTGAAAAAAACCAAATTGTTATCAAAAAGACAATATGGATTTAGGGAGGGAAGTTCAACGGAAGACGCAATAAGGGAACTAACTAATAAAATTTACTGTTCAATTGACAATAAAAAACCATCAATAGGAATCTTTTTAGACTTGGCTAAAGCTTTCGACACCGTCAATCATTGTCATTTATTAAATTCCCCTGTAGATATGGGTATAAGGGGTATAGCCAATAAATTAATGAAGTCTTACTTAACAAACAGAAAACAGAAAACCAAAATACAAAATATTACCACCATCGATCAAATAGTCTCATGTGGTGTACCTCAGGGAACAGTATTAGGGCCTCTACTCTTTATAGTCTACCTGAACAATCTCTTTTTAGTGGAAAGTAAAGCAAATATTATTAGCTTTGCAGATGACACAGTAATGCATTACGAAGCTACTGACTGGAATAACTTGAAAACATTGGTAGAGAAGGATTTCCCCAAAATAAAAACATGGTTTGACTACCGATTACTATCTATAAATTTAAAAAAAACAGTGTACCTACCTTTTTGCAGTCTAGCCTCTGGTCTTCCTCAATTTCAAAATATCGCTATCGAGAACGACACATATATACTACCTGAAAATAAAACTAAATATTTAGGGATAATAGTAGATAGCCACTTGCGCTGGGACAAACATACTCAATACTTACTAAACAAATTACGTAGTGTCTTATTTAAATTCATACAAATATCACCAATGCTAGAATTACCACAGAAGAGAATTTTGTATCATAGCCTTTTCGAATCTCATCTCAACTATGGAATAATT
This sequence comes from Psylliodes chrysocephalus, assembly GCA_927349885.1. Lineage (NCBI taxonomy): Eukaryota > Metazoa > Arthropoda > Insecta > Coleoptera > Chrysomelidae > Psylliodes > Psylliodes chrysocephalus. Next base: position 41,863,366 of record OV651822.1, read on the forward strand.
GGTTGGGGTGGAGTCACTAAAACGCACATAAAGCCAATCGAGATCATTCAAAAAAGTTTTTTTAAAAATAATGCTAAACAAAAATAGAAGATATCCTACTGAAAATGTGTATCAAGAAACCCAGATATTTGACTTACGACAGTTATTCTGTCAAGCAGCACTCACCCATCAATTTCAAAATCAAGATGATCTGCAAACACCGTTGCATCAATATGGTACAAGAAATAGAGACAATTATTTGCTACCACGAACGAATAAATCAATTGGACAAAATAGCTATCGGTTTTTGGGACCAAAAATCTTTAATAACATTCCAACGGAGCTTCGAGAAATAAAAACAGTAAAAAAATTTAAAAGATGTGTAAAAGAATTTATAACAAAAACACCGCGAACTTTTTTCCGTAATATAATCAAATAAAAAAAAAATAGAAATTAAATAATTAGAAAGTATATTATAAACGTTAAAGAATCTGAATATTTTAAAAATGTTCTTCGTCTATGTAGAAGTTATGTTCGTTGTATGAGATACTTATGCCGAGGTATATTGGAAATAAATTTTACTTATTATCAAAGTGTAAAGATTGTACTTATATAACTTTTATTTATATTAATAATTTGTATTTTAATTGCTTCATATTTTTAAATTTTTACTATTGTATTGTTAAAAGTTTTATTTATTTTATTTTGTCGTATTTTTTGTCACACACAATCTGTCATTGTACTTTGTACAGTGAGCAGATTCAGTGACACATTTCTTGTTTATTTACATTTTATTTCCTATTGGATTTTATTTTATTGTATCTGAATGTATATATTGCTGGTAAATAAACATTATTATTATTATTATTATTATAGTTTCCTATCTAGTTATTATAGGCTTTTACCGGTTATTTTGTACAACCTATTGCAGCACCTCTATAAATGTCTAGAGGATAAACTAAATATATACTTTTTCCACATACATCTACCCCGAAACATTTTTCTATTGATATTCATTGAAAACGAAAGTACTAAAAAATTTAAATTTAGTACTTTTCCTCTACTTTTTCCATTACGGTCCATTTTAGAAAAATCATGTATAAATAAAAATTATAGAGATCGATATCGCAAACAACTTTTAGTTTAACATTTTTCTTAAAAATCAGAATTTTTAACATTTTGTCAAATTTCTCGAATACGGACCAGTTCAGGAAAATTTGATATGAAACAAAAATTATAGATAATAATATTAGAGGTAACCATTATTTGATAACAGATATATTCCATAAAATATAAAAACGACCTCTTATAAAGAACCCCTTCCATATGTTCTGACTTTGTCCAAAATCTAATCATTTCACGTAAGTCCAAAATAAAACTTAAGTTTAAAATTTAATGTTTTTTCCTTTATCCGTTTTTTGAGTTTTCTTCAAAATTCGAAATTTACACATTTTCTCAAATATCTCGAATACGATCTATTTCAGAGAAATTATGTATAGGATAAAAATTATAGAGAATTATAATACAAACAACTTTTATTTAAACAATTTTTATAAACAATTATTTTTTTCACATTTTGTAAAATTTCTCGAATGCGGACCATTTTAGGAAAATTTTGTTTTTTACAAAAAATATTGATAATAATATTGTAAGTAACTTTTATTTAAAGAACTTTCTTCTACAAACGTAAATAACAGATATATTCCATAAAATATAAAAATGATTACCTATAAAGTACCCCCCAGATGTTCAGACTCTGCCCAAAATCTAATCAGTTCATTGGATGCCAGCATAAAGCTTAAGTTTAAAATTTGGTGTTTTTCTTTGTATCGGTTCAAGAGTTATGGTGGACACACACACACACACATACCACACACACACACACACACACACACACACGCACGCGCGCACGCATGCACGCACAAACACACACACACACGCACGCACGCACCCACACACATACATACACACACACACACATACGCACACACAAAACGTAAAAATGCGTCGAAAACTGGAGGTCGAAAAAACTCATGATTCCGATTCTTTCCTTATCTGTTACAGATAGAAAAGTAAAAATAAAAAAACTAAAAAAATAGAAACAAATTAACAAATAATGTACATTTTATGTATCATTAACATTAGAAATTAGTACAATAATTTTCCTTAATTTTTATTTTAAAAATAATAGAAAATATTTATGGCACATATCAATTTGGAAATTATTTAAATATCTAAAATTTCAAAAAATTTAAAAACATTTTAAAAGTTAATTATTGATAAGTTTGTTAATCTAGAAGAAGTCAACTTTTAGGTAAAACCGAATGGCAACGAAAGTGCCAAGTGGACTTCTCAACAAAGTTCGATTACCAAAACAACAACCATGGTATTCTTCAATATTAGACGATTTTGCTATTCGTATGTGATTTTAATTTTTGTTGTAAACTGTCATTATAATTATAAATCGTAAATCACATTCGTAAATGCATATTGTCTAAGAATCTAAGGTTAGAATTTGAATGTCATTTTGACATTATTATAATTATAAAAATGAATTTTGCGTGAGCTTATTAACAGGTAACCATGTAACTATTAGACATGATGATAATCTCTTGTCTATGATAGTTTCTGGATGTTAAACTGGATACACTTCTCGATGGCGTGAATTTTCGCCTGGAAGATGCTTGGGTATTTTCCTAAGCTTTCGAAGCGCTTGGTTCTCGGCCCATATACTCCTATTCCAGTTCCTTCTATAGTTTTGGAACCGTCCGTATACTACTGAATAGCACGTCTTTCGATTGCAAGCGCGATGGATTCTTGGCTCTATTCTTTCTTGCAGCCCAGCTCTATGGTTTTGAAGTTTTTCACAAAACTGTACTTCTTTGGCATTTCATCCTGGGGCATGTCCCAGGTATCTTTAGTCCTGAAACAAGTAGACTTCCATCTAATTACTTCGTTCCTGATCATTCTATATCGTGTCCTTTTTGCCACATTCTCTATCAAAAAATGTAGAGGGATGAGGTTTAAGATCACCTCCATTGCATCCGTAAGACAGGTTCTCATTGCACCAGTAATGCAAACACAGGCTAGTCTTTGTACTTTTAAAATATTAGCTCTCGTATTAGCTAAACTAGTTCTGTTACTCCAGGCTATAGCCCCGTAAGTTATGATTGGTCTCACTATTGCAGTATATATTCATCGCAGTTTGTTACATCCCCATCGTTTACCTGCAATATTTCTGCATACCATTAGGGCTTTTGTGGCCTTATTTACTACTTCCTTCTCATGTGTGTTCCAGAGAAGTTTGTTGTCGAGGGTTAGGCCTAGATATTTGACTTCATTTTTCCATTATATATCTATCCCCTCTAATTTAGCGGTTTTGAGATTAAGTTTTCTTTTTCTTGAAAAGGCTACTTTTGTTGTTTTTGTAGGGTTTATACTAAGTCCCAGTTCACGGCACCATCTTTTGGTATGTTCTAGTCCTCGTTGGACTATATCACACAGGATATTACTAAACTTGCCACACGCAAATATGACTTTGTCGTCGGCATAACCTTGACAGGATATGCCGAGGTCAGTCAATCTGCATAGAAGTTCGCCTACGGTTAGGCTCCACATTAGTGGGGATATAACTCCTCCTTGTGGACAACCTCTGGTTGTGCAGATGGAGATGGTGTCCTGCCCTATCTGTGTCTCTGCAGTTCTCATAGATAACAGCTGAGCCATCCATCTGGATGTGATGTTATCTACTCCTCTGTATGCAAGTGCTCTTTTTACAGATTCATGTGGCGTGATGTCAAAAGCTCCTTCTATGTCTAGGAAGGCACACACGACCGTTTCTTTGTTTGTCAGTGCATCCTGGATTACGTCAGTCGACTGTACCAGGGCAGTTTCTGTAGATCTTCCTGCTCGGTATGCGTGTTGGCTGTGGTGGAGTGGCACCCTTTCCAGGACTTCCGTTCTGATATAATTATCAACAGCCTTTTCCATTGTTTTTAGTCCAAAGGATGCGAGGCTGATTGGTCGGAAGGATTTAGGATGTGTGGTAGAACTAGATAATTTACAATAAATTGACTGTTCGAATCCGAAATTGAATTTCGGTACATACGAACATATTTTTAACTACGAGTGTTCAGGCAAAAGTTAAAAACCGTAAGTTTTTTTAGAACCAAAATACAGGGACGTTCCCAGGCGGAAATTACTTAAAATATACATTTTTACAATTAAATAAAAATAAAATTTAAGCGTCAAATTTCAGGTATTACTAATATTTACTCTCGTGAAAAACAAAGGCATGATGCGGATTCTCTATTCTTACAAAAGTTGTTAAATGGTTGTGATATTACTCACAAAAATTTACTTGGTCTCGGCCGTACATTTCTGATTTACAAAAAGAAGCCACCACCATTTTTTCCCTTTTACATTGATTCGGTAATTATATATTCCATTGTCATGCAAATCAACATCTCCCATTTGCTGATTATACTCGGAAACGGTCTTTTTTCTTTCCTGTTGTACCTTTTTGCACCTACTAAAGGTTCAATGGTGCAGTTATTGGTTGCCACAGTCACCACAGAATTATCGTTCCACCTAACTAATAATATATTTTGATCATTGTCAAAAGAAAAATCATAAGAACCTCGATCTTTTTTCTTTATATTTTTCACAGTTTTCATTGTGTTATTACACGTACGGTTTTCACGTATTGTGCCAGTAGCGTAGAAACCACGTTCTTTCAATAAACAGAATAACTTGTACGAAGAGAAGAAATTGTCAAAAAATACGCGATGATAAGATGGCTGTTGAACAACTGACAATAATTCTAATACATTTTCTCCCAGTCCCAATTCGTTTTCCTAACCGCTTGTTTTTCCACCATAAGGTATGAATTTGTACAAATAACCATTGGAGCTACATAGACATCATAGTTTGAAGCCGAACCGAATTGGTTTGCCCTTGATGTACATCTTACAACTATGTCGTCCAAAATATGGTACTATTTCCTCATCGATAGATAGATTATGCGAGAAAACTCCAAACTGCATGTTCTTTTTATTTATCATATCAAAAAGAGGTCTTAGTATTGAAAATCTGTCGCTTTTATCAAGTTTGTCGTTATCTGATAAATGTATGTTCTGCTTTATGGAATTAAATCGGTTTCTACTCATACAATTTCTAACTAACATTATCCTCATCTTTGGACCAATATAGTTTTGTAGCCGGTAACGTATGATACCCCGAAAAAATCAGTGTGCCGAAAAATCTCTTTAGGCTAATTTTGTCAATCTCAAATGAATGACGATTATTATCTTGAGCATATTTTTTTGTATAAGAAATTATTTTATCCCAAACATCGTCACTGAAATACAAAGAAAAAACTTCGAAAGGAGTTTTACCGGCAATTGTATTTTCAATTTGTTCTAAGTTATTTTTCTCTTTAGTCTGTGGTTCTATTGTATATAATGGGTTTCTCCTTTTTCCACTTTGGAAGAGTTTTCTTTGGCCTCTTTGCTTTTTTGGAACTAGATGGAAATGATTGATTATTATCAAAGTCTTTAGATGTATCAGGTAAACTTGCATGAATTTCATAGGTCCCTGCAACATCTGGCAAATCCATCCCATTCTCACATACGTCGTCATCAACCATTTCTTCATCTGTAAGTTCATCTACAGGCGGCGGAATATATACGGCATCAACGGTATCAGACTGCAATAAATATTTGTCCTCCTCCAGTAAAGCTAAGAGCTCAGCAGATGACAGAGGTTTTTGGTTTTTCCAAGACATCACTATAACTAAAGAAATAATTATTTTAGAAAAAAAAAAAAAAAACGTTTAGAAAATATTTAAAATAATACGCACTTTTATTTCTTGAGTTCTTACTTCAATCGAATATTTTCAAAAACTACGCGTTACTAATCAAAGCTACTTTTCACTCAAACATATAACTAACCATTCACTATGAATAATTATATAACACTGACCATATTGTGCTACTGGGCTCTCGAAAGTTGACGGCGCAACACACTGTCGCCTTCTTACTGGGAATTCCAACGATGCGTAAACGCAACAATAATAAAACAAGAAATGAATGGAACGTATTTAAAGTGTGTAGGTAGTTTTATTAATATTAATAAAACTCAGTAAAATTAGTCTTAGCGCTTTCAGCCGGTTAGGCCATCATCAGACACTCTACAAAGATAAAAAAACGGAGCTATAACAATAGTCAAATCGAGATATTCCTAAACATTGAATAAAAAATAAAAAAAAAACATTAAAACTTACTTGTCAGTAAACATAGAAGGTGCATGAAAATTAATTATTTAAAATTTTATTTATTAGATTAAAAGGGCTGCCACAATACGGTCCCTGGTTCTCAACCATAACTTGAGGCTTGAAACGAAGCAAAACCAATCCTAACAGGTGGTTGAAAATTGAGGAAAAACGTGGGGGCTCATCCCAAGACGTGTAAATAAACTGTCTCAACCTTTCCAAGGAAAAGAGATGGAAAAAACTGAACTTCAGCTCGAAGCCAGCTGCCCTTTCAAAGTAGCTACCGTGAGGCGGAGGCAAGTTGGGGCACAGGTAATCGTAAAACGTTGAATACAAAAAAGACAAAAAAGTAACCATCTTGACTTAACAGTGCCAAAAAAAGAACTGAGTGACAATTGACAGTTGACAATGAAGTTGTCAAAACAATTGCCAACTTGAGAAATACAAATAAATTTCATGAAAATTGATCAAAAGTTAATATTTAAAAAAATAAAAGTGGGTTGAAACCACTGAAGTAGCAAGCACAAGTTATGGAGGGAATTTTAAATTTTAAATTATTTTTAAAAAAACAACCAAACGTTACAATAATTAAATAGAATTATAAAATATACATTAAGTGAAGGTAAAAAACATTTTTGATATAAAATTATTGAAATTAAAAAGGTGTCTGACTAGAACAACAGAATTGAGCCTGCCGACCCCAGGGAAACAGAAGTCGCAGGCAGGCCAACTTTTCCAGCTATAAGAGGAGGAAAAACCATTCATTTCTTATTACCCAGTGTGTACACACCACTCAACCTCTTCAATAATAAAACAGCTCAGGTATACAAAAACTATGAACGCTGTGCCCAAGGTCATGTTATATTCCTCTTACTAAAGCTCAGGTAAATCTAATTTAAAAAATCCCATTTTATTCTGAGCTGGACAATTACATCGACGAATATAAATAGGGCAAATGCCCAAATTTTGGCATATTTCGTATACTTACAAAAATTAAACTTCTTGAAAATTTGGAGGTATTTTATAAAAACAATAATCCTTATTCTATTGGGATTAATGTTGTCACAAGAAAAGAGTCATTTCATTTAAAGACATATTTAAAAAAAAATATATTTGATAATGTTTCGTTTACGCAACGTTGGGGACTAATGGGTTAAATAACTCGTTAGACTCTGAACGAGCATATGAAGAAGAATTTGTTGAATCAAGAATTACTTTTTTTATTGATTCGTAATGTTTCGCATAAAATAAAGCTGCATCAAGCGATGTGCCTCACCGGGATATTACTGGTTTTGGCGGTAGTGGCATATCTGGAAACTGAGATCTAATACATTCTGCAACTCTATTAATACCGTGACAGACACACGTTACATGGATAAATTTACTAGAAGGGACAAGATCTGATAAAAAAAATTAGTGAATCCTGTAGTAGTCTATTCACAGTTCAATTGTTTGTTTTTTCAAGGTTCCTGGATGATATGAGGTGTGCTTTCCCTGGTGTATCTTCATGTAAAACTCCAATTAATAAATGTGCAATACATCTTCCGCGAGAATCGGTAGTATTATCAATTACAATATTAAAGTTGTTATTAGATATAATATTTTTTATACACACCATTGTGTCTTTATATATACAATTGACATGCTAATTTCTTAGTGTTGATTCATCGGTTCATTCGCAACTCGGGACTTCGCAACTGGGGACTCGGAGTAAAAATTTCGCATCTCGGGACGCCGAAAATTTTTACCTGGTTAGAATTCGCAACTGGGGACTTGCTTAATGCGGCTTTAGCAAATGGGTAAGCATAGGATTAGAAAGTAACTGTTTTAGTTGGAAATAAATGAGATAATAATCCTTCATTTATTTACAGTTATACCTACTCAATTAAATATTAATTTATATTTATTTATATTTTTATATTTAATTATAAATAAGACAAGTAAATAGATTAAATTTTTTTTTATTAGGTATAGAATATAGAAAATTAAAATAAAAGGTCACTGAATATTTACAATATACACCAACTTTAACAAACATTCACTAATGCTTGTTTTTTCTTGGACGTAGTCACTGACCGTGTTTTCGATTCTCTCATCGAGTACAGTATAACGCAATTTTCTTCTTTTTGGTGTCATGTACAATTCTACTTGTTCTTTTATATTATCATAGTAATGAGATTCCTCTTTTTGTGCCTCTATAAGTTCAAATATGTTTGGATATATTTTTGACAATTTCTTGTTTAGGCTCCTATGCCAACCTTCAAGCGAGTTTGTTGTTCTATGCCTTTCGCCGTAGCATATCCACATTTTTTGCACAATGGAATTGCACAACCATTCATCAACAAAATAATCGTTAAATTTTTGTACAAGTGGATCATTAACACATTTTTCCATTATGCTCAACCATCCATCGTCTACGCTTTCATATGGAATGTGTGACAACGCAGCGCATCCTCTTATGTGCATTCGGATTTCCTTATCTTCCTTGTATGCTTAAGTTAGACCAATTTTTTGAACTTTGCGCCACAAGCATTGATTAAATGGAAGTTGCATCCACTTATTTTTATATTTGTAAAACATTTTCGTAGGGCCAAAATAGCTGCATCTTCGTAATCTATTTTGAAACTCACAGGATTCTACACTGGTAAACGTTGTTTTATTAGAGAAAACAAACGTATGTATGTTGTTTTTTTTTATCGGGAAGAAGTACGTATACGAGAGGAATAATGTTGGTTTGGGTTGGTGTACTACCAATGTCTGCATGGATGGTGTAAAGCTGCTTAAATTGTGGACAGCAACTTTTGAAGGCGCCATCTCCAAAAAAATTGGGACACTGAATCATTGTACTTCTAGCGTTTTCGGAAGCAAACGCTAATATTTTGTCCTCATCACCATTTTCAAATAACAAAAAGTTGTTAGTTATTTTATCTGGCAAATAAAATGTCTTCCCGGATTTTAAATTTAACAACACCTAAAGTCTTGTATTTCGCCCTGTACAGTCTGTCCTTTTCGGATTCAAAGCTTGGAATTTCGGTTACAAATTCCATTCCAGACTCCATTACGGGTAACATTTCCTCATCAAAAATCTTGTGGATTGACGTAGTTTCTTCACGAGATCTTTTTTTGGCTTTATTGATGCTCACCTCAACTTCATTTTTTGCTATATTTGGTATACATTCGTGATCAGATCGTCTAATAATTGTTTTACTGGAATAAAAACAGAATATTTATATTTAAGATGTCTAATTATCAAAATTGATAATACTTTTTTTAACTTTTTTCATAGGATGAATAAAACAATTTGTTGCAATTTTCATAAAATAAAATTATTGAGTAAACATTTCTTATAAACACAAGATGGGTAGGTACATATATACAGTGTGTTCACGGATGAGGTACCCAAGAGGAGAAATATTTGTTATTTTAAGTTTTAGCTTGATAAACAGTTTTGCTTGTTCAAAAACCCCATAAAATAACATTCAAGTTTTTCAAAACCCTCTGCATTTCTGCACTAAGTTAGAAAATGTAATAATAATTAAAAGTGATCTTTACGACAATAATATAGTGTTTGACGTTTTTGTCATTTAAGAAATAATATTTCAATTTATCATACAACAGTAAATTTTAATTAAAATCAATAACAAAAATAATAACTAATAATACAGTAATAATACACACTAGATTATTGTCGTAAATATTTCTATAATATAAAATGAAGCAAGTTTTGAAAAACTTGAATTTTATTTCATTTTATATGTTTTTTGGACAAGCAAAACTTTTTATCAAGGGTGACATTTTTCGCTAAAATTAAAAAAAAAACAAATATTTCTCCTCTGGGGCACCTCATACATGGACTTTATAACAATATTTTATATAACAACTTTATAACAATATTGCTCCATAAATCTGTTTTATTGATATTTTGCTAACAGTATCACAAAAATTATATAAACAAACGTTTTTTAAAAATTGCTGAATAAATATTTATAAAACAAAGAAAATTTTAATTCATAAAACTGTTTTATAGTTACCTATAGCTGCAAGAATATTCTTAGATACAATTAATAAGCTAATTTGGCTGTGAAGACTAAACAGTAACTGTGACGAATTTTATACACTATAATGGCTTTTGCAGAAGAGGCAATAAATTAAAATGATTCTGTATTTTCAAAATTATGTAGCAACATTGTAGGTTGGGAAGAAACGTGTCCCCAACCTTTTGGTATAGTTTTAGATATGGGAAAAAAGACTTACTTGTTTTGTGTAATCGTAATACTTCCAGAACATATTTTTCTGTTTTTGCACATCCAAAAAAGAGAAGAGTCCTTGTTTTCTCTTTTAAAATAATATTGGTATCCTGAATCGAGGATAATGTTTTTGCCACGTTGGCTCTCAATTATTTAAAAATTCATTTTCAAAAGCTGTGGGCATAATTTTATTATCGGAACACTGTTAACACTTTCGAAATAAAAACACAACTAATGTTAAACTGCAAAAAAATTGGTATAAATACCAATTTAAGGTGTTTTCCATAATGACTATTTAAAGACATTTTAACAATAATTGTAAATAAATAAAGGATTAAAAAATGACTATTTAAAGCCTTCTTCATAATTGTAAATAAATGAAGGATTATTATCTTATTTGCAACCAAAATAGCTTTGGTTACTTTCTAATTCTATGCTTAAGCATTAAGCAAGTCCCCAGTTGCGAATTCTGCTCAGGTAAAAATTTATCGAGTTCCGACTTGCGACACTTTCTACCTCCAAAAGGGTAGAGTCCCCAATTGAGAAGTCCCGAGTTGAGAAGACACCGATTCATCTAGTACATTGAACTTGCAATAATTTTGCAAAAATTACTTTAAGTTTACATTACTTAATTTATTTAAGGGTATATTTACTGAAATCATTGCTGTGCATAAATATTCGTTAAACCGCATTAGGTTGTTTTTCTGTGAACTTTGTTGAACAAAATTTTTTTAAAGTTTATGTGGTCTTGCGCTTTTTTGCAATTTTTGCAATGCTGCAATGTGTTTTGATGTTTTTAAATGTTGATCCACGATGAACTTTTGTCATCGTTGATCTTAAACAACAGAGAAACGCAAGTTAAATGGTTTGCTTGTTAGGTCATGCCATGAGAAATTAAATATATGTAGCAATTTTTAAACAAGAAATATTTCGGGATTATAAATTAAATGAAAATTAAATTAGTATTAAGGTAGGTAAAGAGTATAATATGTATAATAGATACAATTTTTGTACACGCTGTGCCGCCGTCCCATAAAAGCTCTGGATGCACATTTATCCACAATGGGGCATGTTCAAAAATTTTGAAATTTTTTTTATGAATAATAGAGTTGAAAATAAAATTACATTTTTTTTATTTTTTTTTTATCTATTAATTTGCCGGAGTTATGAATTTTTTTAAAATTTATGACGTCACCGGGAATAGACCAATAGGAGCTAGCGCACAACGTTGCCGGCTAGAAGGTTTACGAGAAGTGATGTACGTTCGTTTGTGTACTCCTTCTTACTTTTAGACTTCTAAAACATCGTTAAACAAATATCTTTTAAATATATAATATCAAATGTTTTTTTAAAGTATTATTTCTGTTTAAACTTTTACCATATTTAAGGTTTCATTGTTTTAAAAGTCACTTAATAATTCAGAAAATGGCAAAATGGCAGCACTGTGTATGGCATCTGTCATCATAGTGTCTCCATCAAGAATTTATTTGGAATTTGATTGTTTAATTTTGTACTTTTTATAAATATTATGACTACGAAAAAGTGTTTTGTTCCAGAATGTGATAATGATTCACATTCATCTTCAAAAATATTTATTAGTGTTCCTAGAAATTTGAAAAGAAGAAAATCAACCTTCTACTAGCGATGTTTCTCGTGAACTTTTTAATAAAAATACACCGGATTATCAAGATGTAGCAGCAATTTCTGCTAATTGTCCCCTTCAGGAAATTGAAAATAAGGATACTATAAATTCTTAGGTGTATAACCTAAAAACCCTTCTGGAAAAAAATGCAGAATCTCCTGAAAGTTTTGAAGATACCGAATTTATTCATCATTTTGTGGAAGAACTAGTGATAAAGAAATAATGGAAAAATGTGGGTATTTAAACAAACTGGTTCCTGGATCCCATATAATGGCAGATAGGGGTTTCAGAATAATCAGCTACTTGAAAACATGGGATACACTTTAGTAAAGCCACACCTAGTGTATCACAGAATGAAAAAACTTCTCAAGAAGATGTACAATTAAGTAAAAGAATAGCATCTCTAAGAATACATGTGGAAAGAGTTATAAGAAGGGTTAGTTAATTTAACATGTTAAAACCACATTCGTGTGTGAATTTTAAGCAAGTACATTTACTTAGTAATATCTGCATAATTGCTTGTTAACTTACAAGAACCTATTTTGTAAGAGTAAATATTAATTTAATAAACTTTTTTGTTTTTTAATTTAATTTACCTAATTATCACATTTCAGGGATTATAATGAGTTTTTAAACAGCCAATGTAATTTTTGATAAAAATTTAACTTTTCGAGCAAATTGAAGAGGAATGAGTACCTGTATATGCATAGATTTTTTTGGGACTGAAACTACCAAAACAAAGGCACCTATTTACAGCAGTTTAAAATGAAACATTTTAACAAAAACGCCTATGTCACAGTGATAAATATTAAAAACCAAGTTCAGTTGAATGTGGTAGCAAAGTCTATATATTCCAATAAATCGGGTAACTACATGTGGTATCACTGGTGATAAATTTAAAAATATCACAGTTCTTGCCACCTTTTTCAAAAAACCAGAAAGTGTGCCTTCTTATGAAAATGACAACAGTGATAAATGTGAAAAAAAAATTTCATGTTGCTATTCGTTATTACGATAGTAAAACATCTAAAGTAAAAATCTAAGTAAAAACAACCAATGTCAAAGGGTTTTAATTTTTTTTCTGTCAAACCAAATATATCACAAAATTAAAAATTGATCATAGGTCAAGCTAAAGTAATACCTTTATTAATAGTAGCTTTAAAAAAGGAGAAAGAATAATATTGACTTAAGTTATTATTATTAACATTGCTGATTTTTAATAAAAACTTCAATTATTGTTTACAAACAAAAATATAAAAATCTGTGAAAATTTTATTTATTAACCTTTTAATAAAAAATGAGAAAAATGAAGTAAAAAAACAATTTATTTACAAATAAAAAATATATACAAATCCTAAGAATATAAAAGTACTGATTTATTTTCCTGTAGTGGATGAAGAGGTTTCTTTAACAATCTAGCCAAGTGTACATCATTATCAATAACACTGAGTAGATGTTACAGATGGTTCCTCACTTCTTCTATGAAGCCACATGTTTACAACCTCCTGAAAAAAATAAAAGGGTTAGATATGCAGTTACAAAATAACTATATAACCAGCTACAAAATGCCTTATTTTATGTAACAAGACGAGCACTTTACTAGCTCTGAACGAATCCAGTAAAGAACCTCTGATTTTCAAAACTTAAAAAAAAACAAGCTCACCACATTTTCACATTTTTGAAATATTATAGAGCTTTTCGAAAAAACTGCTATTTTTAAAAGTACCATTTTTGTTTAAACAGCTATGTCTCATTTTAGGCTATTGAGTATTATAAAATAAAAAATAACGGGATGCTTTGTTAGCTTCAAACGAATCCAGCAGAGCACCCCAGTTTTTTTTTAAACCACACCACATTTTTTGGCTCCTACAATATTATAAAATATTCGAAATTTGACATTATTAAAAAAAATTCGCAATTCCCTGACTTCAAAGTTTTTTTTCTGAAAACAAATATACTTACCACATTTTTAGGATTTTAAAACAGCCTAAACATGTGTCATAAGTAGTTGTTTTTATATATTAAAAAACTGAAGTGTCCTGCTGACTTTGTTCCAACAAAGCACCCTGTATTATTTAAAAATAACAATTTTTTTAGTAAAGTTTTACAATATTTCAAGAGTCTAAAAATGGGGTGTGGTTTTTAGAAAAAAGCTTTAAAAAACCGAATTGCTCTGCTGGCTTCTTTCGAAGGTTAGCAAGCACCATGTATTTTTTAAAAATATAATATTTCAAGTGCATAAATATATGGTGTTGCTGTTTTTACAGAAAAAACTTTATAAAACAGAGGTGCTTTGCTGACTTCGTTCGAAGCTATCAGAGCATTTTAAGTTTTGCATAAAACGAGGAGCATAAAATTTTTGAAAAGGGTATAAAAATAGCCTAAAAATATGGCATGTTTTAACTCAAAATTTCATAGGTGCTCTGCAGCATTCTTTGGTATCATAATTATTACTAGGTTCACTAACAAAATCTATTTCTAGATTATTTTAACACTTGCTGCGATTACAAAAAATGTCTCTTTATGTCAAAATTAGAAAAAAAATATTTATAAGAATAAAGGGCCTTATACATTTATTATATATGATATAAAAACAAAAAAGCATAATAAATATTACAAACCTTGAGATTCAACATATCCTAAGCATTGTGCACTAAAAAACAGCCACATCATAAGGTTTTTGCTGTACTTTATGTTTAGGTGTAATTTGTCTCCTTCTCTCTTATGGAAAAAGTAAATATCTCCATATTCTTGCTTGGCAGATCTAAAAATAAAACCTGAGATAAATATGTTTTACTATAAAGTGTACTGCTTCATATAAACTGTAACTACCTACCATTAAAACAATTTATAAATAAAGTTTTACCTTTCTATCTTTTGGAAACTGAGTATTGTTAAAATATGCAGTAATCATCTCGGTAATCATATTTTCGTTTACAATGGGAAAAATACTTGATTCAACTTTTATAAATACAGCTGATAAATTCATATTCTTCTTCCTTTATATATCCTATATCCCACAGGATAATTTCCCCAGATAAATGCAGATTAATAATAAAATTAAACCAAAACAAAAAACTAAGGTTAGTTGTTAGGTGCTGTCAATTTTTAAATGTCACTTAGATGTGCGTTCACTTCGACATTCTGTATGTAGGTTTGTTCGTTGGCTTGGTTTTGTAAAACAAAAAAAACTTCGACACAAGCTGATTGGTCTATTCCCGATGACGTATAATTTCAAATTTTAAATTTCAATTGGGCTTAATTTAAAAACTTTTAGCTTTTTTAACAAACTGATTATTTAGAATAACTTGTATAGCGACTAACTATTACAATATAGTTTATAAAACAGCATATCTCACATGTGAACATGGCCCATTGTTTAAATTTTAATTTTGGCATTTTCTCGATAAATGTATTCGTTACACTGATAAAATATTACAGAATAACCCAAGGCCGAACAAGACATGAAATGAACTTCAGCTTTTTAGCTTTTCAACATCTTGAAATCTAAATTCTTGTTTTTAATTAAATTGTCAAATCATCCGTAATGTTATCCTACGAGCCAGGTGATAGTCTATTTTTGTGTATGAGAGAGTAATAAAACAGCATTTCTAATGCAAACCTTAGTACGGTAATTTTAAATATTTTTACAGAATACTCTAAATATTTCCTAAAATTGTAATAAATGTACCTGAGCTATTACAAGTTTTGGGTCTTTTATTGGTCCTTTATAAACATAAGCTGTACAGAACAATAGAAAAAGGTTTGGACAGGCCAAAAGCCCTGTGTATTAAAGATTACATAGCCGTATCTTAAGATTATTTTCAATAAGTACCTATTTGCCAATTTTGTTTTATTTTAATTCCAAGAATTTCTTAAAGTAATCGAATTATA
Source organism: Psylliodes chrysocephalus (assembly GCA_927349885.1). Lineage (NCBI taxonomy): Eukaryota > Metazoa > Arthropoda > Insecta > Coleoptera > Chrysomelidae > Psylliodes > Psylliodes chrysocephalus. The sequence goes on from OV651822.1 coordinate 41,879,399, forward strand.
AGTAGATAAATACCTTCCCAACAAATTTCACCGAAAATGCGATTATAGGTTTTTCATTTAGTAAGGAGGTCCAAGTTGTGTATTCTTGACAGTTTACTAAATATCGTTTAGTTGCAACTTGCAAGGTGCAGTGTGAATTCTAGTGTGATTATGGAAAATTTGGAAGGGCCGCGTAAACGACCAAAAAATGGTCCTTTAACAGTTAATAAAAAAACATTAATATTTAATTGTTTTAAGTCATCTACAGACAAACATTTATGTAAAAGTGTTGATGACACAGTGGAATTAGTTAGTAGTACGCTTGGTGTTAAAGAAGAGAAATGTGGCGACTTTCAAACAGCACGTAAAGCTCCAGGAAAACCAAAATTTCAATTAGAAAATCTTTTGAAAGAAAAACTTCGAAGGAAAGTGCATGCGTTCTTCTTTAGAAAAGAATTTCCGACAGTAGACAAAGTTCTTGCCACGGTTCGAGATGATAAGGATTACCCTGAAATGAGTCGAAGCACACGATGGAAACTTTTAAAAGAAATAGGTTTTCTATGGAAAAATAGTTCCAGAAAGTCTATTTTAATAGAAAGAAGCGATATTGTAGTATGGAGAAGATATTACCTAGGGACTATAAAAGAAATGAGAAACCAAAGAAGAAATATATTTTATTATGATGAAACATGGATCAACGAGGGACATAAACCAAATAAATTTTGGCAAGATGAAACTGTTACAAGTCGAAAACAGGCTTTTTTAAATAATTTATCTACTGGTTTAAATCCACCATGAGGAAAGGGGCGCAGACTAATAATAGTACACATCGGTAGTTCAACCGGTTTTGTTAAAGGTGGTTTATAGACTTTTGAATCTACTCGTACCGGTGACTACCATATGGACATGAATGCTGATGTCTTTAAAGAGTGGTTCGAACAAATTATAGATTTCCATCCTCAGAACTGTATAATAGTCATGGATAATGCAAGTTATCACTCAAGACTTATAGAAAAAAATGCCCACAATCAAGTCGTTAAAAAAAGATTTACAGAATTGGCTAAATTCAAAGAATATTAAGTTCCATCCCGGTTCTGTGAGAAAAGAACTGTATCATTTGTGTTCCCTTCATAAAGAGACATTCAAAAAATATGAAACTGATGAAATTGCAAAAAATCGTGGGATGACGGTAGTTAGATCACCACCATATCATTACGAAGTAAACCCAATTGAACTGATATGGGCACAGATAAAGGGAGAAGTTTCAAGAAAAAATAATTCTTTTAAAATGAGTGATGTTAAACAGTTGTTTTTGGAGGCTGTGAATAATGTGAAGCCTGAAAACTGGGAAAAGGCAGTAAATAATACGATTAAAGAAGAAGAGACAATATGGAAGTTGGATAATATTACTGATGAAATGGTCGAGCCACTCATTGTAAATATTGGTTGCGACAGTTCATCTTCTGATTTCGATTCTGATTTGGATTTGTAGGTAAGAAGTAGTTTTTATATTAAAATTATTATGTATGAACGTAACGTTGTTTAAAAGTTAAAGTTTAAACCCTTATACCTACATAACCCGTTTGACACAATATTCTTAACACACCTTGTGGAAAAATAAAACATTTTAGAAAAAATTGCACTTTTTTACCTTCAGCTGTTTAGAAGTCATAAGCAGGTTAATTAGGTGAAAATATAACTGTATACTCGAGGAATAAAATATTTTAACTGTCTACTAAAAGAAGTGCTACGCCTATGGATTACGAACGCTTTATTATTTTAATACTCTCTCATACATAAAAATAGACTATAGATAAGGGATTAATCTATAAGTAACAAAAATAAATTACCTCATTTAAATATTTTTCCTAAGAAATGGATTATACCCACCCGCTGAGTTTACGACTGATACTTTACTTGGAAGTAAATCTTTGGGATTGAAAATAGAAAATTTATGCAATATTTCTGAATTTATGATAAACAGAATGGACTTGGTATTTGTATACTTTAAAAATACTTGATCTAAATCACATATTTCATTGCAAGTCTTTCAAAATTTAGACTACACAATTCCTATTTTGTGAAGATGTTGAGAGTAGCAAGCGTGTCAATATTTAAGGGTTAAAATGGATTGCATTTAAAAGTTTTCCATATGAAAACAAAATGACAACAATCTACATTTATACAAAAAACATAAATATTACGTATTAGCATTTTTATTATTCTCTTTCGTTTGACATAATAACATCGGCAAACGACAGGGAACTGGAAAAAAAATTGAAAATAGGGTCCCGCTATGATAAATATTGAAACCGGTTAGCATTTGAATTTCTCCTGAGCCACAATAACACGATGTTAAAGCCGCGTTTCATTTCGTGCCAACACTTCCTAAACATATTTCCCTTGTGTTCTGTCGTTTCTTTGAACTAATGTCGAAGGAATTGACATCTAACTTACCAAGTCGCTTTGGATGTTTTCACACCGCGCCGTGACGTAGGTGGAAATCCGCCCCCAAACCCCCGGAGGTATTCGAACAAGAGTTGTTTTTGGCAAGAAAATGTCGAAGTAATTGAAAATTTTATAAAAATGTTTTTGGAATTCTTAATGCTAAACGAATTCCTTATATTATGAAAAATCATTTCATATTTTGAAAAAAATCCCTATAAATGTGTATGGCAATAATAATTATTAATTTGTATTTGAAGAGTGATCCACAAAAAATATTTCTAGAGTAGGTCATGACTGAAAAAGACTAACTATATTTATAACAGTCAAATTTGTTTATTAGTCCATAGGAATTATTATGTTTTAAAAATTATATTTTCTCCTATGCGTCGTGGTCGTGACGTGTTCCAATAAATGTAGATAATTAATATTTTGTCGTCAAATGTCTACTTCTATATTCCCGTGAATCTCATCTCTGTGTGTAACGTAGAAAGAATAAAATAAAAAATATTTACTAGTGTTTTCTTTATTTTAACAATTCTGGACAATGCGCAAAGTTTTACAAGTGTTACTGATCAGTTTCGTAAAATCTAGGTAGTTTTAGTTATATCCGTCGGATAAACACTCGTAGAGAATATACGGAGTGGCCCAAAAGTCTGGAAACGGCCAATTATCTCGTAAATTGGTAATCCCAATTGTACAAAATTTGGGGTACACCTATTTTGGGATACGGAGATTCCAGATTTGATATTTGCAATATTGCCAGATTTGCCGTTTCTCTTATATTATTAGTTACTTTGGTTTCTCAAAATCATCACTCTGTATATTTAGTCATTATTGGAATCTCCTATTCAATACGAGTTTAACCATATGTAACACTTATGATTTTATGTAGTCTGGAAGGTTTTAAAAAAATAAAACAATCATAGAGAAATGAGGTAGACGCATTCTACCATCGATTAGGCTAATGTCAACTCACAAATGGAGCACATTTTGAACATTTCATAAAGTTACCATTATGTTAAAAATGTTATAATCTTTCAATTGTTACGTTTTAATGTAGTTGAAAATAGTTTTTATTAAAAAATTTATTCAGACAATTAGGCTTCGCCAGACTTATTTTATTTATTTAAGACCTTCCAGAATACATAAAATCACATTGAATCATAGATTTCACTAATGACTGAATATACAGGGTGATGAGTTTAAAAAACCAAAGTTACTAATAATTTAAAAGAAACGGAAAAACTGGCAACATTGCAAATATCAAATCTGGAATAACCGTATCCAAAAATAGGTGTACCCCAAATTTTGTACAATTAGGACTAAAAATTTACGAGATAATTGGCCGTTTCCAGACTTTTGGGCAACTCTGTATATGCGAGCAATTATAGCGGTTTTGTTATCAGGTGACCATTTAGGACACGTTAATTTTAATTAATTTTTAGGTTTTGTGCTATTTTAAAAACAATATTGCTCCCCGATGGGGCAGGCACAACACAGGAGGCCTATGGATGGTTTAAATAATAGTGCTAGTGGCAAAATTATTGATTTAGAAAATGAAATGGGCCTGGACTAGGATACGACGAATGTCAGTCTCCAAAAAACTAAAGAGAAAAAACTGTTTAATGTTAATTCAGATAGGTACAATTTCCACAATTGTTGAGTTTTTATTAAAAGTAGCAATAATGAACAGAATATACAGGGTGGGTCACTTAAAAGTTCCACCCCCCTTATCTTCGTTATTTATTGAGATATCGAAATAATTTATACTTCTTTCTATTTCTTTCCGTGCCTTTTTTAGTAAGGGTTTCCAACGTCTCATTCGGATCTATAAACAAAAAATGTAATTTTGCTAGATAACTAAATACAAGAAAACCAAGGTTTTCTTGAATCAAATGTTCCGGCATATCTTTCAAAATATCTTCTTTTATTATTTCATGTTCTTGCTTCTTGCCAGCATCTAATTAATTTAGAAATAATAATTGGAAAAAATTCAAAAAACAACGTTATTAAAAAAAAGTTGTTGACTTACCTAAATCATTAGAATCTTGATTTCCACAATCATTTAAAACCCCAATATCATTACTACAATTTTCTGTTCCCGTTTTCTCACTCTCCTCCAATGGATCAATTTGTAGCTCTGGATCTATAAAATAATGATCAATAATTAGGTTAGTTGGCCAATAATTGTATTTACTATTAATATACGAGTCTAACTTTCTTCTAAATGAAATTTATTCAAGTACCGCTAAATTAAAGGTTCACCTTGTATATGTATAAATTAAAAAACAAATAACACGGAAACTTACCATTAGACACAACCATAGGCTGCACCCCATTAATACCACAAATATCGGAAATTTTAATAAATTGTCCGTCCTGGGTATTAATTTCACCCACAAATGTATTGTCTTCGCAAAAAAACGAGAATTTTTGACTTTCGGTTTCGTTTACTATAACTCTATTATCATTGTCATGATTTTCTGTTCCCGTTTTATGGCTTGCTTCAAATAAATCACAAACTTGTACCTCTGGCTCAACATGACTTTCTGGTCCAGTTTCTTTGCTTTTCTCAAATAAATCACAAATTTCTACCTCTGGATCTACAAAATAAATAAAAAATTCAATATTTGTCAATAATTTCCTTAAAGCTTTTTGTATGGTCTAGGAAAATGCATTAAAATATTTTTTTTTATTACGATGAGACATAAAGTCAAGTTAAGGGTCAAAAAGTTATATTTATTTTATTTTGCTTAAGCCTAAAAAATATAAAAAAGCAAAATTACTTTCTGTTATAAAATTAGCTCAGGAATTCGCTTTTAATTTGTATACCACTTTTAGGAATCGCCCTGTATGAATAAATACATTAAAAAAAAAGAAAATTAAACACGTATGACCACGCGCTAAATGGTGTAGACACTACGCGTAAACCCTGTATTTGAATTTTACTAAGCAAAATCTACGTATTTGATTGCAAGTATGGGTTTATCCTATTCGCTCCGTGCGAAGTCATGGAAAGGGAAGCAAAAGCGATACTAGCGCTAGCTGCGGATAATTCGTGCATTTTAGGGCGATATTTTGTAATTTTGGCATATCAAATACACGTATACATTTACCTTTTTTTTCAAAAAGTAGGTAAAAACCACACAATAAGCAACCGGAGTTGCTGTGTTGAAAATTGTACAAATACTAGCAAAAAAAAACAGTGAAACTTATATAAAAAATTTCACTAGCAAAGTGGAAATTAAATCAAAAAAATAAATGAATTGGTGTACAATAAGAAGAAAAAGTACCTTTATTTTTGTGATAATAATAGTAATGCTGGAAATAGTAGACATCAGAAACAATAAACAATAAATTATCATTTTACGATGTTTTTAATATCCCTTTATTCTTAAATGTTCATTCAGCAAGGACTAGATTTCAAGATTTCTTGCTTTGATTATAATATGTGGCTGGAATGCAATTTTGTGACTTACTGATGGGAAACTAGTTTTAATCATTCATTCTGTTTTCTGTCAAACAAAAATGAAAATATTAATAACAATCCTATTTTATACATTTTAACTTCACGCTATTATTAAATGGTATTTTTTTATTTTGATAGAATAGGCTAATTCTTCAATAACAACTAATTAGACTTAGGCAACTTCTCATACATTCTCCAGTAAATACTGTTGCCTGCCTATATTTTACTATTAATTTTTATTGATTATACATAATTTTTTTTAATTTAAGCAGAAGAAATATATATAATCGAATTAAATTACAAGTTTTGAGCTTACATTAAATTGTAATTAGATGAAACAAAATGGATTCTATGTATTTTGAGGTGATCTTTTCGAAAAAAGGCAAAACAAAATGTAGCAGTTTTTCGAAAGTGCCGAAATTTTGGATTTTGTCAATTTTTCAATTTTGTGCAGGCGCATGTCGGAAATAAATCAATATTTTTAAAACGCAGTTTACGACATTTGAAAGCTTAGGAAAAATGCTAATTTTTATGTCTCCTGAGAAATTTTGATCCGATGCACCGTTCTCGCGGTACGGACGATTGAAATTTGTTTAGTATTTTGAGGCGACGAAGGTCGAAAAATTGAATTTGATAAATGTTCAAACACTAAATTCTTTATAACATTGTTAAAAAATAAGATATTTAAAAAAACTAAAATGCATTTTGAACTTAAGGGATGTGACTAGTGACTCCCAGAAGGGGGCAAGAGAAATCCCAAAATTGGGCATATGGCGGAAGGGCAAAATGCACCGCGGTCCTAATTTCATTGTTTGCCTATAACGGCCAAACTATTTGAATTTTTTTAATGCCACTAACAAAACTTACACTTAAATGTAAAATCTTATGTGTGTGTGAATTTCACCGACATCGGACCATAATTGGCTAAGATATCAAACAATTAAATAATTTTTCTTTCCTTAAAAAAAAAGTTTTTTTTTCGAAAGTTTGAAGTGGCACAAAAATGCCAAAAATGCACCCAATGGCTCAAAACTTTTTTTTTTTGAGTACTCTATTGTGTCTAAAATATGATTACATTACGGAAAATTCTGCAAATATATTTTATCTAATTTTTTGACCAATGTTCATTGAGTGACGACCAAAAAACACGGTTTTTGAGAAAAGTTGCCTAAAATTGACAATTTTTAGTTTTTTTGTCTGAAAATCAAACAAACCCAAATTTCATGTCTTCTAAATATGTATACAAAGTTTAAAGTGTGTATGTTTCTTCTAAGTTGTAGAATTCTCCCGACAAAAGTCCCATTACACGCGCTCCGCGGGATCCAAAACTCGTGTATACACTACATTACTGTAATTTGATTTTTTTGCGTTTTCCAGTTTTAAATTTCTTACATATCTAAACTTATTAGGCTTAAAATTTATTACATTGTATTTTACTGACTTGCTATAAGACGTGTCTTGAGTTTTGTGCAAAATATAGAATTACCAGATATTAGCGAACAAAAAGCAAGCTTATCACCAAGTTGGAACTTACACTTACGCTTAGGAATAATTTCCTAACATTTTTAAAGTATACCTATTTGTGTATTTTTTTGTGCCCTTTTCGATGGCGAAGTTAGTTTTTTCAAATATATTTTTTTTGTTAGATGTTTTCGGAAAACCCGGAAAAAATCATATGGGAAAAAAATTAAAAAAAAAACTACGCCTCTGGTTTCCTGCGAATTCCCGAAAAATTATGTCAGATTTCGCCGCGGGACTTATTTTGTTTGAGAGCCAACAAAAAAATACGCAACTTCTCTAATGGGCACATATGTCTAACATTTATAATTTCGCCACAAATTCATCGCAAATTTCATGTCCATGGTTCTGATCAAAAAAACGAAAAAACTTTTTGGTAAAAGCACTTCTGGCGGCGAGAAATTCGCCATTAAAACTACCTGTGCAATGAATTTCCAAACTATTTTTACCTCCTCTTTCGAACGGTGCATTTATTTTCACTATCGGAATGATACTTGCCCAGATAATTAGCATTTTTACAACGAAAAATTCTGGAAAACCCGGTTTTTCCTAATTTAAAAAAAATTGAAAAACTGCTACATCTTTTTTTTCTTTTTTTCGGAAAGATCGCATCAAAATACACAAGGTCCTTTTTGTTTCATCCAATTACAAATTAATGTAAGCTCGAAGGAGCTTTTTTTCCTTATTTAATTGGACTAATAATAACAATAAATTAATATTTTACTTGTTTTACAAATCCATATACTTTTATTAAAACTAACATATATACTTTTTATTTACGAATTCTATTAAAAATTGTATTTGTCAGTATAGGCAGAAATAGTCCTTTAATACCAAAACAAATTGGCGCTGCTGTCGCGCACGGAGCGAATAGTAAAACAAAAATATGGGAATTTTCCTTAGCATTTGAGGTATTTTATGCAAATACGGGTAAAAAACTAATCGTTTTTAGGGTTTTTGGGCAAGATACGGGGTTATAACAGAAATGATCCGAATTTTGAATATTTTAATTATAATAAACCATATATCTCATATTTCGATTTTTTTTCAAATACGGGGATTTAGCTTATGGCGGCAGATTAGCTTTACCTGTATGTATGTTTGTAACTCTTCTTTCGACTCAAGTGGCTTATTACTGTCAGTATATCCAACTACATTCAAGTTCGTTCGTGGCCGAGCGGTCTAACGCACGGATTTTCGATTTGGCAGACTCACCGATCGTGGGTTCTAATCCCCACGGCTGAAAAAAAATTTTTTTTTCAGTAATTTTTTTTTTAATAATTAATCGAACTAAAAAGTAAAAAATAAATATAGTTTAAAAAAACTAAAAAAACAGGCTTTTATAATACATCGAACTAAAAAGTGAAAAATAAAAATATAGTTTAAAAAAACTAAAAAACACACTTTTAGAGTATATCAAACTAAATAGTTAAACATAATTTTTCAAATAAGCTCAAAACAATAAATGGAAAATACTAGTATTATAGTGAAAAAGGCGTGGGGCGCTTTGTCCATATTTCTCGTACATCGAGCGCCCGACGATTTTTTCACAATAATACTAGTATTTCAGGGGGGGAAATCGCGCATGGTGTCATGGCGGCGCTGACGTCATGCGTAGAGTTAGTAGAATTGGCGCAAAGTAAATATCATATGACAGACGCACGTTGCAGTGATTTGTGATTCATTTAAAATCATTTATAACACTTTAAGCAGATATTTATATTATATGTTCTTTGTAAGTGATATTAGTGAAAAACATTAAAAAAATGTGGCATACAATTTACGGAAGTAACAACAACAATCCAAGCAAAAGATTTAAAGAAGACATTGTTTTTTTGCTTTTCTGGACAGCAAGAGGTTAGTCATAAGTGGCCCAAGGACGACCCTAGTGGAAGGTTCCAGGTGGTTATCCCCACTGGATTAAAATTCTTCCGTTCCATGAGCCTTTTATTAAAAAAATATGCTAAAAAGGGAATTATTATAGGCAATGCTACCCATCTCCCCCCGAAATTTCGACCTGGAGCTGGAGACGCCCTTGCAGTTGCCTGTGCCGGTCCAGATAAATTTGAAACAGAAAATTGTCATGTGTTTTCCAAGCACATTTAAACTTCCAATTATTATAAGAGGAACCTCAAAGCAAAATTTCACGTTGGTTCATTCGCAACTCGGAACTTCTTAACTGGGGACTATACCCTTTGAATGCTAACCATTTACAGCAAATATACAGCAAAGGTGAAATTTTATAGGTAGCAAAAGAAGAAAAATTCGGCATGTTGTATTTAATAAAAGAATAAAAAAACTGTCAGTGACTATATCCAAGAAAAATGCAGTGACATTTTATTTTAATTTTTTATATACACCCCACTATCTAGCAGTTATTTGTATTTGATATATGTATTATTTTTATGGTCTGTATTATATTATATGTATGTATAAAAAATAGTTTTTAAAAACCTATTTTTGTTATCTTACTTATAAATAAATCCCATCTTTACCATAAAATAAGTATTAACTATGTATATTATCAATTGGGTAATATAATGCAGGTAAATGAATCACTAGTTGCGAACGTAATCAGTTAAAAATTTCCGGCGTTCCCAGATACGAAATTTTTACCCAGGGTAACCAGTTGAGAAGTTCCGAGTTGTGAAGTTACGTTACTCATTATCCCGATTATAGAAACTATTTTTTATAATTCGAAGGTTTTTCAAAATTAAAAACCTGCATTCGAATTTGTATAACAAAAATAAATCATTAAAAAGAAAAAGGAAAAAACTTTCTTAAAATAGATATTTATTTTATGTATGTATTTGCATTTATTTTCATCCAAAGCTCTTTTCTTAATTACCTCATAATAATATCCTTTAATATTTAATGTAATTTCTATATTATTCATGAAATTTCTGTATATTTCCTCACGCTTGGTCAGTATTTTAAAATTCGCGCCTATACAAACTCTACGCGTGACGTCATGCGCGTGGCCGTCCTATTTTTAACACAGTTGATATCCTACCTTTTATTTTTTATACCATGCTAGTATTTATTATTGTTTTAAGCTTATTTGAAAAATTATTTTTAACTTTTTAGTTTGATATGCTCTAAAAGCGTGTTTTTTAGTTTTTTAAACTATATTTTTTTTACATACCTACGTGTGCTCATTTGTAAATTAAATTTTATTCAATAATCTGCACCCTGTACTGATTCAACGTGAGTCGTGAGTTTAACCATATAATACGTTTAAAACCAAATGACATAATTTCAAATGATTTACAAACAATATGGTGGGTATGGCGTGGAGAGTGAAGTGATCTGGTTAGTATTCCAACGACCGGGCGCAAATATTACGGTAAATATTCGTACATTAACGAGAATACCGGTCAGGCTAATAAATACACATTAAATCTAATTTACCTAAAGTATATGATCGGTCGGACTGTAAATGCCCTGCAACAGCCGTGCCTGTAGGAATTAATGCTTTTGGAAAATACCGAATCACCAGATGGTTTACATCTCTGAGTTATGTACAAGTACGTCGAGAGGGTGCCAAAGTTATGAGCTTTGGTCACTTATATTACATTGTTATGCATATGGAATTCGAATTAAAAAAAACATCATTAATAAAATTAGTTTTAAATAGTTTCGCTTTATATCAACAGAGAGAAATTGCCTACAAAATGGTAAAAAAAAATAAATAAAACATCAAAATGCAAGAATACACCTTAATATACCATTTAACAATTACCATTGACAAAACAAAAATTATGCAATTTTCTAAAGGTGGTTTTGGATCTTTGGATTCTCATTTCCACCTAGAGAATAAAACTGTAGCATTAATCAACAATTGTATTTACTTGGGTGTTACCATAACATCCTCTTATTTATTTTGTGAGATGGCAAATGTAACTACTAACAAAACTAAGCAAGCAAGTGGTGCAATCATTCCAGTAATGGCCAAAGCCAAAGTAGATACTTGGTACCCAAGAATTAAATTATTTGAGTCCTTGGGAATAACCCAATGACAAACTGCATTCCTGTTTGGGGTTTAAGATACTGTAATGTGAGCCATTTCAATATTCAGTCATGCTCTAATCCTCCAAGTTCCTCTCTGTCTTATTTGGCCTTTGAGGCTTAAATTGTCCGATTATCATACATAATTAAACCCCTTAAGACCAAATATATGTGACGACTATGGCGGAGTAGCTTTCGATGACTATTCGAGAAAGAACGGGATAATATTTCTAGTGTATTCCAAATATAATGTGATAATGTTTCTAATTTTGGCGAGATCATTTTGAAACCTTCACCATAATTTTAAATTTGTATATAAATATTGGTGGAGGATCAACGAGAAATCATTACTAGATAGACAGTCGTGAATATAAATATAGTAAACGCTTCAGAGACATTCGAAATATATATAAGTTAAAATAGTAGTGTTATAAAATAAATAGGTGTTTAAATAAATTATTAATAAATAAACTGTTGTTTTAAAATAAACAAACATCACATTGGTGTCAAGAAGTGGAATAGTGTAAATAAATAGTGGACAATAATGGCTAAAAGACTGTGATTTAAAAGTAACGGAGCTACGTCGGGAGTTAGAAGATCGCGAGTTGGAGACGACAGGAAAGAAGGCAGAGGAACTGCTATTATTTCTTTAATTTCTTTCGATATGGAAAGTAAAATGTCTTCTTTAAAAACCGAAATTTAATCCTATATGGAAACTAAAATGTATTCCATATAAAATAAAATTTCTTTTGATGTTTCTCCTATAAAAAGAGATACTCCCTGCTTAGAAACTAAAGTTTCTCCCGATATATCCTCCTTGGATGATAAAGTTTCTTCTTTAGAAAGTAAAGTATCGTCTGATATTTCTTTCTTAAAAGAAAAGGTCTCTTCCGAAATGTCTTCTTTAGAATATGAAATCTCTTCTGATATGGCTTCTATGAAAAACGAAATTTCTTCTATGGAAGATAAGATTTCTTCCGTTGCGGAGAAAATAATGACTTCGGTTGAGGAGAAAATAAAAGAAATGGAAAAGAAGATAGAAGAAATTGAACATGTAGACCAAACCAAGAACGGTGAAATAAAGTGCCATGAGGTAGAGTCAAAGGTAAAATTGGAAGGAGCTGTAAACGCTGCTCGTGTTAAAGCCCCAACCTTCTTCGGAAAGATGTCAAGGACCAACTACCTCAAACAAATCGAGACAGCTGCGAGAGCAAACGAATGGTATAAGAGAGAAAAGGCAGTGAATCTGACAATCGCCCTTCGAGGAGACGCTTTAGATATCCTTCAGACTATACCCGTGGAAGAAACGAATGATTTTAAGTAACTCAATAAGAGACTAAACATGCGATATGACCACGAATATTAGGAGCATTTATACCAGTCGCAGTTAAAGAATAGCAAGCAGAAAGGAGACGGGACCCTTCAAGAATATGAAGTAGATATTGCCAGGTTAATGCGATTTGCCTACCCGTCAGCTCCGAAATACATGATTGAATGTTTGGCTGTAAAAGCATTTGTAGATGGACTTCGTGACCATGAAATGCAAAGAACACTTCGCTTAGCCCGTCACAAAACATTGGTCGATGTCTTGTCCGCTGCTCTTGAATATGGAACGGCTACGCTGGCTTCTGATTGATACAGTGAAGTAAGGACTGTACAAGAAGAAGAATAGGGAAGTAAATTGGACCAATTGTTTCACATGATAAAAAACTTTATTAAGAAGCAACCGAGGCTATTACGTGCTGGAATTGCGGTGAAATGGGAAAAGTAAGCAGTTCGCGCAAACGTCCAAAGAACACTACGAATCGAAAAACCGTTCAGGTGGCTGTACAGGAAGGATCGGTGTTACCTAAAAGTAGTGAAACCATAAGAGTAAGGCGGTTGCAAGGAACTGTAGAGAAGGCAACGCCTGTCATAACGGAACCTTCGAAGCGCAATGAAGGTATAGGTCAAGGAACTCTGATTGAAAAGGGGTTGGCCACATCTGTTAAAGAAAGTGGACTACTAAGAACAACTGTAGTCAACAATGAGTGGGCCCCTGCTACAATTAGGGAAGAACAAGAAAATGATACCGTTTTAAAGAAGATGCAACAATGAAAAGAGGAAAATCGTCGACCTACTTGGCAAGAAATATCTAATCTCTCTCCAGTACTTAAGTCGTAGTTGGCTTAGTGGAACTCCTTTATCCTGGAAGATGGCTTATTAAAGCGAGTACTTGCAAATGATGATGGTTCCGAGAACAAAAGACAGTTGGTCATTCACGACAGTCCATCAGGAGGACATCTCGGTGTTAGGAAAACCCTTCAGAGAGTTCGGGAAAGGTTTTATTGGATGAACAGTTCCGATAATGTAAAGGACTGGTGTAGGAAATGTACCACCTGTGCTATGAGTAATGGACCTCAACGAAAAAGGAAGGCTCCCATGAAGCAATATAAAGTTGGTAGCCCATTTGAGAGGATCGCCTTAGATATTGCTGGACCATTCCCCGCGACCAATGATGGTAATAAATACATTTTGATGATTATGGACTATTTTACAAAGTGGGTGGAAGTCTACGCCATTCCAAATCAAGAGGCCGCAACTGTTGCAGATGTATTCATAAAAGAGTTTATCTGTCGATTTGGATTGCCCTTAAAGATCCACAGTGACCAAGGAAGAAATTTTGAAAGTCAACTGTTCCGTGGAATCTGTGACAGACTGTGCATGAAGAAAACCAGAACCACAGCATTGCACCCACAATCCGATGGAATGGTAGAGCGAATAAATAAGACCATTGGCAAATATTTGTCAAAAGTGGTTTCAAACCATCAGAGAAATTGGGATCAGTATCTTTCACTCTTTGCAATGGCTTATAGATTCGCTGTCAATGAATCAACAAGCCAAACACCAGCGAAGGTCTTGTTTGGGGGTGAGATGAGACTACCGTGCGACCTCGAGTTTGGATGTTGACCTGGAGAAGATGTAGCTGGTGTAGATTATGTGATTCAGTTACGAAGAAGAATGAACGATACGCATGAATTAGTTTGCTTCCATCTTCAAATCGCCAGCGACAAAATGAAGAAGCGATACGATACCCAAGCAACAGAACGATGTTTCAAAGAAGGCGACAAAGTCTGGCTTTATAACCCAAAAAGACAAAAGGGTTATTCTCCGAAGCTTCAAAGGTCTTAAGAAGGTCTGCTCCTCATCAAGAATAAAATAAATGATGTAATTTACCGTATACGTAAGATCCCAAATGATAAACCGAAGGTAGTGCATCAAAACAGGTCGGCCCCATTTGAGGGTGACCATGAAGAAGAAGTAAACCAACTTCAAGTAACACCTGACCTTGTTTTTGATACAATACAGTGACATACTTGAGCGTGTACAAACCAACTTTTTAAAAAAAAATTTATTCGTGTCAATCAATACACCGGATTATGTAATAAGACTTGAAACGGGCCGAGGGAAACTTCTTTATAATATTTTTTAAATAACCCTTAACTGGTTACTCAAAATTTTATCTATGCATGACAGCAGACTTCCAAAAATCTGTTTCTTCCAAAACTGTCAAGAGAAATTTAACTGGGCCATGCAAGTAAAAAGTCAATTTGAATTTATTGATGCTTGCGCTATTTGGAACAATCTTTCATATATAACTCGAAAACGAAATAAAAAAAACATTATTGTCCCAATTTTATGATAAACTACATAACGAAGATTTAGCAAAGGTGCAGAGATTATCTTTCCTTAATTTTTACAATGTGTTTACAATCAACCACGAGCCTAAAAATTATCTTGTCCTAAAACTTCCTATTCAGATTACTCGCACTACAGCCCAGTTGAGACTGAGTAATACATATAATCTAAAGTTCACTTTAAATTGATTGTCTTACGTCTTACACAATAAATGCTAGAGAAATTTGTACAGCTTGCAATAAATATGAAAATGAGTCAATTCACCACATTTTATTTGATTATCCCATTTATATCATGACATCTAAAAATTGTAATTATCTAGCTGATTTAAACTCTCTTATTTTTTCTCTTGATAATACGACGATAAATTTAGCTAAAACTATTGCAACTTTTATATGGAACGTTCTAAAACTTAGATCATTCATAATAAATGAATAACTTAAACAAAGATATGGTAATCAACATGATCTTTTTTTATGTTTTTATTTTATAGGATAGCTATAGCTATAAACCAAATAATGTATTTTTGTTTTGCTTTTCTTTCTCTTATTTGTTTTTTTATTATTAATTAGGTGTGTGATTAATTTGTATTGTATGAACAGGTATATTTTTTGTATGCCAAGCCCTTGCTGTAAAACAATCTGTTTTTAAAAGTAAAAATATATTATTATTAATATTATTAATACCGAATCATCAGATGGTTTACATCTCTGAGTTTTTTTACAAGTACGTCGAGAGGGTGCCAAAGTTATGAGCTTTGGTCACTTATTGTTATGGATATGGAATTCGAATAAAAAAACTGCAATAATAAAATTAGTTTTAATTAGTTTCGCTTTATATCAACAGGAAGGAATTGCAGACATTATCTATGAGCCAACAAAATGGTAAGAAAAATTAATAAAACATCAAAATGGATATTATTATAAAATTTTAAACTTTTATATATTTTTGATGAAACTAAGCTTATTCTCAAATAGGATGAAGTAACTCATAGTTTCTCTGCATGAGTCCAAACCAAGGACGTTTATTGCTATACTTTTATAACCGAAATGTCTTAAAGAGCAGACAAGCCAATAGTTTTATGTGTCTCTTCTGTATTCTATGATTTATATTTCCAATATAAAAGGGCCTCAAAATGACTCACTGGACGGACCCAAGTAGAAAATAAATCTTGTTGAAATGCATTTGACGAAATCAATATCTAGCAATGCCATGTGTTGCCGGAATTGAGACGAAATTTTACCATTTCTTTTTCATCCTGGCTTTATTCTATTATTCTGATTGAAAAATGTTCCTACCTACTAAATTATAATTATCCTATAATACATCTGAAATAAATTGCTGATATTGAAACCAGCATGGCTAGGCTTATGAAATTCAACTCAAGAATTTCCGATGATTACAGAGCTCAAAATATCGATTTTAATAAAATATTGTGATTTGACAAGGAAAATGTTAACAGATGAACTATCGAGAATAGGAAGAGTGTATAGTAAAAGACAGTCTGCAATGGTTTATTATTTATATACAATTTTGTACCTATACCTTTTAGGTCTAAATAAATTTGCGTTTGCAGAATTACAAATTTATTATGAGTTAGTTATCCAAGATTTTTCAGCAAATGATCAAAAATCGATACGAAATTAATATTTTTTCATAGTGCAAGCGTAACTTCTACATTTCTAAGGGAGGGGGAAGTGGTGTTGCGGTATTAATGGCATGCTATCCAAATATCGGTAACTGGTATAGCCCGAACCAAAACGATGTTTTAGTTTCTAATAACTAATTCTAGAGGGCGCTGTATACACAATTTACAGAAATCTACAATTGATGGTGGAAAGAGTGGGACTGTCATTGGTCATTGTCAGGCATCCATTACCTGTATTTATTATGTGACGAAGTCACTAAATTTTATGTTTAATTAATTTTAAAAATGTATATTTCAATTAATTCCCGCCTGAGGACATGTAGAAGACCCCTCATATTTCTGTGTCCCACGAATTACCGTTTTTTAACAATTGCGAGTACCCTCGTAGGTTAAAATGTTTCTATATTTGCCGAAATCCGAATGGGCATTTTGTAGAGTCGATTTCGTATCAATTATCTACTTGTATTTTTCAAGGTACTAGTAAGACATTTTTTTATTTTTAAATGGTAAACAGTCAGCTGTAGTGGTGGTATTCCCCACTACGGATTACCGGTCTTCAAGTTTGCCTATGGAAAAGGCATAAATTAGCTGACAACTGAGAATTGTCCTCTTTTGACTTCCGGCCACCGTGGGCTGTCCGCTTTTCTTTCTACTATTACCGACGAGTGACGAACCCAGGTAGTGACCGTGTTATTGATAGCCTGCTAAACAACTCCCGTTTATTTTTCTAAGGTACGAAACCGAATTTATTTTTTTTTATTTACAATTAGTTTGGGACACCCGTCCGATAAGTGAAAGAATTTTGATTCATCCCCAGTATTTTTCATGTAAATTTCTTTTTCTTTAATTTATTTATTCAATTATGTTTGAATCATTCCATTTCCCGTCAACAACTAATTATTGAACGAAGCCCGACCTTTTCTATCATAATTAATTCACACACCGTTTTGATCGGCTTTGGCAAATCTCAAAATAATATTTTCTTTAGACATCGCATATTTCGTCCAAACGCCGTGCTAGATATTATAATTCTCGTTCGACGAAATTGCCAGCGTCGACCGGTCGGAACTAAGATACAGGGGCGTTCCGAAAACTTTGATTTTATTTATTGTCTTACATTTTATTACCGTCATATTTAATCAATTTTTATTACTAAAAATTAATTTTTCGTATACAGGGAGTTTCATAATTCCCGGACCGATTAGCCTCCTGTGCTATCGAACCGCAATTATTTCCCTATAGTTTTTTTTTTAGATTTCAATTGTAATAATTTATTTTTAAAATTAATTTTCCGTATACAGGGAGTTTCACTTTATCACTTAATTTACTAGACAGTTGTAATTTTTATTCTAAATACGGAAAGTACTTGGACATAATTTTAAATGCACTGTTTTGCATTTGCTAATTTGGCTTATTACATGGAAACATACTGGTATTTTACAAAATATGGCGGACTAAGCCGCTTTTTTTCCTACGTCCTTCTTGATTTATAAGTTTATAATTATTTATTTTTTGTTTTAGATAAAACTTTTCAACCTCTATGGACAATGACTTAACTTCCCAACTAATTACCACGCTACATTTAATTATTCTATTTGTTTGTTTTTTTGTTTCAATAAATTAATTTTCTTTTGGCAAACAATTTTTACTTTTTACATACAAAAATCGTTAGAAGAAATAAAGGGACTGAGCCTAAAATAAAATTAAAGGCTAATGGTAAGATTTTAGAGTAATTATTTTGCAAAAAATATCACTAACTTTTATTAAATCAATTGCAGCTTTGTCTACCCTACATTTTAAAGCAGATGACAAACATTGAAAACAACCAAGAGCATTAAAATGGGTTTGTTATAGGAAGTTTTTAGTAAAAAATACAAATCATTTTAAAGAAACTTAAGGTGCCCAGCACGCATTCGGCCTTTATTTTTTTTTTATAATAATGTTTCTATGGGTAGTCAAAATAGTTATTGGGTGGTCAAACATGATTAAATGTAAAAATTTTGGGGGATCAGTTATTGGATGGTAATCATTAAAAGTCAAATTTTTTATATTAATAGCGATTACTAACCTCTATAATAGTAAAAATCCCAACAGAGTGTGTTCTAGTCTATATTTATTTCAAACTCATTTGTTAGGGATTATGGGTGGTTGTATAGCCATCCAATTAAGCAATGGTTTAAATTTGCAGTCAAATAGTCTAACATTACTTCTAATCTGGCAATTACTGGTGTCTAACCCTTCAAACTAGAAACCCTTCGGTCATCATCAAAACCATATCAATAAACATCGTGGAGAAAGTCCTCCCTATCCCATTGTAATGAGTAGGTATATGCATTTGACGAGTTTGTCGGGTCGACAGGACTAGCGACATGATCCGGCAGGGATATAACCGCCGCCTGTACGTCACGGGGTGGATTTACACCGGGCCGGATGGTATTTTAAAGCCCCAAAACGATCATATACACCGAGGGCAATCCCACTGCTCATGTCCTGTCCGACTACACTCGTAAACTAGATGTTTATACCGCAAAAACCGCGGCTCGCAAATCGACATCGACATCAGTGTCAGACAGGGGCCAACGAGCATTTGCCAATCTGCGTTTTCGACTGATTGACGAGTATAGTTATCCGGGATATCTATACGTATACGATATAGGGGATGCTCCTGCATAAATTGCCGCTAAAAATTGGACAGCGGCGTACGGATAAGGATATTTATACGATATCGTACCGACAAATATTCGAAAAGGGGATTCGAAATGAGACTTGTTTACGAGAATTGATTCTGTTGTTTTCAAAATCTAAAGGATATAAATATATTTATACGTGAAGCGAACCAATCTCGTATATTTTATAAATTGTATTGCCCGAGAAAATAACGTAAAACAGTAGAATAGTTTTCGATATTTTTGTTTTTTTATAAATGACAAATTGTGTGTCATCGCTGTTATAAAATGTTAAGAAACAGTGGGAGAATAATTTGTTAGTATTAAAGAAAATTTATTAGGAATTAACAAATAATTGTGTTATAAGTTAGTAGTGATTTTAAAATTGTTTTAAATACAAACTTATAGGACACCAAGCTAACGAATAATGGTGATAAAACTAGTTTATTTTATACAGAGTGTATTTAAATATGTCTTAAATATGACTAATTTTAAGTTACATATACTCAATTTTCTTAAATAAAACACACTGAATATTATTATGCCATAAACTTTTTTATAAATTTAGCTATCAAACTATAGCAACAGGTTAGCCAATTATACTGTACTTTATACCACCAATTAATTAATACCTGATATCCCATTTAAAAAAACTGATAAAATCGTATCCTCGCGTTTTGACACACCCTATCTGCAACGCAGCGACTAAATAAAGTTAACTAAAATTGCTTGATGATGCAAAAACAATAATTGTTAAATATGGTCATACAACTTTTAAATAACAAATTTGTTTATATTTTCAATAATAAAACAGCTATCGATCAATTACACACTGATGGGCAGGGGCGGTTTCTCGATTGGTTCATTTGTGCAGTTAAATTTTATAAAAACACATTATTTTATTATTACATAATTATCACTAGTAATACCACTAGAGGTCAAATTATTTCCGGAAATTTTTTCGAGCTCATGAATATTTTGAAAATTCTAAAAATATTCATGAGCAAGAAAAAATTTCCTGATATTAATTTGACCTCGCGTGGTATTCGGTAAGAAAATTCCACGCCGAATTATGGTTGAAAATTAAATATTTTCTCCAAGTCACCAGTGAAACATAAAAGGTGTTGTCGCCTTGATTGTTGAGTTGTCATGGTAACTAAGTGAGACCCTAACCTCGAATATAATTTCAGTTTTGAAGTTGTCAAGCGGCCCGACGTAAAAAAATGTTTCGCTGCAATTATTTAAGCCTTCAAATTGCTTATTTCTACTCATTGTAGTTGCATGGGAATACCATTTGAAAATAGAAAATAGTATATTCTTTAATTTTACGTAAGTTTTGAATAACTACAAGTGGTAGAAAATTGTTTTTCTGCGTTTTTATTAACATGCGTTATGAGCGCTTTAAAATGGTATGAAATTCATAACCAGCGTCAGCAAGCATCAATCGTAGGAGGCTGTGATCATTGTATTTTGACAGTTCAAAACATTAAATAACTCGCGTTTTGTTGCGATAAAGAATATTGTGCAGCAAGTAAAACCAACAAAATTACCTATTTGTTTAAAAATGAATCGATTTGAAAATCATACGCTATGCAAAATATGCGTGAAATTGTCTGATGTAATGATTAATCATTGCACCATGACTTACTTACTCGGATTAATAGAGGATTGTGGCTCCAACTTGAAAAACGAAAATTTGTTCCGAATTGTCCACGAATATTTGCACCTAAACTACGCAAAATTCAAAGTGCTGAATGGGAAAAAGGTGAATAAATTAGTGTCTAAATTTTATATATATTTTATTAGACATAGACACATAATTCAAAGCATCCAAAGTCCTGCATTTTCGCCATTAAGAAGAAAAGAAGTGGCCGAAGAATATAGAAAACACCTTAACATTGTAACTAAAATGTATCAAAACTAAACCTATTATGTGAACAAATAAAAACCAGTCTGTCAAAAATGGTCTGTTATTGTAAACGTCAAAAAATTTCCAGTATAATTCGCTGTTGGGTACCCCACGAGAAAAAAATTTCCACTAAAATACCTCCGTTGCCATGGTGATCTGTCAAAAACACGTATTTTGATTGGTTCCAAATATAGGTGTGGAATTTTCATAAAAATATAAATTTAATTTTAATATTTTTATTTTCATACGTGTTAATCTATATTTTTTGGTACATCATTTTCCTCTGGCTGATCGCGCCTCTGTGGCACAGTATACCTAAGTATACTGTGCCTGTGGCGCATTATGATGAGTTAGCCTAACACGAGTGAGCCGATATGCCGAATGCATATAGCTAAAAAGAGAAGACAACACGCCAACAGATCCTTCGAACTCTCAAAGAACACATTAATTGGCGGTGCGCCGCTCACAAACAAGGTTGTCAAATCAGTGTTGCCAGTCTAGTACAATTCACAATTGTACTAGATGTAGTACTTTCTGCGTGCGTCAGTGTTCACGTGTAAAATAAATATATTGTGTTCCTTGTTTGGGTTCGTTATCAATAAAGACCCCCTTTTCCCTTTTAATGAATTAGATATTACTGCAAATAGAATTCAAAATATTTGATACATTTAAGGAATCTGGTACATTTTTTAGACAGACAGAAGGGGCTTAAGAGTATCCCAAACATGTATTTTTTAGATAGAGTTTTTATTATTTGTTCTTGTCTGACCAGAAAGAACCTTTCTGATCATGTAATTTAATCATCAGACAAAAATTCATGGTAGCACACCCTGTATATACGTTGCAAACTTTCCTCTCGGTCGGTCGCCAAGCCGGGAGCCATTTATTACAAAAAGAGATTGGGTTTTCTATGGAGCTATGATTTTGTGTTACTTTTTAAATTTTGAAACTAACTTTAAACAAAGTGTAAAAAATATCGATACACTTCATTTTCCGATTAAACAATTATTCCACAATATATTTTTAGCTATTTCATTAAAAAAAAAATTATTATAAGCAATTAAGTTTGTCATTTAATTTTTCATAAAAGATATTTAACACGTTCACTGCTTGGCTCTCTAAGAATGCACACTCTACTTCTTTTTTTTTAAATACAGATGTAGTTTACCTTACTCTAATTTTTGGATAGAAACAGGTTTACTTTTAAAGGATTTGGTGGACTGGCAAAGAAGAAAACAAAGCGCTGGAGATGCATTGAGGTCACCCATCTATGCAAATACTCAACAATTTTTTTTTTTTTTAAATAATCCAATACATCCCGAACGCAATGGCCGCGTTGTGCATATATGGATGTGACTCAGCACACACTTGGATAAAGCTACTGAATATTTTTATTACTATTTTTAAACAACGATACAATTTTTTGAACACAATGATTTTCTCTTTTTCTAATAATGTATTATTATTATTATTTTTATTATTATTATTATTTATTATTATAGAAAAAGTTGAAAATGGCGAACAAAGTCAAGCTAATAATGAAAATGGTGTCAATGAGGAGAAAAAGTTAGCAGAGGCAGATAATTCAAATAAAATTCAAGCTGATGCTGAAGTTAGAAACTGGGGCAAAATGAAAAGTAGTGGTTCCTTAAAATTAGGAAAATTAGCCTTGCATTTTACTTCGAATGCTCATAAAGCTGCTCTTTAGGATTACTCCAATTTTTTAGTGAAATCTGGTCGAATTGATGCTATTTTAGACAAAAAATGCGCAATATTCTTATAGAAGAGAACAGAATTTTAAGTTATAACAAAGAAATTGTAAAAATATTATTTGATGTGGCTACGACTTTAGGTAGGTAGGGCATTGCATTTCAGGGCAACGAAGAAGATGAAAATTTTGTACAAATTGTAAAACTCATGGCAAGACATAACAATTTGTTAAAAAAATGGTTAGATGATGTTTGTTTGCGACCTTACCACGTTACCTACTTAAGTTCAAAGTCACAAAATGGATTTATAGATCTATTAGGAAAATAAATTAAATTAAAAGTAGATAATGAGATAAACAATTCTTAATTTTTTACAATAATGGCAGATCATACGCCTGATGCTTTTAATAAAGATATTCTTTCTATAGTAATAAGAACTGTGGATAACAACGGAGTACCCCGAGAAAGATTGCTTTGTGTTGTAGAAGCCGTTGACAAAACTGGGGCTGGTACAGCCCAACAAATATGAGATGCCCTAAATAGTTACCATATTGATGTGTCTAAGTTAGCATAGTTCCTCCATTTTACAAAAAGAAAAACAACTACGAAGGACAAAGCGAAATCTATCTGAAGTCTACGATTTTCCTCACATGTCAATTTGCGGTGCGAATTGCAATATGCGTAAGGCGACGTAAAAATCGCTGCCTCTCGACCGTATTTGACGCGTCCAAACTGACTGACTACTGTCGCGGCAAAGCAAGGTCAATAACACGAAGCGAAATCAATGGGAAGATGAGCCGGCTTTTTCAAGACGCGCTTCCGCCGACGGACTCGAAGTATATGGTATGTGCGTTTACCCAATTAATTTTCTCATGGATGATGCGTGCATTTACACATTACACCAATGAATTGTTAGTACATTTACGAAGTTTACGTAATGTTTCTGAGAAAATATAGTACCTAATTCAATAATAATTTCTATGCATTGAAAACAGAAAAATATTTATTTTTCAATCTTAAAGTGTAGAAAAGCGGTGCTTCCCCCGCTTCCATGGACCGCACGCCCCTGTTTTATTACTATAGTTTTGCCTATAATCACCCTCTGAAATATTTTTACACCATTTATATTAGGTTATTTAAAATAAAAGAAAAGTTCAAACAAATTTCTATAATACCATAATGTTTGAGGAGTATTAGAGAGATAGGTACAGGTATATACGCACAGGTGTAGGTTCAGGTATATGTGTGGGTATAGGTACAGGTACATGTGTGGGCATAGGTACAGGTTTATATAGGTACAGGTTTATGTAAATACAGATTTATGTAGGTACAGGTTTATGTAGGTACAGGTACCTGTATATATAGGTATATTTAAAGGTATATTTACAGGTGTAGGTACAGTCATAAGTTCAAATAAAGGTACCGGTATAGGTACCTAATTTTTAGATTTATTTTTTCAATTGAAAATAAATTTTGATCTGTTCCTTTGGTGATATCAAACTATTAATGAATACACTTTGATCAAAGCTTCTTTCGGTTTTGTATATAACTACGTACCGGGTGATCTAAAAACCATAAAAACTAAATTTAATTTAAAAAAAAACTTAAAAAAGTATATATTGCAAACTGAAAGAAAGCTGTTTTTAGACATAATAGAAAATTAACATAAAAATAAAAATAAATTAAAATTATAATATAACATAATATAATCTTACCTCTCGCACACTATTAGGATTTAGTGTCGTTTTAGAATTGATTTCATTATTATTATTATTAGTATTATTGATATTATTATTCTTATTATGATTATTATTATTATTATTATTTTTGTCGAAACAAGTATGTATTACGTATCGACTAATACTTTATTTATCAAATAATACGACTTTGCTTCTGCTATGTCCGGAAAATCTAACGGTACTCAAAAAAAATTTCAGATTTACTGGGCCGAGAAATCCCATATGTTCCTTGCCAAGTACACAGAACTAATACCGCAATGGAGCATTGTTCTAAAGCTAGTAGGTTAGTGACTGACATGTTTAATATTTTAGAAGAATTTTATGTTTTCTTTAATTCAAGTACAAAACTCTGAAAGCTAGTTTACAACAAATAGAAAATTCCCTTTCTTTAAAAAATCTGTCCAAAACTAGATGGACTGCTCATGCAGAAACTTTAAATGCAGTTAACATTTCAATGGAAATTATTTTAAATACTTTGCAGAATATTTCTAGAAATATCAATGTCGACAGTAATACTAAAGGAAAAGCATATGGTCTGTTCAAACGTATTTTAAATTTTGATTTTATCTGTTGTTCATTTTTTTTAAAAACTGTTTTTTTAAAGATAAAGGTTGTTACCGAAATTCTAGAATCCACCAAACTAAATGTTATTGATGCATTTTCTATTATAAAT
Source organism: Psylliodes chrysocephalus (assembly GCA_927349885.1). Taxonomy (NCBI): domain Eukaryota; kingdom Metazoa; phylum Arthropoda; class Insecta; order Coleoptera; family Chrysomelidae; genus Psylliodes; species Psylliodes chrysocephalus. The sequence goes on from OV651822.1 coordinate 41,904,843, forward strand.
AGTACCAAAAATACCCTGAAAACCATAATATCAAGTAAAGATGAAGTAAATAATCTAATTGACGCCTCCAAAGTGCTTCATTACATGTCAATGCAGATGAAGACTTTAATAGACATCACAGACGGAAAGGTATTTCAAAAAGGTTTGACCAACAAAATAAAAATGCTGCTCTTGTGGATTTTATAAGCACGAATTCTTTCAAGTTTTAGATGTCCTAATCACTTTTTTGGAAAAAAATTTATCTGAAGTCCTAAAAATTATACAACCTTTTGTAAATATATTTATTTTCGTATTGTCCAAAAAGCTATTATAGATAATACAAATATTGAAGCTGCTGTATTAATATATCCCTCCAATAAACCCGATCCAAGGCGAATTAGAGGTATTTTTTGATATTTGTATGGAGAAAATGACTACTTCCATGGAAGAGGTGATGAAAGTTGCCATTAAACAAAAACATGTTTTAAAAGATAGTTTTCATTTTTGTCAACTTATTTATACCGCTGCCTTTTCAGTTGCAACAAACGAACGTAAATTTAGCACTTTAAAATTCGTAAAAAACACATTACGTACCACCATGTCTAACGATCGGTTAAATTCCTTAATGAGCCAAAAAGCGAGCGCGAAATAACAGCATAGAACTGAAAGATGTGATCGAGTCTTGGACTAAATTAAAAGGTAGAAGACTAAGTAAAACCAAGTAGTACTAAAGGTTGCTACAGAGGTCATTAGAGAGTTATCGAAGCATTCAAATAAAGGCTGCTTTTAATAAAAGATCCTGTAATAAAATATCCTGTAACGTGGTTTTAGAATTGAACTATCGAACGCGACTTATGTCTAAACTTTATTATGACATTTCCTCTAATTTGACATAAAGTATGAAGTTGACTTTTGTGTACCGGTTTTTTGACCCTGTGTATTGTAACCTAAAAATTCTAAATTCGTTTTTATAGTTTCTGTTATTTTATTAATTTATTAAAAAAAAAATTATAAACTTAATTCCTCATGGACCAACAATTAGAAATTGCTATTATGATGGGCGCTGGAGATGAAGATATAGAGCTTCTAATCCTTCATAATGTTATTGGAGTGATCAATAATGAACCAATTAATGCAGAAGTTCCATTTCACTTAAACAATTTTACTGACGAACAAGTGAAAAAAAATTTTCGTTTTGAAAGGAATGACATAATTAGATTAAGGAATGCACTTCTAATTCCAGACGAAATATTGACAGAAAATGGAAACAGAACTGATGGTTTGTTAATATGCATGTTATAACAGAAAATAAAAACCTAATTTTGACTATTTCTGTTTTGTTTATAGGTTTGACAGCATTGTGTATGTTGCTACGAAGACTATGCTACCCCAGTCGTTTGATTGATTTAAAGTTTATGTTTAATTGCTCAGAACAGTCTTTATCACAATTTATTAAGACAATGGCAGATTTTATTGTGAACACTCATGAACATCTTTTAGAACGATTGGTGACTCATCAGTGGCTAAATATCATTAAATTTAGACAATATGCACTGGTATGTATATGATGTTTTATTTATATGAGACATTTTTGTATTGTAGTATTGTTTTCAGTCAATTGTAAATATGGGAGGGGCGATACCAAATTGTTGGGCATTTATTGATGGCACAACTAGACAAATTTGTCGTCCTAGTATAGACCAGGAGGAATACTATTCAGGCCATAAGCGAATCCATTGTCTAAAGTACCAATCGTTACTGACCCCCGATGGAATAATTATTAATTTAATGGGAGCATTTCCTGGGAGGCGCCATGATGCTGGAATGTTCAGGCTGTCAAATCTTTATCAACAATTGGAACAAAACTGCATGCTACCAAATAATGAAAATTTTGTTATATATGGGGATTAAGCATATGGTATAAGACCTCTATTGATATCACCTTTTGCAGGACATCCTGCAAATTTATTGCTTCATGAATTGGCCTTCAATAATAGCATGTTGCCGTGGAATGGGGATTCCAGAAAGTGATAAGCCAATTCGCATTTATCGATTACAAAAAAAATCAAAAACTTTTGTTGAATGATGTCGACAGTTTATATAAGAGTGCAGTTATATTGACTAACTGTCACTCTTGCTTGTATGGAAATCAAACTAGTGAATATTTCAATGTGGCACCCCCAAATCTAGAAGAATATATAGGTTAAGGTCATTGAATTTACAATCAATGATTATGTTTAGTAATAAGATCTTTAAAAATACCATGTAATTGTAATTTGAAATAAATACAAAGAATATTTTTTTAAAAATTTAATAAACAAGAACAAAAACAAACAGAAAGTTATTTATTTTTTAAATCTTTTACCAAAGAAATCAAATTGCTTATAATTTCTTGTTGAGAATCAACAGTTTTTTTGTAAAAAATACTTTCAAACTCGAATTTTTTTTCTGCCAAAGCAATGCTCCTTTCAGATACTGTAACTTTTCTTTCTTCTATATTTAGGCGCTTTTCTTCTAGTTCCAGTTCCTTTGAATTTTTTTCTTTTAAATAATCTAAACCCGTTTTCCTCATATATGTAGTTTTTTTGGCTCTTTTTCTTATAGGGCCTAAAAAGGTTATACATGTTATACTAACAGCTTACTCTTACTCAATTATTAATTTTCAACCAATTATATTGAATTTAAAAATTACAAACTGAAGGTATACTCACCCAAAACGTTTTTGATGTTGGGGCATAATTTTTTTCTGGGGGTTTCATTTGCAATTTCATCCACTAATATAGAATTGGAAGGTTGACCATTATTTTTATTAGAGGTAGAAGCCATTTCAAAGTCTTCATCTGTAAGTAGTAATTTTTATTGACATTTTAAATACATTTAAATTTCCAACTTACTCATATCACATTCTTCAATTATGACTTGAGAATTTGAGACATAATTGTGATCAATGATAGAATTATTTATATTGGCTTCATAAAAAGAGACAGCCATTTCGGTTCGCAATTCTTTTGCAGATTCAGTTATCATCTTCTGCGCTTTTTTATTTTGTAGTTTGGTACATTTTATTTGTTTGTCTTCTTCCACAAAATCTTTTACTTCTTGAAGTAGCACATCCCTTTCTGAATAGGGCTCTTCAACTCCTGAACTGCATAATGAAATAATATAATTTGCATAAATGTGCACCTATTTAACAGTTATGTACATACCTTTTTTGATTATTTTTTTCTTTTTCGATCCATTGATCCAATAGTAGCTGAATGTGCTGGCGAATAGTTTTAATACTAAAGAGTTTTTTTGTAACTTGAAAGACACTGGTCTTTACTTCTTCCCACATGTCACTACTCTGAAAAGGATTTCGCGAAACAACTTCTCTTAATAAAACTATATCGTCCTCATACGTAAATCGAAGGCGTTTCTTTTCCCCTTCGGCAGTCATATTTAAAAAAAAAAAATCAATGGAATTATAAAAAAAACCCAAGTAACAAGTAACACACAAGCAATTCAATGACAAATAAAAAGGAAGCACAGGAAGTTATAAAATTATTGACTGTCAATTAAAACAAATTTGACAGAATGACAGAAAAATTGTCAGAATGAGAGAATTTTTAAATAAAAGTCCTCTTCTTTATTTAAAATACAGTAAGGAAAGCCTGTATTTTATTAAAAGACGATCATAAAATATCAGTGAATACGCATGCGTATATGTCAAAATAAAAGAAACTTTATTAAAGGAAGTACGAAAGATACCTTTCGATAACTCTCTATTAAATATAATTTTTTCGTTATTTTGTTTATATTTTTAAGGTATATTTTTAAACTGTTTTCGTTTATATTTTTTAAGTAAGGTGTTTTTCTTCCTACTTTTTAAGTAGGTAATTATGTTTTGTAAGTTAAGGTATAACCTAATAGTTTAAATTAGTATTTTATTTTAATTTTCTAATTAGTTGGTTTTTTATCTTCTTCCCCCCCCCCACAAAAAGTGTGCTTTGGTACGGCCCTGAGTGGTTATTCTGGTTCAGTATGCAATGACGTAAAGATTCTTCATCGTAATTTTAAGTAAATCCAACAATTCTAAGCATTGGTTGCACGCTTTTTAGAACATGTATTTTATAGTTAGATGAAAGTTTTTCATTAGCGGCTTCATTGATTTTGGTAGCATCTTCAGAAATATCGAATCCGACAATTATCCCCCCATTTTTTATGTGTTTAACATTACTAATAGAGACATATACATTTACAGGATTAGCTGTTTGAAGGTCAGATTTAGCGCGGTTGTTTCTCTTGTCCGTATCTTTGAGTTTGATAACTAACTATAAGGTGGGGCCTTTACTGAATTTAGCAGCATAAGTTTCTGGGCTTTGTTCATCTATATTCATAGATGTTGGAGCAGTGATTTCAGAAATCTTATCAACAGCATTTTGTAACAACCAGTTAGCCTAAAGACCATTTGCAACTACTGATAGGTCTTTAGCTATTGTTGTTAATATTAAGGGATTGGGGCAGCGTTGTCACCAGCCAAAGGGTCCTGGAGTCCTGAAGGAACATCCATTCGCCAGTGGCAAAAGAAAAAAATAAAGAAAAATTAATAAAATACAAAAAAAAACATCCCTTAATAGCATATGTCGAGCGGTTCTTGGCAACTAGTTTTAGACTCTTTTAGTCCTAAGAAAATAGAAACGCCGAGGCTTCTCAAATGCTCGGAGTATTTTGCTGGTTTGGGAAGGAAGGAGAGATTAATAATAAGTATTAAAACATTAACAAATATATATAAACAATAAATATAAAACTTGACAAATAGTCTTCAGAAAAAATGAATAAAATTCCATTTAGGGAATAATGCACTATAACTAATAGTAATAAAGATATGCATAAAATATAATTCGGGACGAAAATGTAAAATTGGCATTTATATGTAAATCAATTAATCAATTATTATTAAACAAAATTACTGTAAAATTAAGTTAAAATATTTACTTTACAATACAAAACCAGGGTTTCGCCCAAGGGGCGAAAGTTCTGGACCTTAGTCCGAACCCGACTGAGTGTTTACCCAAGTGATCCTTTCTATATAAACCAAAATTTATGTAACTGTTGATTGTATTTAACAATGTCACGTTCAATGTAGATTAATAAATTGAAGGTTTGTTTCATTGTGTCTTTTTAATTATTTAATTTAAACATTAAATACTTGTTTAGAATTTTTGGTAAATTCTTTAGATTTTTTCAATTAATAATAATGCCAATTATTACAATTTTTTAAAAGTTCGGCTTTTAAATTATACATTTTTTAGCAAAATCTTGATGAAGTTCGGTGCAGTGGTTTTCAAATATCTTGGTGAATTTTTGATCGTCGACTTTGAGATCAATCGATAGGCATTTGTTACATTTCCAAAGAAGGCCTGGTACCGAAGAGAGATGGTTTATTAGTTCACCTGGTATTTTAATACAGTCGCAATCAAAAAAGTTGTCGACATGGGCCATGGCATAAAACACCATAAAACTACCGATTTTTGGCAGAATCCACACCGCGACATAATATTAATTAAAAAGTTTTTGTTACTAATAAAATACACATAACTTAGGAAAGGGCACTTATGGCACTAACGTTCTTTTACCGTTTGGTACAGTACGAGGATGTATCAGAAAATAACGAGACTGGTGCTATAGTATAACAACGAAACATTTATTTAAAAAAATTCAACAACTATCCTTCGAAGTACTCTCCATTCTGTTGAATACACTTATCCCATCGCTTTATCCACTTATCATAAACTTCTGAGAAACCATTTTTTGATAGTCTGTTTAGTATACCCATCACAGCGTTGTTGAGCTCTAAATCCGACTCAAATCTTCTACCTCTCAATTCTTTTTTGACTTCAGGAAACAAATGGAAGTCACATGGAGCAAGGTCAGGAGAGTAGGGGGGATTAACCATAATTTCAACCCCTAATTCTTCAATTGTTCGTTGACAAATCATTGATCTATGAGCCGGAGCATTATCGTGATGCAGCGTCCAGCCAAAGTCCTGATAAAGCGGCCTTTTTTTCTTTAATTTTGCCTTTAAAGGTCCTCGAAGTACATTAGAATAGTACTCCCCTGTTACTGTATGTCCTCTAGGTACAATGTGATCGTAAATAACGCCAAATGTATCAAAAAAAATCAGGTGCATCACTTTACCAGCGCTTTTAGCAGTTTTGGCCTCCTGCGGTCTTGGGCTGCCTTTATGCTTCCATTGCATACTTTGAGACTTCAATTCAGGATCATAATGATAAAACCAACTTTCGTCACATGTAACCACATTATTTAAAAACTGTGGGTTACATTGCAATTGCCTTTTCCACTGCTGACAAATTGTCACTCGATTCGCTTTTTGTTCATCGGTCATCACTTTTGGAATCCATCTTGCCGCGATTTTCCGGTACTCTAAATCTTCATGAATAATTTTTGAGTGGTACCGTAAGACAAATTAACATTGTCAGAAATTCGTTTTATGCCAATCCGGCGATCATTTTGTATCAAGTCGTTAATTTCTGCAATTTTTGTGTCATTTCTCGCAGTTTGTGGTCGACCGGGACGAGGTTCATCTTCAACTGATTCACAACCGTCTTTAAACTTTTTATGCCACTCAAACACTCTACATCGTGATAAACTTTTATCTAGATATGCACCTTTAATCATTTCAAAAGTTTCAGTTGGTGTTTTACCCAATCGAACACAAAATTTTATCGCGTATCTTTGCTCCACTTTCATTTTTCGATGGGTACGCAAAACACTGACAATTCAATAATTAATTTGTAACAAATGTCAAAAGTTAAATCAAAGCCTACTTGCGGGGTAGTACATTAAATATAAGGCTTTCATGTCTCATTTTTTGGGTTATAAAATGTTACCTCTGAAAGAAGTTATAGCACCAGTCTCGTTATATACTGATATATCCTCGTACATATGTTTTTAATAGATGGATATGTAACACAAATTAGTCTTAAACACTAAGGTTCACAATCGACACGTGTTTACACGACGAACACTAATGCTTTAATAGCTAGTAGATTCAGTGCATTTTCATGATTATGTCATAAAACTACTTCTACCAGGATATTTGCACATTCTTACGATTATGTAACACCACAGTACATAAACCAATCACAATTCTTGGTTTTTTCAACATTCGCCAATCAAAACAAACTGTATTTGAAAACACTGAGTGTCGCCGTGTTTTCACTCAATCTCGCGAAATGTCAATGAAGTTTGTCAAAAGGTGACGAAAACCGGACAAAAAAATATTCTTATAAAATGTTGACCTATCATCCTTGATAACGCAAAACTGTACAATCAACTTTATCCTGCATCTCAACAAATACATTTTAAATCATCAGTATACAATTATTAAAAGAAGATGGAACGTAACGAAAAAAATTGCAATATTAATTTTTAATTAGTATCTACGTATGTAGTGTGTCATAGTATATTTTAGTGTACAAAATACATGAAGATCATAATAATTTCTCTAATCATTTGGAAGCAAACACGAAGTTTAATGCTCTCTGTGAAATAAACAGCCCCATCTACGTCCTTAATGTATTTACCACTATAAATCATCTTAGCGAGGTCGCAGTCAAGTAGACACTCCTTAAATCTGTGACTTACGCACATTCTATCCAAATATTTACAGTGTAGTCTCTCTGGAACTGCGCAGGGGGTTGTCAAACAAATTAAACGTCGTGAAAGCCAACCCGTTCCCCAAACATATGTTGTTCAGAAATTTATTCGCATTGGACCTTGTTCCTGGCGAAAATAAAAAATCATTCTTCAATCATATTTTAGTGATTTTATTGTTTCGTTCGAATGTAAAGTGGGATAGTTGATTGTGTGCGGAATATAAAGTTACTTATTTATCGATGTGCAATTTATAAGATGCATTTATTGCTCGACTGATGCCAATGTGCTGGACCGGAGCCGCTCAGTTATTTTAAATAATTAATTTAAATTATATTTTTCTTCCTATTTTTACGAATTACGTTTTTGTATTCGTTGAAATTCTTTTTCTCCTTGTTTTCCTCTCGACTTCTCTTTTTCTTTTCTACCTAGTCCCCTTCTTTATCTTCCTCCATTGTTTCCTCTTTATCTGATTTATTTTCTTTTTTCATCTTTTTCATATTCCTAACCTTCGTCTTCGACTTATTACTTGTATTATGGTTTGCAGTTTTTACAAGGTGTTCCCAGGTTCGACACTGATAAAATATTGTGGTTCATGTGTCACTTACACTGTGCACCGTACAAGTCAGAACTTTTGATGAAGGCTGTGGTTGAGTTATGTTAGTCTTTTTTAAAGTCGGTGGGCTCTATTCTGGTGAATCCTAAGATATTAAAGCTAGTTTTTTCGAAGCAGAGCAAGTACATGGAATATGCTTTGCAGGTTCGTCTGCTACGCTGCAGAATCGATAGTTAGACATTTGTGGCAGATCTTTCCTTCTCATGTGGTTACCTAGACGACAATGTCCGCTGAAAATGCTTACATCGTTCTTACTTTATTCTAAGTAGAGTCTTTGGAGCGTTGGATGTACACACCTTCAAATAAGTTAGCCCTATGTCTGATTTAAGATAATTCTTCTGACAATTGTCTTTGAACTGGTAAAAATGATTCTGTTTCCTTGCAAGGGCGTTGACTTTTTCATTACCTTCCACACCTCTGTGTTTCGGAACCCAGAACAAAGTAGGTTTGTTTTAAGCCCCAACTCATTCAAGGGTATCTATGCAGTGATATACTAGAATTAAATCATATCATCTCGTTTGTAGTTCAGATCTCTGAGGGCTTCTTGGGCATCCAAAAAGATTTTAATTTTGTTAGCGGTGATAAAGTTAATCAACTCTCTCGCTCCCAATTTACTAGCAAGCGAAAATCGTGCTAGAGTTTGTTGATAGATCAACTCTTGGCTTCTAGCCGAGATTTCGCTTCTACTCCTTTTTAAATTTTAGAGTATTTCGTGTACTGGTAGTGTTTTATTTTCACTGCTACATACCGGCTATCTGTGAAATCAGAATGCTGCATGATTTTTTCGAGGATCGAAGAACTAGGAATATTAAAAGAGGTTGTTTCTTGGATTTTTTATAACAAAATATGATACAAAGATGTGCTCTAAATTACTTTTTTTATACATTTAGGTTTTTCTTTAATTTCTAAAATTTTATTTTTGACGATTTTTATTATTCGTGGCATTAAGTCCAGTGGCGTCCTTGTGGCAATCCTAAAAAAAGAACACCCTGTATCTTTAAATAGCAATTTAGAGTACCTGTTTAATATCAAATTCAATTTAACACTATAAGTATATTTATATGTTAATACCGGTCTTTTACTTGTCGTTTTCTTTGCATGTCTGTATCCTGTAGAGTATTTTGTTATTGTACAGTCTTTTGATCATTTTTTCTCAATACAAAAATCCTGAAGAATCTTTTTCACACGATATATCTCCAATTGTTTTGATGTTTTACTCTCCAACTCTCTTCTACTCCCTTCTGTACAGTTCATCAAATTTCTAGAGGCTTTCGACGGCTAGACAGAGAAAGCACTACTGACAGGCATCCAGACGGATTTACGCAATGAAAGTACACTCTGCGCATCAAGTATTTCACTATTTCATTCAGACGTAAATGTCAGATGTAAATTTCGCTAAAACATTTCTTTTATTTTCGTTTGTGTTTTTTGCTCATTACAGTTTAATAGAACCTAAGTATGGAGTTTAATAGCAAATTAAGAGGCCGCGTGATTAACAGTCAATCTCGCGAAATAATAGCCAATGTTATAGAGTTTATGAGAAGAGAAGGAAACTTTAATTCACCTTCAATGCCATTTAAAAATGTAAATGATCGTGTTGCTGCAGCCACAGGAGTATCTAAAAACACTGTCGTCCGCATTTCTGGAGAGAAAAAAAGAATCGATAACCGTGAGATATCGGAATTTTCATCACCAAGAAAAACCATTAAAAAACCAAAAACAGTTATTGATATAGATGAAGCTGCACAAGAATCAAATTTTATTTTTTTGTTATTAGATAGCTATTTTTGTTTCTGAGTTGTGTTCATTTACAGGCTCAATTTTTTTCCGTTTCTCCTTTTTGATTTTATATGGAGTTTTAAGTTGTTTTTGACTTATTTCGACGTAAATCACAACAACACACTTTTTTAATAAAGCAAACAAGTGTTAAGAGGTATATGTACGTGTAAACTACAATTACAAAAAATTGATATGAAACCCATGAAACCACCAACAAAAATGTAAAGCTAGCTTCCGTACTAGAACATGGTGTCATTCGTCGAGATAATTTATCGTTTTGTTTAATAGATCAAGAAATGTAAATATTCCCGTTATTTTTTATAAAATTATAAGAGAAATAATTTTTTTTCTAAATAGTATAGTTTATTATTTTGTAGAAAAACAAAATTTCGAAAATTTTAGTAATGTTTCAGAAACAACCGTTATTAATAATAGGTACCATTTTCCTTAATAAGGTAGAAATAAAATATAAACTATTTCCACGATTTACAAAGGCCTACAAAAAAATTATAGGTATTTTCCTCTATCCTATAAAATTTATATTTTCTGACTCAATTTCAAAAGGTTGAAGGAATTGCAAAACACCTTTTATGGCATAATAATTATTTTCAATTCTACATACTATCTTTAGCTGCTTTTAAAAACGTTCTAAGAAAGTCCAATCAGACCAATTTAATCCCTAAACTATTCCACACTTTTAAAATTTAATTACCTAAAAATATTAAAAACTATTTAAAATAACTTGTTTAGCAGACTGTACAATAGCTATCTCAGTCACACGTAGCGCGTTCTCTGTCTGGGCGTCGAACACCTCTAGAAATTTGATGAACTGTACTTAATAACGCAGAACGAACCATAGAAGGTGTTTATATCCCTCTTCATAGACGCTTTTTCGCTATCCGGTTACTCCTTTCATACAGAAATTATTCTTTTCGTCTAGCCTAGTTATTAATTTATATTAGAAGTGACATAATTCAATACTATAAAGGCGACGTTGTCAACTACATTAAAGTTAAAGGCTGGCCGACGAGCTAGGAGGTAACAATAAATACAGGAGGATTCACAATGGACCAAGTGAGGCATGAGTGCCATGGGGTAATCCACGCTCCACACGTTACGGATAGACATACTATGAAGGATATATATATATATATATATATATATATATATATATATATATATATATATATATATATATATATATAAAATAAGGTTCAAATACCTAAATATACTGTCTCTCGTTTGAGAAATAAGGAATAATTAATTAAATAATTAATATTATTAAAATAATTAAATAATTAATATTAATTACAAAAATTAAATAATTTTTATTAAGTAAATAATTTACTAATGACACAATTATAAAAAAAAAATATTAAAACTGTAAGATGTTCAAGAATAAAAACTTTTACGATGTTTAACAGCAAATTTTAAAAGATCAAATGGGTCAATTATAGATACCATTATCACCAACTATTTGGCTATTGGTTAATCAAGAAAGTTTATGAATATTCATTGTAAGGTTAGGATATAGTCAACGACATCTATATTCTATATTTATCAGGACTAGGCCTCCTATATCGTCTTCAGTTGATGGGTTATACTTAGCTGCTTAGCCAGCATATATATTTGATGAAGCTGACAACTTTGACGAGTAATACTTTCAGTCGCAGTTAGCCAAACCTCTCTTAATACAATTTTTCTATTGAATGAGAGCATCATGCAATCGTAGAGGATATATTCGATGGCCTCATCTTCTTGTTCGCACCTGAGTGCACATTTTGACAGCTTGTTGCTGTGAAGATGCTTCCGTATTCGGCAATGACCAGTCAGAATGCCTATAATCAAAATCAGATTCTGTCTAGTCAACTTCTTATTTCATCCCAATTAGATTTGTAACTACCGATGTTATCAGTTCAATGGAAGAGCCCTTTAAAATGTATTTGGTTAGTTATCTTCTTGGCCAATGAGTCAAAAAGTTACCTTTCTATGTGGCGAGTGGCGCGACCTTTGATTTACTCTAAGTTGACCACATTATTCATGAACACTTGACTAAAGCTTCGTGGCATTGTAGTACTATCCCTGAGTAAATTTTTGATCTCTTCAGGGTAAGTAATGCTTGTCTGCTATCTGTAAAATAGATAAACATGTTTCTTCCAGTTACATTGTTATTGGTAATTTCTTTTTCTGCTATGATAATCCTGGTAATCTAGGTTTGAACTACTTTGACACTATTGCTCACAGCTTATTTTATGTTTATATTCCACATCTTGAACCTTGTTTTGTCCGTACCTGCCACTTCCGACTTTTCTCTTTGTTCTCTTCTGTTCCCAATTTTTCTATCAGAAGGTGTAAAATTAATTCTCAACTTGTAACAGAATTAACTATTTAGACTACATGTGTAAAAGCTACAGAAAAAATTAAAAATTTTAAACAAATTAGAACCACGTTGTTTCCCTAATGTGTTTAGATGCACAACTAATACCCGTATGGCCTAGCTGTTCCAGGCCCTGTTGCAAAATATTCTTATAGTATCAGTACGGGGCATCTTTTCATTTTATTGCGGGATGCTTGTAATGCAAAACAGGAATTTATAGATGTGGCCTAATTTCGCATTTCATGCAAAGTTGAGTGCTAACATAAATTGCTTGCTATTTAGATTTATCCACTATCAAAATTTTACTGTCAGACACATTATTTACTTTACTATCTATATCATTTAAATTTACATAAAATCTTATCATCAGAAGTTTTAAAAATAATATTATAAAATGAAATAAATACATAACTTAATTTCTTAATTGCAATAGAACCTATCGTTGGTCATTGTAGTAAAATGTTAAAATGTTAAATTTAAAATTGTGGCAGTTAGGACAAAAGATAAAACTCACCTTGTACAAAGATGTGACTACAGTTCTATCTCTGGTTCTGCTGCTGCCGTTGTTGATTCTACCCTTGTCAATGCTGCTGCTGGTCGGTAAGATTCTTGTTCTTAAATGGTGTGACCCATCCACCATTGTATATGCTCATTTTTTATATGTGACTCGATCTCGGGCTGTTCAAGCGAGGTCACCAATGTAAGATTTTTAATTATAACTTGCATGTATCGGATAATGCAAACCTAAATAAAAGTGACAAGTTTGCAAAAGTGCGGCCTTCGTTTGACGCAATCAATATTCGCTGTTAACAATTTGGAATATTTTCCCATGACCTTGCAATTGATGAACAAATGGTTTCCTATTTTAGCCACTATTTCTGTAAAATGTTTATCAAAGGAAAACCAGTAAGGTTTGGATATAAATTGTGGTGTTTATGATTATCAGTTGGTAACTTTTTTAGTTTTATACCGTATGCAGGAGCCACAACTGAAGAACAAAAATGACCTCTCGGTCTAGGGGGTCAAGTAGTAATTGATCTTTTATCTGCAGTAGATCAACCATCACACCATAGAGTATTCTTTGATAATTACTTTTCTTCATACAAGTTGTTTCGAAATCTGAAAGAAATGCGCTATTTTGCCACTGGAACTATAAGAGATAACAGAACTAACTAAACCCCTCTAGAAAATACAAAAAGGACACGGTACTTAGGAATATATATTTGATGAAATAACTTAACTAACTGTAATTAGATGAAATGATAATTCTGTCGTTACAGTTGCTAGTAACATCTTTTCTGCTCAACCACTGACGACTACTAAAAGATACGATAGAAAAGAATGCAAAGACGTGCATATTTTACCGCCTGATGTTGGAAAACAAACAATCCATTAAGTATATGAGAGGAGTAGAACTCCACGACAATCCAATCGCTAATTACAGGAGAAATATTCAAGGAAAGAAGTGGATTATAAATGAAGTAGATAGTATTGCAGTTTACCCCTGGAAAATTGTATAGAAAAACAAATAATAATAATAATAATAATAATAATAATAATAATACTCTCCCTAATTCACCCCCTTACGAGTGAATTTTAACCCCAAAAGCTGAGCTTGTGCGGGGAAAGGGACGGCTACTATAATTATTTTCCGTGGCGCTCCGGGGCGACTTAAAGATGATTAACGCTGCCATTTGACTTACAGGTGAGGAAAACCCGGAAATCCTCACCCACCATCATGATCCCAATATTTCGCAATTAAATTTTAAATCCTACATAGCGGTACGTTTGATTAAATGCGAATAGGCTGTTGCAAATTAATTCATTGAAACCACCCTTAGAAGACAACAAGAGAGCATGTTCCAAATTAAATAGGCCATATAATAAAAAGGCATGAAGAAAAAGCCCGAAGAATGTGTAAAGTCTGCTTTGAAAATTTTCGCATAAAAACTAGCAGTACCTAGGTATAATGTAATGTCCTAGTAAATAAGTTTAGTTCATTGTATTGGTCAATGATACGTAAACGTATTATGCTGTATTTTAAAAACTATTATTGCTAAAATTAAAATGTTGATAAAAACTGTTTTTTGTGTCCATTTAAGAAATAAAACGTCACATAAAAAAGTTTTTTTTTTATTGCTTGGTCAGAAATGGGAATATGTTACGGTTCGCATTTTATCGTTGCAATATTTATATAAAAGTTAAATAATTTAATAATAAGCTTACCTGTCGAGAAAAGAAAACACCAGATTGTTTAAATTATGTATATTAATTTTCTATAACCTGTACCTGAATGTAAACAAACAGTTTGACATACATTGTCGACCTTGACCTTCTCTCTTCTATTTTATAAATCTAATTGCAATTGTTCAAATTCCAAATTACTTCTTCTTTGCTAAAATCTACTTTCACTTTCATTTAATCAAATTTAAGTTCAAGGCCAAGGTCATTTGTTCCTAAAATATGGTAATTTTTTGGCAACCCTAGATTGTCATTCTGGCTGAAGAACTTTCTTTCTCTTCTGTCCTTTTTCAATTAGCTTTCTTTGGTCCATGTGGTACCTGAAATTTAACGAATTTTATTTGAATTATTTAACTAATAATATAAGAGAAAGTCTACCTTTAAAGTATATTTGTAATTATTGGCAGCACCTTGTTGTGGAAATAATTCTTTTTTTCCAAAGGCCACCTAACATCTACAGTAAGTCTATACCAACCATGCTTTAGTTTATATGTAGAATATTCGCTCTATTTTAGGCCTTCTTGTTTGTATCCATTCTGTAGAGCTTCTTGTGCCGCTCCTG
Organism: Psylliodes chrysocephalus; assembly: GCA_927349885.1. NCBI lineage: Eukaryota > Metazoa > Arthropoda > Insecta > Coleoptera > Chrysomelidae > Psylliodes > Psylliodes chrysocephalus. The sequence continues at coordinate 41,920,053 of OV651822.1, forward strand.
TAGTATTTACCTGTAGTATTTAGTAGCTATTATTTAATTTGGACATACTATCGTCAGTGCTTGGCATAGTGGTTCCAGTAGAGGAAGTAACCCATACTATAGTTCACTGCTTCCTGCTTAGCTTGTTGGTCCAGCCCTTAGTAACCGATCGATAACTCTGAAGAGAACAACCCCTGGATGGTAGTTCATCAGGAAACCTACAGAACAAGTAATAACGTTCCATTGTCTACTTCATTGCCTGAGCTCTATTTTAGCCACACTTAGCTTCCTGTATATATATTATTACTAATAACAGTACCTTGCATCACCTTCCTGTATATATAGTTAATAACATCATGGTCATAGTATCATTTTGTATATAAATCATAGCCTTTAAAATAATTATCTTATTACATTAAAAGCTGTTTCGCATTCTAACTATCGAATAGTTTTAGTTTAGAAAATCTAAGTGGGTATTGCATTTTGTCTACTCTTACTTTTGTTGGCTGTTTTGGCATAGCTTATTTAGTTTCTCGTAGAGCCTTAAATAAAATATAGATAAATAACGTAAGTTTATTGTATATAGTATAATAAGCTTTAGGTATATTCTCAGTATTATTAAATTTATGCTTTTATGCAGTTCGTACTTACCCTGTGAACGATTGGTACCAAACGGGCAAGGAAGTAATTTTAATATTATAATACATTTGCTGGATTTGTTCCACTTTGCTAATTAGATGGCTGACCAGTTGCTTTATTAAAGGGTTAAACCATACTTTTGTTTATCTCTCCACGACCCTATCTTTCCGATTATTGTAAATAAAATTAATTGAGCTAGTCACCCTTATCTCAAGTGAGAAGAGCTGCATTTCAACCCCAAACCTTGGGGCAACGTAGCAAATATTATTTTTTTTTTGTTTCATTGTATTTTTTTTTATTACACACACATACTTGCTTCGTATTGTCCTCTTTATCTTTTATTTTTTCTTTTTTATTACTAGGTTCAACAGCAAGAACAGTTTCATACTAATCTTGCACCTTTTCACCAATTATTACACACCACCATTTTCCGATTGTAATTTTATTTTTGAAAATTGTAAAAAAAAAGTTTATTTATTTTTATTATAAACTAATATTTTCTGTTGAAAATGGTCAGACCCAGACCTGCTTGTGCGTGGTGGTACTAAGTCTCTATGCTATCTCTTCTCTTCGTCCTCTTAATCGACTGATCAACTTTAGCCGGCACAAATAAACCGTATATTTTAAGATTGATGCATAATTTATCAGCTATAAAATAGTTTATTTATGTCTCTCTTGTCAGGTTAATATCGTGGATCGTTTTCATGGAAATCTTTATGCGATTCCTCTTTTAATGAACAAACGTTGCAGGAACGATTACAATGTATCAAATACCGTAATAGAATCCACCATTAAAAAGTATTGTATTAAGAAAAATAATCGGAGCATCTCAATAAAATTATTATTTAGTGCTGAAGTGTAATAGGAGATTCGTTATATGGCATATTAGGCATTTTAACGTCCTCTCAAAACAATCCAATCCGGTCGACACACAAAGTTTGCTTGGATAAATAATAATTATATTTAAAATAGTCTTTTTTTCATAAAAAAAACAAATAGTTTGTGATTTCGACAGAACATTTTTTAGTGTTAAAATTTGATGTTTTATGTAAAGACCTTGAATATAGAGTACAAGAATTCATAAAACTAAAAAGGCGCGTTATAAGAGGTAAATAAAATAATTTCGACTGTGTGGGGGTATGATGTTCCTTGTCCCATATATATTTTCGTTAGAATATTGAGATTCTTTTTGACATTCTAATCTTTCAAAATTATTTATAAATCTATAGTTACCACATACAACGACTAAACTCCAACTATACATTATAACTAAAAGACTAATTTATGGTTATTACATTTTACTTAAATTTTAGCAACATTACATACTGTCATTGACGTTTCAATTGTTTTTAATTAGAGAGGTCAAGGATGACGAGGCAATCAGTTTATTTTTCTGTTAGACAAAGAATTATTATAAAATCTATTTGCAAAGGGAATGTTAAATCATTTAATTATTCTGGAATGACAAGTGTTAAGGGGACAGTTGATAAGGGCCTGTTCATATCTCTTAGTCGTTACATGTCTAAGAAACCAACCTGCGTTCACTACAGTTTAATAAAGTATTTAGCTAAAAACCATTTTCACAACCAAAGGTTAGATCAAAGCATTGAGTGATATAAACATTGATGCCAATTGATATTCATGTTCATATCTGTCTTTTTCTTTGTTAAAATAGAAACAGGTATACGGTTAGAACAAAAATATTAAAAAAAAAAATACTGGTGGCACTCGCGGACTGCCGCGGCAAAGCTATTGGATAGCATTTTTTTATCAACTTATCCAATTATAATTATTTTATTTATGCAGTATTTTTTTCTTTGATATTAATTCACGTTTTTTCTTTGATAATAATTCAAGTTACACTTTTTGAGCGTGGTGACCGATAAGAACACATTTTTTTTCTTTTATTGAATAAATGAGAAGTTTATATTGTTTAAAATATTTTTATTTTCTTACAATACCTGTAGGTTATTCAGAAATTTTTATCATTGAAACTATAGGTTCATGGTAACTGAAATAATAAACATAAGTTTGAGAGTTGATATCCTCTAAATATCTGGAAAATACCGCGTTAATGGTGGTCCCATATTTTGTTGTAGATTCTTGTGGATCATTATTCATTTTCAAAATTAATTTTTCAGAAATCGTGTCTAATAGAGATAGAATCAGTTATGAGCAATTAGCAGCTAGTCTAATCGCACGAACACAAACACCGTGCCGAAGTCTGCCGAACTGAAACGACGCTAGACGATGCACGGCTTTCAACGCCGCACCGCTGTGCCGGTCGGAGTGGGGGGTGTTAGGTTTATTTTCGTTACGGAATTTTTTTTTCGATTTTTGGATTTTCGGATTTTTTGATTTTTCGATTTTTCGATTTTTCGATTTTTCGATTTTTCGATTTTTCGATTTTTCGATTTTTCGATTTTTGGATTTTTGGATTTTTAAATTTTTAAATTTTTAAATTTTTAAATTTTTAAATTTTTAAATTTTTGGATTTTTGGATTTTTGGATTTTTATATGTTCCGACTCTGTCAAAAATCTAATCAGTTCATCGCAAGCCAGAATAAAATTTGGCATTTTTCTTTTTATTCGTTTTGCGAAATTTACACTTTTTTTCAAATATCTCATATACGGTCAATTTTACAGAAATTATGTTTTTAACAAGAATTGTAGAAAATAATATAACAAACAACATTTAATTAAATAATTTTCATAAAAATTAGAATTTCTTACATTTTGCAAAATTTCTCAAATACGGACCATTTTAGAAAAATTTTGTATAGAATAAAAATTGTAGAGATTATTATAAGAATTCCTATTAATTAGAATTTAATTAGAATTAATATTAACGATTTTCTTCTCCAAAACTAAATAACAGATAAATTCCATAAGATATAAAGTACCCCCTCCCCCCAGATGTTCCGACAGTTCACCGCAGACCAGAATAAAGGTCAAGTTTAAAATTAAAATTTACTGTAATAAATTGCAAACACCCCACCAAATAAATTTTTTTCAAGTATTTTAATGACCCTGGCCAAAAAATTCGTAATTTATTTTTGATACCAAGAATAATTCATTAATATCAACCGCAATTTATTTTCAAAAAATATCCAACATATCGGAAATAATCAAAGATAAGTAAAGTATATTAAATTAATATTATTTTTCAGAGTTGAACTTAAAGAAAATAAGAACTTTAAGTTAAATGATTGTAGGATTACGAAGTCTTTTCAAAAAAAACTTTATTTTTGAAAAATAACAATTTTTTTGAGCTCTACTATACTACAATATAACCTACAATATAAACTGAATTATATTGAAATAAATATATTAATGTAAAATGCAAATTCGCAGATCTGCACTGGCATTTTGTTGTAAATCAAGCAAAATAAGCAGAACATTTCTCATATATATGTACAATGTTTTTCTGTGAATATAACTTCCATTTCAAAAATATAACTTTATATTGTTTTTCTGATTTGGTATTGTAAAATATGAAACTAATTTTAAATTTTAGTCGCCATTATTGACTGTATATCAACTGTAGTTTTTCCACCAAGCTGCATGCCGTCGAGTGTGACGTATTATGTAGATTATTAGTATAGATTGTTAGTATAGAAATTTGTCTCAGTCACAACATACTAGTTTCAAAAATTTACAAACATAGGTAGATCTACTAGTTTCAGCCGCATATGTTAAAATAAAGAACAAAAATATTCTATATACTTCCCTGTTTCTATGTAATAGAATGATTGGAATATTACGTAAAAAAAGGGCTGATTGTAACAGTCGAAAAAAATAAGATAAACGTGTCTCAAACGCGCTTACCTTCTGTGCTGCATCATATGGTTCGTCGGATGAAGTAGGTGGTAATATTAGTCCAGTAGCCAAGACCGGGCCCGGTTACACAATTTATATAACAACGTTTATTATACAGGATTTATAATAGCGGATTTAACGGCACATACACACCACAAAGCGTTCGTCGCGGCAATTTCTGTAGTACTCTTCGTCCAACGGCGTTTCACTTGTCTTACAGTCAGACGAAGCGCATGTGTGGGCCAAAGTTTTAAGTAAGCGATTTGAGACAAAGCGCGAATATTTAAATAATAAAATAGGAATTAATTCATTCTGGAACATTTCCTGCCCCGAAAAAATGTAAATAATACATTTTTAAACTGATTAGACAATTCCCCAAAATAAAAACTAAATATTAAAGCAAAAAAAAGGAAAGTTCAAATAATAGAATTAAACCAAAAAACAATTATAAAATACTACAGGTAGCATATAAAAAAAAAAAATTAATTATTAGGTAGTGGACACAGTTTTACCAATGGCCGTTTTAAAATAAAATTTTGTGTTTTTACCGTAGCTACTCTGGCTATGTTATCATTACCAAAATGCAGTTGAGTAACACGGCCTAACAACCATTTATTAGGAGGTAAATTATCGGTTTTAACCAAAACTAAAGTACCAAGTTTGGGGGTGTTAGCAGGGTCTAACCATTTGGCTCGCTGCTGTAGGGTATGCAAATATTCTTTATGCCAGCGACGCCAAATATCTTGATGGATGCGCTGTAACAATTGCCACCTAGAAAGGCGATTTAGGGGGACGTGTTCGAAACTGGGAACGGGAAATGCGGTTAAAGGTTCCATGGTCAAGAAATGACCGGGCGTTAAGGCGTTGATATCGTCGACATCATTAGATATGGCAACTAGTGGTCTAGAATTTAATATGGATTCTATAAGTGTCAGAACTGTATAGAATTCCTCAAATGTGAGAATTTGATCACCTACGACGCGGCGAAGGTGAGTTTTAACACTTTTAACGCCAGCTTCGGCTAGACCATTAAAGTGAGGAGCTCCGGCGGGGCTAGGAAACCATTGAATAGTTTCACTTGCGCTGGCCTGTTCCATAAGAGAAAGCAATTCGCGTTTTGCACCCATAAAATTTGTGCCACAATCACTGTATATCTGTGAGACTTTTCCACGCCTTGCAATAAATCTTTGTAGAGCGGCTAAAAATGTTGGTGTAGATAAATCACTGGCAAGTTCCAAATGTACAGCTTTGGTAGCCAAGCAGACAAAAATGCAGAGGTAAGCTTTGCAACTTTTTACTCCTCTCTGACGACTAATAGTTATATTAAATGGGCCTGCGAAATCAACAGCGGAGCGACCGAAAGGTTTTACCTCAGACACTCGAGACAGCGGCAAATTTCCCATTGGGGGTTGATAAGAGGTAGGAGATGTTTTCCAACAGCGTAAACATTTCGAAATCACTGAGTTAATGGCTCGTTTTGAGGATAGAACCCAAAACTGTTGAGCTAGTAAGAAGTGAGTACTTCTAAAGCTAGCATGAAAATACTTTTCATGAATGTGGCGAATGACGAGTGTAGTTAATAGACTTTGTCTAGGTAATAATATGGGGTGCTTAGATGAATAAGATATAGATGCATTATGCAGTCGACCTCCCACTCTAAGAATATTGTTATCATCTAAAAAAACATTCAACTTACGTAGAGGTTTAGAAAAACGTTTGGACTCAATTTCTTCCTGAAAGTGAGTATATTGAGTAGTTTTTACCAAAACAAGAAGGGCCGAATACAATTCGTCGGTGGAAAATATGCCACAATGTTTAGAAAGCGGGTGTTGACAATTGTAGATAAAGCGCAAGATGAAACTTAAAATATTTTGAATAGTAGTCAAAGAAGAATAATTTTCAAGCATAGAAATTACAAAACTCTCATTGTTATGATTGAGTAATGTTGAAAATAATATCATTTTACGTTGTTCTTCTTTGGGAAGCGTAACCTCATTAGCAGAAGATGGGAAGGTAGGCCAAGAACTTTCATCTTCGTAAAGAAATTCAGGACCGGTTAACCAATATTTATAGGTTAAGAAGTGGGAAGGAAGAGCCCCTCGCGAGGCTATATCTGCGGGGTTAATAGCAGTATTCACATACGACCAATTATCAGGAGAGAGATTTTCTTGAATGAAAGATACCCTGTGGGCGACATAAGTTTTCCAGCGATTGGGACATCCCTTTATCCAATGCAGTACGATTTGAGAATCGCACCACGCGCGAATTTTTATAAAGCTAATTTGGTTACAAAAATTCGTTTTAACATAAAGAATTAATTTAGTCAGCAGAACGGCTCCACAAAGCTCTAAGCGAGGGATAGTAAGTTTCTTGGTAGGTGCGACTTTAGATTTGGAACAAATAAATGATACTTGAACGGCATCTGTTTCGTCTTTAATACGAAAATATATTACACAACTATAGCCTCGTTCGCTAGAATCACAAAACCCATGAAGTTCGAATTGACAATAATTAGAATATGAAATTAACGTAGAATATTGACGAGGAATTTTTAAATCGGCAAGCAAAGGTAATTCTGACTGGTATTGTTCCCAAAGTTGAGTAATAGACTCATCTGGAACTACATCCCAATCTAACCCAGAACGCCATAATTTCTGAATTAAATGCTTGCAATAAAATGTGATAGGTGAAATAAAGCCTAACGGGTCATAAATTCTAGCAAGTTCAGAGAGAAGTGTGCGTTTTGTACAAGGTTTATTTTGGACAGGATTAACAAGAAAGAAGAATGCATCATCACAAGGATCCCACTGAAGACCTAAAACTTTTATAGAACTTTCATCAGAAAGCGAATTAAAATCGAGCGGTTGTTTAGCTAAATCAGAAGCGGGAAGAATTTTTAACAAATCAAGGTTATTACTTGACCATTTATGTAGTTGAAAGCCTCCTAATTTCATAAGAGAAACCAACTCAGAAACCAGCTGTTTGGCTAGTTTTAAACTAGAGCACGAGAAAACAAAATCATCAATATAGCAGTAATTTTCGATTGCATGTGCGGCTAGAGGAAATCTGTGTCCTTGGTCTTTCACTAATTGTTTGAGGATTCTTAACGCTAAAAATGGTGCACTACTAATTCCATATGTAACTCGAGTTAATCGATAATCCCGAACTGGTTGGGTTGGAGAAAATCTCCAAAGAATACGTTGATAATTGCAATCTTGCGAATTGACTAAAATCATTCGGTACATTTGTTTAATATCAGCACACACAGCAAAAGCATTAAGGCGAAAATATAACAAAATAGCACATATGTCCTGTTGTAACTTGGGTCCAACAAATAGACAATCATTAAGAGATTTCTGATTAGGTAAATGAGCAGAAGCGTTAAACACAACCCTTAATTTGGTTGAAATACTATGCGGCTTTACCACACAGTGGTGCGGAATATAATAAGCATTGGTTGAGGAAAGCGATTGACCAGAAATTAATTCCATATGGCCAAGGTCAAGAAATTCCTTTAAAAAAGCAGAATATTCTAAATACAAATTTTCATTCTTTAATAATCGGCGTTCCAGAGAATGAAAGCGAGATAAAGCAAGGTCACGAATACCAGCAAAAGGCGGAGGATCACTCTTAAAGGGCAGTGACACGCTATATCGACCATTAGTATAGGTATAAGAATCTAAAAACAATTTTTCACAAAGGTCATCATCACTAGAAAAGGTCGTAGTTTCGGGTATTTTTTCAACTTCCCAAAAATTGGTTAAAGTATTATTAAGTTCTCGAATACAAGAAGATTTGCAAAAAAACGTGGACATAACAGGACGAGGTATTGAAGAAGTTTTTCCCAAAATCACGTAACCAAAAATTGTATGAATGGCATCAGGTTCAGATATGGTTCCGGTAACATGTCCATTTAATAATAGTTTTGGAAAGACATCTGCCCCAAGTAACAGATCGACAGGACCTGGAGTAAAATATTTGGGATCAGCAAGCTTAAGATCTAAAAGATGAGACCAATTATGAATAGATAATGTAGAATCAGGAAGGTTATCACATATTTGATTAACGATAATAGCATCTAGATATATTTTAGGTTCTGGCTGATAAGGGGTTTGCACGTTACCCCTACACGAGCGGTGTCAAGGGTAGATGTCATCGAGTCTAAACCTCTAATATCTACGGAAAATTCGGTTTGGGCAAGATTTAGACGAGTAGCAGCTCGCTTGGAAATAAACGAGCTCATACTTCCTGAATCTAGTAAGCAACGATATGAGCGGTAAATTCCTCGAGTATCAAGAACATCGATAAGGGCGGTAGCTAATAAAATTCGACTTGATTCTATTACTCCTTGAGCGGTAAGAATTTGATTTCCTAAAGTACTAGTACTGGTGAAATTTGGCAGAGACGTAGACGAAGTAGGAGGCAAGCGGTCCAAAGGGCGGTGATTTTGAGATATTTGCCGATCAAAATGCAACAAGCTATGATGTGATTTTGAAAAACAATATCTACAACCTTGAGTACTATTGCAAGACCTCAGGTCATGAAAACTACTCAAGCAATTATAGCACAAATGGTTAGATTTGCAGAAGGCATGTCTTTCAGAGGGCGACTTTGAAGCGAAATTCTGACATTTATAAAGCGAATGAGTTTCCTTGCAAAGAATACAATTAGAACTAGGCGATTTAGCGCCAGTATTCGTAAAAAACGAACGCGGACGTGGTGTGATAATCTTAGGTTTATTTTTTATATTTGAACTGGATGGCGAGTCCGAATCAATATTATCATAAGCTAAATATTGTTCGTTTAAGAATTTAATAAGACTTTTATAGCTAGGAACCTGACAAGAACGATGTTCAAGTTCGAAACGTAGTTTAGTTTCATTATCAAGTCGTTTAAGTAACATCATGGCTAGAATGAAATCCCAATGTTCAACCGGAAAACCTAAGATTTCTAGAGCGGCAATATTTTCTTTAAAAATATCAAGTAATTTTTCTAAAGCGTGCGGATTATTCGATTCAATTTTAGACGTGCTGTCAATCTCATTCCAATGAGCTTGTGCACATTTTCGTGGATTTGCATACCTCTCTTGTAAAGTATCATAAGCTAATTGATAATTATTAGAAGTTAAAGGCAAATGCCGAACTAAAGAATATGGTTTTCCATCCAAGCAAGAGAGTAAATAATCGAATTTTTCAATATTAGATAAATGAGGTTTTTCATGAACTAAATTATTAAAATGGTCTATAAATGAGCGAAAATTTCTATAATCGCCACTAAATTTCTTTAATTCAATCACCGGCAAACGAATATGAGATGAATTTGGATCTATATGAAAAAGTGTAGAATTATGCAAAGCAGTATTTTGATTAGCGTTTACTGGTTGAGTATCAGATTCAAATAATTCCGAAAATAATGCTTTAATCTTATAAAATTCTTCTAAAAACATTTCTTTGGTAGCATCTTCGCCCCCAGCATCTTCAGGGATAGCAAACAATGTGGCAAGAACATTATTATGATGTTTAAAAAAATCCTCTTTAAGACTATCAATATCTGCGCACCTTACTTTAAAGACATTTTTGAATGATTTATTACTATTCGCTTTATCAGCGAGCATACTAATTACGTTTATTTCATTTAAGCAAGAAGTTCTTAAAGTTTTATATTTAACAAGTTTTTCAACCATTGTAATAAATTAAATAAATCGAATCGCAAGCAAAACAAAATTAAAACCAAATTTATTTGTATCAGCTGATCAAAAGGCAATATTAATGTAGCGGCAGCGGTATCAAGCTCACCTCGATACGAAACACGGCGAAAAGGCGGGCGATTTTTCACAAATTTCAAAAATAACGAAATATACGGTAGCGGAGTAAACGACAAAGCGGTGATTGATAAACAGAGCGACAATTAGCGAAAAGGCGATAATAATAATAAATGAAGGCCACTTGAAGGCCGATTGATTGGAACCTGTGTACACTACCGATGTCGAACAACTTGAGCACGACTCGACTAAAAAAATGACCAATATGTCTACCTGATAAATTTTACAATTAACTCAATAAATTTAATACTTATTGAAATAATATTGTATGCAAACTAAATGATTTTTTTTTTAGTAAGAACTGATTAATTTTAGCAGATATGCTATAATTTTGAATAGCGCTTTTGATAATTTAAAAAATAAAGAAAATTTTAAATCGAATTTTTCGCAAAAAAAAATCCCACAGTTATAATAATGCAACAATTTAATTCTAACTGTTATTAAAGTACTCGAAGGACCAAAAAAATGTAATAGAATGATTGGAATATTACGTAAAAAAAGGGCTGATTGTAACAGTCGAAAAAAATAAGATAAACGTGTCTCAAACGCGCTTACCTTCTGTGCTGCATCATATGGTTCGTCGGATGAAGTAGGTGGTAATATTAGTCCAGTAGCCAAGACCGGGCCCGGTTACACAATTTATATAACAACGTTTATTATACAGGATTTATAATAGCGGATTTAACGGCACATACACACCACAAAGCGTTCGTCGCGGCAATTTCTGTAGTACTCTTCGTCCAACGGCGTTTCACTTGTCTTACAGTCAGACGAAGCGCATGTGTGGGCCAAAGTTTTAAGTAAGCGATTTGAGACAAAGCGCGAATATTTAAATAATAAAATAGGAATTAATTCATTCTGGAACATTCTAATATGCCTCTTTATCCGCCTTTCAACCTCTCCATACCCCTGTCCCACACATGTGATATCGATAAATTTTAATTTTAATACTACACTTTATTTTCGATCCCTGTTTCGGTTTTGGACATAATGAGCATGATGGCCATGTGGCTGAAACTATCTGTTAATACTGATAAAATCAGTTAGTGCCCAAGACTCTTGACTTAATTTAAACTTCAGCCTGTACATTGTTATGTAAGATGCAAAGAAATAGGGAAAACAAACGCCAACGCTTGTGGAAAACCCCATCTGCCGGCGGTTAATCAAATGCTTATCTACTCATCGTTACCGGTCGACTTTTTGTTCATTACAGCAACATCAGCGTTGGCGACGTTCAGATGGTGCTTGATGAAAAATCTTTGGAAATTGACAGGTCTTTTATTTGCAGATTTTCTTCATTCACATCTCATTTTCTCTACGGTACTTAGACAATGAGGCGACGGTGAATGCTGTGACAGGTCGGTAATTCCTCTTTTAGATAATCGTCATATTTTTCTTGAGATGCAGCAAATAACCGCAAGGTTGCCTGTTGTATTTATAAACCAAAACATTTTAACATTTTGTTATTAAAAATAATGTAAGTTAATAAAATGGACAAACTTTGAAATCAAAATATAATCGTCCGAATATTTAAAATCCGGTTTAAAGTTCTTAAAAATATATCGGTTATTGATACGAAGCAAATATTTTTTGGAAATACCAAAATATTTTTTTCAAAATTACCCATACGAAAAGGATTTTTAAACCCCTTAAGTAAAAACGCATTTAAAAAAAAATAAAGGTTTCCCAAAAGCCACGAATATAATATATAAAATGTGATAAAAAATAATTTAAAGGTTACAATTTAAGCATAATTAAACAAATTTCTGTTATACTATCCTAGTTGTTTAGATACTGTAGTGGTAATGTCTTTAAATGTGTCACAGCGTTATATAACCACATAATCAAAATTCGTAGGACTCTTTAAAGTGATAAAATAAGACAATTTTATATTTAGTAATATTGAGTTGTAACAAATTTTCTAAGTAGCAGCTGTTGACGGTATTTTTTGATTGCTTCAATCTGGTACTATCCTATCCTATAGATTTGATCCTTATGGCACACCTGAAGTAGCTACATAATTAAATATGGATGAGACCTAAACTGACAGGCTGAAGTAATGGTAATGATAGCTCCGTAGATCCTAACTTAGATAATAGTAAGAAATGGTCCATTTTAATAAATGCTTTTTTAAAATCGGTGTAAATTACATCTACCTGTCCTGCCAAGTAATGAATCTCATAATTATACTGGGTAAAAAATACTAAATTTTTAAAATTAGATTTTTTTGGCATAAAACCGTGCTATTACTCAGTTATTAAAGTTTTGACTAAATAATACAGGATAAAGGCTTACTAAAGTTGAACAAAATTGCTATGGGCCTGTAGTTAGAGATAACAATTGAATCGACGTTTTTAAACTTTGGACATATTTTTGTTAATTTTCATACTTTAGGATATAAATAAGATTTTAATATCATAAATAACTATTATTCTATATAACCATCAATGGTTAAACTAGAACATCTGTATCTGTAACGTGTGGAGGGTGGGCTACCCCACTGCACTAGGCCCATTGTGCATCCTCCTAAGATGATAGGGTCCTCCTAGCTCGTGGGTCAGCCCACAGATTTAATGTAGTTGACAACGTCGCCAAGAGGTGCTTCTCTTATTTTGGCCGGTGTTAGCCGATACTCATCGAAAACGAATCTTTTAAAAAATGAAAGGGCAAGCAATCGTAGAGTATATGCTCGATAGTCTCATCTTCTTGTTCGCACCCCCTGCAAAGGGTGGATTCTGACAACCCCATGATATGGAGATTCTTCCGTACTTGGCAATGACCAGTCGGAATGCCCGTGACCAAGCGCAGATTTTGTCTAGTCATAGTCAAGTATTTGTTTGCTGCAGTGTTGTCAAAATAACTTAAAACCTCACAGGCAACTCTGCAGTTTCTTGTTGCATCCTATCTTTCCTTGAATTTCACAAGGGAATGTTCTTTAATTAGGTCTATCACTATCGATTTTGTTAGGCCAATAGAAGTACCAGGTCCAAAAAGTATTTGGTTGGCTGCTTTCTTGGCCAGTGAATCAGTAAGACGGTTGCTTTTCGATGTGGCGTGATCATTGATCCATCTTAAGGTGAACACATAGTTGATGGATACTTTGGCCAAAGCTTCGTGACACTCTAGTACTAACCCTGAGTAAATTTAAGGTCTGTTCAGGGTAAGTAGTGCTTGTCTGCTATCTATATAGATGAGCAGGTTCCTTTCAGTGATATTGTTTCTGGTTATTTCTATTGCTATGAGAATCCCCGTGAGCTCTGTTTGAACACAGCCCCATTTTATGTTTAGGTTCAGGGATCTGGAGTATATTCCATAGCCTGAGCCTTGTTTTGTTTTAGAACCGTTGGTGGAGATATGAATCGTACCAGCCACTTCCGGCTTTTCTATTTGTTGTGTTATAACTTTATATGGCTTATGGAAAATAATTGGACCATTTATACAGTCTTTCAGGAGGAAGCTAGGAATCTGATCACAACCAGAAGTATTTTTTTTTTAATTTTGCGGGGAAATTAAGTATGGCAAGTACAGTTATACACATGATACACATGAATATGCACATAATTTCCACATACTTTCGCGAGTAGCAGAGAAAATTCGAACCAGGGGCAAGATCAAAGCTCAATTCGGTCCTATAATTAAATATCAAGCTGTAGCTTAAAAGATTACTACCCCCAAATGCGAAAAGCTAATATTTTAAATTTTAGGTGCATTCTTCCACCTGCCATGGAATAAAAACATTACCTCCAAAACAAGGAGTAACAACCACCCCCTCTCTCTCTCTTAAACAATTCCCTAACCCAACAAGCTGAACAGAAAAAGAAAAAGAAAGAGAAATCATCGCAAAATTAGACGTAATTTAAATAGTCTAAGGTAATGGAAAAACCACAACGGAAAAGAATTTAAACCACAGTAGATTTTATTTAAGAGTCGTAAAAAAATACCGTATAACTCGAGTAGATTGTCCTTATCGCTTATAGATGATTTGTCTTTTAGCCATGGTCATCATATCCACAATTGTTGCATAAAATACCATATTTTCGTTATACTTAAACACTTTTTACCAGCTATATTATGGAGCCTTTAAGTAATGAAATTCTACAATTCCTGCCCATTCCTTTTTATCATGTTTGATTTTCTTATTTTCTCTTTAAGATTTTTTTTGTTTTTACTTTTTCTTCTATACTTTCTTATCTTGTTTACTTACTAAGTTAATGAATGAGATTCTGGTGGGCATAGTAACTGACTATATTATTTGTTTTCTATTTTTATTATCTCGTTTTTCTCATTTCTCATAATTTTTAGTTTCTAAATTTATTGTATTCAGCTATTCGGGTGCTATATCAACAACTTTAATAAACTTATATGAAAAACAATTTTTATAAAATATTCGTTTTTAGAATTAAATAAATTTGGCAACGTTGTTTATAAATCATTATTAGCTGCACCAATCTCTTCATCTGTCATGGCGCTAATGAGATTTTTTTTCTAATCTCCATCCAGATGCCTGCGAAAGACTCATCGTTTTCGTCAGTAAAATACGGATACAAGATTTACAAATTTTAAATCTATTTAAAAGCTATTTTATCTAAGTTAAAGGGCGGTGTCTGATAAATATTTTTTTACAAAATCGTCCAAAAGAATATATACAGGATGTTTGGAAGGTCGATGCAAAGTCTTGGAGAGGTGAATAGTCCAGTCATTTAAGCTTAAATTAGGTAAGAATCTCGGAACTGGAGATACCCAGCTGTAAGTCTGTAAATACTTGTATATTGACACGCTAAAAGTTATCTCAAAACCTACATATGGCAGGGTGTACGCAACTATTAAATTTCAAGGTCAATTGTCACAAAAATCGATTTTTTGCGCTTTTTTGTAAATATCTCATTTTTTATGGGTTTTTTTTGCTATTTGTATTTATTATCAATATTGTAGAATACAAAATTCTCTACAAATTTTGTTTAAAAAAATTCAGATTACAGTAAGAACGTAAAAGCTATGGAGCAGCAGAGAAGATGAAACAATAGTTGTAGCAGTTACTCAAGAAACATTCTTATCAAATCGAAATAACAAAGATATGCTCATTAATATGTTAATTGAAAAATTACAAGCTGCAAATATTACTACTAAACAAGCCAGAGATAATGCTGATGTTCTTATTGTTGAAACTGCAATTGAAGAATCAAATTCTGAAAAAACTGCAGTTATAATAGGACAAGATATTGATTTACTTGTCATTTTAATTGGGCGTACACTGTCTTACGAACAAGACATTTTCTTTAAAAAAGTTGGGAAAGGAAATGTAAAAACGGGGATATACTTGACTAAAAGTTTTGATAATTATCCTCATTCCAAAACACATATTTTATTTCTTCACGCATTAAGTGGCTGTGACACAACTTCTGCGCTTTTTAAAAAGGGAAAAAATCATTTTTTAAAGTTTTTGAGAAACTGACAAATTTGAATGAACTAGATGCAGCATTTGAGAAAGAAAATTGTTTGGCCCAGAGATTATTAGAGAGTGGAACTCAAATCTTATTGGCAGTCTATAATGCTCCGAAATCTGTGAAAAGTCTCGATCATCTTCGTTATATGCATTACGTCAAGTCTACAAAACTTAATTAACCTGTGCAGCTTTCAAATATTCCACCAACAAAAGCAGCTGCTCATCAACCTTTCAAACGTGTATATTATTAAGTTCAAACTTGGTTAAGGCATGATTTGGAACCCCAGGTATGGAGTTGGGCAATGCGAAACGATTTTCTGGAGCCTATCATGACAATTTTACCACCTGCTCCAGAAGATTTGCTAAATACAATTTTCTGCAACTGCAAGAGTGGTTGTGGTTCGCGATGCGGATGCAGGAAAGCGGGCTTGCAATGCTCTTTAGCTTGTGGCCAATGTAATGGGCAAGCTTGTCTCAATGCTCTTCCATATCAGAGCGACATCAACGAAGATGGAACCTTTGACCCCGAAATCATGGAAGAACTTGAGAGAAATGTCGTTGAAGACGATAATGAAGACCAGTTTGAAATTTACCAGCAGCCGGAAGACGACGATGAAGAGGAAGAAGATTATTAAAATTATAAATTGTAGTTTTTGTACCTTTTATTTCATTTTTTTACTTTTAATAAAAATAAATGTATTGAATGAAATTTTTTAATAAAAAGATTAATTCATAATTTATTTGTTTTTTTTTTATCATGTAAGAATTTATTAATATTAATTAGGTTAAAATTCAAATATAATTCCTATATTTGCATTAACAATTTTGCAATTACATGGGCAGGTAAGTGTTGTTAAATAAATTAATACTAAATAAAAAGTGGATAGGTTAGGAAAAAAAATGATAAAATATAATATAATAGTTAATAAAAATTGACAAATATTTATAATCATTGATTTATCGATATTTCATCAACTATATATGGCGCGTTTTCGACCGGAGGCACCGGTTGACCTGAAGTGATGCTGTGACCGCGCGCTCTCCGTCATCTATCTCGAAAACGGTTCACCGTATGAAAAATTTTTTTAAACAAAATTTTTAGAGAATTTTGTATTCTACAATATTGATAATAAATGCAAATAGCAAAAAACCCATAGGAAATGAGATATTTACAAAAAAAGCGCAAAAAACCGATTTTTGTGACCTTTGACCTTGAAATTTAATAGCGTACACCCTACCATATGTAGGTTTTGAGACAACTTTTAGGGTGTCAATATACAAGTATTTACAGACTTACAGCTGGGTATCTCGAATTCCGAGGTGAATTTACTATAATGATTGGACTAGAAAGGAAAGGGAATTAAGGTAAACATATTTAGTACAAAGTCATACGATTTTCGAATTTTTCGAACATTTTGGATTTCTTTAAAAAATGCATGTTTTCACATTTTTCTCCTTTTATCTCTAAAACAAAAAAAGTCAGTTTGATATTTTTTTCTAAAAGTGTAAAGAAAAGAAAACCACACTGATTACAAAAAAATAATAAAGAAATTTTTGTTAATTTTTCTTTTTACTGATAAAAAATTACTTTTTCTGCTGAAGTTTATTAACAAAATCAGCTTGTCAGCATTATTAAAAATAAATTTAAAAACATCTGTCAGTTATGGCCTTTCAAAATTGTGTTATTATGTTTAGGTACCTAGTCAACTTTAAAAGCTACAACCAAAAAAATGGTTATTTATGTGAAAACGAGAAATAGAATTTAGACCATAATTAATAAATAAAACAAAATTTCCTAATAAAACATGGTTTATTGTTGTTTAAAATGAGATCCATCATTTCTTATGCATGCCTGGGCTCTACGTCTTAAGGTACGTTTACATCTGACATTTATTGCATGAGATTTTTGAGTGTTTACACTGGACTAAACAACTGTCAGACATAAATCTCATGCAATAAATGTCAGATGTATACGAATCTTTACTTGTTGTTGTTCGTAATAACATGTTCTGTTGCATTACTTGAGAAGCCTCTTCAATTTTTCTTATTAAATGGGCTCTTGTTACAATTTCTTCTTTATAAACTAATTCTTTAGCCCGTCCCAGACATAAAAATTCAGTGGCGTCAAGTCCGGAGATCAAGCAGGCCACGGAATTGGTCCACCTCTGCCGATGCAACTATCTGGAAAAATATCATCCAAATATTATCTTACTGTAACAACCAGTTAGCCCAAAGACCATTTGCAACTACTGATAGGTCTTTAGCTATTGTTGTCATTATACTATTAAGGGATAAAGGCAGCACCTGTCACTAGCCCTAGGGTCCTGGAGTCCTGAAGGAACATCCATTCGCCAGTGGCAAAAGAAAATAATAAAGAAAAATAATAAAATACAAACAACATCCCTTAATAGCATATGTCGAGCGGTTCTTGGCAACTAGTTTTAGACTCTTTTAGTCCTAAGGGAATAGAAACGCCAAAGCTTCTCAAATGCTCGAAGTATTTTGCTGGTTTGGAAAGGGAGGAGAGATTAATAATAAGTATTAAAACATTACCAAATGTATATTAATAATAAATATAAAATTTGACAAATAGTCTTAAAAAAATGTATAAAATTCCATTTAGGAAATAAAGCACTATACCTAATAGTAATAAAGATATGCATATGATAAATATAATTCGGGACGAAAATGTAAAATTGGCATTTAAATGTAAATCAATCAATTAATTAATATTAAACCAAAAACACTTTAAAATTAAGTTAAAATATTTACCCATAATTTACATCGTACACAAACACTATACTCTACACGTTACTTTACAATACAAAACCAGGGCTTTCGCCCTGGGGCGAAAGTTCTGGACCTTAGTCCGATCTCGACTAAGAGTTTACCCCCCAAGTGATCCTTTCTTTCTGTCTCCTCTTTATATAAACTAAAATTTACGTGATATTTGGTTGTATTTAAAAATGTCACGTTCAATGTAGAATAATAACCTGAAGGTTTGTTTCATTATCATACGTGTCTATTTAATTTAAACATTAAATACTTATTTAAAATTTTTGGTAAATTCTTTAGATTGTTTCAAATAATAATAATGCCAATTATTACATTATTCCCCCGACAGAAAAAAAATTAAACTACTTGTTCAATTCTTTTTAAAACCCTTAATGTAAATAGTTTACAAAAATTTTCAAAACAATCTACAATAATATGATAACCTCACGCTTGCTTCACTGCACAAGTTGTGTCTTCTTTGGTCTTCTTAATTGGCTGGCCGTAACTACCCATTGCTCTCTGGCTGTCACCTCTCTTCATCCCCTGATCCTTGACCTTCCTGGAATGGTGCCTTCATGATCTGGTTTGGTCCTAGGGCTGCTGAACCTGGTAACCCTTTTGGCAGAGGTTACGGATTCTTTCAGCTGCGGTAGTCTATCCATTTTTCAATAGGCTCTGGCTTTGGACTGCTTCCCTGGCTTACTACTGTGAGACTGCTACTGTACATGGCTGCTGTACACGGCTGCTACTGGTAGGTCCCTATTGACTCATTACTGGGAATGGCCTTTTTCATTGAACCTTAGTCCATTCCATACGAATTCTTTGGTCCCCTTTTTTTGCGTTTGACCCCATCTTCTTCCTGCTGTGGGCTTGGCTCCTACAGACTCAAAATGGACCCAACATCATGTCAAGCTCCCTTGGCGGTATAACTCATGCCCTCTGAGAGCTTGGTGGTGGTACTGGTTGGCCCTTGATTTTGGATTTGGATGTAGCAGTCTCTTTGTAGCCTTGGATTCTGGAGTCCTGGAATTCGGCCCATTCTCTGCCATGGATCGTGGAATCGTGGAACTTTGGGATCCCTTGGTACGGTCCTGGATTTTGATAACTATCATGATTTGGACTTCGTGATAGTCCTGGAACGGTGCTGAGGGTGACTCAGGCAAAGGTAGTACGATGTTGACCTCTTCTTCTTTATTCTTTTCCTTCTTCTTTTTTCTTTTTCTTCTTCTTGTGCAGTGGCAACGTCTTTTGATTGCCCTATGACAAAAATATTATTTACATTTCCGGTTTTCCAACAAAAAAACAAATCTTTTACACAAATTTTCTTAATTACCGCCAAAAGCACATTTACAGTAACGAAAACAAATATGTTTTTATTAACTCAAAATAATTTATTAATAATGAACTAGAAAACGTTATTTATGTTTTAATCTCTATCTCGCAATTATTTATATTTACTATGAATATTAAATTTCAAAACATTGTAACTAGAATATATTTTTTTTTTGAGTAGGTAGCATTTTCTAATTCTCTGAGACTTACATATTTATGCAGTTCTTATTTTATATTATCAAATTTCAAGATTAATCCTACTAAGATTTTCTAAATTTGTATTTCTCCCTATTTTTGTTTTCGAAACGAATCAACAATCAAAGCTAGTATGTTTTATTACAGAAAAAATACTATTATTTATTTCCTGGCCATTAAAAATAAAACATACCGCTGTCACCAAATGTAACAACCAGTTAGCCTAAAGACCATTTGCAACTACTAATAGGTCTTTAGCTACTGTTGTCATTATACTATTAAGGGATAAAGGCAGCACCTGTCACCAGCCCTAGGATCCTGGAGTCCTGAAGGAACATCCATTCGCCAGTGGCAAAAGAAAATAATAAAGAAAAAATAATAAAATACAAAAAACATCCCTTAATAGCATATGTCGAGCGGTTCTTGGCAACTAGTTTTAGACTCTTTTAGTCCTAAGGGAATAGAAACGCCGAGGCTTCTCAAATGCATGTCTAGACGAAAATTGGCTGGACATCCGTCATGTTGGAAAATAATTTCCATGTCATATGCAAACTCTAATCCTCCAAGTAATTCAGGTAGATTCAGGTAGATTCAGGTAGATTCAGGTAGATTCAGGTAGATTCAGGTAGATTTAGGTAGATTCAGGTAGATTCAGGTAGATCAGGAAAATTTCTGCTGGAAAACCCCTTCCTTTTTCAGTATGGATTTTCGTCTTTATTAGCCCGTTGATGCAGATTATGCAAATTTGTAATGCCCTCCCTTGAAAAATTTGATTCGTTGGTCCATAAAATACGTTTCATGAATTGTTCGTCCTCAATGTCGCATCTCTAAACAGGATCATCATCTTCAAGTCCTTGTACGCTGGTACCATGGAAAGGATATTTTCTTTCATGTTGCATGGTACGCCAAACCTTTCATATCGACAAACAAAGATCAGCAGCAACCTTTCTAATACTTGTAGTGGGATCGTCTTCAAACGCTTGAAGGATTAGATTTTTGACTTTAGGAAGATGTTGATCTGGATTAAGGTGCATTACATTCTATACTTTCCATCGATAAGTGTCATAAAACCCTAACATTAGGAAATATCCTCTCAATAAATTGCTCTTGATACAAGCGTCGTGCTTCTAATCCATTACTATCTGCTCTGCTATACATGTAAATAATATCTGCGTATCCTTCGTTAGTGAACGCAGCCATTATATCAACTAATTACTTCAAGTTTTCAGCGAAAACCTACACTTCATGTTCGGTGCTGGATCAGTAAAACTGCAACTTGACACGACTGGATTGGTAATAAAAAATAATAACGTAGCAAGGAACGTGCAACGCTACAGATACGTCGAAAACTATCAGATTTGCAAAACATTTTTGTTGTAGGCTTGTTATCAGTGTTTACAGTGAAATTCTTAGATTTGGCCCGATATAATTGTTTATTGTACACCGTTTGGGAAGGCCTGAAGCACAGATATTTAAAATTTATTTTTATATTGTAAAGCTGATTTAATCTGTAATATGTCATTTTTAAGAATTAAAAAAAAACCAAATTTAGCTGTAGACACAGTTCATGAATGGTTTTCTATATTAAAATTAATGCCCTGGCAAGTACATTTTTTTCGAAAGTTAAGTATGGAGTAACTTCCGTGTATAAGGCAGAGTTTTATGGACCAATTTTTCGAATTGTCTAGAACAAGTCTATTCTGTGGTCCTCGATACCCTCATCAGCCGCCTCAATAATGACAGTCATTAAACAATAACATATGCAGATGACCTGGTCATTCTGCAAACAGGGAATTTTGAGAAGATACTCCGCGAAAGAATGTAGCTAGCTCTCAAAATTATAGAACAGTGGCTCAAGCACCATTAACTGTCTTTCAATCCTAAGAGGACAAAAATGGTCCTTTCCAGAAGGAAAAGGATAAAAATGGAATAAAACCCTCAAGAACTCCTAAACACAAAACTAAACTTTGCAAGTTAACATGGAACTCGCATTTTAAAAACAGAGTCAAAAGAGCATGTATTGCTTATAAACAATTCCGCCGAGCCGTGGGGCGCACCTGGGGTTTCTCCCCCAGAGTTTTCGCAAGGACTTACATGCCTTACAATGCTTACATACGGTGCAGTTGTCTGAGCACCGAAAACCCAAAAATTGACAGCTATTCGTAAACTAGAACAAATTCAAAGAACATCATGTCTCAACATAACAGGAGCTATGAAAACAACACCGACCAGAGCCATGCAAGTCATTCTTGGTTGTACTCCCCTTGATATTTACATCAAGGTGGTTGCTCTGACGACAATGGCACGCCTCCGCACGGTTAAAATAGAACCTGATGTAGGATCGGGTGAGGCGAGACGTAGCTTTTGGCAGGAGACGCTCGATACGCTTCCGCTGCTTCAAGCACACATGGACTCCATCTCACCGAGATATATCTTCCATAAGCCATATAAGGTTGTAACAGAACACATGAAAGAGTCGGAAGTGGCAGATACGATTCATATCTACACCGACACAAGGCTCAGGATGTGATCCTCATACCTAAACATAAAATGGGCTGTGAGCCAGTGTAGTTCAAACAGAGCTTACGGGGATTCTCATAGCAGCAAAAGAAATCACCAGAAACAATATCACTGAAAAAAACATGCTCATCTATACAGATAGCAGACAAGCACTACTCACCCTGAACAGACCACCAATTTACTCAGGGTTAATACTAGAATATTATAAAGCTTTGGCCAAAGCTTTCAACAACAACGTGGTCACATTAAGATGGATCAAAGGTCACGCCACATGAAAAGTATCTTTTGACGACGTTGTCAACTACATTAAATCGGTAGGCTGGCTCACGAGCTAGGAGGTGCCTATCATCTTAGGAGGATGAACAATGAGCCTAGTGAAGCCTAAGTGCCGTGGGGGTAACCCACCCTCCACACGTTACAGATACAGATTACAGAAGTCCATTTTGTATAAATAATTAATTTGCTGGTTATAATCCGGCATTAAAGAAGTACATCACAAAAATGGACGATAAACATTCCTAAGATTAATACGGAATTATAATTTATCAACAAACAGAATACTCCCTCATCTATTTTAATCTAACGTTAAAAATAAATTTCTCACAATTCCCACACTAGCCAAAATGTTTACTGATGGTTCTATCTAAATTATCCGTGGGCGTAGGTGCTGCTTTTGTAAGTTCCAATGTTATACTTTAAAATTTAAACTACCAAACGTTAGAACAATTTTATCGGGAGAACTTTTCGCTATCCTAGAGGCGGTAACTAGGGTTACCAAATAAAAGCCAGGAAGAAAATAGGAAAGTTAATATTTTTCACATTATTTACTTAATAACATATGATTTTACTAAGTTAATTTTACTAATAAAAGAAAAAAGCAAAAAACAACATTTTTGTTTCATTGCGCCGCCACTTCCGTTAAATTTAGCTCCACATTGCAACGTATAGTTAAGGGGGTTTTACACTACAGAGCTTATCGACAATTTTCTCATGACAGCTTTTTTCTGATCTAGTTTATTATTCTGTATTTTTTGTTGTTGTTAAAAGGGAAGCTTTTTTAAATACTTGTGCAAAATCCGCTTAAACACACCACGACGTAGTAAATAGCCGAACATGTCCGGAAAAAACTGGATATCTAATTAACCATCAATCAGTAAAATCTTGCTCAATCAGAAACAAATAAATATTGAATGATTATATCCGACTCATTTAATTATCTTCCACTTCTATAAACATTTCTCAGTATCTGTAAGCTGGGGCGGGCAGATGATTTTTCCACAGCACTTAAGCTTCATTAAGCCCACTGTGAATTATTTAGGGCATATGGAACCTGCCTCTCAACTTGTCAAAAATCTACTACTTGAGAGGTACCTAGTCACAGCTATCTTCACAGCTTATTAAAATCCTGCAAGTTATTAACTCGTCAAAAATATTCTAGTTGTCGCTGGTGGTGTCTAAAGACAGCTACCATTCTAGCTCATCAACGTCCTAGAGGTTATCAACTCATCAAAAACCTGCTGGTTGTCGCTGAGGGGTATCTGGGGATAAACCGCCTCTTACGTCAAAATTTTGCAGGTTAATAACGTCGACGAAAAGTATCTTCAGGTGCCCAATTTGGAAGTGGACAAGTTAAAGGAAACATAAGTACATATCTGTCTATGGAATGTCCACACTAACAATAGAAAAGATCAACTCTCCTGCATCCGTTAGCCAATGATCTGTGACCAGTGCAATTGGTTAGTGACAGTGAAACACCTTTTAAAGAAGTATACATTTTAACAACTATTTAAATGTAATTTGCCTAAAAACCATTAGTTACTCATCGAAACATCAAATTACTAATTAATTTTTTATCAAACTATAATTAACTAATAAAAAAACTGGCTGTAAATGGCTTATTAGCGTTTATTAGTAGCGTTTAATGCGGTATCAAAAATCAAAAATTCTTACTACTATTTTTATAGGTAAATTTAATTGTTCGGTTTAAAAAACGAGTTTAAATAAATCTGAATTATTTTTTAAAATAAAAATTTACTACAAAAACTGATCATGTTACTGTTTCATATTTCAATTAAACGAAGCAACAAAATGCCATGAGATGTGATGTGATGTGAACCATTGTCGGTCATATATCAATCACCATCAGAATCAATTCATCATGCATCTCGATGATCGTTAAATCCATCGGCAGTGGCTCTGTTAGTCATCACTTAAAAACATACATCGAATTTTTAGTAGAAGCAGTAGCTTGAAAATTTTGTTAAAGAATTATCGCTGAACACACAAAAAAATATTACTACGAATTCAGAACATCCTCCTTTTTTAAAGTCGGTTAAAAAGGGTTACTATAAAAGAATCATCGGGTTTGACAAAGCTATATTTCGGAAAGTATGATGGATACAATAATAAAGGGTATGTCGGTAGACAGAGAAAACATTACATTTTTAGAGCGTTACAAATGTTCAATGTGGGCTCCTCGAGTCACACGACAGATGTCCAAACGATAGTCTAGTTCAGTCCACACACTCTGCTATGTATCGCGGTCGATACTGTTGACAGCAGCGGTAATGCGTCTTCTGAGCTCCGCCAGTGTTGCAGGTAGAGGTGGTACAAACACCGTGTCTTTATTGTACCCCCAAAAATAAAAATCGCACGGTGTAAGATCAGGAGAGTTGGGAGGCCACGCAAACATTGTCAAATTGTGTTCCGCACAACGGCCTATCCAACGATGAGGAAGTTCCTCGTTAAGATACCCACGCACGTCATTATGCCAGTGAGGTGGACCGCCATCTTGTTGGTATATAAAGTTGTTAGAATCAGCCGTCAGTTGCGGCATTAACCACAGTTGCAACATATCGAGATACGAAATACCGGTCACAGTGTTTTCATTAAAGAAAAACGATCCATACACTTTTGTGCTGGATACAGCACAAAAAACATTTAATTTTGAAGAAACCCTTTCATGTTGGACAGTTGCATGAGGATTTTCGGTGCCCCATATCCGAATATTGTGACGGTTCACCTTGCCACTTAAATAAAATGTCGCTTTGTCGCTGAACACCAGAAGGTTAGCGAATCCGTCACCCTCCATGGCTTCCTGCATGTCATTTCAGAGCTGTAGTCGCTTGACACAGTCATTTGGTCGTAACTTCTGCAACAGATGTATACGGTACAGTTTGAATCGCAATCGTTTTAGCAAAACTTTTCACACAGTTTGCTGCGGCATACCAAATGCACGGCCTGCTTAACTAGTGGATTGTTGTGGCGACTGCACAAAACATTGTCTAACCGCATCCACTGTTGCATCGGATACCCGTGGCCGTCCGGTGCTTTTACGTTCTCAAGTACACCTGTAGTCTTACAGTTTCAATACCATCGTAGAATGCTCTGATGACCTGGAGGAGCAATTTCGTATTCCCGCCGAAATGCACGTTGCACGGTCACAACCGATAAACATCGCGCGTATTCTAACACACAGAATGCCTTTTGCTGCATAGTCGCCATTTTCATTACTGCTGACGTGACGTGTGACATGTCATTTATTATTGTATCTATCATACTTTCCGAATTATAGCTTTGTCAAACCCGATGATTCTTTTATAGTAGCCCTGTAATGACTAAAATATCCATTTATCTGGCCATATAGAGTGGTATACTTAACTACCCCCTCCTCAATAACACCACCAGGTTCTTACTTTTTAAAATGTGACATACTGCTTTCTTATCTTCATTGCTCTAGAATTGAATACCGGCTGGCAAAGTATAGAGGTTCTGTAGTGTAAGATGTCGACTTAATTCTGTCTAAAGATATGCTCTTTTATTTTCCATTGTCATCTAATTTAAGAAATTTCTCAAAACGTGAAAAAACCCTAAATGGACCTAAAAAGGGAGGTTGCAGGGGTTTTCGCACCGAATCATCACGAAAACATGGCTGCAATTTCTAAGTTCGGAATGTATGAAACAGTACCTAACCCTATTTATGATGTGAGGTAGGGATAGGATGTAGTATTTTCCTGTAGATTTCTTGAAAAAACAGCTTCGTCTATAAAAAGAAATTCCTGGGATTCTTATATGCCTTCCAAAAATCAAATCAGCTGTAGAACATTGCAGGTCCTCTTCAAAACAAGTTTTCGGTCCTAGCGGAATTGTAGGAATTATGCCGACCCATTTTTCTGTTTGATAACAAAATGTCGCATTTTTAAAGGTTCCATGCCAACGTTCTAGGATATCGTTCGATTGCGCTTGATATGCTTAATGACAATTTCAACTGAATTCAGCTAAAAAAACTTATCTTCAAAGGTATATTTTTTCATTGCACGATTTTTGAAGCAGGACTTAATTAATGAATCTTAGAATAAACTTTATAGTGAAATAAACCCAGATATCACATTATGTGAAAAGTTTATTACTAAATTAAAATAATTTATAAATAAACACACATATATATTCCTATAAAAAAAATTAAAGAACACTAAGTTTGCTAAAAAGTACTAAAAGGGAGCAAACAATGCACAAAAACATATTAAAAAAATCCAGATGAAATGGAATTAAAAGAGTAATATAAAAATTATAATGCCGATTAAAAGAGCCAAAAACACAGTTTTCTAAGCAAAATGAAGCTAATACAGATACGAATGTGCAAAAGAGGGAGCGCAGCTCGAGAACACCTACTGGAAATGTATGCGTTAATGGGAAAGAACTTCACCGCGCGCGCCTGAGACTAGCATAATCCGCAATGGGCCAGGACCGCGATTGCCTAATGCGTTCCCACCTTTAAGGATATTTGTGGTAAACAGAAGCAAAACAAAAACATATAGTAAATTAAAATTTAAGACGAAAAAGAGGTAAAAAGAAAAAGATGAAATTGTATATCTCTGTAATACTCACTTCATTACAACTGTGGAAAATTTAGCTGACAGAATATTAGATCTGAATAATTATAAAGGTTACTTTGATTTTTGGAAAATACCATGTATTTATTTCCAACAGACACAGCGAAGATCTTAAAAATAATAAGTAACTTAAAAAATAACAAATCTCCAGTAATGGATGAAATTCGTTCAGAAATTTTAAAACAAATTGCTTACGAAATTGTAGAGCCACTGAAATTCCTTTTAAATAAACGTTTAGACAGGGTATTTTCCAAAGATATTAAAATGTGTTATATAGTCAAACCACTATTTAAAATGGAAATAAAAATGAATCAGGGGATTATTGAGCAATATTATATCCATTGAAATAGAATATAAGAATATAAAATTGGCTTCAATATAATAAACTTAGAATATACAAAAACGAGCTACTTATCTTTTAGTTCCTATAATAGTGGTCTTCCTAAAGCGATCTTTAAAAGTAGACCTAGATATTGAAATCCCTGAATCTACTTCAGTAAAATATTCTGGAATTCTTAGGATAGGCCTATGAGGTGGGATTTACATATCAAGCAACTTACTAAGAAATTTCAGATCTTTAAATTTTCCATCTCAAAAACTATGTATTTATCTTTGGTACACAAATATCCTTAAAGGTGCAAGCGCATTAGACAATCGTGGTTCTGTCGCATCGCGGACTATGCTAGTCTCGATCGCTCGCGGTGAAGTTATTTCCCATATTTTATAACGGATGTATTTTTATATGGATTTTGTTGTTTTTTTCCAAGGAATCTCAGGAGACCGTAATGCGATCGAGAGTAGCACAGCCCACGATGCGACGAGACCGCGATTGCCTAATGAGTTCCTTCTTTTACATACTCGTAAACGGCTTGTGTTGTTTTTTTTCTAATTAGGTTCATTTTGCCGAGAAAAGTGTGTGTTATTTAATCGGTATTATAATTTTTATATTGTTCTTTTAATTACAGATTATTTTATGGGATTATAGGCTGAGGAGGAATACACAACAATTTTTGAATAATTTTAATGTGGTACAAAAATAGGTTTCGTGTATTATCCGCAAAAAAATTATTTAATATTTAGTAGTTAATTTCTTGTATAAGGAGTTAAAAGTTTTTGATTTAAGACAATTATATTTCTTAAAAATCCTTTAATTTATATAAAAACATCAAAAATTGTGTTGGCATTTCATGGACACCAATACAATATACGAGTAGAATTTGTTTATATTCCTCAAAATGAAAAATCTACAGAACAACGGACATGAAATTTTCTTGCAACAAGAATGTATATTTTAGAGAAAATAGGAAATATACAGTTTTTTAATTTATTAAAAAAAAAAATATGTAAATAATTGGATTCTTCATGAAGACCGAAAACAATTAAGTAATGTTTTAATTAATTATCTATTGTAAACTAGCATAATAATAGTAATTTAGTTATTTTGTAGATTTCTCCATTTATTGTATTTCTACGATTGTAAATATATTTTTAATAGCTGCATTGATGTTTCTATTTCATGTATATCAAATTTCCAAAAAAAATTACGACTCTCAAAGGGGGTGGTTCGGCTCTACATATACACAAATATATTAATATACCAAATTTAACAAAAAAATAATAAATTTTAAATTCTTCTATGTTTTCTTCTGTATTCCCGTTAGCTTATTGTTTTCGCTTGTCTCTTTCATTCTATCTGTCTGCTTGTCTCTATCTGTCTGCTTATCTCTATCTATCTGCTTGTCTCTATCTGTCTGCTTGTCTCTATCTGTCTGCTTGTCTCTACCTGTCTACTTGTCTCTACCTGTCTACTTGTCTCTACCTGTCTACTTGTCTCTACCTGTATGGTTTCCTCTGCCTGTCTTCTTGTCTCTACCTGTCTGCTTTTCCCTAGTGCTTATCCCTAAATCTATATATTTTTCATTTTTTTTTTTAAATAAATCTTTCTTTGTCTTTTTACCTTTTTTGTCTTTTTTGTCTAAGATACAAAGAAACTGATACATTGACTTATTCATTATTCATCGTTTTGTCATTGTAGTTATTAACTATATTAATTTATTAATCTTTTCACTATTTTTGACCTACCGCCCATACTATATACATCCTAAATATATACATAAACTCTAGGTCGTTTTTATTCCGCTTAACCGATATTTAGAATATTGAAGCTGTCGAAAGAATTATTAGCAGAGCAAGGTTAATTTATGTTTCCTGAAAAAAAAAGTGTATTTCACACTTGGATATTGAACTGTTATTAAAAGATCGTTAAATATTTTAATTAACCATTTTCAATAGAAACGAAGAGATGTGGGAAGATGACAAACAGCACTGTGGGGGCTTTTAAAATTTCCAATTTTATGAAGATTTATTGGTTTCTTTATCAAGGCTACAAGCTACAAATACAAATGAATGGTAAGGTAAGTTATAAAAAAAACTATATGACATAAAAAAAAATTATTAAAGATTAAAATTATTTACAGATTTTCTATAACTGTCAAATTCACAAGGGCACGTTGGCCATGGCAGTAATGTTTTTTACTGGTCCAGATCGGCTATGTAATTTTATACAAATGGGGATTTTTTTTTAAAGACAGATTGTTTTAATAATTCTGCTTCCCTAAATTTCTCTACTGAATGGTGAGATAGTATCATGAAAGATCTTATCTTATCTTAAATAATAATAATAATTGATTAACACAGTTACACATTGGGTGGCACAAAATTGATCGAAAACATTTGATCGAATACATTTGATCGAAAAAACATTTTATTGAATAACAACTGATCGAAAAAAAAAATTATCGAACAGAAAAATGATCGAAAATACCACTGATCGAACAGAAAAATGATCGAAAAGAACAATGATCGAATAGAAAATTGATCGAACGTAGTTTTGAGAGAAAAAGCAATTGATCGAAAAACCAAATATACATAAAATTAGAAAAAATAAAAAACTCGACTAATTTACCTGATCTGTGCGGCCTAGAGTCATCGTTTGTTGCTTCGCAAACACAAAAATAAACAAAAAAATTGAAAAATAAATAAAACTTAACTAACCTACCTAACTCATTTTTCTAAAAAAAAAAAAATTGCGAGGCAAACCACGACGGCTCTAGACCGCACAGGTTAGGTAATTTAATTACATTTTTTATAATTAAAAACACTTAACTAACTAACATAAGTTGTGCGAGTTAAATTTAAATTGGTTTACTTTTTTTGCGAGGCAAACCGTTACGGCTCCAGACCGCACAGATTAGGTAATTTGGTTAATTTTTTTTATAAAAAATTTAACTAACTTAACTGACTTGTGCGAGAGCTATCTGTTAAAATTAAGTTGATCTAGTCCGCACAGGTTAGGTAAATTAGTTAGGTTTTTTTTATTTTCCTCTTTACGGTATATTTTTTTTACGAAACAACTTTCGATGGTTAGGTTAATAAGTAAAGATCTTTTTAATTTTTCGTATTTTTTGTATTCTTTTGCGCAGCAAACTGCGACGGCTCCAGGCCGCACAGGTTAGGTAAACTAATTAATTTTTTTATAAAAATTTAAATTGTTTACCTAAAATGTCCCATCGGGAGATAACTCGACCTAAATTGAAATACATATTTTATGTGAATTAATCACAATGCTTTAATCTCAATGAAGAAAAATAACCGTATAGCTCTAAAATTTTTAATTTATTCGTGTTATAAGGATAAAATTTGTTGAACGAGGTAGCTATCGTTTGAGATTGTCGAAAAATTTGCCAACAAAATTCAATAGCAGCTGAGTTTAGTTTACGCGGTAGTA
This sequence comes from Psylliodes chrysocephalus, assembly GCA_927349885.1. NCBI lineage: Eukaryota > Metazoa > Arthropoda > Insecta > Coleoptera > Chrysomelidae > Psylliodes > Psylliodes chrysocephalus. Next base: position 41,951,255 of record OV651822.1, read on the forward strand.
AGGATTAGACAGGTTGAATGGTGTCGTTCGAATTTTTTTAAATATTACTATTTTTAATGTTGATTTTCGATATATTATCCCTTTGATCTATTGAATTATAGATCTTTTGTCTTTTCGATAAAGTATATTTTCGATCAAATGGTAATCGACCAAATGTATTTTCGATCAAATTTCCAATTCGATCAAATGTTTTTCGATCAATTTTGTGCCACCCTTAAACATTACCTTCATACAACTACTTCTAAAGCAGTTAATTTGAGTTAATTTTATTTTAGGCTGTTTTACTTTTATAACAACATCAAAAGAAATATAAGATCATAAGATCATATTTTGTTTACCTACATTAAGTATGGGGAATACTTTAAAAGGGAATAAACAAATTTTATTATTTTTTTTTATTAAAGGTAGGTACCTATTTTGAATTGAATAATTCTTTAATAATAAAATGCACTATTTTTAAAATCGATTAAGTTAATCGAGAAAAATAAAATTAAGAATTATCATATTATCCTTACCACTGTCATATTTTTATTTAACGTGTCTTCCAGATTTATGATGCAAGAATGATATTCGATAATTATTTTAAATATTCTTGGCATAGCGTCCATGGTACTAGAGATATTCCTGAAGCAACTTCTCGTATGTCATCTAAAACAGTTTGAGATAATGTGGAAGTGACATTTATCTTTCTTACCTTCTGCTTGATATTACACAAAATAAATTCGATAGGATTGAATTTGTAATAATATACAGATCCATTCACGATACTACGAACACGGTCAAACTGATGACCAATTTACCCTTGTCCGCTATTGTCATTCCAAAGCTTTCGCATGTGACATATTTGGAATAACTTTATACATTCCACGACAGAGTTGAGTATTAATGAATATTTTATAAATAAATGAAGATAAAGAACAAACATAACATATTCAGACATGAAAATAGCGAAATTTAATAATGCAACCATCAACCAGAATTTGTAATAAAAGACAAAATTTTGAACAATTGTAATACTTGTTGACGTAGCGCAGTGGGTAAGGTGTTGTACTTACAGTCTACCTACGCGGATAGAGGTAGGATCGAATCTCGGCGCCGACGTTTTTTTTTTCTTTTTTTTTATTTTATTAATTTTCATTTTCTTTTTTCATATCTTTTTTTTTTCTCTTTTTTTGAGACCCTCCACAATAGTAAGAACAGCAACAGTTTAAAATTTATAAAAAACAACTTTGATTTTGTTTTCAAATGGAAAAAAATTCAATACAAACATTAAAAAATAGAGAACAACCATTGAACATTAAAAAAAACAAAACGAACTTTAAAAAATTACATAACTTAGATTAAAAAAAAACAAAACTAAGATTAAAAAATTACAAAAAAATAAAAATTATAAAATGGAATCCAATAGACAATAATAAATTACAATCAATAATAAAAGAACACGAATTTATTTTTAATGTAATAGGTGCTCAAATAGACCTCCTTCTTGGGCAAGACAGTATCCCAAGCGATCGTAAAATGATCGCCTTACGTCTGGCAAGTAATGAAAAAGTCGACTCATCGGTGAACACAACATTGTAAAGAAAATTGTTGTCATTGTTAACTTTATCTATTACTGCCTAGCTAAATTCCATTCGTCTAATATTGTCAGTTTCATAAATTTCTTGGCATTTTCTTACTTTATAAGATCGATATCCATGTTTTTTTTTAAATTCTATTTACTGTGGTTTCACTGGAACCTACAACTTCCGCAACTTCTCTCTGAGATATCATCGGATTTTCTTCCACAGTTGCACAAATCATAATATACCTTCTTGTTCATTCTGATTATTATTAACTCGAGCCTTTTTATGTTCATTGGGAGAAACGCAGCCATGAATTTCAAAATTTTGAACAATACGATGTACTGTTGAGAGTGATGATATGGGCCTATTTTGAAATGTCGCCTCAAACAAACCGCTTATTTGTCGAATTCTGTTGCCTTGAAAATGCCATTTCACAATTTGTACTTTCTCAGCAATTTCGTAAACATTCATTTTAAATCTAAAGAAAAACTTTTCGCCCGCGATAAAAGCACAAAATTTGAATGTGACAGTTGTGGACAAGCGTCAATTGGTCATCATGTTTACCAAAGTATATTAACCATTGAGTAGCGACAGCTGGGGAACCGAATTCTACTGCGCCGACGCGAAATAGAGAGGCGAGATGTCTTCTAAAGATGTAAACAACTCCTTTTACTTTAGTCCGGCAGCTGATATAGGAATTCGTTGTGGATTTATTAGTGCTCTTTTATTGTGTTTTTGTTAAGATTTTTTGGGGTTTTGTGGGTTTTTCATTATGCCAGGAAATGCATGGGCTATAATTGATATATATTTTTATATTTACTACATAAGTTAAATACTCATAAATATAAAACTGCCAAATAACCAAACCTTTATTAAAAATGTAAACTACAAAAGAGTTTTACTTCAAATTACGTCGAGCCGTGTAAACATCACATTCAAAACCAGTTCATAATTCGAGCAAAGTTTTACTGTGTCGTTCCGTCAATAACGTTAAAAGAGAGAGACAGAAAATTTGCACCACCCAACATCAAAGGCGCCGATGCTTTATGTCGCTATTCAACGGTTAATATACTTTGTGTTTACCATGTTCCTAGTACGATGGATGAATCTGTATATGTAACTTATAACAGTAGTATGACCAAATCATCTCATCATATCATTAACAAAAGACTTGTGTTTATCAAACAGTTTCTAAAAATCCCTTATAAATATAAAAATAATAGTACAATATACACTTATGTTGAGAAATGAGCTATTATTTACCGAGCTCTACTTTTATATTCTAAGGCGAATTGTCGAACTCGCTTGATACGATCTTCGATTTGTTTTTAAAGCGTTGGTGCTCCTTTGGTTTGAATATGGAGAACTTCAATCGAACGGAAGTCCCCTGGTTGTCTGGTTGTCGAATTCGCTTGATAGGAGCTTCGAGTATGGAGAACTTCAAGCAGGCGGAAGTTCCTTGATTGTATGGATGTCGAATTCGCTTGATACGAGTTTTGATTTGTTATTAACGCATTGGTACTAATTGGATTTTAGTATGAAAAACTGCAATCGAACGGAATTCCCCTGGTTGTTTGGTTGTCGAATTCGCTTGATAAGCTTCGATTTGTTTTTAAAGTGTTTGTGCTCCTTGGGTTTGAGTATGGAGAACTTTAATTAAACAGAAGTCCCCCGGTTGCCAGGTTGTCGAATACGCTTGATACGAGCTTCAAGTAAGGACAACTTCAAGTGGGCGGAAGTTTCTTGATTGTATGGATGTCAAATTCGCTTGATAAAAGTTTCGATTTGTTATTATAGTATTGGTGCTTTTTGGGTATGTAGAACTTGCTTCTTGTATATGTAGAACTTCAATAGAACGGAAGTCCCTTATTTTTATGGTTGTCGAATTCGCTTGATACGAGTTTCGATTTGTGTTTAAAGCATTAGTGCTTCTTGGATATGTAAAACTTCAATCGAGTGAAAGTCCTTTGGTTGTATGGTTTTTGAATTTGCTTGATATGAGCTTCGATTTTTTATTGAAGCATTGGTACTTCTTGGGTTTTAGTATAGAGAACTGCAATTGAACGGAAGTCCTTTGGTTGTTTAAAGCGTTTGATGCTTCTTGGGCTTGATTAAAAGGAACTTTAATCGAACGGAAGTTCCTTGGTTGTATGGTAGTCTAATTCGCTTGTTACTAGTTTCGATTTGATGTCAAAGCGTTGCTTCTTGGGTTTTGGCTTGGATTTGGTCGAACTTAGTCAAACATGTTGTCTCTTTATTTTCATTTGCATGCGGCTCTAAGGACGATGATTACAATTCAAAGATATATTTTGTAAATAATACCACAAGATGGATTTCATGAATCTCATTTCAGAGATAATTTAGTAAAGTTTACTACCACATGTTGTTAGTCAAGTTTCAAGTTTATAGTACCTGCATATGAAAATAAACATTTTAATTAAATATAATTTATTTCATATACAGGATGTTAATTTAGTATGTGAATATGAAGAAAAATGTTTAAATCTAAACAGCTGCAGAGGTGCGAACAAAAAGATGAAACCTCGAGCATATCCTCTACGATTATCTGATGCTTATCATTTATTGGAAGATTTTTGTGTGGCGACTTTTGGCTAACACCAGCCGATAACAAACACCTCTTTGCGACGTTGTTTTCTACATCAATTTAGAAGAATATATAATGGATCATTAAACGGCATGAGAGAAGATATGAGAAAACGGACAATACGTCACAAGTTTGAAGTCGATAGAATAATTATCGAGGTGTGTTAAGTTTTCTGCGAACACATTAGTGATATTCGAAATAATTATTCTTAAATTTAAATTAGAGAAGGTGTTCCAAAGAGTGCTATATCTTATGTATATCGTCATATCTTAAGAAACATAATTTAATTTAGGATTTAAACTATACCGTCAAATGATACTTGTGCCATGTAAAAATGGTATTATAAGCATTTCACTAAGAAGATAAAGTAACAGGAATTCAAAAATATAAATAAATAAATTATTCGTGAATTATAATCATTAAAAGTATCTTTTGTAACGTTTTTGAAGTTACGATTTACGATTTTCGAATCAATAGAAATATTTGCAAGTGCCTTTAATTAATAACAAGCAAGATTTTTTTTTTGACATTGGTAATGTAAAACATATCGATTAAGTTACTCAAATAAATACTTAAAAAACCAAGTTGTTATTTTTATTTCATTACTATAAATATATATTTTTCATCTTTAAAAACCCTGGGGTTCATTTTCTACATATATATCATATTAGAGATAAGATTATTTACCTATATGGTTCAGAATATTTTCTGTGTTATTTCTGTATTTCCTGTAACTATTTTTGTATAAATATTAACATTTAATCAAAAATACTTTTAAATTTATATATGCAATTTTGTTTGAAGAAATTTTAATAAATTAAGTTCATAGATTAAAACGATTTTACAAAAAAATTATAAATTTCAGTTACAATTATTTATTTCCTAATTCCCTATAATTTACGAAATAAAAAAGTAACTCAAATTGGTAAAAACATCGCTGCCGGCTAGCAAGATGAGTTGTGGACGATCTCATCTTGATTAGATCTCTCTCTTCCATAGCGCGATGATGTTTTATGTTCCATCCGCAAATTACAAAACAAATCTGGAATATCCATAGATTATCTAAAACGTTGAAGTTCTTCGTCGGCTCCGGAAGTGTTTATAATCACGTTAAGAGTTTCGTGTGAGAAGTAAATCGAGTATTCTTGATTGGTATAGACAGAACCGGTCTCACAGTTGTTTACTTAAATTGTTATCTGTGACAATGGTGGCTATAAAAATAACAAATTTAAATTACAATATCTAATAGAAAACACATTGATAATTAATAAATATGTTTTTCTACGTTCATGCAAAAAACAAAACTTTATTGAACTATATTTAGTGAAAAAACTGGTTCTTTATTACACTAGTGCAATAAAAGTTTTATTGCACTCATCTGTCATTTTACTACAGCGTTTTATGATCATAACAAACATAAATATTCAAATCAACGCCACATATTTAGTCCATTTTAATTTTCTGTGTTACGTTTTAAAAACAATTGCATATTTTATATTATTTTCAATCATTTAATAAATAAATTAATAAAAAAATGTATTTTATTAAAAATGTCATTACAAATTATGAACACAAACGTAAATAAATGCCTCAAATAAAAGTACACGATCACGTCTACTATGATTTGGATAATACAACTGCAGTCCTATAAAACATTTTTTGGTTTTTGCATGAACGTAGAAAAAATATTGTATGCAACTCGTGCAAAAAGTGTTTATTGCACTTGTTGCATAAGTAACTATTAAAATGGTTCACACATAATCTGAAATAAAGAAGGAGTTAAAAAATCTTAATTATTTAAAGTATTATAGTTTTGATAATGTTAATAATTATTGCTTTAAATATTCAATGGAAAATTTTACCACAGTGATAAAAAAAATATCCATAAGATTAAATAAAATCTTGAGGTGATTACAGCACCCCCTTATAATTTTCGGACAAGGATATCTCAAAAAGTAATTTTTTTATATATCTAGATATGCATATTTTTTAAAGTTTTAGTTCCTTCCTGTTTCCGAGAAAAAAAAATCAAAGGGCATTAAATTTTGAAATATCATAATAAAAATAAATGCATTCCTCAACAGCACTATTCTTAATATAATCCCCAAATTTGAGCTCTTAATGTCTTGTCAATGATTTTTTTTAAATTCGCCAAAATTGGTGGGTAAAACGCCTCTTTAAGTGCTGCCTTCTGTTGTAACGCGACTGTAACTACCATATCGTACACTCTCAGTCATCATTAGTTTCCTAAAATTATTTACACCAGTTTACACAAGAATATAGCACTTAATGAGTAGTTTTAGCCACTAATTTAGGCGAATTTTAAAAATCATTAGCAAGACACTAAAAACTTAAATTCATGGATTATATTAAGAATAGTGCTGTTGAGGAATGCATTTATTTGCATCATGATATTTCAAAATTTAAAGTCTTTTGATTTTCTTTCTCGGAAACTGGATGTAATTAAAACTTTAAAATATATGCATAATCTAGATATTATGGCCTAATTTATTTTTCCCAAATTTAAATTTTTTAAAAAAATTACTTTTTGAGATATCCTTGTCCGAAAATTATAAGGGGGTGCTGTAATCACTTTAAGAAAATAATGCGAAACCCGCAAATAACTAATACTTTCTTTACATCCACATGGATATTAGCTCTTCTAAACAAATAATCCAAAAGTAAAAAGTATGCCAATACATTCAACTAAACAAATATATCCATTCTACCTAGTATAGTTCTTCCATTATCAATTGCAGAACATAAAAACTCGTTCGGAACCTTTACCGACAATTTTGTATAATCTGCCATAGGCGTAGATACCTACCTCATTTTATAAATTTATTTTATAAATACTTTTAATATATCATATGCAAGAAAGTATTCGTTAAAAGGAAATCGAATCATTATAAATTGGACGTTATTGTATGTCTTGAGTTAGACAGATGCACTTAATTGTAGTCTTATAGCTCGTTAACTTGCTACAACTGAATATTAAATTATAAAACGTAAAAAAGCGAGTAAAGTGTACCTGCCTGTAAGGGCGTTTGGTTTAAACAGGGTACCAGACGTGAACTGAGCCCTTTTTGTACCCCATTCGTTTTTTTTTTCTGGAAAACGAAATTTCAAAGCAAAAACCATAAACGAAAATAAATTCTTTGCAAATAAAACGAAAGAAAAAAAAACAGTTCAATTCAATTCTAAAGTATCTTTATAAATAATCATGGCAGTCTGAATCCTCTGAACTAGAGTCATCATTTGGATGAATTAGGATGGGTTGTAAAGAGGGTAATACTACATACTCATCATCTTTTTTAATAACATGTTTGACGCAGTTTTTCCAAAGCTCTTGGCGGTCTACTGCTAGAACTTTCTTTACGAGTTCTACAACCTCTTTACTCATTTCAGGAGACTGATTACATTTTCGTAATTCTGATTTTACGTTTGCGAGTATGACCCTGTTCTTTGCACAGCTTGTCAATATTATAATAAAAATTTTTCAACTGCATGCCTTTAATAACAGTAAGCAATTCTTTGTTTGTTGGGCCTTTTTTACGATCACTGGCAGGAATAGGAATATTTCTTTCAGACATAAACAATAAAATTTGAGCTTTGTTACTGCTACTAGTGCTACTATTTGGTATTTTAAGGAGTTGCCGCGAGTGGTAGGATGCGTTGTCCATAACGATTACTGACTGTGGTGGAATGTTAGGTAAAAGCTGTTCAGTAAACCATTTTTCAAATAATTCTGCTGGTAAATCTTCACGATAATCAGCTGCACAGTTTTTAATTTATTTAGCAGATAATAATAAAGCATTAGGCACGAAACCGTCTTTGCTTCCAGCATGTACTATTATAATACGTTTCCCTTTAGAACATTGCCCATTCAAACAGCAATTTTTACTACTGTCAACCCAACCGAAATTTACTACATCGTGACTGTCAAACCATGTTTCATCTAGATAAATTATGTGTCTATTAGAACTTCTGTACTCTTTTATCTGACGCAAATAATCTTGTCGCCATTGAACTATCCTCGACGATTCGGTGATTGCCATCCGTTTATTCAATTTTTTGTATTTAAAACCACATGCTGACAAAACTTGACGCAATGTTTCCAAACTGGTATAAGTGTATCCTGGAAAATCTGCTACCTTTGGCTGTATTAATTCCAATGTCGGAACTCTGTTCTTAAATAAACTATAAATTGTCCTTCGTATAAAATCTTGGGTAGCTCTGTCAACTGATTTCAGTTTTTCTTTACATGTTTTTCGGTTTTGTGAATGATCCACAGCAACACCTTTTGTGACTACCCGATAAATGAAAAATTTATTTACTTTAGTTAATTCGGCAATTCTTATTTTGATCGCATTATCAGACTGCTGAATATTTTCCTTTTTTAAACATTCGAATATATTTAAAATAACTTGTTGTGTTTGTATATCTAAATCCTTAATGTTAAAGTCACACCTGTCTTTAATCTCACTACACTGTGTAATTTAATTTTCATCATTCGCCCATGGTCTAAAGAACGCCATATTTATATTTATTAAAAGAAATTTAAATTAAACCAACCACACATACAAAACACACCGCACGACAGTATCAAAACACACCGCACGACAGTATTCCCCTGATATCGCAGACTGTCTTCCAGGAATATTTTCGAACACTCCTGCCCTCCGTAAACCTTCGGCCAATACAGTGCATTTAAGTTTACGATTCGATGTTTTAATTGGTAAACAACGAAGATGATGGATTTTGACACATATATATCAAGTACACGTGGACTGACCGTTCGTTTAATATTTACCACATTGTATAAGGGGAGTAAACATTATTTTTCGTTTTTAAATTTGGCTGAGTGCCGTGCGTATATATTAAATATTGATGATTCCCCACATAAATATGTTCTGCAATTGATAATGGAAGGACAAGAACACTGCACAAATATGAAATCCACCGATCACAGTTCATATGTTGGTCACGCGGCTACTCATATCATTATATTCTTCACACAGTATTCTGTAAAGGGTTATATAGGTTTACTTTCAAGAAAAATTTTAATATTGGTCCAACTTTAAAAATATTTGCACCAAAATCCTTATTAACAAATTTTGAACATTTTTTAGAAATGGCCGTCCATACGATGTCACATTTTTTGTCCACATGATAAGTCAGAAACTTAAGGAAAAATCAACGTCTACAAAGGGATGAAACTTATTTATTTAAAAAAAAATTAATTAAAAATGGGTTTTAAAATAATAAAAAAAAAATCCTAACTTAAAAATGAAAAATAATGTCACCTTGAAATGTTTAGCAAAAATCAAGCTGTATAAGAGGACAAAGCCTATCGGTTTTAAAAAGTCTAATTTTAAATGAAGAGTTTAAGTGTGGTTGAAATTAAAAATAAATCATACATCAAAAAAGAAAAGCGATATCAACATGAAATTTTTAGTAAAATTTAGGCTCTATAAAGGAATAAAGCCAATTGATTCTCAAAAAATCTACGTATATAAATGAGGGAATAAGAGGGGTTGAAATAATGAAAAAATCCTAACTCAGAAACAAAAATGAAATTGAAGTCTTCTGAAAAATAAAACTTTATGAGGGGATGAAGCCTATTGATTTTAAAAAAAATCTGATTGATAATGAGGGTTAAGAGGCTCTGTTAAACTGCAAAGAGTATATATAGAATGTCAAGCATTATATATTCATTCTAGTGTTTTTTTAAATAAGTAACAATTCTGCCAAACTAATTATCAGTATATTTTTTAGTTATTGACATTAAATATACATTAAAATGAGAGAAAGGGAGAATATACATGAAACAAAATAAATAATAAAGTTAATGTTAATATTTCATGTTTTAAGAACAGCGGTCTACATGAAACTAATCTGTGTGCTCGACATAAGAACCTTACTGCCCGTTTATGCATTATAATGACTCTACCAAATAACTCGGCAGAACAAACTCCCCTAAACTGAATAGCATAACGTAAATGGCAGTCAACAAACGCATAATATGCAGTTTTTGCTGCACAAACTCATAATGCACGAAAGGTAGTACTAATGGCATAACAACCCGATGCAAGTTTTTTTAAAAGTGGATCAACATGAGATTTTAATTTCAAATCTGTGTAGATATTTAAATCTAAAAATGTTGTAGAGTCTGTGACTTTTATACAGGGTGTTTCCGAACTTGGCGTCCACATTTGTAGAGGTGGTAGTTCGCATAATTTGAGAGCGATTGGCAGATTTCATTTTTCTAAAAAAATTATAATAAACAAAATAGAGCCATTATAAAAAAAATCAAAGAGCAGGTCCTACCCTGAGCGCGTAGCGCAAAAGTCCTCAAAAACAGATGCGATTTGCAATTTTGTCGATTCTAAGCGTAGCGCGCGCGAGTCGAGGCGAAGCTATCGCTGTGCAGGACCGTACCTGTTTATAATTTTTAATTAATTTTTAATTATTTTTATTTGAAATATTTTGGAAAAATGAAAACTGCGAATCGGTCTCAAATTATGCGAACTACCACCCTTACAAATTTGGACGCCAAGTTCGGAAACACCCTGTATAGTATCCAGTTTAGGATTATCACGAAAATTACATTTATAGGTTAGTATTTTCGTTTTTTTTTTTTTAATTTAATGGAAGAAAATTTTAAGTATACCTACCATGTTTTAAAAGATTTTGAGATCATTACTAATATTAGTATGAAAAATATTGAGATCGTTTTTATGCCACAAGATAGTGGTATCGTCACATGTTTAACTACTTAAATCATTTATATAAATTAGAAAACAAACAGCACAATATCAAAGATTACCAAGACGAGACGCTTCATTTATGTCAAAAAATAAAGCTATTGACCCCTGATATTCAAATGGGAAAGTGTACGATATTGCCTATGTGATCCCTATAAAATTTTATTTCATGATAAATACTGTTTTTTATATATTAGAAAAGCACCCCAAATTTACTTTACAACCATAAAAATTCAATAAACTCTCCACAAAAAAGTTAATTTAAATAAATAAATAAATAAATAAATACTGGATAATTTAAATATGCGATATTCATTTTAGTCCGATATCTTATCGGATATTTTGTTCACATAAAGCCACACACTTCTCTCATAAAAAATTACAGTCAAATGTTGTCTTCGACACACTTCTTTGAAGTAAGTTGAATAGAATGGTATTTATGAATGGTTACTATCTATACATTTTTACAATAATGGTATCACAAGGAAAAGAATGAAAATGGAATTAAAACCTCCAGAACTCCCAAATACAAAACTAAACTTTGCAACAGAGGTGAAGAACCTATGTCTCATTTTGACAGCAAGTTAACATGGAACTCTCGTTTAGAAAACAGAGTCAAAAGAGCATACATTGCTTATGAACAATGCCGCCGAACTATAGGGCGCACCTGGGGTTGCTCTCACAGAGTCGTCGCATGGACTTACACGGCTATCACAAGACCTATGCTAACATACGGTACAGTTGTCTTGGTAACGAAAACCCAAAACTTAACAGCTATTCGTAATCTAAAACAAATTCAAAGAACAGCATGTCTCAACATAACAGGAGTCATGAAAACAATACCGACCAGAGCCATAGAAGTCATTCTTAGTCTCACTGCCCTTGATATTTACGTTAAGGAGGTTGCTCTGACGATAATGACACGCTTCCGCACGGTTGGAATAGAACCTGATGTAGGATAAGGTAAGGCGAGACGTCCCTTTTGGCAGGGTGCGCTCCATACGCTCCCACTGCTTAAAGCGAATATGGACTCCAACTTATTGATATTTATCTTCCATAAGCTATATAAACTTATAACAGAATAAATAGACGAGCTGGAAGTGGCAGGTACGATTCATATCTACACCGATGGTTCTATAACAAAACAAGTCTTAGGATGTGGAATATACTCCAGATACTTAAAGCTTATTACAAAATGAGCTGTGAGCAATAGTGTCAGCGTAGTTTAAATAGAGCTAACGGAGATTCTTATAGCAGCAAAAGAAATCAACAGATAGCAGACAAGCACTACTTACCCTGAACAGACCACGAATTTACTCAGGGTTAGTACTAGAATGTCACGAAGTTTTGGACAAAGTATCCATCAAAAATGTGGTCACCTTAAGATGGATCAAAGGTCACGTCACATCGAAAGGTAACCGTTTGAAATTCAAGGAAAGATGGGTTAAAACAAGAAAATGCAGAGTTGCCAGGGAGCTCTTAAGTTATCCTAACAACACTGCAGCAAACAAATACTTGACTATGACTAGACAGAATCTGCGCCTAGTCTCATACATGCCGACTGGTCATTGCCAAGTACGGAAGTATCTTCATATCATGGGGCTGTCAGAAACCGCACTCTGCAGAGATAACGAACAAGAAGATGAGACCATCGAGCATATTCTTTACGATTACTCGACGCTCTCATTTATTAGAAGATTTGTGTTCGGCCAGTATCGTCTAACACCGGCCGGTATAAGAGAAGCACCTCCTGGCGACTTTGTCAACTACATTAAATCTGTAGGCTATCATTTTAGGAGAATGCACAATGTGCTTAGTGAGGCCTAAGTGCCGTGGGGGGTAACCCACCCTCCATACGTTTACAGTTACAGAGACACATACAATAATGGTAAAAAAGTGTCGTTGTTGGAAAATGTTAGGGCGCCGACTGTATGGATGGCTACACCAAAACCTGAATCTCAGACTAAACACAAGTTAAGTATTTCTACTTTCTATTATTCCTTTAAATTTTTGTCGTGAATTTTCTAAAATGCCTCTCCCTAAAGGCTTTTTTCAATTAAAATTTACCATGAATTGATTTTCATTGTTTTAGGCTGTAATAAATGATTATGTATTTTTGTGACACAAGATGGAGATTTTTATTACGAGTTTAATAGGAGTGTGAATGAAAGTTAGCCTGCTTAGTATTGAGCTACGCAGTAAATCTATGATTTGACCTTTAATGTATATTTTCGATAACATAAGATTTAAAAATCTTTGTATATTACGAATCGTGTGCATATGGCACTATAGCTAGAATACCATATCATATGAGAATGTTGACTGAAAACTAGTTAACTAGCTCAATGAAATATATATTTTTTTTTAATTTTAATTTATATTAGATACAACTAGTGATTTAGCTAAAAATATGTATCTGATCTTATCTAAATTTACAGTCGAGCCAAGTCTTAACATTGAAAAAAATCTCTTTCAGCCATATCTTTGAATTTATCTAAATTATAGTATCATCAGTAAGATTTACAAGACTCGAACTAGAGTTTGAGAACAGGCCATGTATGTAAATTTGGATGAAATTGGACATAGATCTTTCGATCACTTTTCTCTCCACTCACTTTTACAGACTGATATACACTGGTTAGTTAGGTACAACACTCACATTTATCTTCGATCATTTATAAAAAAAAAAAAATTATTATATCGGTCTCCATCTCACTCTAAACAAATTCAGAAGGAAATTTAAAGTTAGAATGATGTCATACGATTTTAAAACCATTTTAGCTTCGAAGAAGCCTTCTCATCCATTGCACTACACGTGTTAATACCGCCAGGCTCCAGCATGCAGATGATACATATATCTCAAATTACCGAGAAATAAAAAATAACAAATAATATCAAATTCAAGAATTAGGTAAACAAAAATTTTAGCAACAAAGTCAACATTAATTTTTATTCTAACCTACTAAAAAAACGTTTTGACTTTGCCAGCCACTAGCCATAATTATATACTTTTTCAATTTCTAAATGCAATGGCAGATGACAGAACTGATTATAAGTTTCATCCGGAAAATCAAACAAAGAACTTCTCTTTATATCAACTTCCATTAACAAAATATTCGAGATTTGGCGACATAATTCATCGTCATTTGCAATAACACTAGAGAAGAAGTCGGGAAAAAGCGTCACATTTCACTCAAGCTTTTATAAACCGGCGAGTTGTATCATAAATAAAAAACTTTTCTCTTTTACTTTGTCATCCGAATGAAGTCGACTAATAAAACAAGACGATACGACCGGGAATTTGCATAAGAACCGAAGCCATGGCTACAAATTTCTGATAGAGCTCCGGCTATAAAATCAAATTTATAATTATGAGTGCTGTGACATAAGTGTAGGCAATACCAGTAATTTATGATTAATTTGTTTGCGATATATATAGGAGGAGCTCGATGTTCTTTACCAATACCCAACTCTGGAAGTTGGTCGATAATATTTTTTATGAAAAAGGTCGGAATTAGAATGGCAAACAAAATGGGGTAGAACTAGAATACAAGAACTGATCATGGATTAAAATGGTTTGGAAGTGTTATAAGAATAGAGAAGATTGGCAAGAAAAATATTGGAGAAGACCACAAGAAACATGTAAAACTGTATTTTAGCGGTATAATAATTGAGTTTTTTATTAGTGAACATTTTATAGTTTCATTCGAGGCAGTAAGACGCAGAACGGCCTAACCCCAAAAAGATAATGAAATTTGAAAACAAAATATTTATAATTTCGATGTCTATTTTGTTCTGAAACATATTCAGTGTAGTGCTGCTAATTTTTTTAAAATATTAACTATTATAATACTTATTATTTCCATGAACAAATTTTAAAATTGGCAACGATTGCGTAAGGTAATTTATGCCAAAAATATTTAATTGATTTGCTGGTCCATAATCCCGTTTTCATCATCCAAAATAATAAATTCATAAGATGGGTTTTCTGTAGTTTTCAAACATTCATAAAAATTATAAAAAATCAGGGGAATAGAATTGCGTAGCTCTAACAGTTCTTTTTCTTTTAACTTTATGATTATTTGGACACAATTATTCCAAGAAAGCAACCAACCTTTAAGATTTTTATTTTGCTAGTATAAATAAAAATTCGCACGCTGAATAAATACATATGGGTATGTTATATTGTGTTATGTATGGGTATTAATGCACTGCGACATAAAAAATCTATTGCACCTCATTCTGTCTCCTCCTCGCAGAATCTTCACTTACTATCTTTTACTACTATTAGTTTTCTAAAGTGTCCCTTAGGTCGACAATACCCGGAAAGGGCCCCTGTTACACTGCGTAGCCTCTTCTTGCTAAGGCAGATGCAGGCTTTCAATCTTTCTATTTTCTAATTCTTTTTTATTTTTTTAATGTGCTGATACTGCTAATACCGCAAAACAGCTCAGATCCCACAGAAGGTATTTAAATCCGTTTCCTGGCAAAACTATCTGCAATCTCGTTACCCCTTACCTTAAGACCGCAGAGAGGATAACTCTATTTTTCTCGCCTAGCTCATTTAGTTTTTCTCGGTATCTTCAGACCATTTTTTAAAATGATTATGTAAGAGCTTAGCGATATGATGGCTACTTGGCTATCGAACGTGAAATAATCTCTTGTCTGCTATAGTTCCTCTCGATTTTAAACTGAATACATTTCTTCTCAACCGAGTGAATTTCCGCCTGGAAAAAGCTTGGTTTTTTCCTATGGTTCTGGGCCTATGCACTTCTATTTTACCGCCTTTTATGGTTTTGGAACAATCTGTATGCCACTAAATAGTATGTCTTTTGATTGCAAGTACGATGGATTCTTGTATGGATTCTTTATTGCGGCCCAGATCTGTAGTTTTTGAATTTTTCACATAATTGTACTTTTTTTCCTGATGCATACTTCAAAAATCTTCCGTCTTGATGCTATAAGACTTTCGTCTGATTTCTTTGTTTCTGATCATTTTATAACTTATCTTTTTGCCTTGTTCTCTATCATTAAATGTAGAGGAGTGAGGATTCAGATTGGTTCCAGTTCGGTCGTAGGTCAGGATATCGTCCACAGGTGATGCAATCACAGGTCTTTGAACTTTTTAGCTACTAGCTCTCGTAGCAGTTAAACTAGTTCCGTTACTCCAGGATACAGCCGCGTAAGTGATGATTGGTCACACCATTGCAGTATATATCCATCGCAGTGTGTTCGGATTATATTCTCATCTTTTGCTCACATTTTTTCTGCATAACAAGGGCCTTTGTGGCATTTTTTACTACCTTCTTCTCCGGTATATTCCAAAAAAGTTTGTTGTCCAGGGTTATGCATAAACATTTGACTTTTTGAGATTAATATTTCTTTTTTTTTAAAGGTTGCAAGTGTTGTTTTGGTGGGGTTTATAGTCTCACCTCGCAACAATATTTTTTGGCGCGTTATAATTCTCTTTATCACACAGAATATTTCGCAAACTGCTTCTAGCAAATATGACTATATCATTGACATAACCTTCACAGGGTATGTAGAAATCAGTCTGCTTAGAAATTTGTCTATGGTTAGACTCTACATTAGTGGAGATAAAACTCCTTGTTGTGGATATCCTACGGTTGTACAGATGAAGATAGTGTCCTGTCCTATCGGTGTCTCTGCAGTTCTCGTAGCTACCAGCTAATCCATATATTTAGAAGTGGTTCCTGCTCTGACTCAGTCTTTTGAGGTGCCAGCTGCAGATCATGATCATTTATCCACCTACTAATCATCTCCAGTACGTCATTTGTAGTTTCCATTAGTTCTATTTTAGTTCTTCTTACGACCATCGCACCTGTCATCAGCATATGCTACTAGCTCTGTCTGTTCTGTAGTTTTGATTCTTAGGATTTCATCATACAGTATGTTCCAAAGCAGCGATCTCAAAACCGAACCCTGCGGTACTCCTCCGGCTATTTTGTATTCCACAAGGTCTTCATTTATAATATAGTGGTTTGTAAAATAGCTTGCTATTATTGTGCGAATATACTTTGATATTTTCCGTCTTCTTAGCTCTTTCATTATATGCTTCCATGCTCTAGTTTTTTGGTTCTTTCCCATTTCCAAATCTGCTATATTTTGAACATCTCTTATACCGTCAGCAGTAGATCGTTTATTTCTAAAGCCAGACTGTCTATCTGACAGGTTTTCCTTGCTTTTCAGCTCTTACCATCTTTACCATCTTTACGCCACTATAATTCCAGTAGTTTTCCCATTGTATCCAATAGGCATAATGGGAAAAGGAACTCAGATCTTTTTCGATCTTTCCAGGTTTCTGAATTAGCACTCACCGGCCTTTCTGCCATGCATCAGAGAAGACGTCTTCTTCGAGGATGTCATTTAGTATCTTAGCTATCTCGAGACGGAATTCAACGGTTATAATTTTTACTATTTCTGAGGGTATCCTGCCTGGGCTAGCTTTGTTGTTCTTCAGTTTACGAGCTGCGATTTTTACTTCTTCTTCTCCTCCTATCTTATTAATATGTTCATCTTCTCCTTGTTCTGAAGGCCATGTGGTATTCCTTTGCTTTGGAAATAGAGCACGTATTGACTCTTTTCTGATTTCCTCTGGAATGTTAAGCTACTTGCGCTTAAGTTTTCCCATCACTATTTTGTATGCTTTTCCCAATACATCATCTTCTACATTTTCACAGTGTTCTTCCCATGTCTTCCATTTATTTCCAATAATGTTGGTTTTAAATATCTTTCTGGCCTCTCTTAGTTCGTTTTTTTATACGTTTATATTTGTGATAGATGTTATATGTTTCCTTTTTCTCGTTATTTGCCTCCTTATTTTGTTACATGTCATCGTTTGTTCTGATTTCTTCTGACCATGAGTACATCTTCTGTTTATGTGAGCTCTGATTTATCTTTAGCATCACATGCTTCCTTTGGTATACTCATAAGTTCATTGGGGCTTGTTTTTTGTTCTTTTTCCAGCTTCTGCCATATCGATACTTTGAGGGAGTCTTTATTTATCTTTCTGATATTTCAGCCTTTTTTGTTCTGTTCTTTTTTTTCTGGTTTTGATTTCCCCAGTTCGTATTTAATGTACTGGTGGAGGCTTAAGGATTCCTCATAGAGTACCTCCCATTTGTTTATTTCAATTGCGCTGTTTTCTGTGCTTAAAGTTATGTCTATTATTAATTCTTGTTCGTTTCTAATGAAAGTTGGTTTATTTCCTCTATTTTGTACAACTAATTTGTTTTTGGCCATCCACTCTTTTAGCTTTGTTCCCCGTGTATATTCTTGTATCTTATAGTGGTGGTGGCGGTGGTGGTTAACTGATCTACTGGCTCTCTTTTAAAAACTTGCTACTTCCACACAGCCGGCACCTTTGGCGTTCATAGTTCATATTGCTTCTTTTGTGTTTTGTTTTACTATTAATAATAGGGAAGACCGGGTGCAAATGTACAATTTTAACTTCCAAGTCTCTTTACTACTGCTACAAATATTTTAGGTCAGCAAAATTTTAATAGAATGTCGGTCAGTAATCTAAAAATGACATTTTATGGTAATTTTTATTTAGGATTAAGGAAAAATAATATTAACCATTTAAAAATATGATGAAGAATGGTACAATTGCCCCCATCATCGGGTTATTTGTACCATTCCCAGGGTCAATTATACCATAAGGTAAAAACAATAATATAAATATATATTTCTGATCATTAAAATATGAACATCAGATTCGCAGTTATGACAAATGTATTCTGCATCATTGTTGGTGCACAATGTATGAGCCTATAATTTGCAGGATATGCACCGTACCCATTCTTCACCTAGTTGACTGGAAGTAAATGGCTCTACACAAACTAAGCAGAAACATTCTTCTTCGTCACTGCTTTCTTCGATAACTTTATTAATTTTCCTTATTTTAGGACAAATACCTTTGGCCCTTTTTTTTTCTCTGGCTTCGGTTTCCTCTCTGATGTTTTTTTTTTTCCGGGGTTTCTGTATACATAGTAGATTTAGCCTTTTTTCGACCTTTATTATTCTTTATTTGTCGAGGTGGCGCTTTTGGAAAAGGTCTCACCAGCTCTGGAGAGAACTAAGTATAAGAATTAGTATTGATAGCCAATAGCTTTTTATCGTTGCTAGTATCTAGATGTGATAGTTAAGGAAAAGTATCTTGTCTATTAGGTGATTGGGAATTTGTATTTTTGGAAGTTGATGGTTGAAGAATTGAAGTAGGTGGTTGAGGAGTTGAAGAGGATAATTGAAAAGCTAAGTGGATGGTTGAGGAGATGTGTGTTTACTATTGGACGGTTGAGGGGATGTATGTTTGGATGGTAAAATATTTAATTCTTGATTTGTGGTCTGCATATTGATATTTACAATTTCTAAATCCTTTTCCACTGTAGTTTCGTTTAGTTCTTTATTCGGGTTTGATCTGTCAGTAACATATGACGGTGAAAAATCTAATTCGGTAAATATGTCCCTATTGAACGGATATATTCCTGATACTTTTAAACCAGCTTGTATATTGAAAGGGGTCGCTGCGTAAGGCAAAGCTGTTGCTACAATACTCGGGATATCGTATATTGTAATTGTCTTACCAGGATAAGTTCTTATGAAAGCATCGCAGGAAATATAGATTTTTTAAGAGGTCCAAAAACAGATCTGTCTAATGGTTGTAACGTATGTGAGCAGTGAGGTGGGAATGATAAAAGTACTATTCCCTTTTCCTTACAGTAGTCCAATGCTTTTATAGATGTATAAGATGAATGATTGTCCATGAGTATAAGAATTTTGTTGAAAGGTGAACAATTAGTGTGATGTTAACAATGTTTAGGAAATTTAAGAAATTCTTCATCTTGCATCCATCCAGATCTATCGGTAAGTCCTGTGCTTCCAATGGGACCTCCTCTTAGAAAATAATCTTGATATTGGACTCTGGTAAAAACAAACATAGGGAGATATAATTGCCAAGTGCGTTAACTGCTAAACCTACCGTAACCAGCGTTCCACGTTCACCTGATGTCAGAGCTCCTACTTGCTTCATACCTGTTTTGGCAACAACTCGATCCGGCTTTTTTACGGTCGTGACACCTGTTTCGTCTAGATTGTAAATGTCTTTAGCTTCAAAACCATCTCAATCAATTACTTTAGATAAAGCATCAAAGAAAAGATTTACATTTGAGCGGTTAAAATTCGTAGCTGTAGATAAACTTGATGCCTCTGTCGATCTAATCGATAAAGTTTTATTTATTTTCAAAAACATGGTGAACCAGTCTTCACCCGCCATCAAATGTTCATCCCAGTTTTTAGGCCTATTGATATTATCGAAAGCTAATTTTCTTACGTCTTTGGGAGACAGACCATAATAAATATCAACCGATCTCTTTATATATTTAGTAAGCTTTGACTCTTGAGCATCAGAAAATACTCTCGACGCTGGTTTATAGCCCATGGTAACAATTACAGGCTCTCTCTTTTTTATACCTAATCACACATGACATAGTCCGAAAGTAAGAGCTGAAGATCGAATACTACTTCCTCGTAATACTTCATCATATGCCTGTTCGTACATTGCTGTGGTCCGGGAAGTTCTATCAGTTTTTTTTTTGGTTCGGTTTCTAGGCATCTCAAAAAGGAAAACGTATCTATAAATCATTTGAAATATACTCGGAGTTAATTGTACCGGTAAAATTGACCCCATCTACACTGGTACAATTGCCCCAGATAGCATTTTTTTATCACTTTCCAAATAATGAATGATTCAAAATAAACGTTGTTATAATCTCTAACACACATACTTTTAAAATAAACCAGAAAATGTTACTAATACTTACGTATTAATAAAATTTCAACGATAATGTAAAGTTAAAAATACTTACGTTTGCCACATCAAAATAAAAAAGTACGTCTCAAGAACTATCATTCACGACTGAGCAAGAAATCAGTGAGTACACATTCGTCTAGATCAACTTCATTCTCTGTAGCCTGTTAGGTGAGCATAACTACTACCATTCTGAATCTCATGGCTTTGGTCTAATTGCCCCGTGGTACAGTTGCTCCCGGTCTCCCCTACCACACCTAGTTATTAAGAGTTTTGTCTAAACTATTCAACTTTATCATCTATTAAAATAATTACTATGCCATAATATTGTTATGTTTGTAATTTGTTTTTAAGAAAACACCAAAGATCTTAGGTATGTATGTAATTACACTATTTATTGTCAATTTATAGGCTTGAAAAGGCTTTATAGCCGAAACCGGTTCCCTTGATTAATACAAATTTCTATGTTGGATTAATTTCATTTTCTCATAAAAAAAATCTTGTAAATTATAAAAAAGCAGCATGAAATCATTAGATAGAATTGTACATCCACCATAACTAACTGCTGATAAACAACCTAAATTAGGAATTAAACGGGTTTACAACTTCTTACTAATATCGATCGTCTGTTATTTCTTTGTTATCATACGTTTTTTTTTATGATACTACTGTTATGTTACTACTGTTAATCAAACCGTAAACTTGGCAACAGTGTTCAAGCTGAATATTGAATTTCTGCTGAAGACGCTTAGAATGTAAACTTGTGTTAGCTTCAGAAATTTTGTAAACAATTCTGTCTTGGATATAATAATATGGTAAATACCGTCTGTTTTAAGTAGTGTATTGGTTTAGAATTAAATTAAATATTTTATTATTTAATGAAATCTTTAAAATAGACCTTTAGCCACTGAAATTATTTTACCATTTATTTTTTTACCATCAACTTGTAATATTGGTAGGTGGAATTTTTCTAATCTTTAATTTAAATAGAACCATCCTAATTATAAGTCAAACAAACTAGGTTTAACTACAGATTTGATAAAATATTGACAACCTTTTTCAAATATTACACACTCTACGGAATTGTTAAAATTGTAATGGCAAATGTTATTGACATATTTTATTTTATAATCAACTCTATACTGGAGATTTTCAAATCTTCGAGCAATTTAAAATGATATAAACCACCAGACTTCAATAAAATCTGATAGAGTATACCTAAATAAACTAAAATAATTCGCCATATTGCTTTAATTTACGGTTATCTAATGAAACATTTCTTGGAATTTACGACTTCGAACATTTATTTAATTTATTTGATTTAAATTTGGATAGCGGTAAACTGTGAAAAAGTCGAAGCTCAAGCGATATAAAGTGTGTGTATACAGTTGTGACAGATCAGTCAATATTTTCCCGATTGCTATGCAAAACAGGGCAGAAATCACTCGAGGTGAAGAAGTACATCTGTTATTGGATTTGGATTTCACGAATCAGTTCGTTTGTTCTTTTTTTTTTGACTTTTCAATGGTAATAAAGTATATCGGTTTATTGGGGGTAACAAGGATGGTGCGCGCGATATTATGTAAAGGGGAAACAGTGTAATAATACTACCTTTCTTCCTCCTCCTTTCGTGTGAATTTCAACCCTTGAAGCCGACTGAGCTTGTGTGGGGGAGGGACGGCTATTATTATTATTATTATTATTAATTTTATTATTTGCTGTGACGCTTCGGGGCGATTTAGGGATGATTGATGGTATCATTTGACTTTGACAAGTTTAACATCTAACTCATTAATTAATTTATAATATGATCAAATTTATATTTCGTTACGACTGTTAGTGATGTAGTCTCCCCACGACCTTTCCACATCTATTATGGATATCCTTTGATCGTTGTTTAGACTACCTTATCTATTTTGGTCTTTTATAGTAGACTTTATAGACTAAGAAGTAGCTCTCCGGCGAACCTAGTTGCCGTTGGTTTTTCTTCTCCAAGTGTAGTATACTATAGTTTCCTTCTCCTCTTTATGACCGAATCGACACAAAGTCTCTTTTTTCAGGCCAATGTTATACTTTTGTTAAGTCTACAATGTCCTATTAATAGGTCAACTAGTATAGAAATTTTTTCTATTCGTATTATAGCTTATTAATTAGATGCTTGGTGAGTTTTGACGATGGTCGTTTTAAGAACTCATTGACCTGTTTCTGTTCTGGTGAATTGTTTCTCCATTCGTGAGATTTTGTCAACATCCACTGCTTTGTGCATACTCTGATAGCTATCTTTGTGACACAACAGCAAACTTTTTGGCCAATTAAAGTATTAGAGGCTCCTTTTTAGGATAATAATTCAACCTCCGCATTACCCTTATGGTCCTAATACCCAGTCTAAGTTTAGTCTGTTTTGACTCCCCAGCTCTGTTAGGGCTTGAAAACAGTTTCATGCAAGCGTTAAGTATACCTTTTTGGAACTGATTGCTTTTAACCTCGCTTGACTGCCTGAGTAAATATGACAACGGTTTTTCCATTTACCTTATATCCTAATATTTCTTTTGCGCTGTGATATATTGCTGCTATTTCTGCTTGGAATACTGTCGCATATTTACCTAAGCTTAGCATTATATATAACTACTCCCAACCCTTTATGGATTTTGGAGCCGTTTGTATATCAGGTGACTTTTGCGTGAATAGGAGGTTCTCCCTTCCAAGCTTCCCTGTTTGGTATAATTACTTTATAATGCTTTTTGAAGCTATATTTTCAAAGCATTTTGTGTGAAGGTATTCCTAATATCTAAAAGTTAAGCAGATAACTTTTTCTAATTTGGAGAGTGTTTTAAGGTTTATTGTATTTCAACATTAAACGTTGATGTCTAGATATAGGTACGGATATGCACATAATTCTTTATATATCTTTTTGATTTCTACTGTTTATGTAAAAGGTAGAAATTAAGATTTCAATAATTAAGCATACCATCTTACGCAAGCGTCCTTCGCCTGGTACCAAGCTAACGATCAACGGTGTCAATTTATTCTCTTTTTGGGTTCATGCATATGGCATAAACATTATTTTATTTCCTCACCGTATCTAGCTGTTAGTTTATTCATGAATTCATCAAAAGCCATGACGTAAATTATTTATGAGGTTTTTTAAACAGTATAAATATTGTTTTTTTGAGTTAGTTCTTGAACTCATTTTAAGTCTGTTGATTTTATTTTGGTAAACAGATTTGCTTCTTAAATATAATTATTTAAATTAAAATTGTTAATTATTGAGAAAATTGGTAAATTTTTTATAAAGGTACATAAGTTCTTGATAAACACTCACAATAATAACGTCCATATCGATTTTCTATCTTTTCGCAGCTGGTGGCCTAATGAATTTTTTGTAATTAGTTGCATAATGTTTAACATTATGCAACTGTAAATGTCACCTCGTATGTCAAAATTAGAAAAATAATTAAACAAATACTTCGCGAGAGATTGAACATCAAACTTTAAAACTTTTCGTTCCTCTCCTCGATGCAACAAAAACTTACTCATTTGGAATGTTTTGAAAGCCGAAACAGGTCGTGAACCCCTTTCGTGACACCCTTGTTTTTCGTCAGTAATAAAGTAGATGTTTTTATTGAAGAGAAGACGATTCTGGAAAGGCGCTGGGGATCAAAATCATATTTCGCGCGCGACGTGTGAAAAATTGCTTTTCTATGCGAATTTATCCGATGATTTTTTATTTGGTACGCCTTACACCTTCGACAAGTTGAATGTTGAATAGAAGGCATCGCGGAATGTCGACATCAAAAGATTTCGTGATTCATCCAAGCGAAAACCGAATATTTGTTCTTTCGCATAAACACAAAACAACGGATATTGTTAACTCTATAAACATCTGTTTTAAAAAGTTGGTTTAATAATAAAATACTTATGTTAAAAATAATTCTTATTATGATTTTTGAATAATAAAGTTTTACAAAAAATTTACGTAACATCGCTGTAAAGTCACAACTTGCTACCGCCCCTTTATCTGGGGGGGTGCTTATTAGTAATGAAATTACCAGTTTGCTAAAATAAAAAAAAGATAAATAGCTCAAGTAGTTTTAGGAACTACCGGAGAGTGGGTGAGGGTTATATGATTTAAACTACACTTATGTTACCCATATAATTTAATTTCAGTCCAGAATCAGTCCAGGATCAGTGCAGGTTAGTTTCCAGTTTTGTAATATGAGCAATTATAACAAAAATGGGCTAAACCTATCAAGTTGCCCTGCGATATCCAATTAGTACTAATTGTTTACAGTGAGGTGAATGTAAGTATATCAAATAAAAGGTAGATACTATTATTAAGGGTATTATATCTTAATATATTCGTTTACTATTAATGTCCTTTCTTTTAGGTATTTAGTCACTACACATAATATCAATATTGTCCTAGCCAGGAATAACAGGCTGAGGTTTTAGCTCAGCTTATCAG
Organism: Psylliodes chrysocephalus; assembly: GCA_927349885.1. Classification (NCBI taxonomy): domain Eukaryota; kingdom Metazoa; phylum Arthropoda; class Insecta; order Coleoptera; family Chrysomelidae; genus Psylliodes; species Psylliodes chrysocephalus. Next base: position 41,976,486 of record OV651822.1, read on the forward strand.
CCTTAGAAGAATAAAAGAAAAGTTCTTACTTATACGTAGCGGATCCAGCTGTATGGGGTGGTCTCACTATAGGTACCTAATCGTCATGCGGGCTAATAATAAATAGACAGCAGTCTGGATGTAGAATTCACAAATGCATGGGTCTAGGAGCTAGTAAGCATGCAGTTATGGTCCAGCAAGTAGCAATTAATGAAGACAGGCAGTAAGATTCACCTGAAGTCCAGAGCAAAAGGCAGGTAAGTGGTAAGCATTAAACGTTAAAGGTTCTAATTTAGCTAATGCAAGCAATCTCTTAACCCAATACTAAAAGGCCTAGAAGTAAACAAGTATACAAATAAGCCGGAAGGTATAGCTAAATATGGACTTACCAAATATAGGGTAGGGCCGTGCTAGGAACTACTTTATTCACAAGAAGTGCTGTCAAGATTAGATAATGTAGTTTCCTAATGATAGTTGTAATTATCTCTAATATATGGCTTTTATTCCGAATAAATTTCGATAAATTTGAACAGGCACCACATGGACCCAACAAATTCATGCCATCAAAGCAAGAGTCAAAAAGGAAGGAAGTTCCTTGATTTAATGGCCGACCTATATAGCCAACTATTAAAATTTTAGGGAAAAATTGCATCTGTTCAAATAATAAATCATAACCTTGCCATAGAACATTTAAGAAATAAAATAGGTCCTAGTTACACTAGAAGAAGAAAGGTCAAGGTTGACAGATGATTGTCAGAATGAAATGTTTACATTTTCTGTAGGTTAACCAAACTTTAAACTATTAAATTATCAACTTCTAAATCTGTTTTATTTTCAAAAGGGTAAGTTTTATTCAACTTTATATAGTTTGTGAAAATGGAAATCATTTAATCGATTTATATATTTATTTTCTACTATTTAAATTAAAACCGTATCAAACTTCGTAAATATTACAATTTTTTTAGAAAACACAACAAACCTTATAACCTTATAATCTTAAAACTTTAAATGTAAATTATCTATTCTTCACGTGTTAGGGATTTGGTTGATAATTTTTATTGAACACTGAATAAATGAGACTTTTGTTAATTTTTTCCTAATAAAAATATATAAGATTTGTAATATAATAATTTTTATATATGTTGATATACGAGGAAACAAATTAATGAAAATAGTTACTATAAGAGAAAGATATATTTTATCCATTTAAAAGAAAATGATTTTTCTACGAATAAAACCAAAGACGTGACTGTTACTATAAGCTAATGACGGCAATCGTAAAAACCATGATAATTATGTAGGTAGTAACCATTTTTAAGTATTGAAGATGGTAATACTTGTCGCGTTTTAAAGGCAATGAACGTTTATAAAGACTCTTGTTTTCGTCAATAGTTTTGTTATTGCGTTGAGTCAGAAGTCTGCAGTTTTCATTAAAATGTAATGTGTACTGAATGTCACCAGCGGAACATTATTTGAACGTTTTTAAGTCATTAACAGTTAAGTCGCTCACTTTTTTGACTAGCCGAATAGACTTTTCTATTAACGGGAATCAATCCTTTATAACTTCTACATTGTTTGAGGACGAGTAGATACTCGGTTTTTCATGCAAAGCTCGATTTTGAATGTACACAGTCACACTTCATTTATGACCGTATTTTCAGGAAACATTTTTTGATTATTAGTTTGATTTTGTGTGACATAGTGTAAATCGGCATTTTTTTTTATTTTAAGTTTATGTTCAGTGGGCCATAGCCATCTCTGTAGCTAATTTTTAATGTTGAGTTATCATCCTATAGCTCCTTAAGTAAATCGATGCAAAATAGTTTTCATCGTCAAATAACATGGCCACTATATTTTATAGTTATCCCTTTACCATCCAGAACTCAACCCTATTAAGAAGATTTGGGCATCAGTAAAAAAGTAGGTTCCCTTGCGAAATTTCACTTTTAACATATATAGCCAGGAAAGATCATGTCATGTCCACGTTAATCTAATCGATCTGACGGAAGTGGTAGCCATGTTGTACTATGGATGACTCATCATCATATAATAAATGGTTTCTAAAATTGGTTTATAATTTTAGTGATTAAAATTTGTTAATAATTTGGTTGTTTTATGTGTTAAATTAAACTTTTATCAAGCATATGTTTTGTAGACATATTTAAAAAGTGTTTAGTGTTTTAGTATGTATTTAATATTAATGTTAATTTTAAATTTTCCGCGTTAAAAGACAAACAAGATAATATGGTCAGTTTTTTGTCTTGTGGATATAGCAGCACAGCTAATAAAAGTAGAAAGGAAAAATCTACATTTCATAAGCAAGTATTTTGTTGTCTCAATTTTCAACCACATTAAGGATTTTTAAAATTTCTAATGTTTTAAATTTGTAAACAAATATGCTCATAGGCGTAGTCTCATGGTTTATAGGGTATACATACTTCTATTTAAATAATTCTTTTATGCAATTTTAAGATATTTATGTGGTTGTTAAAATGATTAAATTATTGTTCAATTTAGAATTATAAATTGATTGCAAGTAAACAATTTTTAGATTTCTTAAAGATTTTAGATTTAAAAATTATATAAATTAATCCCAGGTAGACAATTTTAAGATTTCCTAAAGATTCTCAAAAAACAAAATTATGACTTGAGTTCATGCAACAAACAAATTGTGAGCCAAAATATCTTAATTTTTTGTGTTTACGCCATTTTTAAGCAGATCGTTTTGATTGAACCTCAAAACCAAGAATAAGACTTCTACCAACAGCTGTTCGAACAATAAAAGTGGTCCGGTTAAAGTATATAAGTAAATAAATTCTTTACTAACTATATCATGTGATGTTTTTTTCGTATAATAGAAGTTTATTGTATGAATGTGATGCACCCTATATCATTTATTACAAAGTAATTTACAAAAACGAACACAAATAGAATTAATAATATCTCAAGTAAGAAAATAAGTAGCATATCGCATGCCTCAAGATACTGTCTTAGGTCCTATCTTGTTTAATTTTATTTTAAATAATTTGTTTAAATATAGATGGAAATGTTAGTTTTTTAGACGACACAGTTATTCTGTAAAATGCAGAGAACTGGAATTATTTATAAAAACAGATCTTATAAAACATGCAATTTTAAAGTAAAATTTATTCACATATTGAAGGTTAATAAAAAAATGCAAACTTCTAGAAAATAGCAATTCGTTAAAATGAGAGAAATCGGTAAATTTAGATATTATGCAAATACGAATTTATTATTTTCTTTTCTACGCCCCTTTATGACAGTACGTCACTGGTAGACCGGAAACACTTGTCGCCATATTCGTCTAGTTCACTGTCAAAATTAGATACCATCGCAATTCCAAGGTCGTTTAGGATTCCTCCTTCCTGACTATATATATTCTAAGATAAAAACCCACATGAGAGTTGCAAAAAAGGTATAGGGATCAGTCCTCCTTAAGTACCAAAACGTGGTAAAACCTCGGGTAAAAACCATTGTTACGTACGGCTTCGTCGTCTGATGAAACAAAGGGCTAGAGAGCAATTCTGGTTATATTTACGGGACGAGCAAAGCGAGGTCCCGCAAAATGAACGAGTTACACAAAACAGCATTTCGTAACGTGTTAGATACAAGATTTTTTCTAATTTATAAAATTGTGTTTGGTTAAAAAATTATTCACCATCATCTTTTTTAGGTGATAAATTTGAGGTGTAAATATTAATTTGTGTTTTCTTTTCAGGTCATGTATATGGGCCCCTTAATATTAAGCCCGTGGATCGTCATTAATAGAAGATAGTTTGTGATTTTTTTTGATGAATTTGGGTTATTATATTTGTGTGAAATATTTCTATATTACATTTTTTGTTTCGGTTATGAATTTGTGCAATAATATTATATATCTAATAAATACGTTTAAATTACTTTTTTATTTTCCTAAATATTTTTTGTCATATAGTGTGTACTTAAATTGGAACCATATGGAAAACTTTTTTATTATCGGTTTTGTGAAAAAATTTATGGTTAATAAAAGGTTCTATATGGTCCAAAATTTAAAATGCAACAATCAGATATCAATTTTTTAAGCCGTACACGAGCTTTGTCACAAAATATGAATTTAAAGTGCCTTTATTTTTTAGAATACAGAAGAATATCATAAGGTAAAGTTATTTTAAATTAAAAGTTATATAAAAATATGCAATTACAGCCGTTTAGCATTAAAAATCAAGTTTGGTAATTATTTAATATAAAACTAAAAATGTTTTTCATGTAAAACGTAAAAATTATATCAGTCACAAAATCACTATGACATGAACTATCGTCCATCCTTATTCCGTGCATTGTTAGTTGCATAACTAACTGTAAAATAATATTTCATTTCAACCACTTATATTGTCCGGCGAGCTAAACATTAAATTACATATCATAAGACATTTTTTCGTATTTCTTTAAAATAAAATCATGTTATTATCCTATATTTAGGGATTTTTTTTTATGAAAATAAATACCTAATTATCGTAGTCAAATGTCAGATCGTCTAACATGACTATTCCTAACTTCATACTAATCTGATATTTTTAATTTTGAAATATTTTGCATAAGTACACGGATATTAATATTTATAGTTTTTTCTCTATAAAGTTATCCTGGTGTCGTGTAAAACAGTGTTTTGATTATTTTGTGCAAATTTAGAATGGATTAACTTATAGCGTTTTTGATTCCACTACCCTGCCTGCGGGGAGTGTACATAAAAGATGTGCGATATATCGATACAGGTTACTTTTTAAAGTGAAAAGTAACTGGTATCGACATATCTCCCACCTTTCGTATGCTCTCAGAGCAAGCCGAGCACTGGAATCGAACCAAAATTACAAATCGTAAGTTTACTGACAAAATCTGTTTTTATATATTGCCAACCTTTTATTATTTAATATAACTTCTCAAAATCAATGTAAATTCTGATTTAAAAACAAAAAAAGCAATTTTTATTTCTTTTAATTTCGTAACTGGCTCACCACGCATTATTCGTTTAAACCATTAGGTACAGTATACCTGGTACACCCAATACTAGTAAACGTACTTTCTACTGTTACTGCCAAAATGTTCGTGGCCTTAACAGCAAAGTCGAAATGTTTTACAATGCTGTTGCTACATGTGAATTCGATTTTATATTTCTGTACGAAACATGTATTTCCAATCATGTAAGTAGCTCTGAGCTTCTTCCCAGTAAATATTTAGTGTTCAGATGTGATCGTGACACATCAACTTAACGAGAGGTGGAGGGTCTTTAATAGCAGTTCACAGTATTTATAGTGTATCGGTAGTAAATATGCAAGTTATAAAAGCAGCATTTCCTCTAATTGGTGTAGTAGGTTGTAAGGTCTCATTAGGTGAAACTCTTATATTATATTCAATCTATATGCCAGGTATAATTTCTCTTGCTGACCTAAAATCATTTTTTGATGCGTTCGAAATGTTTAATAGTGTGTTTGGTGATTGCATGTTTATCATATGTGGTGACTTTAATATTCCTACGTTCAATCTTAAAGATGATTCTAGATAATAAATTATTTCACATTTTTGTTCTTTTCTTGATATTAAGAACTTCAATAATGTTTTAAATCAAAATGGTAGGCTACTAGATTTAAATTTATCTAATCTTAATCGAATCGTTTCATGCAGAAAGGGCACATGTCCAAAAAATTAACTTTTCAGGAATCAAGAAAAACTAAATATCTTCGAGCAATTTTTTTTATTAATTTTGAAAATTTTAAGGGTAATTATATATATAAAAAGAAAGTTTATCCATGCAAACTTATCAAGTTTAGGTGAGTTGGTTATCATTGAAAAAAATTGGACATGTGCCTTTTTTGCTAAAAACTAAAAAACAACTTATATTTAGCCATTTTTTATTAAAAAAAAAAAACATGTTAATACAAAATACCAGTCTATTGAATAAAATAATGAGCTTTTAATCATCTGCATTATCGCCCTCTATTGTTGGCCACTGTAAGATTAAGTCATAGAAATTCTTATGTTTTTCTTCTACAAACTGTATACACTTCTTTATGTTAGCGATCTTATTCATTTTTATTGCTACTTGACCTGTGGGATATGCGAGATTATTGGAAAATTTATATCAGTAGCCCTACCAGGTTGTCTTAACTGGAAAGTGTGTGTTGATAACCAATCTATGTATTCCTTTACCCCTAAACAACCTGGTTTTTCTGAATCATATTTGAAAGAAGAATAGGAAGAAATCGTAAAATGAACTTTGTCTGACTGCCTAATATTTCGCGACTTACTTTCTTCTGCTATACAATTTTTTTTTGTATAAACCTGCCCACCAATTTTTGAAGTCTAATATTTGGTCTGTTGATATTTCTTGAACAGTAAACTTTTTTTCTTGCTGCTGCTAATGATCATCTCTGTTATTTCATGAATAGTAAAAAACCTATCCATTTTTTCGAATCTGTCTTTTTATCTGAGAGAAATTGCGATCGCAAGGAAGGAATGAATGGCCTCTTTGTGGGCAGTGAGTAATTTTTTGAAATCTGTATCTGTTAATGCTAGAAGCATCCTGACAAAGCTGTGATTTTTATTTTGCCCCCAACAGTTATCGCTAAAGAGGTATACCTTTTGAATGGTTGGGGGTGTTTTATTAGTAAGGTAGTCCAATATAAATGAACAAATTTCGTCAGGCCCTTTTTTTGCTTGTCCTTCATGATATAAATAAACCTTTAAAGAATTTTTTTTAAGTTGTGTGAATGCAAAATACCGAAACCGTTAATTGAGTGTAGTATATTTTGCATAAAATAGAAAATAAGAGCTAACTTTGTGTCATCATTTTGTGCACTGGTATGTTCCTTCAGTTTTGCATAAAATTTGTGGGCTCTATGTTTATGCACAAGTAATTCAGCGACAGCTACTCTCTTTGTACGTTCGCTTAAGTTTCTGTCTTGTAAGTAAATGTCTTGTTCGTCCTTTGCTTTCAATCGCGTGAAAATATGTGTCTTTTTATCATCGCTTAATTTTTCGAAACATCTTTTTCGACATCTGGATAAAAGCAATGTTTTGCAGAAAGTAGGTACATAAAAATAATAATATAAATTAATAATGTTACTATTTTTACCTGCAAGGCTGTACAATCTGCTTGGCAACAACATCTCTACCCTTATAGGATTTGTACGACTTTCCTTCAATTCGTGCTTGTTTAAACAGACTTCGTTTATATTTTTCATTTTTCAAACTTTTTTTCCCTCTTTTCTTCCATTATCATAGCACCTGCTCAAATACTAATATAACGCAAATAACTACTAATAAACAAACGCTATAACCTTAGTTTTGAAATAATATTTCATTTCATTTTTGCAGAAAGGTCATATGTCCTAGGACGCGTGCCCATTCTGCATAACACTCTGTTTGATTCATGTGATTTCATAGAGAATACTGACCGGACCCATGCCATTGGTACATATAAGATGTGTTTATGTATGGTAACTTCAAATGTGACAAAATGTCACAATTTTGATAAAAGCCCTTTTTGCATGGGATGGTTCAATTGTTCTGTTAATCGAGATCCGCATCCATTAGTTAAAGAAGATATTGTCCATCATCCCACATTATACTTTGAATTTGAATTAACCAATATTACCACAAAACAGTATTTATGCAATGGTAGCAACACTAGGTTTAATTTTCGATTTTCCGGAAATGTACATTGAATTTATAAGCATCGACTGGTCTTGTATAAATTATAATACTAATGTTTATCAAACATGATCCAATATTTACGAGATTATTAATGATCTTATTTTCAGATATACTCCTAGGTTTAAAAATAATTCTCACAAAGATCCACCTTGGTTTACAAAAGAAATTATAGATGGTATCAAAGCTAAAAACAACGCGAGAATTAATTACAAAAAATATAAAGATGAATCTTAATATAATAAATTTAAACATCTAAGAAGGCTTAAACCAAAACAACAAATTTAAGTTTCATATGCTGCATATGTACAAAGCACTGAAGATGCCATCAATAATGATCCCGCAAAATTTTGTTCATTTGTAAATATAAAACGTGGTAAATCAAGAATACAAGGAAGCATTTTTTTGGAATCTGAAGCATTTGATTGTCCTCAATCAATTGTTGATATCTTCTCAACATTTTTTTTAAGTGTCTTCTTATACTCCAACCTTCTTTATATTGCATCAGAACCTGTCAACGTTAATAGCACGCATATAGCTCTTATTAGTATATCTGAACTTGACGCATTTGATGGTTGCTGAACCCGGTGGGTTTAGGTCTCATCCATATGTAGCTACTTCAGGTGTTCCACAAGGATCAAATTTAGGACCGTTATTATTTATAAATGATCTATCTTCGAAATAAGACTGCCCTCATCTAATGTTTGCCCACGACCTTAAACTTTACTGTAAAATTAGTGGCCCAGAAGATAGTTACAGATTGCAGCAATCATTAAATACTGTTAACAGTTGATGCTTGGAAAATTCGTTACAGGTCAACATTTCTAAATGTGAAATTGTCTCATTTTACCGTCTCAAAGAGCCATATGAATTTGATTATTTGCTTTACAATGAGTTTCTACAACGCTGTTACTCATTTAAAGACCTTGGCATAAAATTCGACAACAAATTCACATTTAGTGGCTATATTGGAGATACTATCGCTGTAGCATCAAAATTGCTAGGCTTTGTGCTAGAAATTGGTCTAGTTTTGCTAACAATGAAACTTTTATTTTATTGTACATCACATTTGTAAGAAGCAAGTTGGAATACTGTTCTGTAATATATAGTCGCCTATCTATCAGAACTCAATATATTTCATTGAAGCTGTACAAAGAAAATTCCTAAAGTATATATATATTTTAGGATTTATGGGCGTTATCCTGAAAGAAGATCTAACCATGAGGAATAGCTTCAAATGTTTGATATTGAACCAGTGATGGATAGGGGTAACCACGAATCAATCTTCTTTTTACACAAACTTTTAAATAATCAAATAGACTCTCCATATATATTGAGTAAAATTAACTTTTCGTTACCCAGAATTGAGTCACGCAATGAATCTTTTTTTTATAATTCATCTTGCCAAACCAATTTATTAGTTAAGTCTCCAGTAGTTCATATGTGCACAATGTATACCAAAGAATGTAATGATTGTGATATTAATAATGATAACATACACAAAATCTTGGACATTTATCGAAAAAACAGAGCTAATTAATTAATTAAAAAATTATTTTTTTTTTGTTTCAATTATTCTTTTCTTCTTATATTTTACTATTTATAAGCACATACGTACTAAGTACTGTTTATGTTTATTGTATTATATATTATTTTCTGTTATTGGGTTGAAAATAAATGTATTATTATTATAATAATCAACCTTTTGTCATCAGTTGTATAATGTTCTATTTTTTGCAACTGGTTGCATAAAGTAGATCGTGTTGACACTTGCTGCGATAACAAAATATGTTGCTTTATATGTCAAAATTAAAAAAAAATACACTTATTTTAGAAGAAGCAAAAAATGCGTCTTTCTCTTTTAAAATCTCGAAACAGTTTCCTTTGTCTTGTCAACAAAACTTTATTTTAAAATCTAGTTTACTTGAAAAATTGATGAGCCCATTCATACTATGGCAATTAAGTAACTTTAAAATCGTAAACTTATAAGTTATTTTCATTGAATTTTTATTGAAATATAGTTTAATTTTATTATAAAGTTATTTTCAAATCCGTTATGATTTTAGTATTCAATTTTTTTATTACATTTTAGTTTGATAGACCTGTTTTACCAGATTTATTTCTTCTTATAATTTTTAATATACAGTTTGTAATAAGACATTTTTAATAGAAACCATGTGTAAAAAAAAATATTTGAATACCAATACAATAATATTATTTATGAACTTCTTAATTTTCAGCACGACACTGGATCATCTAGGTTTCAACCGGCATATGAAAGGTCGTGCAGAATTGATGACAGGCCTGATCCAATTTGTACTATCTTTGTACACTTAGAAAGCAATTTATTTTACTAAATTCAAATATTTTTCAAACCCTACTTTCCCCTACGGATCTTCCGCCGTCAGCATCCATCTAGCGCATCGCGGACAGCAACAGGAGCGCGACTTGGATCTAGCAGGACGGGAGCCATCCTCGACCATGCCGTTTCAAGAGCGGATGGTTGGCGCTCGTGGGTCGCGTTTACCGCCATTGTTCACCGGGTCGCTGATTTACGGGCCATCAACGTGAATACAATGCAAGTAGTGCACCGGCAGGACGCAGGAGTGCGGAGCGTACCGAATCGCTGGATATATACTTTCTTTGGCTGGCCATCGGTAGCATACCTTTTTTACGCGCCTTAGTATAAAACATCACAACGTTTTGAACGGTGACAGAGCACTCAGGGGGCAACACGAGCAACGTCTAAACTTATAGGTACTTTATTGGGTATCACCGATTTTTTTGTTTAAATCTATCATCGAGTTGATTACTTTGAAGACCATAATATACTCTTCGAGCACATATTACTAGAGCCATCTTTCAAATGGACTTTGTTTTGGTACAGGGGGGAAAAATAGTGTCCAGCATTCCCATTGGTCTGTTTCGTTTTGCTTGGCATGTCAAATCGTTCGAAATTGTCAGAACTGTCACTTGATTTTTGATTTTTCATTAATTTCTAGCTTATTTTTGTAGTTTATAAGTGATTTTTTGTATTTTATTACTTTACTGATACACATTTTAACAATGGTGAGAGTTTGTGTAAGTTGTAAACAGAAATAAGAAAAGGCATCGTCAAGGGTATTTCACAAGTAAGTAACCATTAGCGTCTCTATAATTTTTTTTAAAGAAACATACTACCTACATTTTATGCGAAAGGCCGTTAAACATGAATTCAAAATAAATGGTAAATTTAGTGAATTAAATTTAAAGAACTTTGATTTTGGACTCTACTGAAAAGTTAATAAAAAAATCATAATTTTTCAATATAAATAAGATTTTTGTTTTAGTCATTTTATCATGATAATGTTAAAGATGTTAAATCAATAATTTTTGTTTTTTGTAGGGTTCCAGCTATTCCTACCGAAAAAACGCATTTGGTGAAACACATTAAAACTTACTCCAGAAAACATTTAAAATAGTGATGTTTTATGTTTCAATCATTTTTCTGGATATATATTTATATCGAACACTGGATGCGGAGGAAGAACTAGATTAATTCCAGGTGCATTGCCATCAGCATTTACTGAGGCCCCAGAAGAAGATAAATCTGAAAGGTAAAGAACCCTGCACTTTTCTTGTGGGTTAATCGTTAACAATTTTTAATTTTTCAGTGATGATCTGAACCATGAAGCTTCTGTTGCAAAAAAAGAAAATGCAAAATTAGAAAACATGTAACTAAGTACTATTTAATACAACATAAATTTTATTTGAAAATAATTACCTATTACTACCTATATTTTTTATAAACCACAAAAATTGACAATAATTCTTTTGTATTAAATGTACCTGTTCTTTAATTAAGTACACTACTAGTCGTTAAGAAATAAGCAAAACCTAATGTGAGTTTTTCAATAAAAAAGTCATTTTAAGTAACTTTTATTAACACTACTAGTCATTAAGAAATAATCGAAGCTTAAGACAGTTTTCCAATAAAAATGAAACTTCGCTTATTTGTTAACGACTAGCAGTGCAAATGTACCTAAGTATTAGCTTGATTTTTATTTGTAGCATATCGTTTAGTAATCTATTGAACATTGGTTACGAACAATATTTTTATATTTAATAAATTATTGGAAAAAGGTATTGCATTGTAATTCTCGTACACGTGTGTCAAGAGATATCCTAAATATTTGTATAATATACCTACTATTTATTTATATTTTTGATTTTTAATATAAGCTTTTTATTTTCTTTATTGCCTATTATTTCAACCTTCATTTTTCCGTTATACACTTTCTGATGTTTGAATTAAAAAAAATCTGATGTTTCTAAATAATAATAATAATAATAATATTAATAATAACAATTATTTACTATCACTAGAAAGGTATCTACTTAATGCAAATTTATAAAATATGTGCATAATTTAAAGAATTTTGAAGGTATGTATCAAATTTATTATTTATATTATTTGCAAACCCCGTAAAAATGATGCGACACTGGTAATAGTGTCCAGTTATTTCCCCTCATAACGTAAACAAACCCTATTGAATACGGACTCTATAAAATATATATGCTCGCAGAATATACTACATATAATAAGTAGAGTAAATCCTGAATTTTTACTAATGTGGCAATGCTTTATAAGGAAAAAATACTTGAAGTCATTTACTATAAATTTTTAATGTTGTATGTACGATGGGAATTAGCGGCTACTACTTTTAACTTCTAGGGGATACCAACAGACTAACAAAAATCTGATGTGTCCAACACATGACTTTCCTATCTAGTTATATAAATGTTTAGAGGATAAACTAAATATATACATTGTCCACATACATCTACCTCGAAACATTTTTCTATAGATATTCATGGAAAACGAAAATACTGAAAAATTTTAATTTCCTACAATTTTTTCATTACGGTCCATTTTAGAAAAATCATGTATAAACAAAAATTATAGAGATGGATATCGCAAACAACTTTTATTTCAAAAACTTTCATAATAAAAATCAGAATTTTGCACATTTTGTCAAATTTCTCGAATACGGACCATTTCAGGAAATTTTTACATAAAACAAAAATTACAGATAATAATATTAGAAGTAACTTTTATTTGAACAATTTTCCTCTCCAAACATAAATAACATATATTCCATAAAATATAAAAACGGCCTCCCATAAAGTACCCCCCCAGATGTTCCGACTTTGTCCAAAATCTAATCGTTTCACGTCAGGCCGAAATAAACCTTAAGTTTAAAATTTAATGTTTTTTTCTTTATCTGTTTTTGAGTTTTTTTCAAAATTCGAAATTTACACATTTTCTCAAATATCTCGAATACGGTCCATTTTAGAGAAATTATGTAGAGAATAAAAATTATAGAGAATTATATTACAAACAACTTTTATTTGAACAATTTTTATAAAAAAATATTTTTTTTACATTTTGTCAAATTTCTCGAATACGGACCATTTTAGGAAAATTTTGTATAGAACAAAAATTATAGATAATAATATTAGAAGTAACTTTTATTTAAAGAATTTTCTTCTATAAACGTAAATAACAGATATATTCCATAAAATATAAAAATGACCACCTATAAAGTACCCCCCCAAATGTTCCGACTCTGCCCAAAATCTAATCAGCTCATTAGACGCTGAAACAAAGCTTAAGTTTAAAATTTGGTGTTTTTCTGTGTATCGGTTCATGAGTTATGCGTTATACAGACACACACACACACACACACAGACACACACACACACACACACACACACACACACACACACACACACACACACACACACACACACACACACACACACACACACACACACACACACACACACACACACACACACACACACACACACACACACACACACACACACACACACACACACACACACACACACACACACACACACACACACACACACACACACACACACACACACACACACACACACACACACACACACACACACACACACACACACACACACACACACACACACACACACACACACACACACACACACACACACACACACACACACACACACACACACACACACACACACACACACACACACACACACACACACACACACACACACACACACACACACACACACACACACACACACACACACACACACACACACACACACACACACACACACACACACACACACACACACACACACACACACACACACACACACACACACACACACACACACACACACACACACACACACACACACACACACACACACACACACACACACACACACACACACACACACACACACACACACACACACACACACACACACACACACACACACACACACACACACACACACACACACACACACACACACACACACACACACACACACACACACACACACACACACACACACACACACACACACACACACACACACACACACACACACACACACACACACACACACACACACACACACACACACACACACACACACACACACACACACACACACACACACACACACACACACACACACACACACACACACACACACACACACAGACACACACACACACACAGACATCATCGCGAAAATAGTCAAAACGGATTCAGGGGACCTCAAAACGTAAAAATCCGTCGAAAACTCGAGGTCGAAAAAAATCATGATTCCTATACTTTCCTTATATCTGTATACAGATAGGAAAGTAAAAATGTAATCGTAGATATCTTATACAGGGCGTTTCATAAACAATAGGATAACTAGAGATACTATGGGTTAAATAATGATAATTTGCCTAAACTTTTCGATATTTTATTTCGTTTTTAAGAAAAAACGATTTAATGCAAATTGAGTTTTAATCCTAAAAACCACTTTAACGTGTCAACTAAAACCGAACACCTGAAACTGCTTCCCGAACAGGGCGGTTTCTCCATTGGTTAATTTGTGCAGTGGACACCCAGTGAAATTTCATAAAAACACATTATTTTAAAATTACATAAATAACATAAAAATATATATTTAATTTTAATTTTTTTATTTTCATACATATTAATCTATATTTTTGGTACATCATTGTCCTCTGGCTGATCGCGTCTCTATGGCACAGTATACCTAAGTTTACTGTGTCTGTGGCGCATTATGATGAGTGAGCCTAACACGAGCGAGATGATATTGCGAACGCATATAGTTAAAAAGAGAAGACAACACGCCAACAGATCCTTCAAACTATCAACGAACACATTAATTGACTCGCCGCTCACTAACAAAGTTGCCAAACCAGTGTTGCCAGTCTAGTATAATTCACAATTGTACTAGATGTAGTACATTCTGCGTGCATCAGTGTTCATGTATAAAATATGTATATTGTGTTCCTTGTTTGGGTTCGTTATCAATAAAGACCCCCTTTTTCCCCCTTCAATGAATTAGATGTCACTGCAAATAGAATTCAAAAAATCTGTTATATTTAAGGAATCTGGTACATTTTTTAGGTAAATCTGGTACATAACATATTCTGGCAACACTGCACCAAATTAAACAAACTGTCATTCTGAAAAACTTCTTTAAGGCAAAGTAAATAAAATTATTTTAAAAGTTGGTTGTTTTAACTATTATAAAGTTTTACGAATCTAATTTGTTTTATATTTTATTTCAGTGCCTTATTGTTATTCTAAGACTACTTCAAAATGATCTATTTTGTAACCAACTGTAAATAGTATAAAGTAAGAAGTAAGAAAAAAAAATTGTAAATTTTTTGTTTCCCATAAAACCCGCTAAAATGAAAAGGTATTTACTTGACATCATTATGAAAATGGAAATGTACAATGAACGTTTGATAAAGATAAATAGGCAAATGGTTTTTCACTTTAAAAGTCTGAATCGGAAAAATGGACCAACCAGTTAATTTATTATACTCAATGAGAAATTTTACCTAAGAAATGGTATGTACATTTAAATAGTTTACATATGTTATAATATGTTATGTACCTATGTTATCTATGTTAATTATTAATCGTGTTACCCTGAAATCTTTTATTTTAATTACATTTTTTTCTTGCCTTGTTTCTAAAATTTAGTATTTTCAAAAATATTAGATGTATTGGTAATTTGGACCATGCAGGTATTAAATAAAAATAAGGCTGTTGGTAAATTAGTTTACAGTTAGTTATAAAGTATGTCTTGAAAAGAGCAATAAGTATTAAACATAAATTATGATTTTGATTAGGCACTTAACAAGTCACATCTCACATATTTACATGCTCTGGGTAATCAGTCCTATAAATACATCTGTATCTGTATCTGTAACGTGTGGAGGGTAGGTTACCCTACGACACTTAGGATTCACTAGTCCCATTGTGCATCCTCCTGAGAAGATAGGCATCTCCTAGCTCGTGAGCCAGCCTACAGATTTAATGTAGTTGACAACGTTGCCAAGAGGTGCTTCTGTTATATTGGCCGGTGTTAGCCGATACTCGCCGAACACAAATCTTCTAATAAATGAGAGCGTCGAGCAATTATAAAGGATATGCTCGATGGTATCATCTTCTTGTTCGCAATATATAGGTTACCTTGGAATTTATTGAGAAATTACTATTAAAAAAAATTTGAAGTAACCTAGTTGAAAATTTTTTGTGATTTTTTAATATTAATTTCTCAATAAATTCCACGGTAACCTATATATTTTATTGTAAAAAACAAAACCTAAATATTTCAAAAACCTTATTTTTAGTTTTTTTCTACTCCATCTAATCAATAAATAATAGTAAAATTAATTATAATTCGAAAATTGTTGTTGAAGTCTTACTTTCTCGTAAGACACTGTACAAACACACACATTTAAAAAAAAAATTCTCAAAAATGTGCACGGTAAGGTATAGTTATAAGTTCACTATTAGATAAATAAGGACTTCTACTATTAGAAAAAAATTAATTTTAGTCATATTTTTTATTTAACATTGGTGGCGAAAGGACCTCCTTAAAATAATTTGGTAAAGTAATAGCAAAATGTCTTTATTTTATGAATATTCAACATTGATCCTAAGAAGATGAAGAATAGCTAGATTATTTCATTATTTCTTAGTTTTCTTAGTTTACAACTTATTTGCACATTATAAAACTATGTTCAAGAAACATAATATAATGATGGTTGTTCTTGTTCAAATATTTCTTGAAGATAATAATTTGGCTCAATTTAAAAAGTTGTTCCAGTACTTGATGTTTGATTCTGAAATTAAAAGATCAAAAATATTTTTATAACCAAAATAAAACTTTACGATGCAAATTCACTTGTAACAAACAATAAAGTTTCTTCTTTAAACACTATTTGTTATATCTGTTAATAAACACACCTTTATCATCTAGTCCTGTCTTAAATAAAAAATATTGTATAAAATGTAGATGAGCCACAGGTAGTAAATCTGAACTAAATAAAAACAAATATTTGAATATAAATGTTCCGAAAAGTAAACAATATTACTTACATGTTCATATTCAGGAACTGACGGAAAAGATTTGCTTTAGTCGTCTTTGAAAACTAAATTTCTCAAATATTTCTTGATCGTAATTTTTCCTTGATTTGAAAAATATGTAATCAAATTTGGAAATATTTTGGTGAAACATATGTAGAATGAAATATCCTATGTTATAGCTCTGGTTTTTAAAATCTATTTTAAAATTGTTTTATTAAAAAAAAACAGGACAAATGAAAAGTAAGGGATTTCATTTTTAAAGGCCGATTTTTTATATTTTATTACAGTCAGTCACCCTAAAGCAGCAAGTAGTTACTTTCAACTTTACTCAGAGGTAAAAAAATTGGCCCTAAACCTTGTATTTTAAGTATTAATAATATAAAAGTTCAACATTATATTTCTTTGAAAGTAAGTTATTTAGTTCAAATTATTTATTAAGGCCATATATCACAAACACTTCCTTAAAATTTATTTATGTTGTTTGGTCGATAGGGATAGATTTCTTTTTTTCACATTTGACGATATCAGTTATATTTATTTAAAAATAGCTCAATAAATAAATTATATATAAAAAAAATCAGAATTAAACGAAACCACAAGCAGAAAATGAATAAAAAATATATAATCGAGTTAACAGTCTAATTTTCACCCTTCACATCTTAACACCAGGAGCACGTTAGCAAGAAATCGGCATATCAGGAGACAATAAAATAAATAAAGTCGGCGGCAGGCCGGCATCGAATAGCAGGCAGCAGGAGAAGCGGCGAGAAATCTGTATATATGCGAAACGAACACAAGCGACAGGGCATTCGCTAACCATGCACCACTACATACCGAATAACTCAGAGTCGTTTAGATTAAATCTGCTTTCGCTAACAGAGACTAGAGCACAGAAGATCTGACCAGAACAAAACAGTGGCGGAACAGTTTTAGTTTTTATTTCCTAAAACTGTGGCAAATTGAGAAGATGTGACTTCTTTTTGTTATATTAGTCTAGTACCAGTTGTATCTAAAGCTTTTACAAGTGTCAAACTACAGCTCATAACATAGTATGCCATCTCGGACTTCCATATAAAATAAATAAACCACTTCTCTTTCCACACTTAAAACTCCATAAATCTTATTTAATTAATAGACACTTTTTTGTTTTAATCAGAAATTGCTACTAGCCTATTGTCCTAACCTAAAGTCGTTGGCCCGATCTTATGTCTTCCATAGACCAGAGATTTACCAACGACATTCATACTAACAACAGTCACTTTCGCAGATGATACTAAAATACATCCAAATAAAATACAGGATTGGTTAAAGGAGTAGCGTCAACAACTTCAAGTGTACACGAAAAAAAAATCACTAACCGTTAGCGAACTTTTACTTACCGCAAATAAAAAGTTGTATACTATATGGGACAGGTAAAGCTCAATTGTACCATTTGAGTTCAGGCGAGGTTCAACTAAACTTGGTTTTGACTGTGACATTTGGGCATAGTTAGTACGATGTTTGTCACAGTCTAAACTAGGTTCACTTAAACCTCCCTTAAACTGTAGTGGTACAATTGGGCCTAAAATGTTTAATTATAAAAAGTAAAAGAAGGTTTCTGAAATTAGTCACCTGTGGTTAGTTCAATTAGTTTTTAGACGACCTACAGTTAGTGAACTGTTTACTTATGGTTAGTGTACATTAGTTTCTTACCATAGGTACACTTGGTTTTGGTTTATTTGCCGCTAGTTAACTGTTTTCTTGTGATAAGTGATTTTTGTTTTAGTGGGTAGTATATATGTATTTATGATCCTGCATTATTTAGGGGCTTTAAAACGTTATTTATCATTAATATTATTATGTAGAAAGTATTAGATTTTATAAACCTTATTCTTACCTTAATAGGCTATAGGTACGAATGCCATTTATAAAAATTTGAGTATTCAGGTGTTTTAAAATAATATCAACTTTTACAAAAATATGAATAGGGACAATATATAGAGATTAAAAAATATCAGTCAAAAATACACGATTGATGTATCAAAAAATATATAAGGTACTATATAAGGTATAATAATAATAATAATAATGACAAATAATAATAATTGCCGTCCCACAAACTCTGTGTTTGGGGTTAAAATTCACTCGTAAAGGGGTGAATAGGCATAGTATTATTATTATACTTAAAATGGCACAGTTTTTAATACACTCATGAACAAATATTGAATACTTTGATTTATACGTACACTTATCGCAAAAACCCTATACGCTACATAGCATTCCGTGGAAAAGGTGTATGAACTCGACTTAAGCTTCCCTATGAGCAGTGACCGTCCGGTAGGAAAGACAATACAAAAATGAAATCGGATTAATCGACTCTTAGTTCGTTGCTGTTTCGGTGGTGATCGGAACTTACTGTAATAAACCGTTCGCTAGCCGTAGTGAATATTTTTTAACTATAAATAAAAGTAAACTAATGATAAATATATGTGATTCTGTGGTTATTAAAGCAATTTCAGAAACACCATTCATTTGCCGTAGGTAAAGTCATGCCTAAGTTAAGTTAACTGTCTATTGGAGGTTATTAAAAAACTTCATTTTAAGAGACTTGTTTACTTGTGACAAAAATACGTGTTTAGAAACATACTTTTACTTATGGTAATTAATTTATTTTTTGATATAGTTAATAAAATAACTATGGCAATTGTATTTTTTTCAAGTAAATAATTTATTTGGCCTTGTTTTTTCCATGTACACACGTTGCGATACGGATCAACAACAAAAGCTAAAGTCTTCGATAGAATATTCATCTGGCGTAAGCTCATCTTTACAAAACGTAAACAATTAGGCTTATAGCTTAGATAACACAACTCGCTTGTTGGAAGAATAATAAAAATATCCCACTTATTAGTATATAACGCCGTTATGAAACAAATATTGACCTATGGAATACAACTATGTAGAAGAGCATCTAATAGGAACATCGATATTATTTAAAGTTAATAAAACAAGGTGCTAAGTATTATTACTGATGCTCCTTATTAGGTACCAACATTTTATCATCTAAGGAGATACATCTATCCCCTCAGTGAAAGAAGTTATAAGTGAATATAGCTATAAATAACCGTGAATGGTTATCAGTACATCCACATATTTTTTTCGGACCATAATACTATCTGATTTGATAACTAGAACTGCTTAATATATAAAGATGTTCATTATTAACGATTAATACATATTAAGGCATTATATTTATTGAAATAAACCTGATAAGATATTTTCTATAGACTCTTTCTGTATCTGAAACATCTGGAGGGTAGGTATTTTACGACACTTACTCCTCAGTAGACCCATTGTGTATCCTCCAAAGTAGATAGGTACCTCCAAGCTCGTGAGCCAGCCTACAGATTTAATGTAGTTACCAACGAATCAAGCATTTGGCTGCTGTATTATTGTCAGGATAAATTAAAAGCTTCCTAGAAACCCTGCAGTTTCTTGTTTATTGCCATCTTTAGAATCTCACAAGGGAATGTTCTTTAAGGAGGTTTGTCTTTACTGGTGTTGTTAGTCCAATAGAGGATTCATCAAAAATTATTAGGCTGGCTGCCTTCTAGGCTACTGAATCAATAAGACAGTTACCTTTCGATGTGGGGTGACCTTTAATCCATCTTAAGGTGACCACATTGTTGATGGATACTTTGACCAAAGCTTCGTGATGTTCTAGTACTAACCCTGAGTAAATTTGTGGTCTGTTCAGGGTGAGTAGTGCTTGCATGATCTCTGCATAGATGAACATGTTTCTTTCAGTGATATTATTTATAATGATTTCTTTTGCTGAAATGAGAATCCACGTTAGCTTGGTATTTTTTATAGACAATAAATACGCTAATTGTTTTTCTGAAGAATTGCTGAATTATTTAAAACAATTCTGACTCTATCTTACACCCATTTCGCTAAAATTGCCGAACCCTCCTGTGTTACAACCTGAGGTTTAAAAAGCATTATATGGGGTATTAAATACAATATACAAACTTTTGTCATTTTTGATATGCTACTAAGCCGCAGTTGTTAGGGTTTCACCAAAATTTTTTTGCGCGTTTTCCTTGGCCTGGTTATCTTTAATTTTTCTTCCACTTCCAACCCTAACGGTTTTGCAGTGAGCCTATTTCTCTTTTGTAGGAATATTGCCCTATTATTTAACTTATTTATTCTATCTTTTCTAAAACGATCTCCAGATTATCGATTTTTACTTAAGGATATGCCTTATAAATATTGCATTTATGTATTAGATCAGAGAGACCAGAGATATAACATACACCGGTGTTTAACCTGCATAAATGTTGCCAATTTCTAAAGAAAGGTTAACGGAGTAGGGGAACTGGGTGGAGACCCGAACTCTGTGACAGGGACGGCCTTTGTTTATTAGCATCATAATGAACTATTAGATTTACTTAAAAGATTTTTATTGGAATAAACTTAACGTGATTTTATTAATATCAAACAGATACTACGACATTTTAGGTAAAAAGAAGACCGTTTATAGAATATTTCGTTAGCGTTTATTTCCTACGGACTTTTCTGCAAGATATTACAGTAAAATGTTGAAATAGAATATTGTTAATCGAGCAAGAAATGGTACTTATTGTCTACGAGTATTAAAAAAAAAAAACATGTGCGCATGCGAATACTGCAAATTAAACATTATATTTTTTGTACAGCTATCACATAATATTAAAAATTTGTCAAAATTAGGAAATGCTGTTTTGAATAGTAACCTCAGAAAAAAGTATATTAAAGCTTCTTTTTTTGGAAATATTAATTAATATAGAGGATGAGTCACATAAAACTCTAGAATTCATATGTCTGATACCAGATAACATTTTAAAATTTAAACCTATTAAAAGTACTTTGGTCGCTAGGGGTGGATGATTATCGAAATAAATGATCGATCATTGACAATAGTCGATTATTTTCGATCAATCGATTATTTTCAAACAATCTATTTTTTTGTATTTTCTTTAAAATCGGCTTTATTATCTTTGAAAAATCAAAAATATTCGATTAATTAAAAAGCCAATTAACCAATAAATCAGTGTTTACAAAAAAATAATAAACGAATTATCGTTTGTTTTAAATAATCGATTATTTTCAAATAATCTATTTTTTCCGTATTTCCTTTGAAACAGATTATTTGATAATCTTTAAAAAATCAAAAACAATCTATTAATTAAAAAGTCGATTAACCTATAAATCGATTAAAAAAACCAAATTATTTTACCGAGTATTTTAAATAACCTATTTTGTACGTATTTCCTTTAAAATCGATTATTCGATCATATTTGAAATATCTAAAATAATCGTTTATTCGAAAATAATCGCTAAATCGAAAATAATCGATTAAGCGAAAACAACCAATTAATTAAGAAGCCGATTCTACGATAAATCGATTTTTAAAAAACTAACCGAATTATCGAATATTTTTAAATAATCCTCTTTTTTATATTTCCTTTAAAATTTATTATTTGATTATCTTTGAAAATTCGAAAATAATCGATAAATTGAAAATAATCGATTAATAAAAAGCTGATTGACCGATAACTCGATAATTCTAAAATATAACCGAAATATTGATTATATAAAATAACCAATTATATTCGATCAATCGATTATTTTCATATAATCTATTTTTTGTATTTCTTTTAAAACAAATTATTCGAATACCTTTGAAAAATCGAAAATAATCAACTAATCGAAAATAATCGATTAATCGTAAATAACCGATTTAATTAAAAAAGCCGATTAAACAATAAATCGATTTTTCTAAAAAAATCGATTATTTTTAATCAATCGAATATTTTCAATCAATCGAATATTTTGAATAAATCTACTTTCTTTATGTAATTCCTTTAAAATCGATTATTTCATTAAGTATCTTAAGAAAACGAAAATAATTTATTGATAATGTTCAAATAATGGAAAATAATCGATTAATTATAAGGGATAAATCGATTTTCATAAAAAAATAATCTTTAAATCGATTATTTTTGTAACCCCTATCGCTTACTTTTATCCGAGCATTTAGCTCCAAAATTTAGAGATTCGGATTTTTTGATTTTGTTGTCTTTAAAACCGCATTCCATTGTATAATAAATATAGCTAGATTTTAGTTTTTTTTTTTAGTAAACGAATATTTTTTTCGAGTTGTTTAGGGGTTTTTAATGTAACATTTTATTAATAATATGACTAACTTCCGTAACTTTAGTATTTTGTTGCTCATACTAAATCATATTATGCGTTGTACTTTGTTGTAAGACTTAAGATTCAAATGTCACTTACGATTTAACCGCAACTAAGATGAACCTTGAAATGTTTAGTAGGTGATCCTGTATTTTATCTAATAATCTTATAAAAATACCTTATAAAAATAAAATTCCGCTAGCAACTATGCTTCTTTACTTCTTATTTATCTACTAAAAAGGGCTAAAAACCACCTTTAGTAACTATTCTTAGTAACAAAATTGCCGTAGTAACAATGTCTATTTACTTATTTAAACTAAATTTTTAAAATTGTGCCCTTTTTAATTGGTGGGTTACTTAGGGTTGGAATAGTCAATTTGCAATGTTACATCTCCGGTCCCTTTTATCTAAGATTTATGTTATATGAAGATGTGTTTTTATATTTCAACTGTGTTAAAGTAAATTAACGAGATACGATAAGATCTGGCCATGTGAGAGACCAATGTATTGATGTACTTTTGCCAAAAGCCGATACTACTGTTTGTCGTTTGTCGTAAGACCAGAAGTCGATCTATCGATGCTAGATCAGCTTGTCAGCACTGACGCTTGAAAAGAAAAGTGGACAAAGGCTTAACTAGTCTTGAAGGTGTAACGTTTAACTTAATAAATATGTCTTGGCTCGATTATATGTGTATTACTAAGCTGTGTGAAAACCTATGCTGCGAGATAAGTGTGCATCAACATCTCACAAAAATTGAGCAGTGATCTAGCGGATCACGTCGTGAAAACTATTACCCAAAAAATGTCTATTAGAAAAGCCGAATTCACGACTGAGAAAACCATATACTCAAAGTGCTCATTTCTTTTTTATTTTAAAGGTAAATAATATTTGGTGTTAAATATCAAAGAGCTAGTCAAAATTAACAAAATCTATTGCAAATTAACGCAAATTATTACAAATCTTCACAGATTAAGCCCACAAAAAAAGAAGAAACTCTACACCAGTACATCGCTATTTGATAGGGACACTTGTATGTAGAGAGGGGGTAGATAAACCTGAAATTAATATTGTTTAACATAACGGAGATTTTCACAGTTCTTGTAATATTTAATTGTAATTCAATTCACGAAAATTTGTTGCGCCTAATTTTTAATAAAAATGCAAACACGATGGCAATTTGACAAAGCTGATTCTAGAATAACAATATATTAATAGTTAACTTTGATCAAAGCTAAATAAAAATACTACTATGCGACCGGTATTGGTCAAAATTGAATAATGACCAGAGTGAAATATAATACGCCATTTATCTTTTTGACTTCAAACAATTTAATGAGCAAAGCGGAATGAGGTATATGATTTTTTCAATTAGGTTCGTTAAAGGATCAATTCCTTAGTTTTAAAATAATTGCAAATTAGAGAAAAGAAATTTAGAGAAAGAAAGTTACAAAATTAAATGTGATCGTAATCTTGAAGAACTTGATTAAATATTTAGATTAAATATTATTACTTATTTAAAAGTAATAAGGATTATTTTAAGATATTATATAATCGTATAATATTTACCTAAAATAATTCCGCCACTGTTTGGCATCAAAGACAGCGGGGTGGTGGAGGACTTTCGTTATTTACTATCGTTTCGTTCGCTACTTGTTTTACCAAATTACAGGGAACACTACGCCATGGAGAGGTCTGAGGACGAGGCTTCCTTCGATATACTCGAAGATCAAGAGATCTAGAGAGCTGTGAGCCACCGAACGTGACGATGCAGAAATGTTATTACGATTATGAGGTAACTTGGGATTTAGTGCGGTGATCGGTTATGTAGATAATGCTCTCATTTTGGCTTCTGAAATTTAAATCGTAATGTTTTGGGGGAGTCATTTCGGGGAAATTAGTTCTTATATACTTAGAAATTATGCATTCTGATTTCAGTGGCATAGTCGGGTAAGGATCGTATTAATGGTTATTTATATACCAAGGTAAGTTTAACAGGTGAAATTAATGCTTATTTGGCAACAGGGAGAATAAACGTGTGTCCACTTTATACTCCTAATATACAGTATCGGCCAACGAATACCTTCTAATATCCCTTGGCACAAATAAAGTAAAAGCTACAGAGAGTTGGATTGGAGCGAGCGGAAAAGGAAAGGTGTCAACATTGTCATTTATACGAACCGACTACGTTGAAATCCTCGCCAGGCCGTATGGGCTAGCATCGGTAGTATTGTTCCTTTCCTGCTTGTCCTAGTGCTGGCTTTCTGTAGTTTTCACACGCACTTGTATCAAGGGATATTAGACAATATTCGTTAGCCGATAAGATATACAGGACGAGTACAAGACGAATCATATAACTATTGGGACAAACGTATAAGCGTAGATTATTTATAACCAAATATAAGGTGTCAACCAAACGTGAATCTCTAAAATATTGATGTGAAAAAATGTACAGGTTGTTATAGGTAAAATATATTTTTCGTTCATTGTATAAAATACCGTCTTCGTCCCTAGAATAGACTTAAGGGTTGGTTTTGACAAAACAAAACACGCCTATTTCGTATCAAGGTCTTTTATTTTGAACGTTTTTTACCTTATACATTAAGGTCATTATCTATATCATTCATTAAATGTTGGTAGTCAATGTTTAGTTCTTCATTATACATATTGGGATCACTAAGATGTTCCTTTTTTATTAATGCTCTCTCAAAGCTATATATTTTTCATTGAATTATGTGTTAGGAAGTTTATATAATTTTTTGTTTAACAACTTTTATACAGGGTGTGTCATGTAACAGTGGCCAAAACCAACTTTCTTATTTTAAATGCAATACCCTGTATATTTTAAAATTTTTGGATTCTTCAGAAAATTCATATATCAAATATATCATATATATCATATATATCATATATATCATATATATCATATATATCATATATATCATATATATCATATATATCATATATATCATATATATCATATATATCATATATATCATATATATCATATATATCATATATATCATATATATCATATATATCATATATATCATATATATCATATATATCATATATATCATATATATCATATATATCATATATATCATATATATCATATATATCATATATATCATATATATCATATATATCATATATATCATATATATCATATATATCATATATATCATATATATCATATATATCATATATATCATATATATCATATATATCATATATATCATATATATATCAAAGCCATATCTTACTTACTATGTCCTATATCTGTTTTGGAAATATTAACACCCGTATGCATAGTCGATCGCCAGCGATTCGCCAGAGATTCATTCCGGCGTATCGCCAGCGATTCGCTGGCGATCCGCTGGCGAAAGCCCGAAAAGGTGGCGATCCGCTGCCGATTGTCACCGGCATATCATTTCTCGCAAGTTTTCATGTTCATTTATAGGGATTATCACCGGCATCTCTCGCATTTTATTATTAATTCATTTCTTAAAACTCAAAAACAATGAACGAATATCAATTTTTTCCCTATAAAAGAACATGAAAGCATGCGTGAAATGACATGCCGGTAACAATCTCCAGCGAGTCGCCACCTTTTCGGCATTCACCGGCGAATCGCTGGCGATGCGCCGAAATCAATCTCTGGCGAGTCGCTGGCGATCGACACTATGCATACGGCTGTAAATGTTTTCCGATTTATTGCAAAAATTTACATTAACAAAATAAAATTATTAGATTATAGAAATTCGCTACAACCCACTAAATACTTTTTTTCGAGTTTGGTCTTGATAATGATAAACTAAGCAGAAACCATTTTACTGACATGAAATAAAAAAAAGATATACTTAAATAGTTTTGTTTACTTCTGTTTAAAACGCCCGACCAGAGATTAGGGTCATAAAGATAGGAAACGCAACGACCGCAGCAACGATGGTGTCATCTATGCGTCTCAGATTTTAACTACAGGTATACGTCGTTTGTAGACAGACCAGTGTTGCCAAATATTCTTTTTGAAGAGATTGTACAAGTAGAGTAGACAAATGGTATTTCGATAAAAAAATTGTACAATAGATACATGCAGAGCTGTTACCTATCAATGAGATTTAAATTAATTTTGATTTAAATACATGAATACTTCAATGTAGATGATCATGATTGGTTTGATGATGAAGAATCTAATGACGCCAATAATGATGACCAGGACGATTGAGATACATTTACGTATTTTTAAATAACATTTTTATACACCTTTTCAAAAAGACTTTTTTCACAAAATTTTTATACACAAACATTTTCTTTTAATATTTTTAAGTAATAATTATTTAAATAGTTCCTACTTTTAACTTTGTATAGGTATCTCACTCTCCCCAAAGCACGAGCATAGTACAGTCGCGTATACTCACGGCTGAATGTTTTTGGTGTCTGGGGGGTGTTTGGCCCTTTCAATTAGTCTGGCTAAATAAATATATGTTTAAAATAGTTCTCTAAATAACATGTATAAAAACCAGACATTAGAATATAAGTAAAGTTACAAAAAAAAATTGGGAGCTTTAAAGCGTCTAGCGGAAGTTATGGCCCACGGAAAGTGTCTGGCAATGTTCAATATTATTTTCTAATAATATTTTATGGAATATATTATTATATAAAAATCAGCCTTTAGAAAATAAGTAAAGTTAACCTTATTTATAGTTACCTTTCTCACCTGGTACCTGTGAATTGGCCCAATAACCAACTTAGCAGGTATGGAGGCATTCAATACATATATAAACACTACTTGATGCCCCACATTTTGTCCTTTAGAAAATAAGTTATGTCTGGGGGCACTGGGCTCTTGGTCTATTATGGTGAAATTGTTGCCATGGGAATGCTTAACATAGTAACGACTAAATAAACAACCAAATCGTGTGGTGAGGAAATGCGTTGTTGCCAAGTTACAGATAATTTAATTTTAGGTAACGACCAAACAAAACCCAAAACCCGTAATAAGGAAATAAATAGTTGGTAAGTTACAGATTATTTAATTTTCACTGGAGTTTAGCTGAAATCGGTTACGGAGAACTCGTTTTCAAAAGAACACGTGATGTCGACTAAACAAAAACCCAAATCCAGTGGTGAGAAAATGCGCAGTTGCCTCTTATATTGATTTTAACTCTTAACATATATCCCAATTTTAAACTAAAGTAAAAATAAAATTATCTATGACTTGGCAACTAAGCATTTTCTCACTAAGAGATATGACAAGCGTTTCCATGGCAACATTTTCTCCATAACTGATTTCGGCTAAACTAAAGTAAAAATTAAATGATTTATAACTTGGCAACTACGCATTTCCTTACTGCTGGATTTGGGTTTTTGTTTAGTCGTTATCATGACAGGTGTTCATATGGCAACAGTTTCTTCATAACTAATTTTGACTAAACTAAAATGACCATTAAATGATTCAAAACTTGGCAACTACGCATTTCCTCACTACGATATTTGGGTTTTTGTTTAGTCGTTGACATGACAAGCGTTTCCATGGTAACAGTTTCTCCATAACTGATTTCAGCTAAACTAAAGTGAACATTAAATGATCTATAACTTGGCAACTATGTATTTTCTCATTACTAGATTTGGGTTTTTGTTTAGTCGGTAACACGACAAGCGTGCCCATGGCAACATTTTTTGCCTAACTGATTTCAGCTAAATGAAATTAAACAAAAACCGCAATCATCTACAACTTGGCAACTACGCATTTCCTCACCATGAGATTAGAATTTTTGTTTACTTATAGCCATCACAATTGTTACATGACAACAGTTTTTGCATAACAGATTTCGGCTAAACGAAAGTTGAGCCCTTGGATGTGTAAGGCTGGAAAAAGGTAACCAATGCAATAACTAATGATACCAAATTGGATATTATGCTTGAGTTTCAGAAAAAGTCACATACTTCTATTCGACAAGCAGCCACAATGTTCGATATTACCCATTCATCGATTATTTTGTTAAAAAAAATAATAATAATAATTTATTCACAACAATGATTTACAAAAGATGTACAAAATAAATATTGTGAACAAAAGTATGAACTCATAGGTGAACAATACCTGTATCAGTTATTAACATAATATGTAGTTGTAAATTAATAAACTAATAATACCCAATAGGATTAAAAATAAATAAGATAAAAAAGATAAAACCATAAAATTCAATACATTTAGAATATGCCTATCTATAATAATTAAAAATAGTATGCATTATAAATTAAACCTAATTAAATATTTTTGTTTTAATTTTAAAAATACAAATAATACAAATTTAATAATACAAATAATAAATATAATACAAATAAATACTAATAATGGGGGAGTACAAGGGAGGTAATAGTAATTATATAGTAATTTTTATTTACCATAAAAAATACAATATTTAAAATACATAGGGTATACATTAATTAATAATTTGTTTTGTTGGTAAATAAAAATGAAACCCCACAAAAGGAAAATCCTGAGCGTGGGTGAGAAATTTCATTTTTTATTCCATGCTTCAACAATAATAATTTTGTAAAATATTTAAAATAAAAAACATAAAATAGGTAACTATTTAGTTATTCTTGGGAATAAGCGCTGAGAGTTTCACGTAATTTCGCGAGTGAAAGAATGTTAGTAATCTTTCAGACTATAACAAAATATACTTGAATGAAGAAATTGTTTTAACTTTGTGAATGATAAACTTAGAATCCATTCTGTAATTTTCTTTTTATATAAATTATATGAGTTGATTTTTTTAATATCAGAGGGGAGTTCATTATATAATTTAGGGCTCAGATAAGTAAAGCACTTCTGGCCGATTGTTTTTGCTGTTCTTGGTACAGTAATTGAATCGATTTTGTGTCTAGTATTGTATGGATGGATAACAGGTTCGGAGTATTTTTTATCTTTATATTGTCTTAACAATAGAATTTTGGCATACAATTGGTACACATTAAAAAATTGTGTATGCGTATAGAGCATTTCAGTCGGGTAAATTCTTGGTAATTTATACATGTTTTTTAGGATACATTTCTGAATTTTTGTAAGTTTTCTATAAGTGTTATTCCTGCAGAGCCCCATACAATTATTCCATAGGATAAATGAGATTCCACGAGAGCATAATATAATATTTTAAGATATTTAATATTTAATAAATTCGAAAGATTTTTAAATTTGTACAGAATTGATCGAAGTTTTTTTATTACATAATTTATTTGAAAATCCCATTTTAAATGAGAATCTATATATATTCCTAGGTATTTGGTGTTATTGGTAGACCTAATTTTTATTTGTTGATTTCCTTTCTGAATTATTTGAAGGTACTTATATGTTGGTAAATTATTATTATATGAGGTAAAAGGTATGAATGATGTCTTCTCATAGTTTATAGTAAGGGCCTTATAATTAAAAAAGTTAAAAATATTTTGAAAATCTTGTTCAGCGGTATTTTTAAGTGTTTCCCAGTTATTATGTTGATAAAAAATTGAGGTGTCATCGGCAAAACTGATAACTTCTCCTTTGAATTTCTGTTCAAATAGGTCGTTTAAATAAATATTAAACAATAATGGTCCGAGGACTGTTCCCTGAGGAACACCACATTTAATAACTTTGTAATCACTAAGGATATCGTTGATGTTAACCATTTGTTTTCTATTTTTTAAATAGCTACTTAGTAATTTGTACGTTACTCCTCTAAATCCGTAATTTTCTAGTGTTTCTAAGAGTTTTTGATGGTTAATCGTATCAAATGCTTTTGCAAGATCGACAAAAATGCACAATGATGGTTGTTTTTCATTTATAGAATTTTTGATAAGTTTTGTCAATCTTGCAATAGCATCCGAAGTTGAGGTTTGTTTTCGAAAACCATATTGCCTATCTGAAAGGATTGCATATTTATTTAAAAACGACGTCATTCTCTTTTTAATAATTTTTTCAAATATTTTTCCAACGCTTGATATAATAGAAACTGGTCGGTAATTAATAACATTAAATGAGTCTCCTTTTTTATACATCGGTATTATTAACGACTCTTTAAGGGAATCTGGAAATATACCAGCATCAATTGATTTATTTATAAGAAAGGTCAATACTGGAGAAATTTCTTGATATAACTCTTTAAGAATTTCGGATGTTATCTTGTCTAAACCTGGCTTTTTATGATTTTTTAAGGAAAAGATAGTTTCTGTAACTTCTTTGTTGTCTGTACTTGATAAAAATATTGATTTATTGTTTTTTCTTTGAAAAATTTTTAATTTTTGATTTCTAGATAATTTTAAGGCCATAGTTTCCCCAACTGTAGTATAATGTTCGCAAAAAATATTTGCTATTTTTTCTGGGTCATTTGTGGTAAACAATGCATTTAAATCACTCACATACCTATCTATAATAATTAAAATTATTATATTATATAAATTAAACATAATAAAATATATATATATTTTTAATTTTCTTACATACAAATAGTGGGAATACAAAAGTCTAGGCTAGAAATAGAATTCAATTGTTTATCTAAAATAGTGTCTTGATTTACTTACTGTACATACATTTTTTTACATGACTTTTGTAAATTTGACTGCCATTTAAATTTTTTATGTTTTCTGGGATAAAGTTAAAGATTTTCGGAGCAATATACCAGAAAGAACGTTGACAAGGATTTTTGATTTTTTGATAGTTTGTATTGTTTTTTTTTTGCCGTGTATCATGTTCGTGATAAGGTAATTCAATTAGGTTTTTGACTTCCTGATATTTTAAGACAACTGTTAGATAATATAGTTGTTTAACATCGAGCACTTTACTTTCATTATACAGGGTGTCTGTAAAAGGTCTTTACAAAAACATACCACATATTCCTTAGACCAAAATAAGTCGATTTAAGTGAAATTACCTTGATACAAAGTTGCTTCGTTTGGGCTCCAGAGGGCCTTGAAGTTACAATTTTTAATCGTTATTCCCATGTAAATTTAAAACGGCATATGCGATTTTGTTGAAATTTGGTATACTGGTAGAGTTTTATGTGGCAAAAAAAATGGTATTAAAATTTTGTCCAATAATAATACAAAGGCGTAGAACTTGATTTTTTAAATAATTGCACCTTTAAAAATTCTACGTCAATGGAAGAAAAGGAGTTTAAGTATAAAATTTAAATTGCGCAACTCATTTAATTTAAAAAAAGGTACTCTTGATAAGACTCGATTACTCTCATGGTTTTCGCTAAATTTCTGTTTTAATAATTTAGAGTGTATAGGTTTCACAAAAATATTTATTTACAACATAATCAAAATAGCGATTTTACAAAAATTGTTCAAAATGTTCACCATTTTCACGCATACAAAGATTTATACGTCGAAGAAAATTAAAATGTATCCTTTCCATAACCTCTTCATCACCTCTAAGATTGTTTATTGCATCTTGAATACGTTGCCAGAGTTGTTCCTCATTTTCTACAGGTTCCCTGTAAACTGTGGATTTCAGATGTCCCCATAAAAAGTAATCCATCGGTAATAGGTCTGGGGAACGTGGTGGCCAGTTTACAGGGGTGTCATTACCTCTGCCTATCCATTTGTGTGGATATTGTTCATCCAAGTGGTTTCTAACGTTTAAAGAAAAATGTGGTGGAGCTCAATCTTGCATAAATCACATATCTCTCCGAAGTTGGAGAGCTAAATCTTCTAACAATTCTGGCAACGTATTTTGTAGAAAATTCAAATAATTTTCTCCAGTTAATCTTCGTGGAAGTATGACAGGAGCAATAATAAAATTACCAATTATTCCAGCCTACACATTAATTTTGAATTCGTGCTGAAAATGGTTTACCTTTATTGCATGCGGATTTTCAACGGCATAAACATGTTCATTATGGGTATTAGTTATACCTCTTCTTGTAAAACCCGCTTCATCGGTAAAGAGAACCTTCTTGACAAAGTTTGGATTTCTTTCTCTTTGCATATTAACAAATCGATAAAAACCCAAACGAATTTGAGGCTCATGGACTAATAATTCTTGTACTGGCTTCTTATGGTATGGATATAGCAATTGTTCTCTAAGCACTTTATGAACGACATCTTTACTTACTCCTAGTTCCTTTCCAATTCGTCTGGTGCTTAATTCTGGATCTTCTTCAACACGTTCTAAAATGTCTTCTTCAATTTCAGGAATCCTTACAAAACGTTCTCTTCCACTATCAACAATGTTGGGAGCAAAGGAACCGGTCTCCCGAAGACGTCTCTCAACAGCAGCAAAAGTTGGGTGGCTAGGTACACGATGATTTGGAAACCTTTCAGAGTACACCCTGACACTCTCTCGAGCATTTCCTTCACAAAATCCTAATGTCAGTAACATATCGGTATATTATTTATTGTTTCGGCCTTTACTTGATGAAAATCCATTTAATTTTGAAAGAGTAAAACCAAATTTGGTAGATTTTCACACTTTTATTTTAAAAATAAAAATTTAAAAAAAAAACACTAACATGACATATGTTTCGAAGTACAACTTAATAGTCACATTTGAAAAAGAAGTTGTACTTCGAAACATATGTCATGTTAGTGTTTTTTTTTTTAAATTTTTATTTTTAAAATAAAAGTGTGAAAATCTACCAAATTTGGTTTTACTCTTTCAAAAAAAAAATATCGGTATATTCTGCATTGGTATATTGTACAGCCATATTAATAAACCACGCATCTGTTTTTTTAATTATTGAGTCAGATAGAACACTTTCAATCGTTAACAAGAGATTAGGTGTTAAAACTTGACAATATTTTTATTTAGGTGAAACTATGGAAACCAACAATAAATGTTTTTGTATACGTATTGCAGGCAAATAATTAATATTCCTCAAAAAATCGTACATGGCAAGAATCGAGTATTTTTGTTAAAAGTCTTGATTAGAGGTGTTGAAGAAGATATGAAAAAAGTACATTTTTATGTTTTTCATCATATAAAATTTTGTCCGATAATAATACATAGGCGTAGAACTTGATTTTTTAAATAATTGTACCTTTAAAAATTCTACGCCAATGGCAAAAAAGGGGTTTGAGTATGAAATTTGGATTGGGTACTCATTTGCTACAAAAAAGTACCCTTGATAACACTCGATTTACTCTCATGGTTTTGACAAAGTTTGTATTTTATTAATTATTGTTTATGTTCTAAAATTACTAAAATGCAAATTTCGTTAAAACCATGAGAGTAATCGAGTCTTATCAAGAGGACCTCCTTTTCTTCCATTGGCGTAGAATTTTTAAAGGTGAAATTATTTAATAAATCAAGTTCTACGCCTATGTATTATTATCGGACAAAGTTTAATACCATTTTTTTGCTACATAAAACTCTGCCAATATATTAAATTTCAGCCAAATCGCATATGCCGTTTTAAATTTATATGGGAAAAACGATTTAAAAATTGTAACTTCAAGGTCCTCTAGAGCCCAAACGAAGCAACTTTGTACTAAGGTAATTTTACTTAAATCGACTTATTTTGGTCTAAGGAATATGTGGTATGTTTTTGTAAAGACCTTTTACAGACACCCTGTATAGATCGTCCGATGAGTATCGAGGTGATTTATTAAAAATTATTTTTAGGAACCTACGCTGGATTACTTCTACTTCAAAAATGAAAATTCACAATATTACATTATTATAGCAAAAACTGGGCACTACACAAAAACAATGACACAAAATAAATGCAATGAAAATAACACATTTAAGAAGAAACAGGGATAAACCAGTTAGAAATCAAGTTCTGTTCCAACTCCATCCCACTCTGCCTTATTTGGGCCTCTAACGGGCTCTCTTTTTTCGATTATCAAGAATATTCGATGAAATAGGTAAACCTTCGAACCAACCACCCCTTAATGATTCATCCAAGGTTGACATAGTAAACCGTCGTGAATCGTTGACTTCTCAAATTTGATGGATACGCCATTCAAGACACTCCTCGACCCCAATGCTAGATCTCGTAATTGCAATTTTTGGTGGATGAACATACGTTGATTGAAGATTAATCGCAATTGATAAGTGCAAAACTTTGATAGACATGAAAACAATATCCGGGAAGGAAAAGAGGTCAAGGCTATTTTCAGAGTAAATTATCGCTGCTACTTCACGATGCAAGTGAAGAGCTCGCTTCGAATTATAACTGTCAAATCTAATAGGGTTTGTACGGTGTTTACAGTTTTGCGGCCACCTACAAATACCTTTCGCAAAACCCTCCTATTGACGGCTAAACCATATACAGTGTGGAACCTATTTGTGGAATATATCTCATTCTTTTTAGGCTTACTTTAGAAAATTATAAAAAACGCTGGGACAAGTCAATTTTCAAATATAGTTTATCGTTTTCCTAATGAAAATATAAATATACAGGGTAACTTACATAAGTCTAACACTATTGGTTCTCTTTTTTTTTTTTAATGGAATGCTGTTCCTCATTTTGTACTCGAAAACTTCTATAAGCTAACTAACACGAACTACAACATTTAATGTATATGAACAACACAGGGTAAAATTTTTAATACACTTTAATAAAATTATAAAGAAAAGTTTTTACTTCTTCTAGACAAAAATGATACATGATCCATAATCCATAAACATCAGGTTTTATTTATTATTGAAATTTACCCAAATACTTTGATACTTACTTTATATGTCTTTGGCTAATTAAAATATTTAGCAGTATTTAAAGTGCACTTACAAGTTTTTTAAATAATTTAAAATTTCACCCTGTATGTATTTCCCCAAATGTTATAGTTCGTTAAACTCAGCTCATTAAGAAGATTTCAGAAATATAAAATGATTCATACTATCGTCAGTACTAAACTTACGTGAATCGTCCTGTGTATTTATATTTTCGTTAGAAAAAAGTACAATTAAATTTGATCCAACGTCAAAACAAAAACAAATATCTACATGTAAATGCTAAATAAATTTTCCTTCAAATAATTCCGTTCTCTTTTTGTAAAGAGTTTAATTCCTGAAGGTGTCATAACGGCAAACATCAATAGCATTATACCTTCGTTTTCCCCTCCCCCTTTGCATCGGAGAAACAGCAGGAGCACGGCATCGGCAGTAGCAGCAGCAGCAAGCAAGCAGCAGCGTCCGATAAGCCGTTATTCCGTCGCCCGAGCCCCCTCACAAAGGCCTAATTAGCCATAAACTCCCTGATTTATAACGGCACAGAAAATGCAAATATGAAATATGAAAATGAAGATGGCTGTAATAAAAGTGATATACGAGGCTCCGCAGAGCCATTTGTGAAGGCGCCATGACTCACTCGTCAGTTTTATGGGCGGACGTCCATCATGCGGATGACGGGCTTCATTGCTGTGCTGCCCCCGAAACCTCTCTGCAGGGGCTGCACCGCACGGCTCACTGTTCTCTGCGACTCCACTACGATGACGACGTCGTCGTCGACGGTCAGAGGTATTACTACAAATTTTTTCTAAAGGGTTAACATTTTTTCACTCCCAAAAATTATTGGAAATTATCCTCCAATGTTTCTTCTCTCTAAAAAAACAGTAAAATATTTAAAATTTTCTAAAAAATATATTCAGTAGCGAGTTTAAAATAAAGCTCAAAATCAATATACAAAAATAATTAATTTTCAAGACTAGATTCGGCTTACATGGCCTTTGGTACAAAATAACAATTTTATAATAGAAACGTTACTTCAAGTGATTGTTTTTTCAACTGTCAAAAAAGGTAAATATTGTTAAAAAACATTGTTTTTGTTTCTGAATTGAAAATTATAAAGAAAATCTAATAACTTTTTCTAAACTGGAAGCTATGTTAATACCCAAAATTCAAAATTATTATGTATTTTACTGTACAATTCTTTTTTATTTAAATTTACGTGTCTCGGCAGCTTGTTGGCCATTGACACAAAAACAGTATTATAATTACAGTCTTACATTATAAAATATAATATAAATATTTTATAAAACTTAAATTAGATGATACAAATAGGTATCTTGTGAAAATTTGAATACTGCTATAAATTGACTCTTCAATATTTCTTTTAAAGTCTTTGAAACGTAGTCTTCTTTGAATATCTGTATAATGATTGCATTCCAGGAGAAAATGCTGTACAGTGAGAGGAGTTCCGTCACAGTGCTGACATTGTGGAGGCGGAAATTTCCTTTTCTTTTTACGATTGCAGACATAGCCAAACCAATAATTGGTGCAGATTTCTTATCTAATTTTGGATTGCTACTAGATTTAAAGAAACAGAAATTAATAGATAATGAAACTTTTATTATTTCCACTGGTAGAGTAGAAAATGTTAAACAGGAACTTCCAAAGTTATTTACGGTTGAAAAACAATATACAGATTTCTTCAAAAAGTAATATAGCGTTTTTTCATCTCCTAATTTTCATTTAAATGCAAAACATGATGAACGTCATCACATAGTTACGCTACCGAAGGTCATTTACCTTATTAGCCTTTTTCCTGGGAAGTTTTGAAAAAGATCCGCTAGGGGCAACACCGGTGGGGGTACATATGTTTCGAATTCTCTATTGACAACAACGTCAAAGGTACGTTTTATTATTATTATTAGAATAAATAAATAATGTGATAAAATTAAAAAACAAATTGTCATGTCTACAAAACATTGTGCATTTGCTAATTGTACGTCTGACAATCGTTACAAGCAAGATGGTGTAAAATTTGTGCCTTTTATAAAACCAAAAGTTGACAAAAATATTTGGTGTGGATACATTTATCACGAAGGGCAGATTTAACAATTGAAAAAATAGAAAAACATACTTTTATTTGTACAAGACATTTTATTAATTCAAATGGACCAACAATAGAAAACCCAAATCCATTGCCAGCGACAGTTTCAAAGGTTAGTAACTATTTATTTAAAGAGGTTATATTTTATATCAGTCTACATATTATCATTATTGATAGTAAATAATAAACTTAAACTTTTTTTTAATTGTGTATGAAATATAAAATTTTGTGGTTTTAATTATCAAACGTAAAAGACAGCAACGATGTATTGAAGAGGACTCAAGCACTGGAAAAAATAAACGTCATATACTTGTTCTACTGTTAATGATGTTGAATCACTAACTGGACAAATTAGTAATAAAAATGCTAATAGTAATCCCAATTAAATAATGATTTAGCTTCTGATCTTGCACTTTTGCAAATTTCAATTTCGCTCCAGGTACATTATCTTGCGTTACTTCCATTATAAATCTATACCGGTGCTGCCCCTAGCGGATCTTTTTTAAATCTTGCCAGGAAAAAGGCTAATTGTAAGCCTCGAAGGTTGGATCCTCTTAATATAAAATTGCTAAAAAAGAATTCGAAGACATGGTGGACTTAGGTATATATATATATATCATCATCTTCAGTGACGTCACCATTGCATAAGGTTCCTAAGAAGGACTGTGCAGATTGGCGTCCTTGTGGTGATTATTGCCTTCTTAACAAACAAACGATTCCGGAACGTTATCCGTTAACATTGATATCAGACATTAACTCAAAAATTCATGGAGCTAAAATTTTTTCAAAAACCTACCTGGTTAGAGCATATCATCAAATATCCGTAGCCGAGGAAGACATTTATAAAACAGCA
This sequence comes from Psylliodes chrysocephalus, assembly GCA_927349885.1. Taxonomy (NCBI): domain Eukaryota; kingdom Metazoa; phylum Arthropoda; class Insecta; order Coleoptera; family Chrysomelidae; genus Psylliodes; species Psylliodes chrysocephalus. The sequence continues at coordinate 42,015,471 of OV651822.1, forward strand.
ATCACAACTCCATTTGGTGCATTCGAATATCTACGTATTTCTTTCGGGTTACGTAATGCTGGAAATACATTTCAAAGATTTATTAATGAAGTCACCAGGGGACTTGATTCCTTATTCGTTTACTTAGATGACATTTTAGTTTTAAGTAAAATTGAACAAGAACACTTACATCATCTCGACATTTTATTTAAAATGTTAGAAACATATGGCGTCAATGTCAAACCTTCAAAATGTATTTTTGATGTCACTAAGGTTAATTTTTTAGGTCATATTATCACTCCAGAAGGCATTTTACCATCTGATGAACGAGTTAAAGTCATCTCAGTTTACGAAATTCCCAAAAATTGCAAACAATTACAAAGATTCGTCGGAATGATTAATTTTTATCACAAATTTGTATCTCGATTCGCACGAATTCGTTAATTATTTGAATCAGAATAAAATTAAAAATATAGAAACTTGGTCAGAGAAATGTGAAGAATGTTTTAAGAAAGAAAAAGACATGTTAATTAAAGCATCTCTACTTAATCATCCCAAGGAAGTGGCACAATTGATCCTGACCAAAGACGTTAGCTCAACAGCCATTGGTAGCACAAGTTGTCCAAAACATTAGACAATCTTTAGCATATTTTTCTAAATAGCTTAATCAATAACAGTGACGTTATTGAAAAAGAAGAAACCAGATGGTTATCACCGCCGTGCACATACTTTGAAATCAAAGTATGTGCCGCCGTGGTTATCACTCTAAAAACCACATCAAAATATGTGCTAAAAACACTGCATATAACTAAAAAAATAAAAATAATGACACAAAACTTTAAATATGAAAAAGCAACTGAAATGTCATAAAGAGTTTTGGACCAAGGTGGGATATTCGAAATACGGAGTGCAGATATGGTGAGTAAGTCAATATTTTTAGGTAATGAATTAAGCGTGTGGGGGAATGGCTGTAGAGATGTTCTGGAAGAGTAAGAGATTGTCGGATCTATAGGATTTATTAGCTTGTAAGCAGGATTTTTAGGAGAGGCTGATACTTTGGTAGAGTATAAAAGAAGTTGTTGCTGTTGATGTAAGTAGAGTGGAAGCTCGCGTGATTCGCAGTAAAAAGTTTTTACTGGGCTGGACCTGAACGATCCAAGGCAGATTCTTAGGGCAACATTTTGGACTGTAGTTAAAGCTTGTTGGACTTGGATGCAGCGATGAAAACTGAACTGACGTTGTCTAGCTTAAACTGCATCAAAACTCTGTATATTCTAACCAATACTTCTTCGTCTGCACCCCAGTAATGATGCAAGAGTGTCTTTAAAATGTTAAGTCGATTTAAGCAGTTTCCTTTGATTTCTTGTAAGTGGCGTCTCCAGGTCAGCTTATTGTCAAAAATAACTCCTAAAAATGTGTGGTGGTCGGCTACTTTTAATTGCGACCTATTAAGTGTAATGTGTGGAATTTGAGCAATACTAAACTTAATAACTTTCGATTTCGAGGAAGAGAAGTTAAAGCATGTTCTTCTCGCCCATTCGCCTAGATTGTTTATAGAATTCTTACCTTGGCAAAATAGAACTAGATCATCGGCATACAGTGTGCATTTAATTGAAGGACGTATTAAGGAACATATATCATTGATGGCTAGGAGAATTAGTTTAGTACTACGAACCGTACCTTGTGGTACCCCATTATTGGTACTATATAGGTTAGATGTTTTTCCAATAACTGTTATTTTTAAAATTCTATCGGTTAGGAAATTCTAAATAAAGTAAAAAATATTGCCAGTAATTTGAGTTTATTGAGGATGAAAGATCTCCATGTGGTATCAAAAGCGCTTTTAATGTCAAATATTACTGCTAATACACCTTGCTTACTGGATATCGCATTGGCTATGTTTGTTTGTAGAACGACAAGATTGTCCATCGTACAGCGATTCGGCTTGAAGCCGGATTGGGCTTCACTTAAAATATTATGTCGTTCTAGATGCCGTAGGAGTCGTTTGTTGATCATTTTCTCTAGTAGTTTACAGAGAGTACAAGTTAGAGATATAGGCCTAAATGAGTTTGGGTTTAGTGTTGCACTATCTTGTTTTTTTGTAAGGTAATATAATTGATTGTTGCCATAGAACCGGGAATTTTTTATTTAGCCAAATTATGTTGTAAAGTTCACGAGAATCATGAAGATGGAGGAAAAAGGAAACAACAATGACAATTGACAATTGACAATTGACAATTGACAATTGACAATTGACAATTGACAATTGACAATTGACAATTGACAATTGTAAAAATTAGTAGATACTTTTTTCTTAGATATTATATTACCATGATTATTCTAAAGCAACATTATTCTAGCAACACAAATCCAATGATGCTATAATTACAAGAATCTACCAGATTAAAGCTTCAAATTTCACATTGTGCAGCATAAAGATAGTTTATACCAACCATTACTTACCATTAATCAAATCAAGAAACGAACACATTGATCATATGGGTTTTTCAGTAGTGAATTTGGCTTTGCTAATAGACACTTTTGGGAAAATAGTTTTCAGAAAAAAAGGGTGCCAAGAATTCTCTTGTTTATTTTTTAAGAAGTTATTCAAAAATTATAATCTCTAGCTTTATCAAAAAGACAATTGTATGAGATATAAATTAAACTTTGAAAAATTACTTTTTAAAAATGTTCAACAATAAAAAACTAATTAATACAAACAATGTGTAATTCCAGCAACACAAAAGGAATTACTAAACCATATTAAATAAATTTAACTCGACTTTCAAAAAATAAACTTTAAACTTAAAAAGTAGAAATATAATTTCTACTCAGACATTATAACTCACCGCTATTTGCAGCCAGACATTGGTGGTTTAAGATATGAAGTGAAAATGTATTTAAAGAAACGGTTTGGACTGCCACTTTCACTTCAAGAAATGTCCCATTCATAGGAATATTGCGTGCGGCGATAATTAAATTTTAAATTATTTGAATAATATGTTTATACAGGATGTCACATATTCAAAATAACAATATTTAAAGAAATTTTAAAATGTTGCAATTGTTTGAATTTCTGGCTTTAATAACTTGTACTATAAAACGTGTTTTCCCATCACAGAAAAAATAGTTTATTATTTACTAATAAGATTAGACTACAGCCCTTGTAGACTATGTTTTCTATTTTTCTACGACTGTATCATTCATTTAAGGTTTAAAATTTGAAACAAACATTAATTGTTTAAGAATGTCTTATTGTTATAGAAAATACAAATATAAACCTGTCAACAACGCATTGCAAATAGCTGATATGGCCACAGTTACATAAAGTACCAGATTACTACTTCTAGATAGACCTGTGACGTCGCAATATTTAAAAATTAAAAATATGTGTATTATCTCTTTTATACAAAATTATTCAAAAAATAATCTTTTCAAATACCACTCATGCTTTTAAATTGTATAAATAGAATTTGAATTTTCGTACTCTAACGTCGTTATTTCAGGAAAAATAATTTAAAAAAAACAAGTTAAGATAAAATCACTCGTTGTGCAGTTTTGTGATTTGTTCAATCGTTTTCTTCATTGTTTTTCCAAATAAAGACATTTTCTGGGTAATTAAAAATTAATCGATACAAATTGGAGAACTCGTGGTAACCTCTGATAAAATATAAATACTGTTAAACATTAATACCCATACCCCTATATGGATTGATAAAAAAATACAAAGAGAGGAGAAGAGGAATAAATTAAATAATTATAAATTGGGAAAGATAAGGAAGGTATGGTTTTTTTACATCTACATGGATATTATTTTTTGTTCTACGCACATACTACAGAAATAATTTTCATATCCATTCTAACAAGAACACTGTTCGGATAAAGAAATCCCATCTAGATAGAATGAAGACAATCCACAGTCATAGTTCATAATTGATGACCGGGCTAATATTATTTTTTAAAGTTTTAAATAATTGATAATCCTGTCCAACTAATTTTTAATATACTTTTTAGTTACTGAGATAAAATATAATTAAAGATAAGTGATTCTTTTGAAGAATCGATAAATAGAGGCATTCCACAAATACGTCTATATTTACAAAAAATATATCGTAAATTTGAAAAAAACTATCTAAAACCAAATAACTTATAAGTATTAAATAAAAAAAAGTTAGTTAGTTCGTTAGTGCAGAGGTAGAATCGTGACTTTGCATGCGAAACGTCCAGGGTTCAAATCCAGGATGCAAGAATAATTAAAGTTCTTTTCTTTTTTTGAGTTTATTTTATTTTATAAATTAGTAAAAGTAATAAATAATTTTTGAAATAGTTTTTTCATCCTAATAACCTCTAAATTCATTTTAAAAATTTATAGATTTTCGTTAGTGGGTCGTAGACAAAATACACTGTACAGCTCAGAGCACTGTACTAAAATGAATTTACTTATAAGTAATAAATAAGACAAATTAGTTGGCTTGTTAGTGCAGAGGTAGAGTACTGACTTATCATGCGAAAGGTCCACAGTTCAAATCCAGGATTGAAAAATAATTAAAGTCTTTTTTTCTATTTTGAAATGACATATCGATATCTAGATTTACTTTTATATTGTTTTCAAGTCAAACAAGAGGAAGGATTTCCTACAATGAAATATATTAACGCAGGTGTACCACAAGGTAACGAGCTAGAGTCAGTGTTTTTGCTTGCTGTATATATGTAATAAAACACGAAACTATTATGTTACGGTTGGTGCTAAAGATGATGATACAGCTATCATAGCAATGGGACAAAAATAAAAAACTATAAACTCCAACAGGCATGTAATAATGTAACTAAAAAAAATAACATTAACTATAAATAAAGAGATACCACACTACAATACATAAATACCTGGATGTTTGATGTAAATGAAAAGTACATAATATTAGGGAAAAAAAAGGGAAAGAACTTGACTTATAATATAAAAAATACAATAACTATTGGGGCAACAATCAGAACTTAATTGTTTTATCTACCTTCTTCCTTTATCTCTCTGTAATCTCTTCTGCTCAGTATGCCCCTTACTCTGTCTCTGCGTCTCTGCTTTTTCGTTTGAAATTAATATGTTCAATAATATTATTTCTTACCATTTTTATATTTTCGTCAACTTATTTAACTTCCAATATTCATTCTATACATCTTTCTATTATCATAACAATTTCAACATGAAATATCCGGGTGACATTTCTCCCTACCCGCTTGACAATTCCCCAATCAACAACTCTCGCCCACATAACAATTTTTAATTCTCTTAATTATTTTTTTTTTAAGTCTTCACCACCCTAGTATTGCAAGTGATAACAATTTTGACAAATATAAATAATAAAAATAAAAAATAATAGTTCTGGGGTAATGAAGTTAGGCTTTTCATAAATTATTAATGAATAAAAGGTTTAGGAATTGTGTACACTCTAAATATAAGGCAAAGAGTGAAAGAAATGCATCAGTGTTCCTCTCATTCCGTCAACGTCGTTTGTCTTTTTAATATGTTATATGTCTAACAATAGGACGCTTTTAACCTATCACGCCTTGCAGCTGATAATCTTTAATAAATTCATTTTATTCTTGAATATGCATCGATCACAATATTAATATGGTTTAACTAACGTTTTCTTAACCAAAATTAACCTATTTGGAATGTTTTTGAAATACCTGTAATCTACTAAATGTAAACTTATGATTTATTTCTCTTAATTATACGATTTTTATTATACAGTAACTTTTAGAAGGATATAATGATGGCTTTGTAATGCTGAAAGAGCTCAACCTACTTTTAATAAAAAAAAATAATTTTTTACACTCGATAGTATTCCTTCCACCTTAATTATTAAAGCACTTCATTTTAAATCGGAAGTTGGGTAGGCAAATTTGCCCCTTTCGCGACGGCACTCCTGACTTTGACTAGGAGTCCGACCAGGACTATACGACGACGAAACGGTGACTTATCGCCAGCCACGCCACCGCACTCTTTGTGCGACAAGTGATTTATATTTTTAATAAAATTGGGACGACCATACTTGGTTCTCTAAGACTTTTTTTCTTCTTTCTTCATTCACATACACGCGACGCGCTACTCGTGATATGTTGGTGATGGGTGAGATATGGGGTCAATATTGCACGTCAGCTTATACGTTTGTGTGTACGTTCCGGCACCGGTAAAATATCTCTGTCCATTTGTTTGCCAGGTTATTCAGTTATATCGGGCTGTGAGTTAAAACAATCATATTTTATCAAGGGGAACATCCTATTATTGCTTTTTAACAATATGACGTCTCAGTAACTTGGAGTCACTCTGAAAATTGTTTTCTTGAGCCAACAAAACGTGTGTTTATTTGAAAATATGGTTTATTTGATATTTTAAACAACCATTTATCCAAATATATCTTAATATGGAAATGTAATATTTATTTGAACACAAAACGAAATTAAAAATACTGAAAATCAGTTCCACACATTTGAAAGAAAACTACCAGTTTCGGCCCAAGGTTCATAATCAGACCTAAAAGAAATCACAATGATATATGTTTGTTATAAGGAAATATAAAAAAAGAACAGTCAAAACTTAGATTAAAGTCAAGAAACATTAAATAATTTTAAATTTAAAACGTAATACCAAGCGGGGAAGTAAATTTGGTCGTATTAACAAAGGGGTGTAATAATCAAAATAAAACTAAAGCTACCACATTTGATAAAATGAAATAAGGTCATAAAGGTATTAAAGGCAGCCATTGGGTATAAAACGTTTTTATTAAAGGAGGGCAAAGGTATCCCAAAGTAAGATGTGTTACAGATAAGACAAAGGAAGGACTGCCAGAGGAAGGGTGAAAGTTTTCCTTTATGCGTTAATTATGATGGTACACACTGGCACATTTATCATTATTCTTTCCAACGATTTAGCAAGTAAGAGTATGTCAGCCTAGAAAGAGAGTGGTGATGAAATAACTCTAAAAGTGTTAACTGCGAGAGAAATGAAAAACAAAAGCTTAGTTGGTTTAAGAAGGTACTCAATGTAAACTTTAAATAAATCAAAATGTCCAGTAAGAATGAAAGTAGAACCTTAATTGTGTGGGACATTTTATCGATTGTGTGGCTTGAAATCCAAACACTTTTATACTTGATCTATACATATTCTTCAAAAAAGAAGAAAACAAATATGGATCATAGTGCTTTTTTTTAACTCTGCTTTATCACGATCATCACGGCCACTTCATTTACACAAGTTCAAAAGGTTTGACTCTTTTAAGTCTGCGCACCAGATTCGGATTGTCTAAAAGTTGGAGAACTTCAATGTTGCTGTTTTTGTGGAGCCTACTCTCAAGTCTCTTTCCTAATTTTTTCTAGAGTTTATTCAGCTTAGAGGTCTTGGAGCAGATTTTTATTCCGAACAGACTACGTTCCTGTGAGTTCGGATTTAAACTATTTTTAGGTAATTGTAATTGATTTTTCAGGTACACCCTAATATGTCCATACTGGCTTTTTTGTAAATCAGGACTTTATTTTGAATGTAAACCAATATATAATTCTGTATTTAATTTGTAGGTTCGGTTTTCATTTTTACTACTACTATTTGAACTAGGCACCCAGATTTAGACCAGATTTGTATGCTATTGATTCTGTTTTGCAGATAAGCTGTTATTTCTTCTATAGTTGATCCTATGGTTGAACCAAGCTGTATTACCAGCGAATGTGGCAAATTTTATAGTTTCTATATCTGGAATGTCATAGGTGTATAATAAATGAAATACTGGCATAAGAATACTTACCTGTAAGACGCCAGTATTTCTTGACTTGAGCTTAGTTAATTGGTTTTCCATTTTAACTTTAAATATTTGATGCCATTGATGATTCTAGTAGTTGGACATATTGAATCGGGAAATTTTTTTTATTTTAAATATTAGGCCTTGATGTCATATTTTATCGAAGGCTTTTAAAATAGGGTCCGATTAAAATAAGATTAATACAGCTACGTCATCAACTGGCGAAGTAATTCGTTGGATATCGCCGCCTACTGAGGGTTTAGTGGCGGGTTAATAATATAAAAATATAGGAATACTCTTTTTAAACCTAACAACTCACATATGTTTGATTTATTGATAGTTATAGAAGATAATATATTGTTATGGTATTGTAGAAATTGAAAATAAAAAAATATTAAAAATATTGCAAATTATAAAAATAAATTATATTAAGGTCTTTTTAATAATAACACCCAGTACACATAACAGGTTGTCAAATGTATGAACAGTATGAAATTTTATAAATTTAGTAAGAAACAATACCAACTTAATACTATGTTTTGACAACAATAATATTATAAAGTAAAATCAGTTTAAAATTATAGTGTGAGCAGTTTTAATAACTTCACTTTTATTAAATGAAAAGAATTTAATTTCAAAAATAACTAAATCCTTTCCTTGCTATTGGCCAGAGATAAACTTATTGGATGCCTCGAAACTTAAAAGTTGTTTTTCTACGCCCAGGTCAGTAAACGTTAAAAATCGCACTGTCAACATTCCTTGTAAATGATATTTAACAATAACATGCACGTAATGAGATCCCATAACTTACACGTGCGTTTTTATAAGAAAACTTAATTTTCTTAGTTTAATCAAATTGCAATTAAATATTTTATCTACGTAAGACTTTATTTAGTTTATTTATATAAATTTAGTCAATTTAAAAACAAAAACTTTTAGCATTAGTAAGATACATTTTAGATTAAAAAAGTAATGGCCCTAAATGTCTGCAACACATTACACAATTTTAAAAAGCTAAGTCACGTTTCCTTAGCATGCTATGGAAATAAACGTCGTTTCGTTTATTATTGTCAATTTTTGTAACAAAATATTATTGTATTCGAACATTTTCTCAACTTTACCTACGAATATGTCTGTTAGTAGTAAAAGTGATGAAATTATGAGCAGTCCACCGGAGATTTTAGAAAATGTTAAAGATGCCACACATAATTTGTTACCGCTAAAATCCAAAGAAAGGTGCGTAATATCCTATCGAAAATTTATGAATTGGCGACACAAGCATAACGTTAAATCCTTTTCGGAGAATGCTTTAAGTGGGCGTAAAAAAGTATAGTACGTTACAGGAGTGAAAAAGTTTACGCACGAATCCGAGCAGCGGCGAGAGCGTAAATTTCACGAGTGCGTAATGGGTTACTTACATTTCTTGTTACGTAATATACTATTATGTTTTGAAAACAAAGGAATTAGGTTGTAGGGAGATTTTTCTTAACAAGAATAGATTTCTTGAATTTGTTCTAAAAATTTTGACAAAAGTTAGAAATTATAGCAACAAATTAAGTAATTTGTATAACATATCACACATAGGTTTTAAAATAATGTGTACAATATGTTTACTGATTGCGATTGTACCTACGTTAATGAAAGGTGAATTGTACTTTACGTGTTAGAAATATCATCATAGTTTATGGTGATTCTTGGGATTAGCAAGCTTCTTTGGACCCATATATATATATATATATATATATATATATATATATATATATATATATATATATATATATATATATATATATATATATATATATATATATATATATATATATATATATATATATATATATATATATATATATATATATAGATTCATCCTGCCGACTTTGTGACATCATGTCGCAAAAATGTTGCTATCTTTCTAACATCCGTCTGCGATGTGACATCCAAATTCGGATGGCACAACGTTTTTGGGGTTTAAACATCATAAAAAAGGTTTAAAAGGAAGCCAAAAAAATTTCAGCTGGATGTCATAATGCTTAATTTTCAATTTTATGTATATATTTAGTTCCAGTGTATAGATGCGAAGGTGGCGCTCGCGTCAGTTGGTTTTGTATATTTTGTATATTAAATATTTCAGTCCCTCGACTGTCTGGCATCCACCATTAAGTATATTAGAATTTACTCACTCGACTCTCTGACATCCAACATTCAGTATATTAAAACTTACTCACCCGACTATATGACATCCACCATAGAGTATATTAGAATTTTACACACTAGGTTATGTGACATCCAAAAAATTTATTTTAGATATATTTGGATTCTCATTTTAAGATCTATTTTATGTTAACACATTAACTGCCAAAAATTTTTGTTGGGTTTCGTATAGAGCCAATAAGTTTTTTAAATGCATTTACTCTCTGTGACTAATAAATATATATGCAGCTATATTATAACAAGGTCTATCAACAATGGGTGAGTGGACGATGACTGTAATTTATATTAAAATAACATAAATTAAAATACAATAATTAAAAAAAATAAAATAAATTATAATAAATTAAAATAAATTAATTAAAAAAATTTAAATAAATTAAAATAAATTATAATAAATTAAAATAAATTATAATAGATTAAAATAATTTAAAATTAAAGTAAATTAAAATGAAATAAACTAAAATAAATTAAAATAAATTAAAATAAATTAAAATAAATTAAAATAAATTAAAATAAATTAAAATAAATTAAAATAAATTAAAATAAATTAAAATAAATTAAAATAAATTAAAATAAATTAAAATAAATTAAAATAAATTAAAATAAATTAAAATAAATTAAAATAAATTAAAATAAATTAAAATAAATTAAAATAAATTAAAATAAATTAAAATAAATTAAAATAAATTAAAATAAATTAAAATAAATTAAAATAAATTAAAATAAATTAAAATAAATTAAAATAAATTAAAATAAATTAAAATAAATTAAAATAAATTAAAATAAATCAAAATAAATTAAAATAAATTAAAATAAATTAAAATAAATTAAAATAAATTAAAATAAATTAAAATAAATCAAAATAAATTAAAATAAATTAAAATAAATTAAAATAAATTAAAATAAATTAAAATAAATTAAAATAAATTAAAATAAATTAAAATAAATTAAAATAAATTAAAATAAATTAAAATAAATTAAAATAAATTAAAATAAATTAAAATAAATTAAAATAAATTAAAATAAATTAAAATAAATTAAAATAAATTAAAATAAATTAAAATAAATTAAAATAAATTAAAATAAATTAAAATAAATTAAAATAAATTTAAATAAATTTAAATAAATTTAAATAAATTAAAATAAATTTAAATAAATTTAAATAAATTTAAATAAATTTAAATAAATTTAAATAAATTTAAATAAATTTAAATAAATTTAAATAAATTTAAATAAATTTAAATAAATTTAAATAAATTTAAATAAATTTAACATGTTGAGTACGGTGTGGCATTTAACGGATGCCTCACTGCTTGTCCTTTTTGAGACGGCGAGACTTCAATATGGTGCTACACTTGCAAGAGTCAGAAAATTAGCAAGGATGGCGTGGTTTTATAATACGTCTCACTATAATGCTACAAACATAAGAACATACTTTTATAGTATTAAAAAAGTTTCACTGGCCTTGAAAGTAAGAGACAAATTCTGTGGGGAGGCATCAATGTATATCCAGAAAAAAAATGAAATATTTGACAAATACTTAAAAAAAATTATTGAAATATAAAATATAAAAAATAGACTTCATCCAAAGTAATATGAGGGTAAAAAAATTTCCCATTCTTTAACATGACTTTTTTTTATTCACGTTCGTATTTAATTTAAATCAATTTAAATCAATTTAAATCAATTTAAATCAATTTAAATCAATTTAAATCAATTTAAATCAATTTAAATCAATTTAAATCAATTTAAATCAATTTAAATCAATTTAAATCAATTTAAATCAATTTAAATCAATTTAAATCAATTTAAATCAATTTAATCGGTGCCTTGCTGTTTAGAGTTATAACCTTAATTATGTTCAAGTAGCGATAAATATTGATGTACGCGGATTTTATTTGTCTTTTTTATTTTAGAGTGAATTAATCTACGAAGTTTTACTTCACTCTTTTTTTTAATACTTAGTTTTTTTATGCTACTGATATTCCAAATAACCTTATTTAATGATTCTTTCGTCATTTATAACCGAGATACAGGTAGTTTTATTAACTTTGCCAATTTCTTTTTTGTTTCATAACTTACTAACCACCCTTACATGTTATTGAAATTTGGCACATGTATTCTCTACAACTTACCATAATCTATTAACGTATTAATAAGATACAAAATGCAGTTCCATCTTTTCAAAAAAATTTAAAAATTTGTCTATCCTTATAAGAACACACTACAAGTCGTTAAATTTGTATCCATATTTGGAAAAAGCACAAAAAAAATAATTATATGCTTTTAATTTTTACTAGATGATTTTATTACTAAAATTAACTGTTTTTATATTATTTCTAAACTAAGCATATTTTTAAAAGTTACATGTTATGCGTGTACAAGTCCATATTTATGACCAAATATAATCATTACTTTTTAATTAATCACTGCATGCCGTACCAACATCATAATTGCTAGACTCTAGGCAAAATTGATTCAAAGCATTGCTTTTGGTAGGTACTGATAGGCACAGATATATAAAAGTACCAACATAATATATAGCTTTTAAAAATTCAGTTGGAATTAAATTATCCTCATTATAACGTATTGAAGTTACTTAAAAACCCCTTTAGTTTCATTTTTTATCTCCAAAATGCTCAAAAATAAAAATTTAAACGTTATATTTTAGCAGTAAAATCATTGTACAATAACATGACTAATTTTAGTTTTTTCTGGTATCTTTAAATATGGAAACGAACTTAACTAATTCAGAAATGTACTTTTTTGTGTAACTCGAAAGTAATAATTTGAAGTTAAAAATGTTTGTAGTAAAATACATTCACCGACCTAAAATTTGATCCATTCAAAATAATGATTATATAAAAATGCTCTAACTTTCAAAGGCTTATTTATTTGAAGTTTTTAGCAACTTTTAGATAAAATACTGTAATTTTAAGATTATTATTCGGACATCTAAAAGTAATTTAGTACTCGCCGGATATACGGGGGGGGGGAAGAAAACAATTTTTTCCTCTACTTTTGACACACCCTGTAGGTTAATTCTGCTAGTAGATCTGCATACAATTAACTTTATCAAGAAGACTGATTTGTTACCAACACTTTTTTTTTATTTACCCCGATATCTTAATTTTTTGTGAAATGTGACGGTTTAAAGAAAATGCTACATTTTAGAAACGGTCATAATTTAAATGACGGTACAGAATAAACTACAAAATAAGTAAAGTGCTGTGGCCAACTCACAATATGACAACCGTCAAATATTCGTTACTTGGCAATTGCAGTTTGATTATTTTTCATTATCAGCATAATATCATGGTTTTAACGCTTACTGATGCAACATGAGCAGTTGCTCTGGTACAAGACGGTAAGACTCAGTATTATACTTCTAGAATATTGGGTGTTACAAGGTGTAGCGTCCAGAGAGTTGTACAAGGTTTTAATGAAACTGGTAATTTTTCGAGACGAAGAGAATCTGGCAGACGACGTTCTACAAATGTTCGAGATGATCGTTTTATGACATTAAATGTTTTGCGAGAAAGAAATACTACTGCTGTCATGGCTCGAAACCGTTTAGAAGAAGTACGTCAACTAGCTGTTAACGAAATAACGATTCGAAGGCGATTACGAGAACATGGATTACGCTCCAGAAGACCTGCAACTGGTCCAGAGTTACTTAGGAATCACAGAACAGCACGTCTTCGATTTGCCAGGGAGCATTAACATTGGAATATCGATGAATGGAGTAAGATTTTATTTTCTGACGAGTCAAGGTTTTGTTTAACGAATATACCGAAAAAAAGGCGAAAGGTTTGACCAAGCAAATTTTTCCACAAGACTCAGTTATGAAGGAGGATCGGTAATGGTTTGGGGCGGCATAAGCATGGAAGCTCGTACTGATTTAGTCATTGTTGGCGGCGGAGCAATGACAGCTTACCGACATATTCGTGATGTGCTAGATCCATATGTAATTCCATTTGCACCATTTATAGGAAATGAATTCTTGTTTATGCATGACAACGCTCGACCACATATTGCGAGGATTGTATCTCAATATTTGGACGAAACATAAATTCAGAGGATGAACTGGCCATCACGTAGCCCAGATCTCAATCCAATTGAGCACGTCTGGGACATGATGGGCAGACGAGTTCATAACCGAGTTCCTTCTTCAAGTATTTTAAATTTTTTGAGAGATGCTTTGATCCAAGAATGGGATCAGATTGACCAGATGAAGATTCGATATCTAATAGAGGGTATGCCATGACGCATTGAGGCAGTTATTCGCGCTCATGGGGAAAAAAACCCGTTATTAATTTGTAATAATTATTAGTTTATTTGTTGTTTGAGTTGTTTATAAAATTATGTATAACTCTGCTAAAACTGAATAAAAATATTAAGAATGTTGCATTTTCTTTAAACCGTCACATTTCACAAACAAATTAAGATATCGTGGTAAATAAAAAAACAGAATGTTGGAAACAAATTAGTCTTCTTGATAAAGTTAATTGTGTGCAGATCTGCTAGCAGAATTAACCTACAGGGTGTGTCAAAAGTAGAGGAAAAAATTGTTTTCTTTTCCCCCCTGTATATCCGGCGAGTACTAAATTACTTTTAGATGTCCGAATAATAATGTTAAAACTACAGTGTTTTATCTAAATCTAAATCAGCCTCCGCATTTGAAAGTTAGAGCATTTTTAAATAAATCATTATTTTGAATTGATCGAATTTTAAGTCGGTGAGTGTAGTCTATGCGCAAAAATAATAAACACCGCTGGATTTATGTTTTGGGTACTTCTCAGGTAATGTTAGGTTAGGTTTGCAAACTGGTCGTGTTAATGCACTTGAAACTGGAGAATCAACCATATAAGGTCGATAGATACTTAAAGTAGTTCCAACAAACATGTAAAAGATATTAGCAGGAGGCCGGCGATAACTTGCTCAGGTGGTGATTTTAGTGGGTAAAGGGTAAAACTATTGGGAAAGGGAGAACCTGTACCGAATTTCTATAAGGGATTTCCACATATCAAAAAAATATCAAGAAGTTACTTCATCGAAAACTATTTTTTGGGCCAGTGTATCTAAAAATATACACAAACAAAAACTAAAAAGAAAATAATTTGAAAATGGAATGAATTATTTTATCACATACAAAACAACAAAAGAAATCACATTGGAATAAAAAACAATAAGAAATCGTAGCATTTGAGGGTCGATTTTGGCGCTGAACGTGTTAAATGTTTAGGATGTAATAAGATGCTTAATTTAAAAATGTATCTATATACTTGCTGGATGTTAAAAGAATAGCAGTTTTTCTGTAGAAATGGTATACTGTGACATAACAACTGGATGTCACAAGATGCAAGGTTTTTCTGGATGTCACAAAGTGTTGTTAATAAAAGTATATACCGTGTATAATTTGGATCTCACAACGATAGGACGTTTTATTTTTTTAAAACGTGTATGGTTGTGATATTTTTCGCTCAACCATAATATTTTTTTAATTAAAAGAAGTCATATTTTTATTTCTTTTCTAAAGTCTTTGCAAAGGGTGGATGTCACAAAGTCAAAATTTTTGCTGGATGTCACATGATACGCTGGTCGAGTATATATATATATATATATATATATATATATATATATATATATATGCAGGAAATATCCAAGAAGGTATAAAACAGTTTCTGGTACCTGTTGAAGAAAGAAAAAGATACTTGTGATCGATTCAAATAAAGTTGTTAAAAAGGTACTTTGGAATTTTAATACTTACTATTTATTTTTTCACTGGCAATTTCATTAGAATTTGATAATTTAAAGCAGAACCACATCATGTTTATATTTGCAATTTGCAACATAACCTATAAAGATTAAAAATGGATACTACAACGTACATTCACACGTATTTCCAACAGCAATATTGTGTATTATGAAAGTGGATATTTTAAAAAATTAAATGCATATCACAGGCTATAGAGTATCTATGTGAAAGAATGAATGTTTAACGTAATTTTCTTTATGATTTATGTTATGCAATATATGGTTATGGTTTAAGAGGGGTGAAATTGGAATTATTTTATTTTTGTGACTATCGAAATGCAATAATATTAAATATTTTTATACCTGCAACCTAGCAATGAGATTCTTAATAATCACATTTATGTAATTTAGTTTGGGAATATTTCTTAATTGGGTTCGAAACTTATTAATTAGTCGTCATATCATCAATTTATACATTTTTGAGATTTCAGGTTTGCCATAACGAAATAATTATCATTTTTAAAGGAAAAATCGAATAATCACATTTATTTTTGATAATTATTTCGTTATGGCAAACCTGAAATCTCAAAAATGTATAAATTGATGATATGACGACTAATTAATAAGTTTCGAACCCAATTAAGAAATATTCCCAAACTAAATTACATACATTTGATTATTAAGAATCTCATTGCTAGGTTGAAGGTATAAAAATATTTAATATTATTGCATTTCGTTAGTCACAAAAATAAAATAATTCCAATTTCACCCCTCTAAAACCATAACCATATATTGGAGACGCAAAATAATATTTTTCTTCAGTCTCCAGAAAACACTTATAAGGACGTATTGTTTTAGTGAACACAAAATCTCTAAAATAGAACATTTACTAAAACTAAAAATAACTACTTTTAGGCAAGCGTGTGAAGTAATCAATTTTGTGAAAAAAAAAAATGTATTTAAACTTATATTCCTCCCGCTAGATGTCATTTGTTTCCTTGTGCCATATTTGGTACAGTTTAAAGTAAAGGTACCTCTGGTTAATATATGCTTTATTTTTTAAGTAGATCAGAAACGTTTTATGGTTTCAAAACTGTATATATTCGAGATTTATGTGGTAATGAAGATAAATAGTTGTCCGATGATGATGATGATTATTATCGAACTATAACTTTTTCTCAAATTTTAGTAGAAGAAACCAGCGAAGAGAAATATTTTGATAAAGGGGTCAAAATAGATAATATGGAAGAAACTGATTATTAAGATAGTCAAGGCGACGTTTCCCAGTCTGTCATAGTTACAGCAAATTAGATAAAGAAAAAAAACAGATTTACATATTTACATTGATTGGGAAGAAAAATACATAAGGTTTACTGGCGACGACATTTTATACAACGAGTCTTAGTCAAGTAGAAAATAAAATTTTGAATTTTGATAGTATTTATGAGTGTATTATCACTTTAGGAATTTTTTCATGTATTTTTTGCGATTTTTATTAAATATTTAATAATAATCTATTTTGTTCTTTCCTTTAACCCAAATTGTGCAATTTTTGGCACATGTCAAAATATTGCTTTCGACTTAAATATTAAATTATATCTTTTTAAATAGTTTTATAGGCTACGTGCATAACACATACGCATAATTAAATTATAAAAAACAATAAAATCATGCAGTAAGGGGTTTCAAGAGCAATTTCTCAAATAGTTTTAATATCACAGATAGAAGAAATATTGATCTATATAATGTTATTTTATTATTGGGTTTTTCCGGTTTGGGTAAAATTATTACCTCAAATGTTTTCCATAGTAGTGAAACATTTTGAAGTCTTAATGCTGCATTAATTATATTAGTCAGTTTTTTGCTGTAATTTCGTTAGTATCTTTCCTGTGATCAGAACAAAACCGGAAGCATTTTTTACATTTATATTATTTTTATTTCTTTTTGTACTTCTTTGGAAGTAGTTTATAATATTTTCTCTTTATAACTAACTTCCTAACAATACAACTAAAACGTTATTTTTGAATTTTAAGCCCAAAATTAGTAAAATAAATCAACCAAACATTGTCTATAAAATTGACTGCAAAGACTGTAATTCCACTTACATTGGACAAACAAAACAATATCTACATAAAAGAATAAAAAATCATAAAAATAATATCGCAACTAATAATGAAAATTCTACTGCACTAATAAAACATGCGTTAGAAAATTTGCACTCTTTCGAATTTAAAAATGTAGGAATTCTCGAAAATGAATCAAATCTCAACAAAAAAACAATCCTTGAGATGATACATATTATAAATAAAAAACAACTCTGTAAATAATAAAACAAACATTAAAGATTTATTAAACGTAACGCCACTGGTAATTTCTAACTTTGGAAAAACTCATCTTTTTGTTTCCCTGCTTTATTGTTATCGTGTTAAACCAAATCATTGTTTCGAATACACCTTCACACGTTGAAACAGAAAGATGGGGTTCTATTATTATAAAAAAATTAAACTGTTTGTAATCGCCCCCAAGTTTTATTAAATTCAAAAGACGCTAAAATGGTGGGTCCCACCTTATTGAGACTGAGGCCCACAAGGGTAAACTCGTAGCGTAACAAAAACGAGAAATGATTTAACTTGGAACGAAAGACCGAAAAACCAAAAGGCGATAGTATATTAGAACGTTGAATTTTTTGGTTTGTGAAGCATTGGCATTACTTAGGTTAAACCATGTAATGATTTTCACAAGCCTTGATTTTTAAAACCATTCTATATCGCCTTTTAATTAGGGTTTAAAAACTTGTTCAAGCAATTTATCCAATAATAATTGGCCCCTTTACCTCGTAACTATGTTAAAACTATGTTAAAAGAAATAAATTGGCTTTCAGTTCAGAATTATGTTCAGTACATGACTGACATTTATTTATAAAATAAAAATGACAGTACCATCGCATCAGATCGATTAGAAAAAAATTCAATATAATTCACAATATCACAACCATAATACAAGAAGCCAATCTGACATTCATCATTAAAAGTTCCCATAATACAATTTTTATTAAAGGTTTAAAAAATTTAATAGACTTTTTTATGGAAAGCCTGACTTGAGATACACTACAAATTATTTGCAATAAATATCAAAAGAAGCATCCATTTTTAAATAATTTAACATTTAAGAGCCATTCACACATCACAGTTGACATCTTGATACTTGAAAGGCACAGCCAAGCATTATTCTGATTTTTGCCAAATAAAATGACCGGTTAATTATTCTATGGGGTTGCGAGAGAGGGCCAGTAAACTTGATGAAAGTGTTTTTGTGGTTAGGTGCAAAATAGTAGTACACTTAAGTTAACACCACCATAAAAAAGTCATTTTTAAGAAACTGCTTATATATTTTTCATAAATAGGCAGGCTTGGTGACTAATTTCCAATAAAAATAGCCTCCAAAATGGCTATGGTTGCAAGTATGAATGTCGCAACCCGCCTTGGAAATTTCACCTTTATTATCAACGGCTGTATAATTTTCTGAAGTAAGTTGAAAATTACTATAACATTATTGGTAGTCTTGATTCAAAATGATTTAATCCTATCCAATAAAATATCGCCAAATCTGACACACTTTTCTAGGTACCTTATAGAGTTTATCTCCATATACATATTCAAAAGCTTAAACACTTAAAAAAATGTGATCAGATAAATATGTCCCTTATATCAAAGGGTATTTGTTATAAATAAACAACAAATGCATGAAAGTAAGGGGACCAAAATGTAAGAAAATGTTAATTAAATTGAGAGTTTTTAGATATTCCATATACAGGGTGTACCAATAAAAACTCCCAGGCCGGATATTTTGGTAAGTAATAGAGATATTTTAATTCTGTAAAAGCCAGTTTATAGAGCGCTAAGAGATCTTCAGTTTTAGATATAAATTGATTTTAAATAGGTCAATATGTAGATGGCGCTGCGCTCAATAATTATTTTTCGATGGGAGGATCTTTCTTATGTAGCGCATCTTGTAAAAAATGCATTTTTAAGTTAATTTTGTTCTATGAACTAATTCGATAAATCTAGCCATTTTTGATATACAGAGTGGGTCATTCAAAACAGTTTCATCCTGTTTTTCGGAATTATTCATTGTATTTTTGCAAAATGCTAAAACAGGTCGATTTTTATTCTAAATTAAACACATTTTTGCAATACAGACATCTGTCATGTGTCAACCTCCTCCCTTCCACTTCTCCAACCCCTTAATTTTAAATAAGGAATGTACCATGTACGGCACATCATTAAAAAGGTAATTTTATGGGGAAGTCATAAATATGACAGTTTATTGCGAAACTTTTAATTTTAGCGCCCTCTATCGGGATAAAAAATCTGTAACGTATTTTAAAGTGTGACACTTCATTTGAAAGCTAATTTAAATACTAATTCAATGCGCCACATAACATTAATATAAATATTTCCATATTGCACTTGCAACAAAATAAAGTTAGCAATAATGTTTAAAATAATGCATGACTAATTTTTAAACTATTGCAAGTGCAATGTGGATATTTATAATAATATTGTTATTAATTAATGTTATGTGGTACATTGAATTAGTAATTAAATTTGCTTTCAAATAAGGTGTCACACTTTAAAATACGTAGTTTTTTTTCTCGCTAGAGGGCAGTACAATTAAAAGTATCACAATGGACAGTCATATTTCTAAATTCCCCATAAAATTACCTTTTTAATGATGTACTACACATTGTAGTATCACACTCTACAATACGTAGTAGTTTTTTATCCCGCTAGAGGGCGATAAAATTTAAGTAACGTAATTTACAGAAATATTTCTGAATCCCCCATTAAATTACCTTTTCAATGATGAGCCATACATGGTACATTACCTATTTAAAATTAAGGTGTGGAGAAGTATAAGGGAGGGGGTTGACACATGACATATGTCTATATTGTATAAATGTCTTTAATTTAGAATAAAAATCGACCTGTTTTAGCATTTTGCAAAAATACAATGAATAATTCCGAAAAACAGGATGAAACTGTTTTGAATGACCCACTCTGTATATCAAAAATGGCTAGATTTATCGAATTAGTTCATAGAACAAAATTAACTTAAAAATGCATTTTTTACAAGATGCGCTACATAAGAAAGATCCTCCCATCGAAAAATAATTATTGAGCGCAGCGCCATCTACATATTGACCTATTTAAAATCAATTTATATCTAAAACTGAAGCTATCTTAGTGCCCTGTGAACTGGCTTTTACAGAATTAAAATATCTCTATTACTTACCAAAATATCCGGCCTGGGAGTTTTTATTGGTACACCCTGTATATGCAATTTGCTTTAGTAGATTGCTGTTGTTCAATTTTTTAATAATGAACTTCTTGTAAGTTATTCACATAATATTAGCCATTATTCTATAAATATAATTAAATCTGGATTTCACGTCTTCTAAATGATTAAGCCGATTTTCGTAAATCTGGCGAAAGGACGGACTATTCAAGATCATAAGACACATCTAAAGGGAGCATCCTACCTAAAATTATTAAAAAAAATATCCCAAATCAAAAAAATTAAAGACAGAACAAAGTCACATTTTTTTCTCACCCTGTATGTTGCATTGTGCATGCAGAAAAGTTAAGTAAATGAAGTGATACAAAATAATTATTACACTATAGTTTGAATTGCTCAGTTAGGTTTTTAAAACATTGTAAGATATTTTTAAATGTTTTCTTTTAAGAATTTTGTACATGTTCTTTTATATCATAGTTAATATGAAAATTCCTACATTGTTGACAGGAAGTGAGTACGTAATTTGTAGTTGAAGTATAATAAACGCGTACAATGTAGATTGCCATACGTTTATCTTTGTTTGTTGAAGGTTTTTACGAATATTTCGTATTCAGAATACGAAAAAAGAACCTAAATGTCAATCGAATAAGTTCGGAATCAAACACATATAAACCATAAACCAAAAGAAAATGCCCGTATTCGTCGAAAAAGCTATGCATACAAAACCAGCCCTTTTGTCGAATAAACACACACTGATCGGCATGGCGCGGCAAGGCGTCTCGACGGAGGGTGTCGAAAGAGGTTAATTCCTGTAGGTCTCGTAACGCTTGGTAATATTAGGGTGGACATTTTTCCTGATAAGTTGTCAATATGTTGTTAGCATAAAAGTAAAATTATGCAATGTTTTATGCTTAATATATTCTATAAAAAGTAGTATTATATGCAAAACGACTGAGAATAGTTTACACACTAATCACTAAAAATTGAAAATTATAAAGTGTGTAAGCAGTAGTTGTTCAGAGTATTTATTATTTTGTTTTTAAATATATTTAAGTATGTTAGAAGTCTAGAAAAAAGAATCGTTATCGTTATCGTTCCCTTCACCAAGAGAAGAACTTCGACAACCTACCATCCCTGAGAAAACCATTCCTTTTGCATAATAGGTAAAATGTCTGGAGAGTATCATAGATCAGAAACTCTCCTGGAACTTCCACGTGAAAAAAACTACCAACAAAGTTAGGTTATGTCTGTGAAACCTAAAACTATTATGCGGCATTGATGATCAGTCCTCAACGTATCTACTGAATTTATTAATCCGTGGCAAAACCCATGGTTACGTACAATTCCGTCGTCTGGTGGGAAAAAGGGACTTCAATGGATGGGCAGATAAAAGTTTGCGTGCGACACCTTAAAGAGGGCAATGTCAGCCACACCCCTTTTACATTTTGCTGGAAAGGGAGAACATAATGGTCTCCTATAGACTTATGACGATGGGTGATCAATGCAGTGAAGACCTGTGATGGGTCAAAACAAGGCAAATGAGTGAAATCAATTACCACTAAACCACTACATCCTCAGCATAGTTTTAGACAGGCTAATTCCACGAAATCTCATAGAAAAGTCATACAGTGTCCTCATTCTAGAGAGACATATGAATCAAGTAGGTAAACCCTCTCTCTGACGGTTACGTTCTGTAAACGGACAGCTCTAAAACTAAAAAAATAGTTATAATGGACCGAAGCCAAGACATATCAATGAACCTCAGCTATATGGCCACGATCTTTTAAGTAAAACTGATCGTTATATAGCTGAATAATATTTTACCCGCTCACAAGACTTTATTAATTATGATAGTACCCAGGCAGCCTTTAAACACCTGAACCCAAATCGAGTTGACTCAGAGCTAGTTTGGAATTGCACTAATACTCTTGAGTGTCTCGGTAAATAGAACAAAGTTACTTTGATTTAGGTTTCGGAGCACAGTGGTGTGTAAGGCAATGAAAAATCCGCCAAAACTATTCCTGGGAACTGCAAAGATCACTGTCAAAAAAAATATTTCAAAATAAATGAAAAATGTAACAGTATTACCGAAATGGAAAGATACTTCAGGGCCAATTTATTCGAAGACATTTATACCTTACTCCTTTCATGAATGTCTCTGCTCATAAGCAGAAATAGAGAAAAGATTCATGAATTATCACACCTGACTCATGCCAGGACCAAGGGCGTCGCCAGCCGATGGCGCAGGGGGGGGGGGGGCAAGTTGACTTTACATACTACAATTCATACTTTTCTCATTCTCTATGAATGAGAAAAGTAGGTATGAATTGTAGGTAAAGTAGGTATGAATTGTAGGTATTCTGTGACAGTACAGAGTCCAATGTATAAAGCTACACGAGCACGAGCTCTTGACTATGCAATAAAAAACTTGTAAATAAGTTATAATAACATTTATTAGAAAAATAGAATAAAAAGGAGTTTGAATTTGAATAAGTGTACAGCGTACAGCGTATTTTTTTTAATTATCAGATTTTAATATTATAATGGTCGTTGTTTGTTTATATTAGGTTAATTAAAATATAATTTTCGGGGATTCATTGTAAACTTCTCGACCACTTTATTATTAAAATCTTGTAAGTTTCCATGTATAAGTTTTCGGTGCACACTCATCATGGCCAAACCATTGAGGCGATTTTCACTTATAGTGCTTCTTAGCCAGGTTTTTAGTCTCCTGAGGCTGCTAAACGATCGCTCTACCGTACACGTCGTGCATGGAAGAGCGATCAAAATTTTCAACGCTTTTTCCGTGTCGGGAAAGAAGGTTTTTGCTTCTTTTAGGATATCAACAACGGTTTGATCTGTTGAGTTTGGTATATTATGCCAGAATTGCTGCCAAAGCTCGACTTCAATTTTTATGTTTGGTAAATTATAAAACTGAGCGATAGTTTCACAAGTTTCTGTGAGATTTTCGACTGACATCGTTTGCATTTGTGCGGGGTGTAATTTAGATAAAGCAAATGATGGATATGTAAATATCTTTGAACTTACAAAACGGCCTTATGATAAATGACCCTAATACGCCTCTAAAAGAATTTGGATTTGGCGGGAACAATGTACAATATTTACAAATGGCCCTTTTTTGGTGCCTGGAATAGGCAACACGCGGTTACATGTTGCTTTGCTTCCCCACTCCCTCTCACCCGCTTCAACGATAGAGTAGAGCAGAGCGCAGCGTAGTACGGAATATTAAGAGTGGAATTGGTGAATTCATTCGAGTTTCGACGCACAGGAATGAGTGTTTAAGGCTTGAACTTCAAGCAAATCAACTCAAATACTTAGGACTTAGGTTGCATTATATTTGGCAACTTTTTTAGAATCTCTAGGGGGGACAGCTGCCCCTCCCTGCCCCCCCTTGGCGACGCCCTTGGCCAGGACATTGGTAACCTAGATAAATTCATGAAAAGGTTTGGTCTACAACAAACATTGGATTGTCGATTCTGCAACGTTGAAGATGAATCTACAGAGCACATTCTATGTAGGGTACGATTACAATAAGAAGAACACAGGTGCGTCACCATTTGGGAAGTAATTCATTGGCTATCGTCGCCTATAGGGAGTTTAGTGGTATATTAATATTATAAGAATATAAAGAAAATATTTTTTATACCAAACAACTTATTCCTTATCTAGGATAGAGTAGGGAAATACCGATCTCTTAGGGAAAGTCTCTAAAATCTTGAGATTTATTGATTCAAAAGGGAAATGGGAGGTGTAGGTGAAAGATAAGACGTTTATTAACAAAATGTATGTTGATTCCTGCAGCTTCGAGATAATAGCAGCCGACGGTTGCAATTACATACATCTTAGCCAGAGTTCCCGATTTTTCCAAATTCCCCACAAATAATACAAATGTCGTCGGTAATTTTAGTATCTGAATGTTCCTTTTTCTTCTGCTCTTCGCAATTATTGTATGATACTTTTGTTTTGTTTCTTAGTTCTGGTTTTTATTTTATGGTTATGTGGATGTTTTTATTTCCTAAAATGGGGATGTCGTCAAAGTTACCAAAAACCTGTTTTCTACCCGTTTTATTTTTGGCTGTTCTAGATCACGATTTTTTCTGTAGCTTTTCCGGTTTTATATTTTCTTTTCCTTCGCAATTTTTTTTCATAGAAGTGCAAGTATATAATATATTTACGAGTGTTGCTTTTTCCCATTTTTTTTATTTATCGTTAGTAGTTCCAGAATATCCAGGAATTGGTATTATTTCCACAAATGACACATTTTGCCTTGTTTCATTTTCGTTTGTATCTGTGTCGATGTTTTGTTCTTCTCTTTCTTCTGTAATTTCCTTTACTTTGCTCTCGTCTACTTTTTCTTTTTTAGGCCCATTCAATTTTGTTGGCTTTAAGTTTTCATCGACAAAAAATCTTTTGTAGTAAACATCCTCGTTTAGAGGGAATATTTCCGTTACCTCAAAACTTTTAGTTGCAACTCTCCCAAAACCTCTGTTAAACAAATCTGCAACGGGTTATTTCTCATAAACTTGTCACATTTTGAATTATATGCTGTCTTTATAGGACCATAAAACGTAACGTAAATTGGTTGAATACGGTGAGATCTATGTGGAGGAATCGTCAGCATAATAATTCCTCTTTCCTTGCAAAAGTTGTAGCCATTTAATGAGCAGTGACTAGAATGATTATCTAGTAACAACAGAACTGGATCTTCTTTTGAAGGTTTACTACAATGCTTAAAGTGCTTTAAAGATTCAATGAATAAATCGTCAGTTATCCATCCGTTATCTAAGGAGCGATAAATAGCACCTGGAGGTCCATTACTCTTTAAATAATCAGACTTTTTTTTTCTTGTCATAAATAATCATTGGAGGAATGTACATTCCAGATACGCTAAACAAACACATAATAATAGTAGTTTTCTCCTGCTCCCAACTAGTTGAATAACCAACTCTTTTTTTGCCTTTTCAGCGAAGATTTTGCTTGGACGTTTTACTGTTGTAATTCCAGTTTCACCAGCGTTAAAAATTCGGTGCTGGAGAAAATGTTTACTTGTCCAGGTTCAGGTTTGCAAAAGATTTCAATTTTTTTTTTTATTGAAAGCCGTCACTCGATTTACGCTGATTGATACCGGTTTCCTTGATCTAATTTGTAATTTACGTCGTAAAAATCCCTCTTACCAGTCACGACCCGCTTAACCTTTTTTCTTCTTAAACAGATTGTTTAAATGATTTAATTTGAAAAAATATAAGCGGATTGCTGAATCTGTGCCGGCCTTATTCCAAAAAAAAGCTTAGAGAAATAAATTATGTGTTTCGTTAATTTACTCTTGTTCTGCAGAAAATACTGGTCATTATCCCAAATAAGGCTTAGATACTCTGCCGTTTTTAAGTCGTTCTTGAAGAGTAGCTCATGGAATACCTAACTTCTTGAAACTTCTCGCCCGTTTTTTATTACTGCAAGTGCTGCCTGAAGAGTCTCGAGAGACCATGAAGCTCTCTCAGTCTTTCGCATGTAAGTTTGTTGCATTTAAAAATTAAAAATTATCTATGGGGCAATACCGGCTATGCCCATATAACCCACAAGATGAGGGCCTCTATTACCCGCAAAAAAAATGATCTAGATACTAATATCATATTAAAAAATTTGTAAAGGAATCTAATTTTTAAATCAAGTCAATCAATAACAACAGTATTTACATTTGTACGCACACAAATAATTTTTAAAACTTACCGACTCTGCTATATGCAGCCTTAAACACACTTCTTTTTTATAGTTGCACATGCTTTTACGTAAAATTATCGAGAAAAATTAAATGGCTTACTCGTGCACTACCCAAGCAATACTAAAATTAGGTCTGCTCACATGCTTGATGGGTGAACGTAAACTTCTTAAAAATTCTTATTAGCGTCGGAGCAACTTGATTGCTGGAATTACTTCGACGGCTGGCATTCCCCCACTCAACCCTACTGATTGTTATAAATAATATATATTTGAAACTCAAAATAATGGCTATGACGTAGCGATGTTTTTATATCAATCGGATTCTACCTGCTTAGCTTTGAAAAGAACTAGGTTCCAAATCTCGGGATTCATCCGACTAGAGCCTACTATAAACAAGTCGCGTCTAATTCAACTATGACCTTCATTAAAAGGTGTGGCTTGTACAGGGGGCTACAAGTTTGACATGATCTATCAGGGTCAATCTAAGTCGCAGTGGAAGGTGATGAAATCTTCCCATTCATATTTAACCTAATCTAACTTAAGGAAAAAGAAAATATTTTACTTCAACCGCATTTTATACCTCGAATAATATTTTATTAAGAGTGGTACTACTTTTTTCCTAAGGGGTAAAAGAGTTCTAGTATATTCATAATATCAAGACAGATATCGGCAGAATGATATATTTTAATTTAATATAATTTATATATTGCCAATATCCAAGGAAAATAAAAAGGTATACAATAAAATGAAAAAATTGGTTGCTTTGTATAAAATAATAGCGGCAAACGCGTGGAATTTTATTCTTCCAAAATTGTTGGTCTTGCACATTTGTAATTAATAGTTATTTATAGTACCAGTGTGTTATATTGAAAATAAGTCACGCGAGTCGGGCCGAGTGGTATAAATTCTTAAGTGACTTAGGAAACATAACACACGAGTGGCATACAATGTTTCATTCAATAAACAAGTGGAAGAACTCGTATTTTTATGAGATAATAATTAATAAGTTTTATGATCAAATCAAAGCTACTTGCGTCTCAGTACTCTATAAATGTCAGAATGACTTGACAGTGACTTTTTTACATTTTGGTAAAAGTAGGGTGTTTGTTTGGTTGCCACGGGCACGATACATTGTTATAAATAAATTTTGACATTTGTCAGTTTTCCCTGCAGTAAAGGAAAGTTTTTTTGAAGAAAACAACGTATAGAAACTGGAGGAAACCGATGAAAATTACGTTCCTAAGGATATCCTTACGAAAGCGAAAGAAGCATTGATGCAGATTTGGTCAGAAAATTCTCGAGATGCTTACGACAAGTAGTTCAAAATTTCAGTCTTGGATGAATTTACGGAAGATAAAAGGTATCGATGAAAATGTTCTGTTGGCTTATTTTTTACATTTGCAAAAAAAATACTCGATGTTTCGCTCGACTATTCACTTTTATAAAAAAAAACGACAATTCAAAATATGGCAAATTAACGAGCTTTTTAAAAAGCAAATCACAGGAATGCAAACCAAAGAAGTCCAAGACATTAGAACTACCTGAAATAGAGAAGTTTATGAACGAAGCTCCCGACGACGAGTATTTGTTGATGAAAGTGGCTATGATATTGGGGATTAGCGGTGCTTGTAGATGCGATGAATTGATCAATTTGAAAATAAAAAATATTCAAGACAAAGGGAAATATTTTTATGTAGTTTTTCCAGACACTAAAACCAAGAAATTGAGTTTCACCATACTTGAAGAGAAGGATTTCCAGTCAACCCGATCAATTTGTGTAAAAAATACATGTCTTTGAGACCAAAGAATACTAGTTCTAGCCGCTGTTTTATTTTTCACAAAAATGGGAGGTACACCAGCCAGTGTGTGGCAATAAATATGTTGTCGAAGATACCTTCAAGAATTGCAATGTTTTTGAAATTGGAGGAAACAGCGCTCTACACCGGTCACTGCCTGAGAAGGTCTTTGGCGACTCTTTTGACCAATGCAGGGGCTAACATGACTACTTTAAAGCGTCACGGAGGATGGAAATCCTCGACGGTAGCAGAAGGATACCTAGAAAAATCGGTGCATAACAAAACACAAATTGTAGAAAAAATACAAAGTTCTAATGTGTCGGCGTCTTCCAATACGATCAGCAGCTGTATCGATATGGGAGCGTGTGGTTCCAATGATCCAACGAATTTTACAATGACTTCAAATTCGAATAAATCGTTAACGTTTTCCTTTAATTTCAATATCAATGTGAATTATGCTTGTTATAGTAATAAATAGAACACTACTTTAAATATGAACGTTATAATCCATAACTCACTAGTGAGTTATATAATCTATAACTCACTGCTGAGTTATGGATTATAACACACTAGTATGTTATTTGATAGTTTATTTGTCTAAAATGACATCAATAATGACAGTCATAACTGTCATGTGTTGGATAAATACTTTTATTGAATTTTTAAGTATTATTATTTCTTTGATAATTATATATATTAAGTAAACCACTTTATCACCCATTGCTAATTATCAACATCGTAGACTATGTGCTTTGCATCTTAATTGGTACTGGTAGTTAGTCGAAAATTAGTACACTGGTTTGATAACTTAAAAATTTAAACAGAAGAACCATTAACTAAAAATTGAAATTACTCCAATTTTGTCATATTTATTAGTTTTTAATTTATGCTTTTTTAAGGATCCTGAGTCACTCAACCTTCGAGAATCATCGATGCATATATCGTTTGAATTTGTTCGACCCTTAAAACCCGTTGGACTTTCCAGTAATTTGATACATAAATTTAAATGATGTATCTCCTTGTTATCTCACCCTTTTTTGACGACCGACCCTTCAACCCCCATACGCCGAAATTATCATAACTTTTCTGCTAAAGCAATTACGATAGCAAACATAAAGTTCTAATTTACGACTTGGTGTGTATACGTAATACGTAGACGTTCGTTACTAATTGATAAAATGACAGTGATATAAATTAAGTAGTAGAAGCGATATACGAAATTTGAGTGTAAAACATACAGTATTTGCATAATTTAAGTACAACCACTGATCTGTATTATTTTACTGGATAGGATATAGCCCCCTAAAAAACGTTCCGAAAAATTGGCCGATTTGGGCAAATAATATGGCGGACCGGATGTTATTTAACGTAACCTCTATTTCCATTTGTCATTACATTTGTCATTTAATTGTGTCAACAAGCTACGATGAGATGTTTTTATTGTGGAAAACAAAGTAAAAAGAGTATGAAATAAACAATAAACGTTCATTCCTGAAGACACAATATGATTCACGTTTCCATTTTTATATTTTCTTTCATAAAAAATCAAATCATGGGTGAAATTTCCCGAAGGACATCGCGCGCAAAAGGAATAGAAGAGGAATAAGAAGAAAAACTAATCAAATTATAGGTTAGGTATGTCAAATTATCCCAAATTTCAGTTCTGTGAACCCACCATAATTTGCCCAAATCGGCCAGAATTTTTGCACTTCCGGTCTCCTTGGTGGAACGATTTTTTAGTATGTTAAATATAGCCTATATCCTATCCAGTAAAATAATACAGATCAGTGAGTACAACTTAAAGTTGACTAAAGCTAAGTACAGATCGGAAAACAATCGCATGGATACATGTTGTCAACACTTTTGCCAACATGTATGCCATCAACTCTCAAAAAGTTGACAGATGCTTGGCAACATAGTGCCGATGTTGGGTGGCAAGGCATCAAATAATTTTGTTCTTTGTTGTATGTATCCATGTTTTCAATCTGAAATGGTAAACATCGCTCGGTCTGAACAGTGTTGTCAACAAGTAACTCCAAAACAGTATAATAATGAGATTAACTTTCGTTGCTTTATTTTATATATCTATAGCTAGTAGGTATGTACATTAAATATTAGCTTCAGATAACTATCTGGGCATATTTTTCATAGGCCGCGTGGTAAATTTCACTATTTTTTGTTATTAAAAAAATATATTTGTTTAAAATTAATTCAACGATTAAACGTGGAACTTTTTTATTAGAATTTTAAAGTAGAAACAGTATTTGAATATGCCATCAGAATCTCAATCCACTTTATTGGCAGCATGTAGCGAATTTCTTTTACCCAAAGACAATTATGAATAAATAATGTCCTTGATTACTTTTCTCTTACCTGACAAAAGCCTTTGAGCACTACAATGATGGCTTCACATACTTTGGGTACAATTGAGGAGATTGATTGTTTCGATATTTTTTTTAAAGATACATTGGACTCGTAAACGACTCTCCTGTAGCGCTATATCGCAGAGCAACTATCAATTGATTGATGGCGGAATCGCAGCACAGTATTTCGTATTCTTTTTCAGTATTTTAGGGGCTGAAAAGGCAAAGGGACGTTAGTCAAAAATTATTCAACTTGACTTAAGACCACCACGAAGTGGATATCTATGATGTGAGAAAGGGGCGTATCTCTCCTTATATAGTTAACATAATGTGTCAAATAATATGTGGACGGATGCATAACCAAAACACTATATACCCAAAGTTTAATTGTAAAATAGCTAAAATGGAGTTACGCCTCTTCGTCCTTCCAGAAAATTATAAGAATTAAGCCTTTAGGTACTCGGATTAATTGCAATACCCCGTTTCATACAATATAAGCATTTCTTATGCACCATTTTCTCGTACCACACCTTCTACAACAGGACCCGTGACTGGAATGAGGTTTCTATCTTAAATCAGCCCGTTAATCATAGTTTTAATGTGAGTTTTGAACGCAGATCTGGGGCCAGAAACGGTCCTCTGTTTGTCTATAAATCCTCAGAATGTACACGCACCCCTTTCGCTAACGAGCTACCCCTTTCGCTCTTATTGCCGCCGATTCGCGATACAGAGCGCTACATTACCCGATCTGATGTTACGGAAAGGAAAGACGGCAATGGGGCGAGATAGGTGTTTTGCAGGCTTTTGTTTTTTTGGTGTTTAAATCGTTTAAAATAAAAAATATTCATTATTTTATTTTGCTCATGTAAAATTATTTTATTTATGGCTTCTATGCTAATAATAAAGGATTACTGTGCTTGTATCTACTACCAATAAGATTTAGTTTTTAATACACCAATCAAATATAACAATAGTACAATAGACATAGCATATGTTAAAAAGTATATTATAAACTAAAACAGCATGTGACTTATTTTTCTTTAGACCAATATTAGATATTAAAATTGTAAATCTAATAAAGAATATGTATTTTAAAAGAGTGTGCGGATTAGCTCCAGTCTTTACTAAAATAATGAATAAATCAAAGACGACCGGTAAATTTCCTGCTATATTATATGTATCAAGATTAGTTTTTCCCGAGGTTTTTCTCTAACTTTTATAAAAACAGTTTATTTGCCACGGATCCACTAATCCAAAAACACACAATGAAACATCATTTTTCTCCTGAAAATAACCCAATTGTCTTAGAATAATGATCAACATGATGTTAAGCAATAAATCAGTCAACAAACCTAAATTAAAAACCTTCCGACATTGATGTATGCGATAAAAGCGAGCAGTCTATTTCTGTAATCTTTATAACTCTCCACTCAGGATATCTGCGACATACAAATGTCCCACCATAGATCACTAGATGGGACAGAGAGGCCAATATGTCGTCGAATATTCACATATGAGTAGGTGACGTCTTTGATGATATGCTAATTCTGGAATAGAATATATTGGGTTTAAATACATAGGCGTAGATTTGACCGTTCATTTATTTATTAATTATTATTTAACGAACTAAATCATTGCAGTTAAATTATGAAATCTGGTGGTATATACAGGGTGTCCCATTAGTGCGTAATTGATCAATATTTTAATTTGTGTTATAGACACGCAAACAAGTTTCAAATAAAAGATATATGGATTTGAAAAATACATGTTTTAAAAATATTTTTAGGTATACATGGTGTTGCATTTTTGCCTGGCAAATAAAAAATGTATATTTTTTAACTGAAACACCTTGTATTTTATTTTATTTTATACAATCAATTATTGTTTTTATGAAATTAGAGAATCATGCAGACCTCAAATAAAATTGTTACAATTTAATTAGATTAACATTGACTTGAAAATTGTTTAATATACAGAATTATAAGATACCAAGCTAACAAATGATGCTGATAAAACTGGTTCATTTTATACTGAGTGCTTTTAAACAGGTCTTAAATATGACTAATGTTAATTTAAATTTTTTCAATTTTTCAAATGCAACACCCTCTATATTATTACAGCAAAAATTCCCTATTAATTTACATATCCAACGATACCAACATAATAGCCAATAACACATGTACAGGATGTCCTATCAGTGCGTAATTGATCGAAAGCTGTTTTATTATTGGAAATACGAAGAAATTTTTAATATAAAAGTTGTATGATCATATTTAACAATTATTCTTAAATATACAGAGTGTTCCATAAACTAGGTGCTGACCAAGCCTATACTTTTTTAAAGCAAAACACCCTATAGGTTTTATGGATTTTATTGTTTTAACACCGTCAAAAAATTTTATTTAAATTCATTCATTTGCGTTGTTGTATATAGGGTGTGTAAAAACGATTACGATTTTTTCAATTTTTTATTAATTATTATTTGGTCGTATAACAAACAGGGTATTTTATTTAAAAAATTGAGAAAATCGCTCGTAAAATCGTAACCTCACATTTTGACACACCCTATATACAACATAGTAAATGAATGAAGTCTATTAAAATTGTTTGATGATGTGAAAATGATCAAACATGTATAGCTTTAAAAAAAAAAAAGGCTTTGGACAGCACCTTGTTGATGGACCACCCTGTATATTTAAGAATACTTACTACGTATGGTCATCCAACTTTTATATTAAAAATTTCTTCGTATTTCCAATAATAAAACAGCTATCGATCAATTACGTACTGCACATGTGTTATTTGCTAACATGTTGGTATCCTTGGATAGGTAAATTAATAAGGAATTTTGTGCTGAAATAATATAAAGGGTATTGCATTTAAAAAAAATTTAGTATCTATTTCAAACAATTTTTTTATCATTGTAAACCTACCTAAATAATGAGAATTTAATTTGGGGTCTGCAGCATTCTCTAATTTCATAAAAAACTTAATTGCTTGGCAACCCTGTAATATTAAAGAAAAATTCTAAGGTTGAATACAGTATTATTCAACCAATATTGAAAAATTACGCACTAATGAAACACCCTGTATACCGTCTAGGTACTATATACATAGCTAACATTACTTCAATGTATAAAAACCAATGTTTAAAAAGTAAACTGCCTAGCAAAGACAATATACAAGGTGTTTCATTAAGAATGGGACGCATAACCACCAAAGATTATTTGATTAACAATAAGACGATTAAATAAAACCTGCTTATATAAAATATTACTGGTTTCCGAAATACAGGGTGTTAAAGTTAAACAATCAAAAATTAATAATGGCTGTAATTTCTCAATATAATTTTACTAAATTCGGTAAACGTTCTTGGTGTCCTAAGATATACCTATCAGCAAAATAATCAGTTAAACTTTACCAGCGGCGTACAACATGATTAAGTAACACTTTCATCCTCTATAAATATCTGCATATCTGCATATCTGCATATCTGCATATCTGCATATCTGCATATCTGCATATCTGCATATCTGCATATCTGCATATCTGCATATCTGCATATCTGCATATCTGCATATCTGCATAACTGCATATCTACATATCTGCATATCTGCATATCTGCATATCTGCATATCTGCATATCTGCATATCTGCATATCTGCATATCTGCATATCTGCATATCTGCATATATGCATATCTGCATATCTGCATATCTGCATATCTGCATATCTGCATATCTGCATATCTGCATATCTGCATATCTGCATATCTGCATATCTGCATATCTGCATATCTGCATATCTGCATATCTGCATATCTGCATATCTGCATATCTGCATATCTGCATATCTGCATATCTGCATATCTGCATATCTGCATATCTGCATATCTGCATATCTGCATATCTGCATATCTGCATATCTGCATATCTGCATATCTGCATATCTGCATATCTGCATATCTGCATATCTGCATATCTGCATATCTGCATATCTGCATATCTGCATATCTGCATATCTGCATATCTGCATATCTGCATATCTGCATATCTGCATATCTGCATATCTGCATATCTGCATATCTGCATATCTGCATATCTGCATATCTGCATATCTGCATATCTGCATATCTGCATATCTGCATATCTGCATATCTGCATATCTGCATATCTGCATATCTGCATATCTGCATATCTGCATATCTGCATATCTGCATATCTGCATATCTGCATATCTGCATATCTGCATATCTGCATATCTGCATATCTGCATATCTGCATATCTGCATATCTGCATATCTGCATATCTGCATATCTGCATATCTGCATATCTGCATATCTGCATATCTGCATATCTGCATATCTGCATATCTGCATATCTGCATATCTGCATATCTGCATATCTGCATATCTGCATATCTGCATATCTGCATATCTGCATATCTGCATATCTGCATATCTGCATATCTGCATATCTGCATATCTGCATATCTGTATATCTGCATATCTGCATATCTGCATATCTGTATATCTGCATATCTGCATATCTGCATATCTGCATATCTGCATATCTGCATATCTGCATATC
Organism: Psylliodes chrysocephalus; assembly: GCA_927349885.1. Taxonomy (NCBI): domain Eukaryota; kingdom Metazoa; phylum Arthropoda; class Insecta; order Coleoptera; family Chrysomelidae; genus Psylliodes; species Psylliodes chrysocephalus. Next base: position 42,050,994 of record OV651822.1, read on the forward strand.
TGCATATCTGCATATCTGCATATCTGCATATCTGCATATCTGCATATCTGCATATCTGCATATCTGCATATCTGCATATCTGCATATCTGCATATCTGTATATCTGCATATCTGCATATCTGCATATCTGCATATCTGCATGTCTGCATATCTGCATATCTGCATATCTGCATATCTGCATATCTGCATATCTGCATATCTGCATATCTGCATATCTGCATATCTGCATATCTGCATATCTGCATATCTGCATATCTGCATATCTGCATATCTGCATATCTGCATATCTGCATATCTGCATATCTGCATATCTGCATATCTGCATATCTGCATATCTGCATATCTGCATATCTGCATATCTGCATATCTGCATATCTGCATATCTGCATATCTGCATATCTGCATATCTGCATATCTGCATATCTGCATATCTGCATATCTGCATATCTGCATATCTGCTTATCAGCAAATCTGCATATCTTTATGTCTGCATTTCTTCGTTTACGTTGCTGGTCTCTAAACAGTGAAGTAGGCAATCATTATATATATTATATTCCAGTAGAAAATAAGCTAAATAATGTACTTAATAATCAAGATCCGCAACAACAACTAGCACCCGCCGCTGTGGTGCTCCTCTCGTTGGGTGACAGCTACCGGTGATTTATCTCCAAATTCATAAGCCACTTGACGGATTTACTCAAGTTGTTTTGGTGGGAAATGCAACAGCATAGGAACATCGGAATTAGATCGGTTCGAGTACGTATAGAATTGTTATTTACAAATTAGTTACTTTTAATGCTGCGACTTGAATGTCGCCAAATATTTTATTAACATGTTGCTGTGGTTTGTTATCGTTTCACTTGCAGCCAACTATATCATGCAAGAACGGAATAAAAAATAAACAAGATAATTATACGAAGATTAACGAAAATTTATGTTGAGCTTATAAAATAGGATCATTCTTTTCTCGTATAGTAATAAAAAATATATCTACTTAAGAATTCATAGTGGAACAATATCCAAAGCTGTCTTAGACTATTCTGAAGTCCCTGGGCACTGATAGGATTTTTAGAAATATTCTATAAGCTACAGAATCTGTGAGAGATCGTAATTTAATAATTTTTTTTACAGATTTTGGCTTACAGATCTTATATATGAAACTTTTCTTTTCCAAAATAGTGATGTGTGTGCTGCAAATTCTTTTTCTTTTAATATTTAAACTTATTTTTACTCTAATCATGTGCAATATCCATTAAACAACGCTCTTTCATTGCGGTTAACTAACAAATGATATTTGGTTACATGCTCATCTAAAATAATGCATTAATAAAATTTATAATTCTACACTAATATAATTTATTTATTTATCTATACTTACATGGTTCAGTATTCCTGTTTTGGTGACTGTCTTTGCCCTAGGGCGCTTTTTATTGGTGGTGACTTTAGAACCTCACTGGTCTTTACGGCTTGTATTATAAAACTAACAGTAGATATATTGAGATTAATAGCTGCTGCTGTTTTACACTAAACACAAATAATAATATTAATTTGACATTGATACACATTATTATTCTGTTCTTTCTCAGTATAACCTACTAAAGAGGTCTCTAGCTTCTTACAACTAAAATTTATTTGTTTTTTAATGAAAGAAACATCAATTGTTGGAAATATATCCAACATATTTAAATGAATACATCAGGCGAGCCCTGCTCTGTGTTACAACCCGATCAATTAATTATTAATTTAATTACAAAAAATAAAGCTCTATCCGTCCCGTCAAAGTAATTAGAATCTTCAAAAACAAAAAGTTCAACATAACCATGTTGATTACATAATGCCTCTCCCTATATCTCTCTCGCATGTATACATTTTTAATTAAAAGCATTTACAATTTCTGACGTAATGCGCAAAAACACATCCGAGCATCTAGTAAACGAAGAAGGGCAAAATATATAAATAGCTGTCGCTTTTCTTTACGGAACCAAATGGACTCATACACACTATCAGTTCTTCTCACCAGAGCCAGTTTGCCGCGCCCAGAAAGCATCCAGTTTCATTTCCCACGAGACCGTCAGTTCGTCTTATGCAAGCAGATTCGCACCATATAATGAATCAAATATTTCTCGTAGTTTTGCCAACTTAGTCGATTTATGGCTAGATTTAGATCAACATAAACACTAAACTTGAGGCATCTATGCCATGCTAATATACAATTTCTGATTTTCTTGTTTCACACAATGTAAATATCAAGGGAAATGTTTTCTGAACAAGTCTTTCCTTGCAATGTGTGATGAAACTTGTTAGTATTCAACGTCATTTTGTGATTTTAATTGTGACATGTAAATGATTTTCAATGGTTATTAAATCTAATTATGAAATTTAACTTGAAGCACCAAACCATCAGTTATAATATTCAGTGATGCAGAAAATCAAAGAAGGTAAGTCTTATCAATGGTAATACAGTCCTTCAGGTTGATCATCAGGACCGTACTTAAGTGGTGTAGGTAATCGATTTTTGAATTCTAACGCCTTTTATGCTACTCTATTAAATTTACAATAAATTTATTCTAAAAAGAACAGAATTTGTTCTTAAAAGAACGATGCAAAGCACGGGACGCTTGACAATTCATGAATTTAATGCCAACTTTTAGTATAAAATTCACTAAAATTATTCTATTAAAACCTAAACTTACGGTATATTTATTACTGTGATATGCCACAAAATACATTCCTAATACGAAATCTTTAAAAAATAAAATCTGTGTGGTCCGAATTAATTTTTAAAAGGTATTGTGTGACGCCAATGCCTGTCATCGATTACGTGCAATTGATGCTATATTGAATCCAGCAAGAAGACGTAGAACCCTGTATATTTATTTAGTAGATTTTAATAGATATTTTTTAATAGTTTAATATTGACCCATAATATTTTTATGGAATTTAAAAGGCACTAAGTCATGAATGTACAGATATTTATAGATTATCATCAGTATTTATACATTTGTAACGGTTAGATTACTCAATAAACATGCTGCTAAATGACTTGTGACATCCGTTTTTTATCAACCAATAAAGTGAAATTTACCAATTCATGTACACTAACCCACCTACATCAAAAATCAAGTAAGTGCGACGTAAAATTTTACGACCAGTTATGGTTTCATAAACATTTCGAAATTTGAATCTGACTCTGCGAATAATTTGATTCACATCGGCGCTTATTTGCGAGCGGCACATTAAAATGAAATCTTTCTAAGTTACGAGAATCCACATGCGATAATTTCGAAATCCAGTAATAAAATGGGAGATATAGAGAGCACTTCGGACAGGTAAATGATGTTACAGAGGCGTTACTTCAGGATTTATAGTTTATTTCTAGGAACGATTCGGGGCATATCTGGCGAAATTATGTTGGAGTTTCTTCACCAATTTGGAGAGAGTTAAGTTCTGGGAACTCGTGAAAAATATGATGAATGCTAAAACTTAAGTTATGCGATTTTTTAAATGTATAATAACTTTCTTATTTATGTCATTTTTATATTAAAATGTTTTATTAAATGAGAATACATAAACTAGATAAGTAATGTTAATTTTTATCTTATAACTTTCTGTAGAAACATTTGTCTAGACTATGTCTGACATGAAGTTTAAAAATCGTCAAAACTAAAGGAGAATGAAAGATATATTTACTCTAACTAGTCCCCTGTTCGCTACTAAAATTTCACACAAGTGTAATAATTGGCATTATTATTGGAAAATATAAAGAATTTACCAAAAATTCTAAAAAAGTATATTAATGTTTTAAATTAGAAATGAAAAAGGAATACGCGTATGAAAATATAACAAACAATTAGGTTATTAATCTAGTCAAAGGCTACATTGAGCGTTATATTTTTGAAAATACAACTATTACGTAAATTTTGGTTTATATAGAGAGGAGACAGAAAGAAAGCACTATCGAGTGCGGACTATGGTCCAGAACTTTCGCCGAGGGCGAAAGCTCTTTTTTTTGGGACTCTTTAAGTCCCAAAACAAAGTAATGCGTAGAGTAAAGTTTTTGTGCCGCGATTTGTGAATTATGGGTAAATATCTTTAACTTATTTTTAAAGTGCTTTGTTTGATAATAATTGATTTGCATATATATGCCAATTTTACATTTACGTCCCGATTAGCAATATTATCTTATACATATTTTTATATTATTATGTAGTTATTCAGTGCTATTTATAATTATTAACAAGTCCAAACTGTATAGTTTAATTAAATGTTTATGTAGTGTCATAATTTTTAAAGTTTGGATATATTAACAAGTAGTGCTTTGTTCCCTAAATGTTATTTTATTCATTCTTTCTTACCAATTCCTAATACTATTTACAGATTATTGTGTCAAGAGTAGAATAATAATTTAATCCAGGCTAAAACAATAACATAAGAGCCTACAAAATGTGTATACTAAAAGAATGATAAAGTCATAGAGTTGAAAATTATTTAATAGGTATATCAGTACTTCGGAGATAAACTGTGCTGTCATTCTGGTCAGCTTTTTAGTAAAGCAAACTGAATGTTGGCTGAACATTTTTGTTCTATATTTACATTTAATAATTATATTTTGACAAGAAATTCAATTGATCCCAATTATTGTCAAAATATATATTGTTTACTAATAATCTAATGAATTGTTGGTTTTTGTAACATATTTTTATATTCTGATAACAAATTTTCTATGACATACCGAGTGTCATACCTCCAACATGCCTCTATAAATAGAACGACCAACGTAAAAGTAAATTTATTAAACATTGAACATAGTGTTCTTTTTTCAAAATCAATTCATATTCATATATGTCACTATACAATATACATGGTATAGAATACCCCTGAAAAGGTCTAGATAAGCCGATTTTAAAAATATAACCTTTATAAAACCGCGCTTTTTACATAGTTTACTTCGCAGATAGATATCGGTAAATATTTAATTTAGTCTTTATGATATGGGTACATACCTAGCATAGACAAAACTTTTAAGTATCTTAAAATAATTTAGGCCACATATACATTTTTTTATACTACTTCCCTTAACGAAGTATGTACTAAAACAGTTTTCAATAATGGGTTTAGTACAATTAAAAAAGTTTATTTTGTATATACTATAACTGTGAAATAACAGTTCTAAGCTAATTTGCACAGTATTTTAGACCTCAATAACACTTAGTTTCAAAAAATAATTTATTAACTAGGTGTAAGTAGACGTTGAAACGCCCCTTTATTTTAAAGGGTTGTTGTAAAGCCTTAATTGGGCCTTGGCGGCTTAACTCGAGTCGGTAAGGGTGGTGGGTTTCGACAAATAAGTAAAAGTGAAATATTTACTTACAAATTATTAACCAGAGGGGGTGGGCGCCAGGAAGTCATAATACCTGACCATGACTCTTAGGTTAGGTTAGGTTGAAAATAAGTGGGATGATCTCATCGCCCTCCACTGCGACCCAGATGGGTCTATTGTGGCTCGTGTTGATTCCGAGGCCCGAGTCGAATAAGTTCTAAATTTGCGTATAACAAATCCGGAACCTATTTGACCCATTCCGTCCACCCCCCTGCTTTGTACTTGACATCGCTGCAGGGTCCTCAGTGGCAAAAAGCATCAAATTTGCAAATCCAACTTTCGAAAGGGCATGAAAGTTAGAAATGTAATCATCATTTATGCAGAGTGTGGTATAAGACTTTACTCTGCCGTGTCGTCTGTGCGTGGGTGTCCCCGCCTGTGAGCGTTCCCCCAATTTCTCCAAGTGGCAATTGGGGGGACAGCTCTTTAGCTTAGTTTGTGTGTACAGTCTAGAGTCTGTTTCTCGTGTTTGTTGTCTGAAATAAAAATAACCTCTGAAAAGCAAAAGATTAACAAAAGTCATAAATAAATAAATAACAATTATTTCCGGCTGGAAAAATCATCAAAAGAAATATAAATAAATATGAGAAAAATAAATATTTATACGGTCAGTACTTACTTCTGCCGAGGCTGAAAAGAAAGAAATATTAATAGTCATAATTATTAGTAAATACCCGGTCCATCGATGCCTGGGGCTAGTTGATTTCTAGGCCTGGCGTGCCTCGTGTAGTCTGCTATTAAATAGTCCGTGAGTTCCCGCAGTTCTAGGTTCGGATGTGTCCTTAGCTCTTCAAATAGACTCTCGGCGCGTCTATTCATTCGCTCTAGAATCGGTGGTGATTCTAGCTCCCTGTATAGCTGCGTGTTTCGAGTGTATTGATATGCATTCACTGCATACCTCAGGCAGAGGTTGTGCTGCGTCTGGATTTTCTTTCGGCTAGTCCTGCAGGTGTGTTCCCACGCTATGGAGGCGTACATCAAAATCGGCAAAATAACGGCGTGAATAAGTCGTAGTTTGGTTCTAAGCGCGAACTGGCTTCGTCGCCCGATCAGGCAACTCATCCGCGCTCGCGCTTGTTTGGCCTTCGAGACTACCATGTCCACGTGCGGTGTAAAATGCAAGTGTTTGTCCATCTTGACTCCTAGGTACTTGGCGGAGGTACTCCAGGAGATGTCGTGCCCATCTATTCCTATTTCTCGTCCGGGTTGGTGTCGTCTCTTCGTGAATAGCACAGCTTGACTTGTCTCGGCATTAATTTTGATTTTCCATTTTACGCATTACTCCTGGATTTTTGTCGCTGCTACTTGTAGGTGCCTTGATATCAAATAGGGCTGTGTACTCAAGGCTGCTATGGCCGTGTTGTCTGCGTAGAGTGACATGGTAGTTCGTTGGGTCTTCGGAATATCTGAGGTGTAAATGGTACACAATAGCGGTGACAATACCGCTCCTTGAGGCACTCCTGCGTCGAAAACTCCAGATCTTGATAGGACATGTCCCATCTTAATCCGAAAATTTCTTTCACTGAGGTACGACTTGAGCAGCGTCGTCATAGCCGTTGACTGTCCTAGGTCCTTCATCTTGAAAATCAGGCCGGCGTGCCATACTCTGTCGAATGCCTTGGAGACATCTAGGAATATAGCTCGTGTCGATTTTTGATGATTAAATTTCTTCGTAATATGCTCTACTAGCCTTAGGACTTGAAGTTCGGTGAAGTGTCCTTCGCGGAATCCGAATTGCTCGGCGGGATGATGTAGCCTGTAGAGTATAATCCTCTCGCAAATTTTGCTCATTGCAGGTAGAAGGCTGATGGGGCGGTAATTTTGCGGAAAGGCGGGGTCCTTATTCGGTTTTCGAAACATAAGCACTTCTGCACTTTTCCAGAGTCGTGGGAAGTACTGATTTCTTAAAATCCCGTTAATGATTGCTGTGAAGTGGACAATGGCCTTTTGAGGTAAGTGCTTCAGTGCTCTGTTTGTAATGTGGTCACATCCTGGTGCTTTATTCGCTGAAACAAAACGAATAATGCCGATCACCTCGTCGGTAAAATTAGTCCGTCGTCGTCGTCTTCTGGGTAGTTGTTTTCCCATAGTTCGTCCACTACGTCCGCAAAGTCCATGTCCTCATTGTCGTGTTCATTGTTTTGGCATTCGTTCTCCAGGGAGGTGGCGAATACTTCAACTTTGTCCTCGTCGGTGTGGGCGAGTCCTCGCGTACCGTGGAGCGTAGGTACTTTTGTGTGTTGTCTCGTCGTAAGATTTTCTGCAGGTTCCAGGGCCCCTTTTGTTGCGGATTCAGAGTGTCTAGAAAGTTTTTCCATTGTTCGTCGCTATGTTGCTTGAGTTCTTCTCGCAGTCTAAGTGCGAGGTTTTGCGCGTAGATCCGGTCTCGGGGGAGTCTAGTCCTGTTTGCTCGTCTGCGTGCTTGTCGTTTTTGTCTTATTAGGTCCTTAATGTCTTGGCCGATGTTCTTAAATCTGCTGGGCCTAGTTACTTCGGTTTCCCTCGTGCTGGTTTGCAGCGCTCGTTAGATGTGGGTTACTAGGTGCTCTAGCGCTCGGTCCACTGCCTCCTCGTCTTCGATTACCGGTACGTTACCGATATTTGCCCCTAGAATTCTTTTGAACTGCGTCCAGTTTGTTTTCGACACCATCTTCTGCGGGCTATCTCGTTCTCCCTCACCTAGGTGAAGAAGTACGGGATTGTGTCCACCGAAGCCCTCGTTAAGAGAATACATTTCCAGGGGAAATGTGCAATCTCTCACGATCACAATGTCAATCACATCGGGCAGTCCTCGTGTTGGGTGGTGTGTTGGCACGAGTGGACCTCCGGCGTCGCATCCTGAGTTATTTGCCAGGTATGCTTCCACCGCCCGTCCTGAGGGGTTGCGTCTTCTGCTGTTCCAGTCGGGGGATTTTGCGTTCAAATCTCCGATTATGAGGCCTTCTTCGAAGGTCTAAATACTCGTGATGTAGAATATCTCTAGGTCGCAGGTAGGTAGACACTATGTTAAAATTTCCGTGGGAAGTTCTAACAGTGATCGTAGTAGCCTCCATTGTCCTGAGTCCTCCGGGCATGGGAGTGTGATAGTGATCTATCTCCCGCTTAATAAGAATCGCAGTGCCTCCTGAATTTGCTCTAAGATCGGTCCTATACACATGATAGCCAGGATAACTAAAGTTTTGCCGCTCGATTAGCTTTGTTTCCTGTAGCGCTATAACGTCAAGGTCCTCTCTGTCGATTAATTCGAATAGAAGGTTCTTATTTATCCGAATTCCTCCTGAGTTCCACGATAGGATCTTCAGCTGATTTGGCCTTGTAGGTGGTGTATTCATTAATGGGTTCCTTGGTATCGCATGAGGAGTTCTAACAAGTCCTTGATGAGGGCGGCGTCGTTAGATTGCTCCTTTTGTTTTTGTTCGACTACGTGTCGAATAGCCTGCGTCGTGGTATTGGCGTATGATATACCCGCTGTAACGTGGGCGGGTTTCGTGATCGGTCTCTGTCGTGGTTTTTGCGGCTGTCGATTTCTCGTAAGTTGGTATTTCGTACATCCGCGGTAATTTGCGGGATGCTCTCCTCTGCATATGGCACAAGTGGCCTTGACGTCCTTGTTCGTACGTCTAGTACATTGTTCTGCACGGTGTCCTTCTTCGCAAAATACGCATTTTACGTCCCTGTGGCATCCTGACTGGGTGTGGTGGAAACCCTGACACCTGTAGCATTGCGATGTTGCTGCATTTGAATGCAGTGGTTCCATGCGGACCACTAGGTACAGGCATCTCGTTACTTTAATTATGTCGGCTTTTTCATTGAGCGGAGCGTCTATCAAGAACAGTGGCAATGGTTGCCTGTCCCGTCTTGCAGTCATTCTCTGCACTTTCAGGGGTTTTAAGCCCTGGGATAGTATTTTCGAGTTACGAATATAGATTCGCATGCGAGATTTATGATTTGTCTCACTTGGTTTTCGTTCAACAAAGTGAGACACATTGTAAAACACGTATGCGAATATCGGTATTCGTGATTCGAGAATACTACCCCTGGCTTTCAAAATCCTCCATAATGTCATTAACTTCGGTTTCCTTTGGGAGTCCTCGGATGACCGCTTTGTGAAATTTTTCATCTTCAAGTCTGTACGTATGGTATTTGGCTTTTCTCTCGTCCAGGTACTTTGTCGTAGCCCTGTACGCATCGAAGGTTGCTGGCCAGACTTTCAATTCTTCGTTGCGTGTAGGGGCTTTAGTGAAAGGAATACCCCTTTCTACTAGGCCACGTCTTATTTCTGGCCAGTTTTTGGCACCACTTTCCACTACCACCGGTGGTACTTTCGTCTGTTTTGGCTCGGCCGTGGGGTTAAGGGTTTCATCACGCCCTGTAATAACCAAGTTGGCTGTCGCTTTCGCAGGTTCAGTACCTCCTGGTGCATGTGTAGGCGGTACTTTTGTCTTAATTGTGGTGTTTCTCATGATCGGTATTTTCGTTACCTTCGGTAGCGGTGGGAAATCATCGTTTTTCGGTTTCGTCGCCGTTGCCTTTACAGTCTCAAAAATCGTTGACTTACATGCCTCGGAGGCGCGACCGTTTACCGGCCGATTTAACCCCTTACTCGCACCCAAGTGTTCCGTATTTTTGACTGAAAAAATTTCATCCCTGGGCGGTGAAAAAGCCGGAGACTTGCCTCTACAATTTTTCGAACCGTTCCGGGGAGTTAAGCTATTGCCATTGGTGTCGTCTTCCTCGGACGATGAGATATTCCCAGCGCCACTTGCGGATTTTCGGCCCCTTTTACGGGTGCTTCGTGAGATTACTTCGGTAAACTCGTCTTCACTGTTGGGTAAGTCGATAGCCATTGCCTCGGTGATGATTTCCTCGGCTGGTTTTTCCTCTTTTTTGTTGTTAGTTTTCTTCTTTTGTTGTCTCCTAGGAGAGCTAGGAGAGTAGCTACTTGGGCTGTTAAATTAGCCACCTGGGTCGTAAGGTTTTCTACTTGCTTGACAAGTTTTTTGTTGGTTTTCTTTAAAAAGTCCACCAACGTTTCCTCATCTTCGGGTTCCTTGGGCTTTACGTCCAAGTTTTTTGGTTTTGCCCCTGTGGGGGCCATCCCTGTAGGTCGTAACACTGAAAAAGAAAAATTAGTAGTAAATCTTTCACAAAACTACCAATTTTTTATTAATAAAATCGCAGAAATAGGTCTGAAAATAAAAATATAAAATTAGTATTTTTCAAATCTTATTCGAATTTTAAAAATCTTTCGGCATTTGCCTAAAATCTTCTGAATCACTGATAAATCACAATCTTCGCTGCGAACGCTGCTCCTGCCGAAGCGATTACAGGCCGTTCTTATCACACTTGAGTCGAATATACTGGAAGCGATCGAAGTACTTCTAGTCGTTGCGGCTGCTGCGGTGTGTGTTCTGTTAATGTATTGTGGCTCATAACTAACTTATAGTTCACCGTACAAGCCACACCTTTTGATGAAGGTCATGTCTGAATTGGGTGAGACTTCTCTAAAGTCGGTAGGCTCCAGTCGGGTAAATCCGAAGATCTGGAACCTGGTTCTTTCCAGAGCGGAGCGGATAAGATATCTATAAAATATTGCGACTTACCAACAATATAATAAAAAAAGGCAAGATTCACAACAATATAAACTTAACTTTTAAAAATAGCAAATCAACAAAATTATTTAATAGTTTCAGTATATGCACTTGGTTAATAAACAAATATATATGCTACTCAACTTTAGGCAAGGCCGAAAACCACAATAAATCAAATCAAATAAAAGGCGTTTTAACGTATTAGTACTCAAACGCAAGAAAAATGTAAATAATGTAAAACAATGTTAAATACCTGCTTAATGTAATAATTATACCTAAAATAATATTGTGCTCTCAAGTTAATTAAAGCCAATAGCAACCACAAAGTGAATAATAAATATTATTATTAGTTTTAACCTGTCAGATTAAAACAACAAAACCGACAATTCCGAAGCAAAAGCGGATGATTAAAACGCACCTATTAAAAATATTGCGCCAAGATGTAGGCAACACGTAATAAGGGTTCAAAATGGCGGAGTTTTCTATCTCCTTTTAAAAGGCACTCAGAAAGCTGCGCAGTGCGACCATTCTCCGTATAGTAAAAGAAAATCAAAGTATGTGCTGATGCCACATACTTTGGATGCTGATGTTCGTCAGAAAACACCAAACTGTAGATTGACAAATTTTCTGTAATAGTTTCCATAATATGAACGTTTTAAAAATTAAGAAAGCAAGCGCAACAATGAACTGTCATCTCACTGTGCATGTCTAAGCATATGTTGAGTCGGCTCAGCGCAAATTCATCGCACTGGGTGAAATTTGCAGCAGATGACATTCAGCGTAAAGTCATCGTGTCTGCCAAACGCGATCGTTTACTCAACTACTCAACTGCTGCCGTCTGCTGAACGCACCCATTTGACACCTTTTAATAGAGACTTCAATATGACATTCGGTATTTTGAAATACATTTATGGAAATCTTATCGATATTTATAACAATATACGAACATATAGGAACATAAACATTTCCAATGTTAAAACTGCAAATTAGAAACTTTTGTTTAAGCCCCAATTTAGGCATCCATAAAAAGCAAGAAAGTAAACAAAATAAAATTTGATGTTTCCATAATGGAGCAGAGTCAGCGTTGCTGAAGTATATAACGAGTTTGTTTCATTGTATGTAGTTGAGCCCTGTGGCAAAAGAGGAAATTAGAGATAGCAAGCTGTTCGAGAGTGTTAGGCATGCCTGATACCGACTATTTCTGGAAATTATACCAGCGAAAATATACTCAAGGGAATTTTACCAAACAGGTAATTAACAAGTTTGATGGTTTTACTTGTCTAACAGCAGCCGCTAACTGCAACCGCGCGAATTTAAATTAAAATTGAAATGTTGACCTGCCTGAGCTAGAACAACGGGAATATGCATTGATATTCTCGTTCTAGACTCGTTTAAGAACTTCAAAATCTGACAACAAAGCTATTAAACTTTGACGCGAACCTCGGTAATTGAAATCTGTCTCTGAATTTAGTTGTATAGAATAAATGTTTTGTGAGAAGCCGTAGGCGAGGTTAAAACGAAAAATTGTACCTATGTCGAAAAATTTTAATTATAAAAATATAAAAATTGCCCAATGATGGCAGGTAAAGTTTCGCGAGCACTACTAAAACGTCAGGTCGATATTAAATGTATTATTTTTTAATTATTGCTTATTTTAAGTATATTTAAAAAAAATATATTTTAAATTACATGTAATGGATAAATCGGGGTCAATGAAATTATCGGACTTAAAATTAAGGGAGCCTACAGCGACTGTAATTAAACAAAAACTGTTTGAAAACATTTTATGAATTTCAGATACTGATCTATGATACCCTAAGTAGTATAATACTCGCTGAGTAATATACAGGGTGAATCCTAAGTTGCTACCTTTTTAACTGTGTATAGAAGTCGTTAAAATAAACATTTTTGTTTCTCAAACAACTTTCTCAAAAAAAAAAAAAAAAAAAAAAAAACCGATAGTAGAGAGCTGTATTGATATTATCACAGTTCAAAGCTCCCAAAAATATTGAGTTAAATGAATGAATCAGAAGAATTCAACAAAGAAGTTTTAGAAATGCTGAGCAGACTAGAAAATACTAATAAAAAACGATAAAAGACAAAACGACTCCTGACTTTAGGATTCTAGAATCAATATGGACTCTTACAATAGCAGCAAGAGTTACTAGTGACCTTAGAGACACACCATGTGTATGTATGCCTACTAGCAGAAACACATTTCAGAAATATATGCAAATTTAATAAATATCAAATCTATAAGGCTATTCGTTTAAACAATTCTACCCGAAGTAGAGCTTCTATTATTATTAAAAATAACATAACACACTATGAACAAGGAAAAAGTGAGACTAAAAAATAGCATATCGGTTAAAACAAAAAATATGTACTTACTATTGCATCTGCCTACTTCCCACCCAGTTTATAACCTCAAAAAAAAGACTATAACAACGTATTTTTAAATCTTGGTAAAAATATAACAATAGAGAATTATTGCGTTTACTTAAGGCCAGTCACTATTAGCGCCGCTCTTATTTTGTCATCTGAGTATGCGCAGACCGTTTCTAGAACTGACTTTATCACAGTTTATAGCTAAAGAATTAGTTAGCTCACTCGGACAAACT